>CM029616.1:11479488-12679488 GCA_017311315.1 Dendrocalamus latiflorus | reverse complement strand
AGAACTAGTCCTCGCTCCTTCATGATGACGCGCTTCTCCAATTGCTTCTCAGACGCAGCCTTACTGAGCCATCTATAGAAATTAGAAAGGGAAGGGGGTACAATTACCATTCCAAAAAGGAAATAAGCAGATAGATAAGAGAGAATGCCATGACGAAGGTAAGGATAGAAAGACAAGAACAGACGAGGATAGCACATTATTAACTTTTTATTTTATAAAATAAATTTTGAAGTTCTTCTTTTAACGACCATTCTAACTAGGTCACGTCCTACAGTCAAATTGGCTCTGATACCACCTCTGTCGGGACCCCAGATTTCCGAACCCGGACCCTCTGTGTATTACCGCACTAGTCCCAGATCAAAGCTAGTGCACACAGTCAAACAGTGATGATTCGTAACCAACAACGCTTTATTACAATAATTGAGAGTACAGACCGAAAGGTCTCTTATTACAACTGAGGTTTCAAGACCTCTCACACACACACAAAACACAGCGGAAGCAGAAATAAATCCAGTGAAGACCTATCAATACGCCACAGGCAATTGACTGGGGAAACGCAACCTAGTTCTCCGGAAAGCCTTCGACGAATCCATCCACGAAGTAGTCGTAGTTCACCTCTTGAGCTTCGATCTCCTCTGAGAGTTAATTTGATGTGTAGCACGTGAGTACATGAATGTACTCCGCAAGTCTTGGGAAAGATGCATAGATGCAGGCTTAACAAAGGAAGGCTATATGGTTCTTTTGCACAAAGCAACATTTTAAAATTCAATTACTACTAATTATTTTCGAAGGCATTATTTTAATGAAGTAAATGTTTTAACAAAATTAACTTTCTAGTGAAGGTTCCAACTACCAACACTAGCTAACCAATTACCATTGGTCAAGTTTTAAACTTCGGGTTCCATCCACCCTCTCTGGCTCCATCCGCCAGGATTCCCTTCCGAGAGTTCCCTCCACCCTCGGAATACAAAACTTTTGATTTTAAATCCAAAACCAGAAATCTACCATGTGAATGCATTCCTTGCCCGCCCTTGACCGTGGGCACGGCTATTCGAATAGTTTTACACTCTGCAGAGGTTGTACAACTTTACCCACAAGAGATAAATTATCTTAATAGTCAACATGCTTCCTTTGGCATGAGACCCAGATAAAATATCACAAAGCCTTTCACCTACTCCAGTATAGCTAGAGACCACCCGCTGAGGTTTCACCGCAGAAGGGTTAAATCCGCCCAATCTGAAGCCCCCTCTTGCGCCATATGAGTACAGTAAACCCTGTCCCTCACTATGAGTAACCAGTACACCCTGGCACTCAATACACCACTGGTGATATCTAAACTACACCTTTATAGGTTAGTTAGCTAGGTCGTACCCATATAGACTTGTGGTTGTACGGTTAATGCTCAGTTTGGACAAACACAAGCGTCGGTCCTTAATTGACTAGGGTGGAACATACACTTAACAAGTTCTCGTGCTTACTGCACCAACCCAAACAGCCATCCACCCTAATCTAAACCAACTTTCACATTTTTATTTTATTTTAAAATCACAGTGACAACTCCAATTGCCACTTCACTTTCAAACACAAGGATTTAATAATAAATCATAATTTCCCAATTTTCAAGAGTTCCAAAGTTATTAGATAGCATGACTAAGCATTATACTACCATACTAACATCAACAAGTAATTAAATACTCTCATTAATGAGACAAAGGGAGTTCTATGGTGACAAGAGTACATGGCATTCAATTTCAATGGAGGGCATAGCAAGTTGGAATAACTAGTTCCTAAAGACTTGAACTAGTGACTTTATGTAAATAGCAATGCACATAATTTAAAATATTTTAAAAACATTTCAAAAGCATAGGCTCGAAATGATCAAAGGAGACTTGCCTTCTTGTGCACTGGTTGGTCCCTCTTGCTGCGGTTCGACAAACTCTTCGGCGACGTCGGGTTCTACGCGCGAAATGACAAAACAAACAAAATAAATTCAAATAAAATTCAAATGAAATCCAAAAACTGCAAACCCAGAACCAAAAGATAGAGCTCAATTTTAGATGAATTTAGGAAGAAGAATCGGGTCGATCAGAGTTCGGACGAAGGAGAACGAGCGATCTAAAGTTTGCCGGGGCGAGAAAATGCTGGAAATTCACATATGTTACTGTTCATCCGAGAACAGTACTTTTGTTGAGAAGGCTAGCGCTGGCGAGAGGAGGCATGGGAGATGAATCTAACTAGCAAAATGGGTTGCTAGGGACCCAAGGCACACATAGGAACTGACGGCACGCCAAACGGAGACCGTTGACGGCACGGGCGGCTACAACGACATGGGTAGGAGAGAGGAATAAAATCCGGGCAAGGAACGTGGAGAAGTAGGGTGAGCACGGGCTGGAACACGGCTTGGTGAAGCTAGAAAAATTATCGGCTTGGCCAGAAACCCACCGGAGACGACGCAAACGACGTTTGAACGACATCGGGAAGGAAAAAGAGAAACTTAATATCTTGGTGCTCGGTGAACGAAATCTAAATCCACTTGGAGGGTAGCTACCTGGGATGGTTTGGCACAAAGTGACGCGAACGGATTGGTGAAAACATCACCGGGTAGATGGGGGACACGAGATGCCATTGGCGGCCATGGCGAGGTTCGGAGGCAAAAATTTGTGGAGGCTTTTCGGGGAAACGGAAGTGAGCACGGCGTAGAACGCGACGAGGCAAGTCTAAGAAAAATTACGGCAAGGGCTAAAGCTTACCGGAGATGACGAATCGACGTCGGGAAGCGCTCTTGACCTAGATTGGGGAAAACTCGATTTCGGGAGATTGGCTGCACCAAAACCAAATTAACTTGGCAAAAACGTAGATGGCACACAATGGCACAATGTGACGCGAAAGGATTACTGAAAAACTCACCGGATGGCTCGAGACGCGACGAGCAAATTCGAGACCGAAGGGCCTCGATGCCGACGGCGTCCTGAGCTTTGAGGGACTTGCCACGGCTTGGGATGAGTTTAGAGGGGTCAAGGGGTCCTATTTATAGGCTTGGAAGGGGTAGAAACCGGCTCCAATTCGCGGATTTCGGTTTAGAGTCCGTTTTGGAAAATAGGAGATAAAAGGCAAACGGATGAACGAAATGGAAAGAGGTCAATTGGGATGGATTCCTTGCGTGATTTGGCACAACTTTCCTTTTGGGAGGATATTGAGATAATCTCCGGATTGGAAGTTACGAAGAGAGAGAAAAACGGAAAAAAACTGTACAGAGCAGGGCATCGATCGGGACTCAGCGCGCTGGAGACGATGATGAACAGTACCCCGCGGGTACTGTTCATTCTCTCTCCTGTTTTTTTTTTTTTTTTTTTTTTGGAAATTTCAAATTGAGCTCAAACAAACTCCGAAAAATCCAAGAAAATACAGAAAAATTCCTTGTGACACAAGGAACACAAATAAAATACTTTTGGCAAATGTTAATATTTAATTTAATCATATTAAATATTTTTATTTAATAAAAATTCCAATTAAGCTTTAATTAATTCCGAAAAAATTCAAATGGTGAATTTTATTTTTAAAAGCTTCAAAAAGGCTCTGAAAATCAGGATGTTACAAACTATTTATTGTATTTCATTAAATGCTGTTTTATGCAAACTAACCCTATGAGCCTTCCATTGAAGCCTTTATCATTATATTGCATTTCTCCGTGTGACTTGCGGAGTACAAGTTTGTACTCATTGTTGCTATCTCCACACAGAGGAAGACGACTTCGACTATGGTGAAGACCAGAGCGAGTAGGCCACGTCTTGCAGTTGTTTGCCTGTGGGCAGGCTTGGGCTTCGCCTTTTCAGCTTCGCTTCCGCATTTTTTTTTGCAGTTACTTTTGCCAATGTGTGATGATGTAAACGCTGGCCATAAGGCCATACTCTTTAAATTAAATAAATATCATTATGCTTGGTATTTGTCTTTGTTGTCCACTGTGTGCACTAGCTGATCCTGGACTAGTGCGATTTACACAGAGGATCCTGGAGTTGCTGCTCCGGGTTCCGACAGAGATGGTATCAGAGCCTTAATGACTCCAAGACGTGACCGTAGGTAGAATAGATTGGTCAGACCATAAGGACTTATTTTTAATAATTAGTAGTTTCAAAAAGTTTTGCTTAAACCTTACCTTTCAAATCTTTGCTTATCCTTATCTCAATCCTTTCTCGCCTTTATATCATTTTTGAAAACCTATTTCTGCATCTTCCCTTGTTCCAAAACAACTACAGATGGCAGCAGCTGGAATTCTTCGACCCTGTCGCCACTTCAATCTGCGCCTCGAAGGATCCTGCTTCGTACCTCGAGCACCACGCAAGATGACACCAAGGCGACTCTTACCCATTTAGGATGAGTTGTTAGGCTAGTTAATAAAACGTTGTTATGAGCTGTCAGTTTTCTCTTTTGTTGACAGCCATAACTATTAATTAATAAAAGGTTTTTGTTGAATTTTGTTTGGGTTGTGCAAAATATCCCCTATTCCCCCTTTGCCTTGAGTCTCCTCTCTCCTAATTCTCAAAGCACCCAGCAGATGGTTAACACAAGGAGCAACAACAACGACAATGTTCACGACAACAACACTACTGGCAACCAGGCTGCACCTATCCCCCCACCACCTCCTGTTAATGGAGCAGATTGGGCTCAAATGATGCCCAATCAGAATCAGCTTATTCAACTACTAGTGCAGACCATCAACAATCCTGCACTACCTGCTCCACTAGTGCCAGCACAAGCTCCCCAACCAAGCCTGGCTGAATTTATGAGGTTGCGTCCTGCGACCTTCTCCAGCAGTGCTGACCCCATGGATGCAGATGGCTGGCTTAGAGTCATAGGCAAGAAGCTGGACATCATCCAATGCAGTGACCGAGAAAAAGTCTTATTCGCTTCTCATCAGTTGAACGGACCAGCGTCAGAATGGTGGGACACTTACACCGCTGCTCATGCCAACGCACAAGCCATAACATGGGATGAGTTTGTGCGGTGTTTCCGCAAAGCTCATATTCCAACCGGCACCATCACTCTCAAGAAAAGGGAATTCCGAACTCTGCGCCAAGGAAGCTGCACCGTGAATGAATATCTACGGAAGTTCAACCAATTGGCACGTTACGCGCCAGAGGACGTCGCTACCGACGAAGCTAAGCAGGAAAGGTTCCTTGAAGGACTCAATGATGACCTGTCAGTTCAACTACTCTCCAACGACTACGCTGACTTCCATCAGCTTGTCAGTAAGGCGATTTGCCAAGAGTCCAAACACCAAGAAATGGAGAATCGGAAGAGACGTATGAACACCCAGCACATGAACACCAGAAGCTTACCCAGGATCAGAAGGATTCCACCACAGGCCAACAGATTTTAGTCTTCATCTTCAACCGAAGACCAAGTCCAGACCAACACTTTCCCCGACACCGAAGACAACAAAGCCTTGGCAATTGGCTTCCCAAAGGACTCCAACCCTGCAGCCGGAGTCACCTGTTTCAACTGTCATGAGACCGGGCATTACGCCAACAGCTGCCCTAAGAAGCAACAGGTAGTGAAGAATGGAACACCAGGAGCACCAACTGCCAACCACCTTCAAGCAGGAAGAAAAAGGCCCCAGAAGTTCGTGAAAGGACGACTGAATCAGATCTCGGCACAAACCATGCAGGGTAAGATCCAAACCCATTTCTTTGCTAGCCCGTGCGAATCTCGGGGACGAGATTCTTTTAAGGGGGGTAGATTGTAACAGCCCAGGTTTTTATTAAAATAAAAATAAATAAATAAATAAAAATCAATTAAAATAAAATCCTAAATTAAAATAAGTATATTTGTGCCTAAAGTTTAAATTTGGTTTTGCCTTGAATTTCTGTTTTGAAAAAGCTGGATTTGAAAAGCATTTTCAAAAACAAAAACCTAAAATTATTATTAATAAAATTATATTTTGATTTTATATGAAAATCCTATTTAAAAATAATTATTTGGAGTTATTTGGCTTTTATTTGGGTTCCTGGATTTTCTGGAGTTCAAAAATGTATTTTTGAAATTAAAAAGTATTTTAAAGTATGAAAATTAAATACCAACATTAGTTGGAAATATTTTTATTTAGTCCAAAAAGTGTCCAGGAGGTTCTCTGAATTTTCCTGGAATTTTTGGAAGTTATTTGGTATTTTTCTAAGGCTTAATGAAATTCCTGTGCTTTTCTGAAAATCTTAAAATCAGAAAAATAAAAATATACCCCTCCCTCCCCTTCGGCCGCCACGTGGACGGCCTGGATCTTGCCACGCCGCCCCCCCTCGGCCATCCGCTCCATCCCGCCTTCCCCACTCCCCTGCCCGCCACGTCGCTCCCCCACCCCATCTCAGCCTTCCATCTCCCCGTGCCCACGGCCGCCCGATCTCCCCTTCTCTTCATCTGCACCGCACGCGCCTTCCCCCTCTCCCCTCTCTCTGTGCGTGGGGCCCGCCTGTCGGGGTCTTCTTCCCCGTGCGCCGTCTCCTTCCTCCCGCTCGGCCGCACCACCGCCTTCGACGCCCCACCGGGATTTCTTTCCTTCTCCCGCCGCCCGGGTGACCCGCACCTTTCCTTCTTCTTCCTCCCCCGATTCCCTTCCTTTCCCGGCCGCCCTTTCCTTCCTTTCCCCTCCGCAATCGCCGCCGCCCGTAATCAACGGCGAGCAATCCCCGGCCGCCCTCCCCTCCCCGACCCTATAAAAACCCCTCCCCGGCTCCGTCTCAACTCGCCCCACCTCCCTCCGCTCCTCCCTCTCCCTCCCGGCCTCCCGACCGCCTCCGCGCCTTGCGCATCCGCCCCGCCGCCGTCGCCAACTCCGGCGAGGCATTGTGGCCGCCTCCGGCGTCCTTGCGCCCCGCCGCCACCTCCCTCGGCCTCCCCGTGGCCGTGCGAACACCCTCCGCCCCTCGGCCACACCTCTCAGCCACCGGAGCGCCGCCGTCGCGTGAGACCCGAGCGCCGCCGCCTCCTCCCTCGTCGCCGGCCCATCTCCGACTTGGAGGAGGGTGCGGGTGCTGAGGGCGAAGGCGCCAGGGGCGGAGGGCGCGCCGCGGGTTACCGAGAGAGGGAGGTCTCGTAGCCCGCGACAGTCGCCGAGGCGGAGGTCTCGTCGCCCGCGACAGTTGCCGAGGCGGAGGTGGTGCTGGCTGGCGTCACCGGTGCAAGTCCTCGTCTACGGCCACGGCCGTGGCGGGGCTGCCCTCTGCGGGAGTATGTGGAGCGCAGTCTTCGCAAACAGCGGTGGCCGAGGCGGAGGTACCCCCCGCGGAGGTCACCCCCGTCGTTGTAGCTGTGGAGACCCCTTCGACGAACATTGTTGCCGCAGAGGCTCCTTTTGTAGCGGTTACCGAGGTGGGGCCTTCCCCTCAGGCGAAGCGGCCACGCCTGCGGTCCCCGCTTCAGCGGACTTCGCGAGGGTTCGCCGTGGCGACCGGTGTTGGGAGCTTGTGGGACTCCGCGTCAAGCACCGAAGTTCCTCTACCCCGCGCCCTCCCAGCCCCTCGGGCCGCAGTGACCGTGGCGCAGGATCGGTTGGCACTAGGCCCCAACTCGGAGGTCCCCCAGCCCTACGAGTCAACGCCATCCGTGGGGGCCGAAGTTGTTGCGGCCCCGCCCGGGGCTAGGGAGGCGTCCCCGCGAAGTCCCCCATCTGCCACCGAGGGTAGTCTAGGACGGCATCCCTTTAGCACAATTTTTCCACGCCTCGTGTCAAACGTATACTTCCTCTTGCAGCGACACTTATCCCGGAGGAGGTGCCATCCCTTGAGCGTGGGGGTCCTGGCGCTGGCGACACAGATGTTGCGCGCCCGAGCCTGGCGGACTTCGTCCCTCCGTCAGATGCGCTGAGGGCATGGCGCGGGATTGCGGATGACGCGGCCGCCAGCATCGGCCATCAGGCGTTGCAGACCTATGGGTCAGGGCGCCTTGGGGACGCACTGGAAGTGTCGGGAGTGAGGGTAAGGGTATGTCCTTTGGACCACTTGCAGCCGTTTAGCGCTTGCTAACCCCTCCGCCGCGCAGACACTCGTGTTGGCCTAGGCCCTGCAAGCTGCTCACACTCGCGAGCAAGGAGCGCTACGGAGTAGGCTGCAGGCCGCCGAAGGGGAGCTGCAGGGAGCTATGGGGCGCGCTCTGCCCAGGACGCTCGTATACGCCGCCTGGAGGCGGAGTGCGCGGAGATGAAGACGCGCATCGAGGAGCTCATCGCCGTGGCGTGAGCGTCAGCCACCGAAGCGATGCGGCAAGAAGCTGCTGTGGAGCGGGACGGCTTACTGCAACAAGTCGCTGCGTTGGAGAGGGAGAACAGCGAGCTTGCCGCCTCTCTAGCGGAGCGGGATCGAGCCTTGGGCGACGCTTCGGTAGCTGCTTGGGATGCTATGTTGGCCCTGGAAGACACCCTCAAGGGGCTTATCGCCGAAGTGCCGGCACGCTCCTTCGGGCCCGAGGACCTGTCCCGATCGCTTTGGTAGATCGGAGACTCGGGCGACGTTGCACGCGGTGCCGCGACGACCTTTGGCAACCACTGCGCCTATGTGGCGTCGTGCCTGCTATGCGTGCTCCTGCGACTCCGCGACTGTGAACATGTTGCTGGGCTAGCCGATCCTCGACTGGAGATGCCCGCCGGCGGCGGGGTAATGTCCGGTGCCGTGCGCACCGCTCGCCGCGCCGTGAAGTTCTTCCATGAGCGGATATGGGAGTACTGCGGGGAGGCCGTAGCCATGGTCGAGCTGTAGAATAACCTACACGGCGAGGGAAACCTTGGCCAGTTTCTGGACGAGGTCCCGCGGCGTGACGAGGATGGCGCTGCGGCCCCGGACGACGCGGCGAACCCACAGGTGTGACGGCAGGTTGTCGCGGGTTGGCGTGCGTTGTAACCGATGTCGTTTCTTTTTTGAATAAAGTACGAAGTTGCTTCGCCACTGTGCTGATCTTTGCCCCCTTGTTGCGAGCAGTTACACAGCCGGGGTCGGCTGCTAATTTCCGACCTTGCGACCCGACGGCATCTTCGGCGCTGGCGAAGGGCTGAGGAAGCGCTAGATTTTTGGGTGGGTCGGGCGTTTTCGAGCGGAGCCTCGGCACGGACGCGTGTTAAGGATGAGTCTGTCGAGTAGTGGCCTCATGCGCCGGAGGTGTTTGTACGCCTTTGTAATTCGCCTTTGCAAGCGTCGTTAACGAATACAAAGAATAATCTTGGTTGGAACTTGCGAAGTGTCTCTCCGCCCCTCTGGCTACGCTGTCCCGTGGTAAACTCGGAGGGTTACTGCATTCGCTCGTACACTACGATTTGCGCGTCGGGAGGGTAGGGTGGTCGAGACGGACGCATAGTTGAAGTAGCGGAGCTGGCGCCCTAGTCGAGGTAGACGCGCGAGCGCTCCGTCCCCTACCCTTCGAAGTGGTGGCAGCGGAGCTGGCGCCTTAGTCAAAACAGAGGCGCGAGCGCTCTGTCCGCTACCCATCGAAGTGGTGGCAGCGGAGCTGGCGCCCTAGTCAAGGTAGACGCGCGAGCGCTCCGTCCCCTACCCTTCGAAGCGGTGGCAGTGGAGTTGGCGCCTTAGTCGAAGTAGAGGCGCGAGCGCTCCGTCCCCTACCCTTCGAAGTGGTGGCAGCGGAGCTGGCGCCCTAGTCAAGGTAGACGCGCGAGCGCTCCGTCCCCTACCCTTCGAAGTGGTGGCAGCGGAGCTGGCGCCTTAGTCGGAGTAGAGGCGCGAGCGCTCCGTCCCCTACCCTTCGAAGTGGTGGCAGCGGAGCTGGCGCCCTAGTTAAGGTAGACGCGTGAGCGCTCCGTCCCCTACCCTTCGAAGTGGTGGCAGTAGAGCTGGCGCCATAGTCGAAATAGAGGCGCGAGCGCTCTGTCCCCTACCCTTCGAAGTGGTGGCAACGGAGCCAGCGCCCTAGTCAAGGTAGACGTGCGAGCGCTCTGTCCCTTAGGATTGTGCAAGGACAGCCTCTGGTACCTTTCGCCTGCGGGTGCACTCGCGCGGGAGCTAGCCTCTGGTGCATTACCTTGGTACTTTGCGGGATGCGCATAGGAGTGGGCCCCCGTGGTGCGCTTTGCACTCTGTAGAGTACGCCGGGATAGCCTCCGCGTCTTTTTTATACTCTAGAGAGTGCGCGGAATCGACATCCATGTCTTATTTATACTCCGAAGAGTACGCACAGGAGCAATGCCCATGCGTGCGCGGGGTTCGCGTCTTACTTATACCTCGTAGTGCGCGTAGGGATAGCCTCTGCGTCTTTTTTATACTCTGGAGAGTGCGTGAGATCGACATCCATGTCTTGTTTATACTCCGAAGAGTACGCATAGGAGCAACTCCCATGCGTGCGCGGGGTTCGCGTCTTGTTTATACTCTGTAGAGTGCGCAGGGATAGCATCCGCGTCTTTTTTATACTCCGGAGAGTGCGCGGGATCGACATCCACGTCTTATTTATACTCCGAAGAGTACGCATAGGAGCAACGCCCATGCGTGCGTGGGGTTCACGTCTTGTTTATACTCTGTAGAGTGCGCAGGGATAGCATCCGCGTCTTTTTTATACTCTGTGGAGTGCGTGCAGAGGCAAACCTCAACGCTACGTCTTATTTAGAGTCCGTGGACTGCGCGCGGAGGCAAGCCTCTGCGCGTTGCAGGCGATGAGGTGCGTGCGGAGGCGGACCTCAACGCTACGTCTTATTTATACTCCGCAGAGTGCGTGCGGAGGCGTCCCTCCACTCGTATTTGTTTATACTTATACCCGTGTCTTTGACAGAGAGTGCACGCGCGGACGCGTGTCTTTGTTTATACTCATACCCGTGTCTTTGACAGAAAGTGTGCACGCGGACACGTGTCTTTGTTTATACTCATACCCGTGTCTTTGACAGAGAGTGCGCGCGCGAACGCGTGTCTTTGTTTATACTCATACCCGTTTCTCTGACGGAGAGTGCGCATGCGGACGCGTGTCTTTGTTGCGGGAAACAAGAAAAATTTGTGCAAACGGTGAACTTTATTAAATTCCCATTTGCGCGGGTGAGCGGTTACAAAAAGGGGGGGATATCGACCACTAACCGCTTTTAGGACGGGGGGCGACCGCTGACGAGCCGCTGCTTCTGGGACAACTCGTGCACGGGGAGTGCGAGACGCTCTCCGGGGGCGCCCGGGGGCTCCGCATCTGCACACCCGGCCTAGGTGCCTTGACGAGCCGCGTGGCCTGGACCCCTGGCGCCAAGCTCTATGCGCCGAGCTATGTCCTGGTCGCCATGGACGATGATGATGGCCCGCGGGCCGGGAAGCTTCATGCATAGGAAGCCGTGGTGCGGAACTGCCCCGAGAGTGTTTAGGAGCGGCCGCCCCAATATGGCGTTGTAGGGGTATGCAATGTCGACCACGTCGAAGATGGCATCTTCACTCCTCACGTTGTCGTTTTGGCCGAAGGAGACTTGGAGGCATATCTGGCCCAAAGCGCGCAAAGGTTGCCCTCCAAAGCCTTGCAACGGGATGCCTGAAGGGCCCAACCGACTCCGAGGGATCCCCATCTGGTCGAAGGCCGCAGCGAACAGGATGTTCGCGGAGCTGCCTCCATCGACCAGGACGCGCCTGACCTCGCATCCTACTACGAGGACCTGGACGACCAGAGGGTCTTGGTAGGGGAACTCCACACCTTCCGCGTCAGCGGGCGTGAATGTGACTTCGTGTTGTGCCCACTCTGGCGGCGCCTGCACTAGGTATGCCGTGACGTGGTGCAGCCTCCTCGCGTAGGCCTTCCGTTGTCGCGCCGAGGCGAACTACAACGAGGAGCCTCCGGAAATGACGTTTATGACCTTGCGCTGGGCTCCTTCCGGGGCTTGTAACTGCAGGAGGCCCTCCCGAGGTTGCTGCACATGGGCCTGAATTCGCAGGAGGCCTTCCTGGGGCTGCATTCCTTGGTCTTGAGGGTGTTGGACGTGGGCCACGACGGGCGCGCGTGCCTCCGGGTTTTTGTCCCTGGCGACGCTCTGCCAGAGCGCTGCGATAGTGGCGCAAGCGCGCGTGTCATGGTTGCCTCGGCCGTGGACTTCGCACCACTGCCCCGTGGTGCTAGTCGTTGTACTCTTCGTGGGTTCTGTCGTGCGACACCGCCCATGCCCCCGTCCGCGGCCCCGGTGCCCTCTGCCTCCGTGACCTACGGAGGCGTTATCTTCGGAGCCGCCCTCGATGTCAAAGACGTAACGAGGTTTCCTGGACTTGCGTTGGTCGCGCTTGGGCCTATCGCCTGACGAGTCATTATGTTGGGAATCTTTGCGTTCGGAGGCGGCCTTCGACTGCTCCTGCTTGCGTTTGCCTTTCGAGAAGCCCTGCCTCGGCGAGCCTTCGCTCTTTGCCGAGCCTTCCGCCTTGTTGGTGTCGGAGTCATCGCCGTGTCGCCGCCGCGCGTCCTCCTCTGCTCTGGCATATTCTTCCATCTTGTCGAAGAGCTTCGCGACCGTCTTAATGGGCTTGCGCGCGTTGTACTCGGCCATCGGTCCCGGACGGAGGCCTTCTATCACTGCATTGATGACGGTTGTTTCGTTGACGTCCTTGACCTGGCAACGTACTTTCACGAAGCGTTTGAAGTAATCCCGGAGCCTCTCCTCAGGTTTTTGCTTGACTGCGAAGAGCTGGTCCGCATCAACACGCTCGACGTAGTTTCCCTAGAAGTTGTTGTAGAGTCGATCGCGGATCTGTTCCCACGCGTAGATGGACTGTGGTTCGATGGTGAAGAACCAGAATAGCGCCACCCCTTGTAACGCGAGAGGGAGTCCTTTTGCCTTCGTGGTGTTGTCTCCGCCAGCGGCTTCGATAGCGGTCTCATACACGCGCACGAATTCTCGCGGGTCGGAGTCACCCTTGTATGCCTCGATGACGCTCGGGAACTTGAAGTCCTCAGGCCATGCTGCCTGCTGCAGGCCCGCGGAGAGCGGGGACTCCGGGTCTACGTGCCGTAATGGGACGCGACTAGACGTAGGGGCGTCGTGGCTGTCCGCCCTCTCCGGAGCGGGTTCCGATGCCACCGCCGGGGGGGCGTGTTGGCTCTGGGCCTCTTGCATGTCGCGCACAGCTCCGCGGAGGTCTGTCAGCTCCCGCTGAAACGCGCTGAGGGCCGCCAACAGGGCGGTCTCCACCGCGGACGTGGCTGGGGCCATCGGTACGCCCGGCGGCGCGATCGACACGGCGGTGACCACGGCCTGCGCACCCAGGCTGCCCGCCGCGTTGTCCTGGAGGACCCCGGGGCTGGTGACGAGACCCACGTCGTCGCCGAGACTGCTCACCGCTCCTGCGCCGGGTGGGAAAGTGGACGTGCCGAGGTTGCCACCGTCGGGGTTGGTCGTCGGGGTGGTGGCGGCGGGGTCTGGCGGTGCGGCGACAGTGGCGGGGTCGAGCGTTGTGTCGCTGGTGGCGGGGTTGTTCGTCGCGGCGGTGGCGGGGTTGGGCGTCATGTCGCCGGTGGCGGGGTTGTTCGTCGCGGCGGTGGTGGGGTTGGGCGTCGTGTCGCCGGTGGCGGGGTTGGGCGTCGCGTCGTGAACGCCGGTGCTCACAGTCGTCACACCTGCATCGCCACCCGTACCTGCAGCTGCTAAAGCCGAAGCCCTGGTATTGATGCGAGATTTCGCCGCTTCCGCCTTCTTCTTCGCCGCCGATGGTGAAGCTTTTTTTGGTGCCATCCTCCTTCGGATCTGGAGGCTTGCTCTTGTCCTCCCCACAGACGGCGCCAACTGTTGTGGTTACAGACCAAACAGAGAGAGAGAGAGTATGGTAGTGGAGAGTTAGGTGAGTAATGGGGTCTGGGTTCCTTCCCATAGCCTGTGTTGCATATATACATCCACATGGGGAGTGATTTTACAATTATACCCTTACATCTGAGTACTCCTCTCAGGGGTATTCATGTCGTTATACATGTCCCATTTTGGGCCTTGCATTCCTCTGACAGGCCTGCTGGGCTTAGGTGGGGGTCACCCCTACAACAGATAGTAATTTTAAATTGTTAAATATCAATGGTAACTTAAGATCCAATGGTAATATATTGAAACATAGAAGATAGCTTTTATGTTTTTAGTTGTGTTTTTGGATTTCGAGTGTCACGTGACATATCTAAATGGTAAATGTCATAAATAGAAAACAATAGAAAACACAAGTTAATAAGATTATTACGTAAAAGAAAATAAAAAAGTGGGTGCTCTATAAGACTAAAGAGCACATAGGTGCTAGCTACCAAAAGAAATTGTGGGATAAAATTATCATTATGCACTCCTAAAATGAAGTGAGAGAAATGTATAACCTTTTCATTTGTATAGTTCTAGTGCCATATTTTTTTTCATGCACAATATTTGTAAGTATATATATGGTAATGTTTTTTTGTATATATGTGCTTTTAAAAAAAATAGATGCAGATGGCATTCGTAATTTTCATTTCCAAGTCAGAAAAGAAAAACAATAAAAAGATACCTTCCGCATAATGGGCCAAGGCCCAAAGCATAGGAGAAAAGTCCTAATATAATACTCCAATGGATGGGATATCGTCAATCAATGGCAATGTTTGTCTAATCGAAATATATGGAATATATAAAGTAGTAAAGAAGATTTTGTTTGCACAGTAGGGTCAAAGACAGCTTCCTTCTACCCTTTGGAAAAAGAAAGACATCTCTTCCTTCTTGGCTCTCGCAAATGGAAACGAAGAAAAGTCCTCGCACCCTAACGCCGCCTCGAGAGCCATCCTACGAACAACCAGCGGGCAGCGGCCGGGCCGGCAGAACGACTCACACTGACTGCCACGCACAACCACACAGCCGACGGAGACAGCCCGCGCGGTGGGCCCGCCCCTTTAAAGCACCCACCTTCCGTCTTCCCAGCATCACCATTCGCATTCCCCACCCAATCTTGCGGCCACAAGCTACCCCTCACCTTCCCTCACCTACGCAGCCCAACCCGATGGGCTGAGTGTTCGCGCACCGACGGCGCAGACAAGCTCCCGCCCCAGCGGCGGCGGCAGCGGAGGCCGTCAGGCCTGTTGCGGCGGCATGGACGCCGCGCTCTGCGACGACCTACTACAGGAGGTGTTCCGCCTCCTCCCGCCCGCCGCCGTACCGGCCGTGTCCCTCGTCTCCCGCCGCTGGTTGGCTCTCCTCCAGGCCTCAACCTCCTCCCTGACTCTCCGCCTGCCGGCCTCCTCCGAAGCCTCGGTGGCGGCGACCCTCTCTGCCCTGCTCTCGCACTACCCTTATCTATCCGCCCTGGCCATGGTATCCCCCGCCGCTCCCGCCAGCGACGCCGACGCGCTGTTGCTCGCGGTCGCGGCCGCGCCGTCGGTCGCCCGGCTCTCTACGCTGCGGTTCTTGCTTGATTCGGCCGTCTCTCCCGCTGCGCTGCTCGCTGCCTCCCCTGCCCTCTCTGGCCTCACCTCGCTCCACCTCACCGCCCTCCGCCCCCTGTCTTTCCGCTGGCTCGCGTACTTGCCCCGCCTAAAATCCTTCGCCCTCGTGAACTCCGCCGCTGCCGTTGACTTCGCCGGCTCCAGCTCCGATGACGCCGATGACGAGGGCGACACCGCAGGGGCATTTCCACTGGAGAGGCTGTCGCTGTGCGGCATCCGCTCGGGCGACCGCGGGCTCGGGTGGCTGTGGCGGCGCTGCGGGAACCTCCGGTGGCTGCAGCTGCGCGCCTGCGACGGCACCGGGGATGGCCCAGCGTCGCCAGCCTTCGCGGGCTGCCTCGCCGGCCTGCTCGCGCTTGAGCTCCGCGCCTGCCGCTCCGTCGCGGATCGCGTCCTCCTCCTCGCTGTTGATCGGTGCCGTGCGCTAACGTCCCTCCTGGTGTACGACGGCGGCAGCCGGGAGGCTCTCCACCGGTTCATCCACCAGCGCGGCGCGGCGCTGCACACCTTGGACCTCCGGCTACCTCTCGACCTGCACAACGAGCACCTCCTTGCGATTGGTGCCGAGCAAAGTCAGCACAACCGGGGCGCCACGCAGAGCCTTGCTGCGCTTCGCCTTCAGAGCTGCGTCCTCATCACCGGGGACGGGCTCCGGTCTCTCGCACGCACGGCCACTGGGGCGGGTATCGAAGAGCTCGCCCTGGTGAGCTGCGACGTGGTGGAACGGGAGCCTGGGTTGCTCACGTTCCTCAGCCAGAGCATGCGCCGCCTCCGGCGTCTTGACTTGTCTTACAATGAGGCTCTGAGCGACAAGGAAGTCGGTGCCATGCTGTCGTCCTGCCGTAATCTAATTGACATCAGGCTCAGGGGTTGCCGGTGCCTCACTGGAGGATCCCTGCTCTCATTGCTCAGGCACTGTGGGCGGTCAGTGGAGGTAGTGGACATCTCCTGCTGCCCTATCATTTCAGGAGCCAATGTTGAATTCTTTGCGCAGCGAGCCACTCGTTTGAATCATATGATCATCGAGGAGAGCTCGGTGTCTGAGGAATTGAAGGCAATTGCGCAGAGGAAAGGGATGAAAGTTGGCTCCTTGCCTTGTGAAGGATCGTTCTGATGTAAGATAATCTTCTTCAGAATGCTACTCATGGACACTGGAATTAAGGAATCTTTACTTGAATGTTGGAATAAAGCGTTAATGCTTACTACGTGTGTATACAACTACAAGGGTGAATGTATGTGTGCCTTATTATTGTAAACTTGTCATGACAAGCCATTCGTGGTGCCTGATGTAAATTGAGCACCAAGAATTGTGCTGTTGTATATGTTACAAGAAATAACATGAAAAATATTACACAAAACTTTAAGCTCCCATTTCTTCCAAATCAGCAATGTGACAATGCAAGAGCTCTACGGAATTTTGGGGATAAAGCGACTTGCAAAAGAATTTGTTGCCACTTATCTGTTCTGTAATTTTAGTTGCTATTTTTTTGTACAGATAGGGGTGGAGTGGTGGTCTGGTGGAACTATATCAAATACAGATTCTTTTGGTGTATTGATTCGAAGATGAATTCTGGATAAGCATAAAGTTCGATACGGTGGGGACAACATTGGATATAGATTATATTAGAAGGAAAGAAACTGATACAAAGTACAAAACAACGACGCGTTAAATAAAACAACCAAACAACCCAGCTACAGCGACGACTACCTAGCGAAAACAACTCGCCCAAAATGCCGTGCCCCGGCTCGAGGCCTTTTCTGCTGTTCTTTTGAGCAGGGAAAATCGTACCACCAAAATTTAGTCGAAAACCTCAAATTTTGTTGAAAACCAGCGGTATCGGTGGGGTCCAGTAAAAATTTATACTTACTAAAATATTCGGATTTATCTAAATTCTAACAATGTATAAACAAAATTTGCAACACATATACACTTAAGGTGTGCACATGGCGTCATGGCCTATTGGGAAGGCTCAATGTCTCGGAGAGGCGTGTCGTGGGTTGCGAGCGCTAGTTGTGTCAATTTTCAAACTTTTTACATCCTAAAAAATTCAAATTTTAACTGAAAATTTTTGTCAAAAAAAAATCAAAATCCCGGTAATCAGTTCTATGGCTACTCTCCAATAAACTTTGCAAATCCATAGCGCTTTCGCTGCTTCTAGACCTTTTCCTCGTGGCGAACCACCAGTCATCGACGGTTTCCTGTTTTGGGGCACATAGCAGAAAACAGCCGTGATTGTCGGGCCATCCACATCCTGCGCTGCAACACCAGCCAGACGAAGAACTTGCATCGTGTTGGCGCCCAAGAATTCCACAGCACTTTACCACAAGGGAAGGTTTGTAGACCGTCGAAGAAAGCATGGTATGCAGACTCACGAACTACAGGAGAGAAGTAGGTATCCGAGCAAAGCCTGACCCATCTATCTTCAAGCGCTTCTCCTACCGTCCTGCACCCAGCGATTCGCTGATAAATCGGCTTGAAAAGGGTCGGCGCGATTATTCAGACTGACTGATGAGGACATCAATTCTACCGACATAAACACCACTCCTACTACTACTACAAATACTACTCCTTAATTTAATGCAATATAAAGGCCAATTATAAGGGCATATGCACGACAACTGAATTATTAGGTAAACTCGTTCCTAGAAATACATAATTGCGCAATGGATAATAGATTGCTACCTGATATTATTCTTTTACTCCGGAACTTAAGAGCTGATCAAGCTCAAAGAGAAGTACAACATGAAGAAAAGCATGTGCAAGCATAGCACAAGGAAGATCCCAACATCACTTTGGTTCCAAGTCGAGTTCCAGTGGGACATGTTCTAGAATCTAATTCAAACTCCAGGGATAGCAGTAAGTTCAAATATGCATAGAAGTTGCATACGAATTCCGTTTGAAGTGTATGAGTACTTGATGGAAAATTTATCTCGTTCTATTTCCAATAGATCTAGCCCCACCTCCAAAATTCTTTTGTACGCACCGCAATTGCCAAAACAATTCAAAGCTATAGGACCGAACAGGTAACAGAGGAGGGTGAATGGTGCCCTCAAATTCTCTCCAAGTATTCACTTAACCCTTTTCTTCGATAGCCACAGAGCTATGAAGACTGGAGTTGAAAACCCACTTGAAAATTGCAGAGATAGGGTCGAACACAGCACGAAAAACAGCGTGGTCGAAATATGATAACGTGGTCGAAAACTTACAACGTGGTCGTAAGTTCAACAACATGGTTGAGAGCTAACAAAGTGGTCATAAATCCGACTACCAAACAGAAATACAATGTGGTCGGAAATCGACTACCAAATGGACATCACCGTAATAAAAAAATTGATTGTACGTTGGAAATCAGTGTAGTCAGAAGTTCAACGTGGTTAGAAATCAACTACCAAACAGAAATCAATATAGTTGATAACCACTGAGACTAAAATCAACGTGATTGAAAATAAGTGCAGTTGAAACCAATGTGGTTGAACACCAACAAGTGGTCGAACAACTAACGTGGTCGGAACCAGTCGACAACCAAAATGATCAACAGTTGTAACCAACATGGTCGTAAGCCAATGAGGTGATCGAACAACCAACTTGGTCAAAATCAAACTACAACAAAAAGATCAACATGGTCGTAACCAACGTGATTGTAAACTAACGAAGTCATCGAATAACCAACGTGGTCGGAACCAGACTGTAACCAAAAGATCAACGTGGTCGTAACCTACGTGGTCGTAAACCAATAGGTGGTCGAACAACCGACGTGGTCGAAGAAACGTGAAGCAATTGAAAGGCTGAACGTGATTGAAGATAGTGCGATGCAATCTGAAACTCAACTGTGGTTGAAACCAATGTGATCGTAAAGGCGATCGAGATTTCAGAAAGTGAACAAGACAATTTTTTCAGATCAGACTTAAGCGAAGATAGAAAAACATGAGGCACTCAGAATGCTGAACATGGTCGAAAACAACATGATGTAATCTGGAGCTCAACCGTGATTGTAACCAACTTGATTGTAAAATCGATCGATGTTCCAGACAAAGATTACACCGAATGTTTCAGTTCAGATCCAAAACGGAAATAGAAGAACGCGCAGTGATCGAAAGATCTGAACGTGATCGAAAGCTAATGCAATGTTATCGGAAACTTGACCGTGGTCGAAACTAGAAGCGGTCGTAAATGATTCGGAAGAATAGAGGAAGAACAGAGTAGCGCACGACCGTAAGATCTAAAATCCACATATCGTTTGAGGCTGCTTACATCTTGGATTGAAAACTTAGTTAACAAGTTGAGAGCTTTTTGCAATTTGATCAAGCGCACAAGAACTGAGTTCTAAAAATCAAAGACGTTGATCAGAACCACTCGTGGATCGGAGCATCAATGAGGTCAAACCAAGAACATCTCTAGATCAACAAAGGAAATGGACAGAACAGAAGAACAGAGGAAGAATTAAATCGAAGAGTAAACTCAATCAAAGAAGAGTTACACAAAAGCTAAATCGAAGATTAATGTATTGCTCAAATGATTGGTTTCACAACCACTCCCCTCGGGAGGATCAAGCTCTAAGCCTAGAACCCATAGCCACTCTCTAACCTAACTCACAGGGGAAAAGGAGGAGCTGGCCACCGCAAGGCCTAGCCAACAGTCTCTCTAACCCTAGCTCTTACCACTCCTCCCCTTTTATAGGTTTACCAATGAACCTAAGACCTAATGGATCCTACCATTGGTCCAAACCGGGGATAACCCGTTAACCCCACCAAACACCGGGTTTTACTCACGCACGCTTCTCAAAGTGGCTTACATCCATTAACCCATTTGTGAACCAACACTTGATCCACTTCACAACTTCAGCACATATAAGACCTAAACCACTTAGGCCAACGCCGCGGTTTCACACACCTCTACTTTTCTCGTATTGGACAATTTACCAAAATACCCCTCTATCGCCTTCTTCGATGCTTCCCACTTCCTTTGCCACGAAGCTTCGCCTTTGCTTTGCCATCTTCCATGTGCCCCCAATGGCTTGTTGTCAAGCTTCTCACACGTCTAGATCCTACCAAACTGTCCTCGCTTGCAAATGACCCAAGTCACTTGGCGCACCACGTGCTTCTGCTCGTGCATGACAGCACCCGACATCCTTGCTTGCATAGGACCACGGCTCCTCCCTGAGCCTAGTCCCGGTCCATCTTGCCGTTGCCTATCATGTTCACCTCTGGTATCTCCCGCTCTAGTTTCTCATCATCCTGGCTTGCAACCACCCCGCAAGCCTCAGCCATCTTTGGTGTCTCTTTGACAGTTCTCGACCTCAACACCTCCTTATGCCTAGTCCCGGTCCTTCCACGCCTTACCATGACCTAACTCCGAAGTCTTGCAACCAACATCAATAAGCAAACCATCATGTAGCACCGCACAATACACAAAGATCATCAATTTATGCAATTTATCCACACAATGCATAATGCAAAAAGTATGCATCCAAAATACTGACCCTAATCTTAGAACCAAACAATAAACTCCTGTGCATATTAGCAACAAACACCCTAGATAACCCTGATCAAAACCCAAGAACTCCAGAGAACAAACTCAGCATACCGACTAGTCTGATACGTCTTACGAGTAGTCGGATGCACAAGAAATGAGGTACTCGTAGCCCACAAGGTCCTACCAGCAGCCTACGACCACACAATAGACCGCTACGACCACCACACAGATCGCTATGACCATCGAGGACACAAGCTATGACTACCGCACTGATCGCTACGACTATCAATCACACAAATCACAACCAATTGCTACGACCACCAATCACACAAGCTATAACTTACCAAAACAGATCGCTACGACCACTGCTCGCATAGGCTACGACTATCAATCATGACTAGGCAGAACTACGACCATCGGTCACAAGCTACGACTATCGTTCACACATAGTCGTTTAGCACTGAAGCTACAACTGCTTACGACCAATCGCTATGACCATCGAACACACAGCTTATGACTATCGATCATGACTAGGCAGTAAGCTATGACCATCGATCACCAGGCTACGACTTACACAACCGATTGCTACGACTATCGATCACACGTGGTCATTCAGGCACTGATGCTTTCGACCACCCCATGGTCATTCTGCCGATCGGACCGTTCGACCACCTAGTCGTAAATAGCATAAGCTCCAGTACGCACGCAGATGAACTCGTAGACCACAAAGTTGTTGGCCAGACTAACCCGAGACAAACAACGAAGTCGACAAACCAAGAAGCAATCTTTTGCAAACTCCTCAAAAACCAAACTCAACCTCCACACATACTCTAATCCAAAAATCAATTACTCATCACAACCATGAGGTGACCTCCACATAATCTCACAATCTCTCCCTTGATGAGTATATTGACAAACAACGAAAAGGTATGAAGATGAGTTTGTTTTTGAAAAGAAAACAAGAAGTTGCCAACAAGCCACACATGGTCCAAAAGAAGAGAAGAAGGAAATCATGACCATGTTGGCAAAGTGTGAAATAGAACAAACAACAAGAAAGAACAAGTTTTCTACAAAATCTCTAAATCACACCTAAAGCCTCACAAAAACCTAATCTTGCTCATGGTTCAAAGAAAAGAGCAATTGCTCACCATGACAATTTTTATAGCAAGATGACCATGCATTCTCCCCCCTTTAATGCCTTTTGCACCCCTTAATGCCTTTTCTCAATCATTCTCCCCCTGTTGGCAATAGCGTCATCAAGATGCATGGAAGAAGATAGAGTATGAATGAAATGGAGTGACTACATTTGATTCATTTTAAGCATAGGAGCCATGAAGATTATTCAGAGTGACTTTTCAAATATTACACCGAACCATAAAAGGTGAAGGCGCTATCTAGATCATGACAAACCATGTATTGCCAAGCTAAAGCCAAGCAAGCTATAATCTGAAATTAAATGGATTGTTTAATATGTCAAGTCATTCAAGATCATAATTTAGCTAAAGGTATCCAAACATGATTCAAGCCATGTCAATATTCTAAGTGGAACCAAGAAACTATAACAAGTCATTTTATAGTGCTACAAGTTCAAAATTGAGACTTTTATTCAAGTTCTTGATATCACTTGTGATTGAGCAAGTTTAGCACATTTGGTATTTTTAGAAATTCATGGTTGGTTTCAACCATTTTTCACAAGATTTTGTTTTCTTAGCTATGTGGTAGATCTCAAACCTTATGCAACCACTCCAAGCAAGACGCTTAAGGGAATGATCTTGATCATCCAAAACTTCCCCTGAGTTCGTGCCTAGTGCAATAGCAAGCTGTCTCATGAGAAAGAATTGGTAAGATCAGTTTTTTTGCACAAAAGAGATCTTTTTGTATTTTCTTGACTTAGTTCAAGAACAAAGAGTTAAATCTAACTCATGCTTTACTAATGAACTAGCATAGTTTAATCTAAAGCTGAATACAGATTCAAGACTCAACTCGGATTATTTGACATAGCATGAATTATAAGAGAATCACTAGAGCCAGACTAGTCACAAGATCCAATAAGACATGATTTAATTCAAGTTGTTCATATTTACTCAAGCTAGCATGACAAAAGCTAGGCTACACATAGAAAGTCATGATAAATCTAGCAATCTAACACGACTCATGGCATGATGTAAAGCAGTCTTATCATATTATATAGGGATAATAATCAGGGCTCCATATATTTATATTAAATGCACATTGCTAAAATTAAGTGCAATATGATGCAATAAAAAAGAAATCCAGCTCCCCTTTAGTAAGTGAGTCAATTTTAGAAGCATTTTAGTTCAAATTGACTTATGTCATCATTAGACTGCAGAAAATCTCAAATGAACTCCTCTTGAACCAAAGCAATAAGCCAGAAGGAAGAAGCTTGGACGAAAGAAGAAATGGTAGTCCTTACAGTATAGACAAGATAGAAGGAATACAATGACTCAGACTTGCTCTCATGTACCCCATATGACTCTAGGACTATCAACTGGTCATCTAAAACACTAGAGAGTAAACATGTTCCCTGTCTACCTAAGGGGCGTCCAACCCTCGCTAGACCTAAAAGAAGTGAGTAAACTCAACCTAGTGAGAAGAGAAGCAACTAATAAGTAGCATCCTAGGATCATAAGATGAGAGGAAGAAGTCTAATTAGCTGTAACATCTTGAAAAATTTAAATTTAAAAATATGAATTTCTTGAATTATTTTTGCAATATATTCTGTTGGAATTTGGATTCTATGGTGTTTTCCTGAATTTGGATGAGATTTCAAATTTTTAAGAATTCATAAAAGACAAACAATAGTAATACTAAAAGGGGGAATATGTAAATAATAGAAAACTAAAATTTTAAATACGAATCTGAAAAGATGATCCAGTATAAAGAGGGAGAAACTTGAAGTTAAAAATATAAAATCTCATTTTGGAAATAATGAAATAAATAGCAATAAAAAGTGAATGAATAAAATACAAACACATATGTATATGTATACATGTGCATATACAAAAATAGAAATAAATAAATATATATATATACTATATATATGTGTATATATACTTGTATATACATATGTATATATATACAAACATTGAATAAAGAAAAATGAAAGGAGGTCAGGCCGGCCACCAAATCCGGCCCAACCCCCGCAATCTTTCCCGCCGGCCCGATTCTCCCTCCTCACTCTCTTCCACCGCCACGTGGGCCCATCTCTTTTCTCCCACTGCCACGCGGGACCACTTCCCCTCCTCCCGTTCTTCTCCTTCTTTCTCCCCGCTTCGCTCGCGTTCTTCCCCTTTTTCACCCGGGGCCCCCTCCCCTCCTTCTCTTTGCTTCGGCAAAAGCCGGCCGACACGGCCCTCACCCTGCGCCGACCTACTCCTTTCTCCCACGTCGCGCACGTCCGAACCGACCCGCGCCGTTGTGTCCCATCACCCACGCCCTGTAGCCACGCCAAATACACGTCGCCGCCATGCCCGGACTGACCACCCCACGGTGCCAGCACACTTCCATCGTCTATAAAAGCCACCGAAGCGCCCCACTGCGTCGCCATCTTGCGCTCTAGCTTCCCCTCCAGGCAATTGAGTTTTCGTGCTCTCTCGGCTCGCCGGCGACTCCGTCTTCCTCACGACCGACCACCGAGCACACCACCGCGACAAGCAACCGCCGCCCAATTCCTTTACCCCGGAGTACCCTAGGAGCATGGCGAAGCTTCCCCCATGCTCGGCCAAGCCCCTCCTGGTCCACACCTTGCCGACGCTGAGCTCCTCCTCACCCCGCCACCGCCGCATGCCGCCGACCCAACTCCGGCGTTCCCCGGCCTCCGCCGACCTTGCCATCAAGTTCCTCGAGGTACCATCACTCCGTCTTGCCCATCGTCGGCAACCCTCAGGCCACCCGCCGCCCGAGCGCCGCCCCCGACTTCCCCTGTTTTGGACTCTAGCTGCTAGGCTCATCTACCCTTTCCTCCTCTGCCCAGTCAATCAACACAGAGAGGTGAGCTGGCTAGCCGGGCGTTCGCTCAGTGAAGCCGCCTGGGTTCAATTCCTGCAAGCGCTTAGAAGGATTAGGTTTTAATTTTTTTTGTTATGCTCTGTTGCCAGGCCGAGAGCAGCTAGGAAAACACCCATAAAAAAATCTGAAATAAATAGATAGAAAGTACAAAAATTTGTTAAGGTGTAAATGAGCTTAATAAAAGTATAATCATGGATTAATTAATATCATGTATGAATAGCTAATGTGCCTTTAGTATTTATTTTAAATCTAATTAATAGATAAAGGCATTAATAAAGCAAAGTGGCTTTGGTTAATTATCTAAAATTTCATAAAAATATTGGATATCATGTTTAGCTATAAAAAGTAAGGCCTTAAATAAAAGAGTACCATTATTAGTAATTAAAATGCGTGCCCTAGTATTTAGGATGCCGCCAATAATTAAATCTCAATGGTAGGTTTAACTCAATAAGGCCTCTTCATAAAATTAATTAAACGATAGGGCGTAACCATAAACTTTTACATTAGAAGGCCCTAGTAAAACCCTCGCCATTAGCACGTCATTGATAGATGAATCTCAAAATGAATTTAGTGGAGTAAATTTTGAGTATAGCGAGCTCGGTCCTATGTAAATAGAAGATTAATTAAAATATGCAAGAGACTAATGCTAAGGAATAAAATATCAGTATTAGTAATTTTCAGAGAGCACTCATATTAAAAGGTTATAATAATATACAGATACTAAAATTAATAGCCCTAGGTCATCAAGCATCAAAATAATCTCACGGACATATAGATACTCTAAAGAAAATATGAAACCAATAACACAAGTAATTAGGGTCACATAAAATGATACATATCAAGCATTGCTCATATTGCTAAGTTTAAACTAAAATTTGAAATTAAGTTAAACATAATAGTAATTAAAGTAGAGATAAAATAATAATGGTACCATTAATTAAAACTTAATACTAGATATAGTAAATAATAATGATGAGCATGGCATAACAATATATGGCCCATACAAGTGAATCCTCATTCAGGTTGAAATAGGCCTAGTGAAAACTGAGGTTACATAAAATGTCACCTCATAAAATGCCATACACCTAGACTCTAAAAATTAATTCGGTAAGCCAAATACCCTGAAAAGTAATGCTCGACAAAATGATACATACTCATAGGTCCATCCTAACCCATGGAACTTCCTTGATAAATATAAAATAATAATAATAATAAAAGAAACTGTTAATAAAAGATCGAGTCATCGTTATCTACCATCGACCTTGCCTCAAATCACCCATTAACTCATAATAATACAAAAGTTGAGTTTATTCGGATTTATTTGGATCTTTTGAGTTATTTGCTTTTATTTGGATTCAGTCGTTTACCGCGTAATTAGAAATTGGAGCCTGAAGATTCTACGGATCAAGCGGGAACGAGATCAATGAAGACCAGAAATTAAAGATCATCGCATGAGGCAACTTTGTGTGAGCTCAAGACCGCGGTAAACCGCGCCAGGCGAGTCAATACTTTGATCATGTTGATCCTGCATTTTCTGCAAATTACTTTTGTTTAAATTATCAAATTGCATGCTATTAATTTATGTGCAAATATATGTTTGATTTAAGAACTCTAGTTATATGCCATTGTTTCCCTTGAATTATTATTACACCCCTCATTGGAATATTGCATATGTGAACCTTGTCACCCTAGTGGAAAAATTATAATGATTAGCATTTGAAAATAAGTCCTTAAAGATATGCCATGCTTAGCACTGCTTAGAAACCCAGGGTACCACATTGCCCCAATCATCACTTTTAATCATGAGAAATTGATTTGGACAATCATGGTGGGAATGACTGGTATATTTTGACATGATTATTTTATGCTCCCAAAAATCCCAACATGCTTAAATATCTGAGCGGATGGTTTGGGGGCTGGTATGTGGTGCAGTGGAAGCACAAATTGTGGAGTGTGGTAGAACCACTCAGGTAACTCTAAGGACCGAATCTTGTCATGACCTCCTGTGTAAAACAGTACATCCACAAGTATGTAAAGTACAACTTGACTAAGTAAATTTATCGAAATCCCCGGACTCATCTCACTGGTAGTGGATAGGAGTGGATATGCAAGGGCAAGAGAAGGCCTAAAGGGACACCGAGTGGAGGGTGAAGTTTCCCAGTCGTACTAGCGCTAAGGGGAGTGGAGCTCGAATAGCGCTAGTAACCGTGGGGAACATCCCGTGCATAGATGGGACCCACCGCAAGTGGGAGCAGCCCATAAGCTGAGATGACAAAAGGGACTAGATACTTTGAAAAGTTACTGTGATGGTCTGCTCAACCACATAACTAAGGAATCGTGTGGGGCAACGAGTTGATTGTCTCTTGTGGTGAAAGTGTACAAACTCTGCAGAGTCAAAACTATTCGAATAGCCGTGCACACGGTCAAGGGCGGACATGGGAACTTAACCAGATATAGTTCTACTTCAAAAACTTTGTGGGTGGTATTGGAAAAGTGAAGGGTTGCAGATGGTCCTGATTTGAGTTGTCCTGGGTGTCGTCCCAGTGGAAAGTTAAGCGTTTATAACGCTAAAAAATAAGCATATGGTGCAGATGCCATATATGGTGAACGAAAAATCTGTATCACTATTAATGATATTGCATTCTTTTCACACATTATGATTTAGTTCAAACTACTAAGTCTTAGGAGATTTCTATGTATCATATTTCAAATGCAATTTATGGCAAATAAAATAACCCGAGCCTTCCTTTGATAAGCCATGCATATTATCTATTTGCATTCTGTGTGTTGGTTCGTGGAGCATGGTGGTTTGTGCTCACCCTCGCTCTCACAAATAATCCAGCATCAGGCGTCAAGTCACTACGCTTCAGCATTATGACTGGCAGGATGGAGAATGATGTGACGATGGCCCGATCTTCCGAGAGGTACTGATAAGTCGATTGTGGAGATCTCGACGTTCATGATCCAAAGGCTCCGACCAAAACAGATCGAACCCCCTCGCAATCACTACACCACTACTCCGTTGATTATCAACCGTGCCGAACACGGTTGACCTCGCCAAGAAGGCTATCTCCTGCAAGCGAATCGAGAACACAAGCAAGAGAGTTTAAGATGCAATCTGAAATTGCGAATAATGTTTAAGTTCACAAGTTGGGGTTCCTCAACCGAACATGCGGTGAAACTGCTAAGTAGAATAATCTCTTAAGAAAAACCCGAGAAAAACTAAAGGGGTGCGGCCTCCTTAAATAGGGGAGGGGGAAGCCACACTTATCTAATGAAAAGGGATGTGGTACTATTCCTAGTTAGTGTTCACACGATCGTGGTACTGTTCACATGAACAGTACCGGCCCAAATAGCCCAAGTTACAAGCCCTCGGCCCACTTTGACTCGGACTGGAAAAGTGATGTGACTTGTTTCGCAGTTTCTGATCTGCTCGGGTGGAGTTTGGAGGTGAGACTAGATCCATCTGAAATTAGACTCCAAGAGCTTTCCAACGAGTACTCACGGGCACCGAGAAGCCGTCTGGATCAAACGTTA
Organism: Dendrocalamus latiflorus; assembly: GCA_017311315.1. Classification (NCBI taxonomy): domain Eukaryota; kingdom Viridiplantae; phylum Streptophyta; class Magnoliopsida; order Poales; family Poaceae; genus Dendrocalamus; species Dendrocalamus latiflorus. The sequence continues at coordinate 12,651,083 of CM029616.1, read as the reverse complement.
TGGCCGTTTGAAGTTGGCTTGTCAAGCTGAATCCGAATTGATCTGGAGGCCGAATTGGATTCCAAAACCTGTCCAACTTGAACCCTTGCTTCAATTGGTTCCAAAGTGATGTGTGTTGGTGATATGCCCTAGAGGCAACATGGAGATGTTGAATATATCACATACTATGTTTATGATACATTACTTTGTTCCTTGAAATAGACATTATCATTATTGATCAATGAGTATGTGACTTATTCATGAGACTCTTAATGCCAAAATGTTGCTATTTCTAAATGATCCCTGATTATATATCATATGAGGAACAAATATGATTCAAAGATCAGCATATGTATTGATTGATGATCATGTCTCATGGATCATGGTATGGAGATACCAAATCAATAATATGGACATGTGTTAGTGAACATATGTTGGATAGACCCGCCATGAGACACTGTAGAGATTCCATGTGTCATCAGTTGGTCTCAAGTAGTGTTTATGTGGAATCCTTAGACTTGAGATCATCATGGTTCCCAACATGCGTAGTAGCTTATTTTGGGACTACAAAACACTACTCCGTAACTGGGTAGTCATAAAAGTAGTCTTTGGGTTTGCCATGAAACATGTAGTGGGATGTGAATGATCATGATAGAATTTGCCCCTCCTTATGGGAGAGATATCTCTGGGCCCCTCGATGTAATGGATTATGAAAGTGCATGGCCATGCCAAGGTAATTGAGGAGTCAATCACGAGTTTATAATCCATCACGGAATCAAGAGAGTGATTGAGCTATTAAGAGGATGACACAGGTCTCGCCTTGAGCTTAATCTATATCGTGAGGCAAAGGGATTCGTACATGAGAACATTACAGGTTCAGCCGATATGATCTTTACGTATACTTTGGGGTTAATATGTCTTACTAGAGGCCGCTATTAACAGGGTGACCGGAAAGGCATTTCCGGGTCGCGACCAAGTATACGTGAACCTACAGGGTCGCACACTTAACGGATTGGAACACTAATTTGAATGTGATTCGGATGTGGGCTCAATTCGGATAGAGATCCGGATAGACTCCTATTAGGCCTCGGTCCACGAGGCCCAAGTGAGGAGGTCTATATATATGGAGGCGAGGGGCTGAGGGGTGCATGCTTCTGTTAATCCCGAGCCAAACCCTAGCCTCCACCTCTCGAGCCAAACCCTAGCCGCTCGCGAGTGCTGGTACACTCGCGATCAGCGTTCCAGCCCCGGACGTGTGGATACCGGTGGAGGCGCTGCTCGTTGCGGCGTTGATCGGCATCAACAACCTACAGATTGGATCTGCTCGTGGTGTGGTTGATCGCGTGGAGGAGACGATCTGTTCGGGACGATCGGCTACTTCCACTACTACCTCGACGCGCGTGGTTGGATCGGCTTCTCCAACTCTTCTTCCGCTGCGCTGCGCGTCTAGTGGTAACGATCCATGATCCCTCCTTAGCATGATGTCTTGGTGTGCGTGGTAGAAAAGTTTTGTTTTCTACTATCGTAGCCTACACGCATTCCTTCAATGTGGTGCTACAAATATATATATTTTCATCATTAGGTAGCATCATATTCTCATTTAAAATGTGTTGAAGTTGAAGAAACGAATTCACCATTAATTTAATCTTGATATTGGCCGCTACGATCGTACGTGTTGGTGGCGTGGTCACATCATCCTCCCCTTCTTGACAGAAAACCGTCCTCGGTTTTAACATATGTGTAGCGTCACGTATTGCATAATCTTGATCATAAATCTTGGTACATGATAACGAACGCAACAAACTCTCATTATGTAATATCATAAGTTCTTTATCAAATAATGTAAAATCTCTTTGAAACGAGCTCACCTCATAATTTAAGTGATGCGTAGGAGCTCTTGTAATTGGAACAACAGGTATAGCAAATATGGTTGTATCCATAGGGTACATGTTCTTTTCATCCTCCCCTCTTGCAAATAAAGCCGTCCTTGGCTTTTGATAAGCTGAAAATATGGTAACAAAGAAGCCAAGGTGTATGCATGGTATATGTATATGTCATCCGTTTTAACAGTTCTTCGTTGTTGCACACTTAATGTTATAAAACAGCAATGATCATAAAAGTTCATTGTATTATTAACCCAAGAGTATTCATATATGTTAATGAGCAATTCAAAATTTCTCACACAGTAATTATTGCAACTTGTTTTGCAAATGTAAGTGAAGCATTTATGCAATTCAAATCGTTGAATTTGTAAACTTGTAGTGGTGGCACATATGGGCAAAATTACAACTTTTGGAATCAAGCAAAGTTCATCCATATAATCATATCTCAATCGAACAATAGCAAATTTATCTAACAAGGGTGAAGTGATTTGTATGTTCTGCCATAATTCATCATCTTTATTCAGATTGCCCATACTAGATGGTGCAAAAAGAGATGAACACATAGGCATTGGATGAGTACTAAATTTTACTTCCCTCTCACATTGAACATGATTCGGCATACAAAAATTATTGTCCCAAACAGCAAGTTTCAATTCATCTATGTGATCGCAAGTTATGCATATTCGATATACAAGAAATTGATTTTCCATACCATAATCTCCAATCAAATTAAACTTATATCCAGAGGTGTAGGTACTAAATAAGAATTTCGAACATGCAAGTTCAGAAACTTTCTCCAAAGCATGTGACAATTTCATAGGTAGATCCAACATGATGTAACACAATGAATTAGCAGGAGAAATTCTAGTCAAAACATCTTTATGTGTTATTAATTTGACATGTGCAAAATCATGAGAATTTAGATCAGCACATGGTTCATTTAAGTCAACACAAGGAATATCAAAAGATTGTACTACAGCAGGTATATACTCACAAGGTTGCTCTATGTCTTGTTGTAGCACCAAATCAGTACCGTGAGCGATGATAGCACCATGTTCTTTACCTTTTTGGCTCTCCTCAGATGATGTAAGTCATCCATCTCCTTATCTTCATTCTCAACCAATGGGGTCAGTGATTCAATCAGCTCATGCTCCTCTTTGGCATGGTTCTCAACACCTGCAAGTTGTTAGTCATAGAAAAGGGCACAAACACATGTTTATTCTCATGATCATCACCATTACCTGCAAGGTTAGCTGCATTAGCATATTCATCCTCAATATCACTAGCACTTACATAACCACCATCTTCTGTCGCAATGTACGCCCGCTGACTTGGGCAATCTCTCATGATGTGGCCCATCCCTTTACAACGGTGGCAACAATGACCGTCGTACGGCCTGTGGAAACAACCGATGAAGAGCTCTGTGCTGGTGCTTGCACACTAGTAGATTTGCTCGTCTCGGGTGCGCGTGATGGTGGCAACGGTGCTGCTGAACACGCCCTACTCACAGAGGGGGCAGCAGCTCGAAAAGCAGGAGGTGGGGTTGTCTTGGCTTGCCCCGGCGTCGATCTCGATGTAGTCGTACTTCCAAAATTGCTCCTTGTCCTTTGTTGCCTACCTTGCAATTCCTTTTCTGCCAAACAAGCAAGCTGGTACATTCTATTGATATCATTATACTCTTTGTAATCAATTATGTCCTGAATTTCACGCCTTAATCCCCCATAAAAATGATCCATCTTATCCTCATCTTCTACAACATTACAACGCAACATGCCTATTTGCAGTTCTTGATAATATTCCTCGACAGATTTATTACCTTGGTCTAAGCACTGCAATTTCTTATGCATTTCATGTTTAAAAGCAGGAGGAACAAATCTAGCACACATAGCTACCTTCAATTTATCCCATGTATCAGGTGCTAAACGAGAATTAACTACATGAGTCCACCAAATGATAGCACGATCTTTAAATTCACTAGTAGCTTGTCTGACTCTATGCACTTCAGGAACTAAATGGCCATTAAATTTTTGTTCAACTGTCATCTCCCAATCTAGATAAGTTTCAGCATCATAAGTACCCGCAAAAGATGGAATGGTAAATTTGACTTTAGCAAAAAGGTCGTCGTTACCATGACGGTTCTGGTTATTACCTCCCATACCATGTCGGTTTTGCTGAAGACGCCGACGTAGTTGTGCATCTTGTGTCGCCCGCTGATCAATGTTGCCATCCGCATCATACACTGTGTCATCATCATGATGATGGCCGTCATTGATAGGTGGCAGGCGTGCCTCCAATGTGTCCATCCGACCAGTGAGGTCAGCCATCCGCCGCTCCACCCGCTCAATGCCTTCCGTGGTGTTCAACTGGGCAATGGCGGCGACGATGGTGTCCATTCTCGCGCCGAGATCAGTGAGTGAAGCAGTTTGTTTGTCGAGCGCAGCTTGTAGCTGGCCGCGACTAACACACTCGTTGAAATCGACCGGTGTTTCGTCCCCTTCGTCTCCTGCCATGGTTAGTGGAAACACAGGGAAACAAAAGGATTATCCCTATCAACTACTAGGTGGTGGAAGGTGGAATCACACATTTTCAAGCGTCTTACCACACTCTTACAAGTGTTCTTACCAATGCAACAGGTGGTACAACCGGTGGCTGGTTCGTGATACCATGTCGAGCGTGGGTACGATTGCAAGAGGGAACCTGTTCTGTTCAAGAGTAGGTGTAGCTTGGAAGGCACAACATGGTAGCAATGGAGAACAATCAGTTAATTTCAGAATTGCATAGAATTGAATTATAGTTCGTATCTAGCACTTAGCCTATATTGCTGATCAACCAAGAATGAAAGAAGGCTAAAAACAAGTGTATGGCAATGTGTAGGAGTGGTAAATACAAGATAATTCAATCCAATGCAATCTGGAATTAAAGAACACAAGGATTGACCCAAAACTGAAAACTGAAGATTTCTGTCCACTGGACAGCACATTGGTATTTTGGCTGTAACTTTTTATCAGATGCCTCTTTTTTACTTATTATTTTTTTCTCTGTTTTCTGACGGCTTTTTCTACAGATTATCTTATGGGGCCAACTTCCTAAACCCGACACAGAAATTTGCACAAAAATCACAATTGCTGACTGTTGCATATTCAAAACAGATAATTGGGTCAACTTTCACCGCACATATCTCTTAACTGCCTTGCTGGAATGATGTGAAATTTTACAGATAGATGGAAACAAATTGTTGAATCTAATGGCAGTGGTCTCACTCAAAAATAATCTCGGAATCAAAAGTTATGACATTTTTGGTGGCGGCTGCAGAGAAAGGAAAAATCAGCCGAATTTGGAAATTAGGGTTTGGGGTGGGGAATTTTTCTTTTGTTTGGATTTTGGATGGAACAAAGATATGACCAGCAACTAGACAATGCTATGACGGATACAAATTCAATTTAGCAAACCAAAACTAACAAATTGAAAGGCACAACGGGGTTTGGACAGCGGAATTAACTCTTTTTGTGGGGCAATTGTTTTTCCGGACTATAGGAAATAAAAACCAATCTACTAACCAGGGATACAAGAATTACCTCACGGGCAACCGTTGCTCTAATACCAACTGATGTGACGATGGTCCGATCTTCCGAGAGGTACTGATAAGTCGATTGTGGAGATCTCGACGTTGATGATCCAAAGGCTCCGACCAAAATAGATCGAACCCCTCGCAATCACTACACCACTACTCCGTTGGTTTTCAATCGTGCCGAACACGGTTGACCTCGCCAAGAAGGCTATCTCCTGCAAGCAAATCGAGAACACAAGCAAGAGAGTTTAAGATGCAATCTGAAATTACGAATAATGTTTAAGTTCACAAGTTGGGGTTCCTCAACCGAACATACGGTGAAACTGCTAAGCAGAATAATCACTTAAGAAAAACTAAAGGGGTGCGGCCTCCTTAAATAGGGGAGGGGGAAGCCACACTTATCTAATGAAAAGGGATGTGGTACTATTCCTAGTTACTGTTCACGTGAACAGTACCGGCCCAAATAGCCCAAGTTACAAGGCCCTCGGCCCACTTTGACTCGGACTGGAAAAGTGATGTGACTTGTTTCGCAGTTTTTGATCTGCTCGGGTGGATTTTGGAGGTGAGACTAGATCCATCTGAAATTAGACTCCAAGAGCTTTCCAACGAGTACTCACAGGCCCCGAGAAGCCTTCTGGATCAAAAGTTATGGCTGTTTGAAGTTGGCTTGTCAGGCTGAATCCGAATTGATCTGGAGGCCGAATTGGATTCCAAAACCTGTCCAACTTGAACCCTTGCTTCAATTAGTTCCAAAGTGATGTGGTGCTACAAATATATATATTTTCATCATTAGGTAGCATCATATTCTCATTTAAAATGTGTTGAAGTTGAAGAAACGAATTCACCTTTAATTCAATCTTGATATTGGCCGCTACGATCGTACGTGTTGGTGGCGTGGTCACATCAGAGAAGAGGATGAAGATGGCAAGAATTAGGTCGCGAACCTCCAGTTGGCTGCCTGTGGGCATGTCCTGAAGATCCCACCTGTGTGCTTCATTCCGCTGCTGTAATTTAATGTTTTCGGCCCAATCGGCTCATGAGTAAGTCTACTATTTTATTTATGCTTCCGCATGATATGTAATTTGGTAACCATTACTGTAACTGTGAGCACTATCTACTGATTCAGGGAATAGTACAGTATAATCACAGAGGATTCCAGATTATAAATTCTGGGTCTGACATTAGCTAAGAATGAGAACCACTCTAGTCTATGCTAGAAAGACTAACTCAAATGCACCCAATGAGCAAAGTGCAATAGAATGAAACAAAAGCATATGAACAATATATAAAGTACAAGGTGCTCCCCCTTAGATTAAGCTAAAACTCCCCCTTCCCAATCTGACAAACCTAAGTCAGTGAGAAGATATCATCCATGGCTCAGTACTAGGGTAAATAAAAATAGATTTAGGAACCTAGTACTTAGTCACAGGATGAGCAGAAGAAGCAGACACAGACACAAACGACTGACCTCTAGCTACCATACGCTCTCTGTCTAGGTGCAGACTTGAAGCCTCTTCTGGATCCAACCACTATTAAAGAGCGGGCCTGACCTACAGCAACATGCTGATCACACCATGGATAGCTATCTCGATGGAGAAAACGAGATCTATCATCAGGACGGCGGATACCCTGACCAGAGGCAAATCGAGGACCAAAAATAGATGGAGCAAGAAAATCGAGTCTTGATGCTGCCTAAACGAGATATATCCTCAGGACGGCTGATACCCTGACCAAAAACAACTCTGGACCTCGTGTTGGTCTTAGGAGCACTTTGAGTCTGGAGCTGACCCTGAATAAGCCTAAGAGCACGAACACGGTATCTTCGTGCGATCTTGGTGTTCTTAAAGCACCTCTCAATCCCATGTCCATCCTTTTGATAGAAGGTACAATGATACTTCGTCTTCTGATAGGTCGAAGCAACATGATGAGGTTTCACATTTTGAGAAGCCGAACCAACAGGTGGCACACTCTTACTGGCAGAAATCCCCTGGACAAAGCCCGCAGACTTAAACTCAATTTTCTTAGGCTTGGGCGCAACCTCGATCACACTTGCTGCTATAGGTCTAACAACAGCAGGTGGATGTTTCCTTACATCCTCTAAAAAATTATATTCTAAACCTTGATTAAACATGCAAATCTTAGATTTGTCTAGAATAAGAATAAGATTTTTTTGCCTTCAAATTTTCAAGAGTGTTCATGAGGTACTCACACTCCCGGAAAAGAGAGGCACACGAAGAACAGGGAGGAGAAGAGGATGAGGAACCAGAAGGGAAAGATCGAATAGCACGTGCATATCTCTCCTTCTATACGGTCGCCTTAACCTTGAGGGCTTCGCAAGACACATAAGAGGTAGTCCTAATCCTAACTATCTGGTTCTTGTAACTCTTCCTAAAAGTCTCTACCATTTCCTTAGATTTCTCCCCTACTTCAGCACAGAAAGAGCAAGCAGATTGTGACTTCTCTAGTAGATCCTTAGTTAGTTTTACACATTTATCATCCAATGCAATCAATTCATATTTTAGTTTTTTACAATTATTGCATGGTGAGCTAACATGTGCCTAAAAAGCATATTGAGCTATTTTCTTGTTGTGATCACACATGTCTTGAAATTGCTTAGAAATAGATTCAAGTTCATTAGTTAATTTAGGGCAGTTGGCACAAAAAGCAACCAGCTCAAGCAAAGCAGCATGTATTTCAGCAATTTTATGATCCCCTTTCTTTAAGTTAATCTTCAAGTTATTACAACTCTCATATGTTTTAGGCAGATCAAGAAGCATGGTATATAGATCTCTAAAAGCATTACCCTTATCCTCACATGAGGTGCAAAATGTAGTCACAATAGAATCAAATTAAGGAGAAGTAACTCTAGCCATCTCTATCTTATATAACAAACTAACATTCTCCACCTTAAGCAAATCTAGCTCAGAAATCACACTATCATGAGAGGTCCTTAGCTTCTCCATATCTCCCAGCAAAGAAGTACATACATCACAATCGTCATGGGAGGAAGCAGATCTAAGTAGAGTAAGCTCCCGTGACAAGCTCTCTATCTCCTTCTCAACTCACCACACCTAGTCCTAGACCAACATAAAACTTCTCTAATTTGAGAAAAACATCATTGAGCTGGTCGTAATAGGGGCATACCTCATTGGAATCACTGTAGAGATTGTCATCGCTGATACCATTCTCATCAGCCATGAAGCACATGTCGATGAAGTCGTCACCATCCTTGGTGCCCTTGTACGGATCATCCTCGCCGTCGTCGTCGCTCTAGCCCTCCATGTCACTAAAGTCGAAGTTGTAGAAGGTGGTGAGGATGCAGTGGAAGAGCTTCTTGGCCTTACCAAAGTTGCAGTACTTATCCTCTTTGCCTTGATCATGAGCTAGAGGCTTTTTGTTGCGGTTTTTGCTGATGTAGTCATTCTTGCTCACACCGTTGTAGTCATTCTTGCCCTTCTCTAGCTTAGGGCAGTTTGCTTGAATATGGTTGGGGCCACCACACTCGAAGTAGATCACTGGCCCACTCTTCTTTCTCTCCCTAACCCTCTGGTATGCGTGTGAGAATTTTCTGGCTAAGATAGCTAACTCTCTCTGGGAACTACTCAAATTGATCATCGCTCATCTCACACAAGGTAGCCAAAGAGAAACCAAAAGCACCATCAGAAGATGCTCCAGAAGCAGAACTGGGATCGATGACCAAGGCCATCAACTGTGACTTTGACTTGTGAGAGACAACATCAATCTCATGAGTCTTGAGGTGCGAGTACAACGCATCAAGAGTCAAAGTTGACAAGTCAGTTGTGTCCTTGATGGTGGTCACTTTCATCTCCTAAACCCTGAGGTCCAAAGCAGAAAGCATTTGGCGAGCATTATCCGAGTTTGGGTATGTAAATCCAATAGCTCGGAGGTTGCTCAAAATCTTGGGAAATCTGCCAAAGCACTCATCTAAGGACTCACCAACGAGCATCTCAAATTTATTGTGCTCTCGCTTGTATTGGTCTTGTCGGATAGTCTTAATTTGGGTGGTGCCCTCATGGTATGCATCGAAGGTCACCCAATTGTCATAGACCGACGAGATATGAGAGATATGATCAAATCATTTCTACTAAGACCATAGATGATGATGTTCCTTGCCTTAGCATTTGCTTCCACATCTGGCATATTCATCGTGTGATGTGCTCATCTGTAGGAACAATGAATCAAGTTTTAATATTTCTCTATATCGCATAGCCTTGAGCCTGAATGTAAGACTCCATCCTACTCTTCCAAAAGGGATTATCAACCCAATTGAAGATAGGAGGCTTGGTCTGCTGCCATGGCTCCTAAGACAGGTTAAGATCTATTGAAAAGAGTTGACCAGGCTCTGATACCACTTGCAAGACCGAACAGACAACAGAGGTGGTGAATGGTGCCTTCAAATTCTCCCCAAGTATCCACTTAACCCTTTTCTCTGATAGCCACAGAGCTATGAAGATTAGAGTTCAAAACACACTTGAAAACCATAGAGACAGGGTCGAACACAGTAGGAAAAACAACATGGTTGAATTCTGACAACATGGTGAAAAACTTACAACGTGATCGTAAGTTCAATAACGTGGTCGAGAGCTGACAAAGTGTCGTAAATCCGACTACCAGACGGATGTACAACGTGATCAGAAATCGACTACTGAACGAACATCACCATACTCGAATACTGACTGTACGATGGAAATCAGTGTAGTCAGAAGTTCAACGTGGTCAGAAATCGACTACCGAATGGAAATCACTATAGTCGATAACCACCGAGACCAAAATCAACCTGATCAAAAATGAGTGCAATTGAAACCAACATGGTCGTAAACAACGTGGTGGAACACCCACAAGTTGTCGAATAACCAACGTGGTCGGAACCAGTCAGCAACCAAAATGATCAACGTGGTTGTAACCAATGTGGTCATAAGCCAATGAGGTGGTCGAACAACCAACGTGGTCGAAACCAGACTGCAACCAAAAGATCAATGTAGTCGTAAACCAACGTGGTCAGAACCAAACTACAACCAAAAGATCAATGTGGTTGTAACCTACGTGGTCAAAAACCAACAGGTGGGCGAACAACTAACGTGATCAAAAAAACGCAAAGCAATTAAAAGACTAAACGTGATTGAAGACAGTGCCATGCGATCTGAAACTCGACTATGGTCAAAACCAATGTGATCGTAAAGGCGATTGAGATTTCAGATAGTGAACAGCGTGACTGTTTCAGTTCAGACTCAAGTGAAGATAGAAAAACATGAGACACTCAGAATGCTGAACATGGTCGAAAGCAACACAATGTAATATGGAATTCGACCGTGGTCATAACCAACTTGATCGTAAATTGATTGACGTTCTAGACAAATATTGTGTTGACTATTTCAGTTCGGATACAAAACAAAAATAGAAGAACGCGTAGCGATCGAACGATCTGAACGTTGTTGAAAGCTAATGCGATGTGATCGAAAACTTGACCGTGGTCGAAACTAGAAGCGGTCGTAAATGATCTAAAATCCACATATCTTTTGATTAAAAGATCAACTGGCTATGAAATTTTGAACACAACAAGATTAAGGTCTCAAGAGGCTACTCACATCTTGGATTGAAAACTTAGTGAACAAGTTGAGAGCTTTTTACAATTTGATCAAGCGCACATGAACTGAGTTCTAAAAATTGATCGCTACGACCATCGAGGACACAAGCTACGATTACTACACAAATTGCTACGACTATCGATCCCATAGGTCACAACCGATCGCTACGACCACCAATCACACATGTTACAACTTACCAAAACAGATCGCTACTACCACTGCTCGCATAGTCTATGACTATCGATTACGACCAGGTAGAGCTATGACCATCGATCATAAGATACGTCTATCGATCACAAATAGTCGTTCAACATTGAAGCTACAATTGCTTACGACTGATCACTATGACCATCGAACACACAGCTTATGACTACCGATCACGACCAGGCAGTAAGCTACGACCATCGATCACTAGGCTATAACTTCCACAACTGATCGCTATGACTATCAATCACACATGGTCGTTGAGAGACCATGTGGAGGTCATCCCGTGTGTGTGATGAGTAATTGACATCAGTTTAGGGAAGTCGAGTTTGGTTTGGTTGGTTCGGTCCTTGACGTTGCATGGTGCAATCGGGCTCGGTCGGACTTGGTCAAACCTGGTCAAAGTGGTTAGGATGCGTATTATGTCGACTTGTAAGGTTTGGGCTATTTCATTAATGCATTTATGCTTAAATGTATCGAGCGGTGCTATTTGACATGTTTCTTGTCTGTGTTGGCTGCAGGACGTCGAGGCGGAGTCATGGCGAGACACGAGGTGGCCGGACTAGACACGGGCGGTGTCGAGGTCAGAACGGTCGAGATGTGTTGAAGATGGCGGAGACTCGAGGTGGTTGCGAGGCTTGGACGATAAGGAGTGCGGAAACTTCCCGGAAGGTACAGGAGGGGCGAAATGGTAATTTTGCGAGGCTGCAAAAGCGGGAGCGGGCTCCGTTCGGGTTTAGCGGGCGTAACGGGTTGGAGACCCGTTAGCCAAGGGCTATAAATAGAGGTTGGTGGCTGCATGCCCACTTATGCACTTCAAAGGATTCTAGGGTTTGCTTTAGTCAAAATGGGCTTTAGAGGGTTGTTGTGGCTTTAGGGCTTTAGTTGGGGAGTGCAGGAGAGAAGACAGAGAGTGTCTCCTTGTGTCTGTACGTTGGTTCATCCACCTCAAGCTTGTATTGAGTGGTTCTTGATCTTGTAATCATTCCTCTCTATGTAATCGTGTCATCACTCTTCATCTATATCAATCCAAGATGGTTTTTGTTTGAAATCGTGCTTCTCTGGTGTTTTTGCCTTCAATGCCTCTTTGATTGATTTTTGAGATTTTTGAGTTTTGAGTTGGTTCTTGCTGTGGAGGTGCAAAATGGGTTGCTCAGTGATGGGATATTGCCTCAAGATCATTTGATCGAGTTTCCCAAGAGCAATCTTCGCTTTAATTTCAGTTTTAAGTTTTGGCCTCCCTCTGTTCATGATTTCAGTTTCTAGGGTTTTAGTGTTGTTCTTTATTCTCTTCGTGTGATGGCTTGAAACTTGGGTTCTAGTGTCCTGAGGCTATCAATTAGCTTCCCTCAAAATTTCATGGCCAGAGGATCAACGATTGAAGAGTAATTTGATTTTTGGTGGAGTCTCTGTAAGTTTTCAGGATTTAGCCCTTCTCTGAATTTCTAGGGTTTGGTGTTATTTTCGATTCCCTTCACGAGATGGCATGAAACTTGGCATCAGAGGTCCAGAGGCTATTGCTAACCTATCCTCAAAGTTTCATAACCACATGATCAAAGATGAAATGGGAATCTAAGTTTTTGGGCAACTCTCGGTACTTTTCAGGTTTTTGTCCATAATCTGAAATTCTTGTCTCTTGATGTGATTTCTTTGTTTTCCAAGCCCTCCTTGCTATTTGGAATATAGTGGTGTTGCTCTGGGTCAAAAAGATTGGAAGCAAACCCTTGTTTTCTCTGTTTTTATCATGTCTTCAGTAAGTTCTCCATTCCGGTTTTCAATTTTGGTCTGCAGTATTTTTGCTGTTTCCAGTCAGCCTTTGACTTGTGCTTTCAGCAGCTAGTCCTCTCAGTTTTTCCTGCCGTGGCAGCGATTCCTGCTGGTTTCTCTGCCGTGACATGCAGCTAATCAGTTTCGGCAGCAGCAGCTAGTCCTCTTAGTTTTTCCTGCCGTGGCAGCATTGCTTGCTATTGTCTTTGCCGTGGCAGCGATTCTTACTGGTTTCTCTGTCGTGACAGGCAGCTAATCAGTTTCAGCAGCAGCAGCTAGTCCTCTCAGTTTTTCCTGCCGTGGCAGCATTTCTTGCTATTGTCTTTGCCGTGGCAGCGATTCTTGCTGGTTTCTCTGCCGTGACAGTCAGCTAATCAGTTTCGGCAGCAGCTAGTCCTCTTAGTTCTTCCTGCTGTGGCAGCATTTCTTGCTATTGTCTTTGCCGTGGCAGCGATTCTTGCTGGTTTCTCTGCCGTGACAGCGCTCACTACCGTTTCTTGCCATGACAAGGTTTTAGAGCTGATTTCTCTGCCATGGCAATGAATTTCTTCAGTTTCCTTGCCGTGTCAAGTTATTATCTTTGCGATTACCTTTGAGCATTTCGTGTGAATTTTTGGGGGTCGATTTTTAATCGCTCCATTCACCCCCCTCTGTCGCCATTTCCAATCCAACAATTGGTATCAGAGCAGGTTAGCTCTTTTCAATAGATCTTAACCGGTCTCTAGAGCCATGGCGACGGACAAGTACTCGACCAAGCCTCAGATCTTTGATGGCATTGATTTTCCCTTTTGGAAAAGCCGGATGGAGACCTACATCTAGGCTCAGGGATATGCCATCTGGAGGAAGGTCAAGGTCCGCTATCTGGTTCCTGCCGATGAGAACATCAATGTGGCGAATATGCCCGATGTTGAGGTGAATGCAAAGGCAAGAAACATAATCATTCAAGGTTTGAGTCGTAGCGAGTTTGATCGCATTTCGCAGCTCACGTCGGCTTTCGAGATTTGGGAGACCCTCAGTGCTTACCATGAGGGCACCGCCCAAATCAAGACAGTCTGACAGGACCAATTCAAGCGAGATTACAACAAGTTTGAAATGTTCGCTGGTGAGTCCCTCGATGAGTGCTTTGCGCGTTTTCACAAGATTCTGATCAACCTCCGAGCGGTCGGTCTCACATACCCCGACTCGGATAACGCTCGACAGATGCTCGCTGCACTTGACTTGCGGGTTTGGGAGATGAAGGTGACTACCATCAAGGACACCACGGACCTCTCGACCTTGACTCTTGATGCGTTGTACTCGCGCCTCAAGACTCATGAGATTGACATTGTCTCTCGTAAGTCGAAGTCGCAGTCGATGGCTTTAGTCACCGATCCCACCTTGGCTTCTGGTCCTTCTTCTAATTTGCTGTGTGGTTTCTCCCTTGCTGCTCTCTGTGACGTAACTGATGATCAGTTAGAGCAGCTCGAGGATGAGCAACTGGCCCTCCTAGCTCGAAAGTTTTCCCATGCTTACAAGAGGAGGAGGGACAGAAAAAAGGGGAGGACCTGTGATTTACTTCGAGTGTGGTGGCCCCAACCACATTCGGGCAAACTGCCCCAAGCTGGAGAAGGGCAAAGCTGACTACGGCGGTTCGGGCAAGAACGACTACACCGACAAGAACCGCAACAAGAAGCCTCCAGTCCATGCCCAAGGCAAGAAGAAGTTCCACGACTTCGGGAAGGCCAAGAAGCTGTTTCACCGCGTCCTCACAGCGTTCGACGACCTCGACCTCAGTGAGGTGGAGGGATGGAGCGACGACGACGGGACGGGTGACCAAGACCCCAAGAGCGGCGACGACTTCTCCGGCATGTGCTTCATGGCCCTTGAGGGCGAACTGAGCGACAGCGAGCTGTACTCCGACTCCGACTCTGACGAGGTATGTCCCACCTACGATCAGCTCAATCATGCTTTTATTAAGTTAGGTGGATTTCATGCTAGAGCTAGGGCTAGGTGTATCGAGTTAGAGAAGGAAGTAGATAGACTCTCACAGGAGCTTACTTCACTTACATCTGTTCCCTCCCGTGATGATTGTGATACTTGCTGTGCTCTATTGGATGACATGGAGAAACTAGGGACCTTGCATGATAGTGTGTCCTCTGAGCTAGACATGATTAAGGTGGAGAATGTTAGTCTGCTTGCTGAGTTAGAGATGAGTAGGATAGCTGTTGTTTCACCTACTATTGTTGAGACTACTTCTTGCACCTCATGTGAGGATAAGGACAATGCTTTTAGAGGTCTTTATACCATGCTCCTTGATTTGCCCGAGACTTGTGAAAGTTGTAATAATGTGAAAATGAACCTAAAATAGGCAGATCATAAAATTTCTGAGTTGTATGCTTGGTTGCTTGAGCCAGCTGCTTCATGCTTGAACTGTCCTAAATTAACTACTGAACTTGAATCTGTCTCAAAACAGTTTCAACAAATGACTGACCATAACAAGAAATTGGCTCAATTTGCAACTAAGGATCCTGTTAGCTCACCATGCATTAGTTGTGATAAACTAAAACTTGAACTCGTTGCTTTGAATGAACAATGTGTGAAGCTAACTAAGGATTTACTAGAGAAGCCATCAACTTATTGTGATGTGATTGCTGAGATGGGGGAGAAGCCCCAGGGTAAGATGGAGACGCTTAGCGACGTGAACCAACCAGCTAGTAATAGGACTGTCCCAGTCGGCTGTGCGTGCACACGCCATTCTTTCCTCTACTGTTGGTTCTTCTTATGCTTCCTTACCCTCTGCTGTTCCCTCTTCTCCCTGCTCTTCTTGCACCTCTCTCTTTTGGGAGTGTCAGTACCTTATGAACACTCTCGAGAGATTTGTAGGAGGCAAGAAGAAGCTCAATCTTATTCTAGACCAATCTAAAATCTGCAGATTTAATCAAGGTCTAGGATATGATTTTCATGATGACATGAGGAAGCATCCACCTGCCGTGCTCAGACCCATAGCACCAGGTGTGATCGAGACTGAGCCCAGGACCGAGAAAGTCAAATTTAAGTCAGCGGGCTTTGTCCAAGGGATTTCTGACAGCAAAGTGAGCCCACCTGCAACTTCGGCCTCTCAGAAGGCGAAGCCATCTCATGCTACTTCTGCCTCTCAGAAGGCGAAGTCTCATTGCACCTTCTGTCAGAAGGATGGACATACGATCGATCGATGCTTCAGGTGCGCCAAGATCGCGCAGAGAGACCGTGTTGCAGCTCTTAGGTGTATTCAGGGTCAGTCCCAGACCTTGAGTGCATCTAAGACCAACACGAGGTCTAGGTTTGCTTCAGATGCCTCTGATGGGTTTGGGCAGCATTAAGGACTTGGTTTTTCTGAGTTTTATGGTTTTTGTCCTCATGCTCCCTTTGGTCATGACTTTCCGCCGTCCTGAGGGTAGATCTCGTTTCCCCCGTCGAGATGGCCACCCGCGGCGTGTTTAGCGTATTGCCGGTGCTCCGACTCGTTTCCCCGTAGCAGTTGGACCCAGCAACAGCTTTGGGTCTACACGTAGACCTTCTGGCTTGTTGAGTGACAGAGAGCGTAGGGTAGATAGAGGTCAGTCGTGCTTGACTACTTCATCTGCTCGACGGTTACTTAGTATTGGGTGCCAAAATCACTCTTGATTTACCCCAGTACTGAGACTTTACTCTCTGTTTGACTCAGGTTCACCGGGCAGGGAAGGGAAAGGTTTGGCTCGTAGACTCTGGGTGTTCACGACACATGACCGGAGACTCTCGTTGGTTTTCTTCCCTTGCCCGTGCTCCAGGTGATGAGACGATCACCTTCGGAGACGCTTTATCTGGGCGCGTCATCGCCAAAGGTACAATGCGCATTAATGATTCTTTCATTTTGAAAGATGTTGCCTTGGTTAGTAAGCTGCAGTATAATGTGCTTTCCGTCTCTCAGCTTACCGATGACGACTTTGAGGTGAGCTTCAAGAAAAACAATTGCAAAATTCTTGATTCTTCGGGTAGTCTGCTTTGCGGGATTTCTCGTTTTGGGAGGATTTTTCGTGCTGATTTTTCTGAGTCTTCTGGTGATCCTCTCAGGTGTTTAGTTGCTTCTGAGTCCCGTGACCTCTCTTTCTGGCATAGGAGACTTGGTGATATCGGATTTGACCATTTGACTAGAGTTAGCGGCCACGATCTCATTCGTGGTCTGCCGAAACTCAAGATGGTCAAAGATCTAGTTTGTGCTCCTTGCCGGCACGGTAAGATGGTTGCCGCTTCTCACCCTCCGGTCACAGTTACTATGACCGATGCACCGGGACAGCTGCTCCACATGCACACAGTTGGACCAGCTCGAGTGCAGTCAGCAGGAGGGAAGTGGTACGTTCTTGTCGTGGTCGATGATTATTCGAGGTTTTCTTGGGTGTTTTTCTTAGCCTCGAAGGATGAGACGTTTACCCATTTCTGAGGTCTTTTTAGTAGGCTTTCTGTTGAGCTCCCGGGTGCCTTACGAGCGATCCGAAGTGACAATGGCACGGAGTTCAAGAATTCCTACTTTGAGAGGTTCTGTGAGGAGACAGGTGTAGAACACCAGTTCTCTTCTCCGCACGTCCCACACCAAAATGGCGTCGTGGAGAGGAAGAACCGTACCTTGGTCGAGATGGCCAGGACGATGCTTGATGAGTACTCTACACCGTGGAAGTTTTGGGCTGAGGCTATAGCCACCACGTGCCATGTCTCTAATTGAGTTTTTCTTAGGGCACACTTGCACCGCACTTCTTATGAGTTGAGATATGTGCGAAAGCCCAGTGTATCTCATTTTCGTGTGTTTGGTTGCAAGTGTTGTATTCTGAAGTCCGGGAACCTAGACAAGTTCGAGTCACGTTCTTGTGATGGGATCTTTCTTGGTTACTCGACTTCTTCGCGGGCTTATCAGGTTTGGAACTGCGAGTCTAGCAAAATGGTAGAGACCTGTGAGGTGACCTTCGACGAGGCCAGTCCGGGGACTAGGCCCGATGTTTCACGTTCTTTAGAGCAGTCCGAGCCCATCTTTGTGGATGACGAGGACGATGGAGATGAGGGTTGTCTACCCGATCCAGTCCCTCATCCATCCCTTGAGGTGCCTTCTTCCACTGCACCTCGAGGCGATCAGCCCATGCCTTCTGCTTCTTCTGGAGCTAGTGGCTCTGTTCCTACCTCATCTGCTCATGAGGTAGAGGCCACTTTTTCATCTCATCCTGGACCTCCTCGATATATCCAGAAAGACCATCCTTCCGAGCAGATTATTGGAGACCTCTTTGAGCGTGTCACTCGCTCAAAGTCTGCCACGTCACTCTTCTGTCTCCATTCTGCCACATCACTCTTCTGTCTCCATTCTGCCTTTGTTGCTTCTTTTGAGCCCAAAGACGTTTGTCATGCTCTATCTGACGAGTCTTGGGTCAATGCCATGCATGAGGAGCTTGAAAATTTCGAAAGAAACAAGGTCTGGTCGCTTGTTGAGCCCCCTCGAGGTCACAATGTTATTGGGACTAAGTGGGTGTTCAAAAACAAGCAGAGTGAGGATAGGGTGGTTGTTCAAAACAAGGCTAGACTGGTAGCTCAGGGGTTCTCCCAGGTTGAAGGTCTAGATTTCGAGGAGACCTTTGCCCCTGTAGCTAGACTTGAGGCCATTAGAATCCTGCTTGCTTTTACAGCTTCGAAGGGTTTCAAGCTTTACCAGATGGACGTCAAGAGTGCTTTCCTTAATGGCTTCATTGAGGAAGAAGTCTATGTCAGACAGCCTCCAGGTTTCGAGAACCCTAAATACCCACAACATGTCTTCAAGCTTTCTAAAGCGTTGTATGGACTTAAGCAGGCGCCTAGAGCTTGATATGAGGGGCTTAAGTCCTACTTGTTAAGTCATGGGTTTGAGATGGGTAAAGTAGACAAGACCTTGTTCATCCGCCAGCATGGCATTGATCTTCTGCTCATCCAGATTTATGTGGACGACATCATCTTTGGCGGCACCTCGCATGCTCTCATTTCCCAGTTTTTCGATGTCATGAGCTCAGAGTTTGAGATGAGCATGATGGTCGAGTTGACCTTCTTCCTTGGCTTCCAAATCAAGCAGACTCGGGAGGGTACATTTCTACATCAAGGTAAGTACACTCGTGACCTCCTGAGACGCTTTGACATGAGTGATGGTAAGCCTGTGTCAACTCCCATGGCATCTTCCGCCACACTTGACCCAAATGAGGACGGCGAGCCAGTTGATCAGAAGGAGTATCGTAGCATGATCAGCTCCCTCTTGTACCTCACTACCTCGAGACCGGACATACACTTCGCTGTGTGTCTTTGTGCCCGGTTTTAGGCTTCTCCTTGCGTATCTCACCGCCAGGCGGTGAAGCACATTCTTCGGTACCTTCGAGCTACCATTGACTATGGTATCTGGTACTCTTCCTCTTCCTATCTTTCCCTTAGAGCCTACTCGGATGCAGACTTTACCGGCTGTAGGATAGATAGGAAGAGCACTTCTGGCACCTGTCAATTCATTGGCACTTCTCTCATTTCCTTGTCTTCGAGGAAGCAGTCCGGTGTACCGCAGAGGCCGAGTACGTTGTTGTAGCCAGTTGCTGTAGCCAGGTGCTTTGGATGGTATCGACTCTGCGGGACTTTGGGTTAGTTATCGACAGTGTTCCACTCTTTTGTGATAACACTTCTGTGATTAACATAGCTAAGAACCCAGTGCAGCACTCCCGGACCAAGTATATTGATATTCGCTATCACTTCCTTCGAGACCATGTAGAGAAGGATGGCATCGTGCTCCAGTTTGTGGAGAGTGACCACCAGTTGGCTGATATCTTTACCAAGCCTTTGGATAGCTCTAGGTTTTCAGCTTTGCGGGGAGAGCTTGGGGTGGTCTGTCCTTATGGACTGTTGTGAGGGGGAGCTCTGTGCTTTACTGCTTTATTATATTGATTATGCTCTTACTCCTATCTGTTGCATTGCATTTGGGGTGCATTCAGTTAGTCCTTCTAGCATAGGTTAGAGTGGTTCTCTTGCCTAGCTGCTTAGACTTCTTGCTCTTATCTTGTGATTCCAGGATGTTGCTTATTAGCTGTCTCTCTTCTCTCTAGGTTGAGCTTACTCACTTCTTGTGGGTTCTAGCAAGGGTTGGGTCACCTTCGGGTAGATAGGGTACGTATTTGCTCCCTAGGTTGTTACTAGACCAGCTGATAGTCCTCGAGTCATATGGGGTAGATGAGAGTCAGTCTGAACCATAGTATCCTCTATATCTTATCTATGCTTTGATGACTGCCCGTTCTGTTTTTCTTTCCCAGCTTCTCGATTCATTGCTTTGGTTCAAGGGGAGTTCATTTGGGAGCTTCTGAAGCTTAAATTGGACATAACTCAACTTGAACTAAAAGTTGCATCACGTGTTGAGGGGAGCTGGATTCCTTGCATGTCATTCTGCACTGTAAATATCTACATTGAGCCTTGATTATTATCCTTTCATGACATGTTTACATCACTTTACATCTTGCCATGATTTGTGCTTCTTTGCTAGATGGATCATGACTTTATATGTGTAGACTAGCTTATACCATGATGAGTTAATTAAAATTGCTCAACTTGAATTAAAACTTGTCATGAAAATTCTCGAGATTAGTCTTACTCTAGTTATCCTTTTATGATTTATGCCATATCAAATAGGCTAAGTTGAGCGTTGAATCTCTATTGAGTCTTAGATTGAGCTATTTTAGTCTCTTGATTCAGCATGAGTTAGTACAACATGTTAAAATGCAAAAAGATCTCTTTTGTACGAAAAAACTGATCTCACCAATCTTCTCCTATGAGATTGCTTGTCATTGCACTTGGCATGAACTTAGGGGGAGTTTTGGATGACCAAGAGCATCTTCTTAAGCTTACTGCTTGAAGTGGTCGCATAAGGCTTGAGGTCTAGCACATGACTAAACAAAAAAATGTGGTTGGAAACGACCATGAATTTCAAAAGAAAATATGTCACTAGTGCTTCATTTGCTTAATCTACAAAAACATCGAAGTACTTGAACAAATGTCTCATTCTAGAGCTTGTAGCACTCTATTTTGGCTCAATACTAGCTTCTTGGTTCCGCTTAGCTTATTGACATGGTTTGCATCATCCTTGGATACCTCTAGCTAGACTTTGATCATGGATGACATGACATGCTCACAAATTGCACTAAATTTCAGATTGTCATCTATTTACTTTAGCTGGCTTATATATATCCTGTCATGATCTAGATAGCATTCTATTGAGTTATGGCTTGATGTAATCCTTGTTGGTCATCTTGGATAATTCTCATGGCTCTATATGCTTAGAATAAATCAACCTCAGCCATTTTATCCATTTTCATGACTTGTTCTCTTCCTTGTATCCTTGATGTGTTTATTGCCAAAAGGGGGAGAATAGTGGTAGAAAAAGCCTTTTCGGGAGCTTTGAGGAAAACTTTTTCTTTCTTGTGCTCCTTGTGTCGACATGGTCATTAGCTTCATTTCCTTCTTCTGGACCATGCTTGACTTCTTTCTTGCATTTCAAACTCAACTTTGTGCTTTTTCGGGGTTTGTCAATATACTCATCAAGGGGGAGATTGAGAGACCATGTGGAGGTCATCTCGTGTGTGTGATGAGTAATTGACATCGGTTTAGGGAAGTCGAGTTTGATTTGGTTGGTTCGATCCTTGACGTTGCATGGTGCAATCGGGCTCGGTCGGACTTGGTCAAACCTGGTCAAAGTGGTTAGGATGCGTATTATGTCGACTTGTCAGGTTTGGGCTATTTCATTAATGCATTTATGCTTAAATGTATCGAGCGGTGCTATTTGATGTGTTTCTTATCTGTGTTGGCTGCAGGACGTCGAGGCGGAGTCGTGGCGAGACACGAGGTGGCCGGACTAGACACGAGCGGAGTCGAGGTCAGAACGGTCGAGATGTGTCGAAGACGGCGGAGACTCGAGGTGGTTGCGAGGCTTGGACGATAAGGAGCGCGGAAGCTTCTCGGAAGGTGCAGGAGGGGCGAAATGGTAATTTCGCAAGGCTGCAAAAGCAGGAGCGGGCTCCGTTCGGGTTTAGCGGGCGTAACGGGTTGGAGACCCGTTAGCCAAGGGCTATAAATAGAGGTTGGTGGCTGCATGCCCACTTATGCACTTCAAAGGATTCTAGGGTTTGCTTTAATCAAAATGGGCTCTAGAGGGTTGTTGTGGCTTTAGGGCTTTAGTTGGTGAGTGCAGGAGAGAAGACAGAGAGTGTCTCCTTGTGTCTGTACGTTGGTTCATCCTCCTCAAGCATGTATTGAGTGGTTCTTGATCTTGAGTGAGGGAAAGGATGAAGTGAGCTTTCTTGTAATCATTCCTCTCTATGTAATCGTGTCATCACTCTTCATCTATATCAATCCAAGGTGGTTTTTGTTTGAAATCGTGCTTCTCCGGTGTTTTTGCCTTCGATGCGTCTTTGATTGATTTTTGAGATTTTTGAGTTTTGAGTTGGTTCTTGCTATGGAGGTGCAAAATGGGTTGCTAAGTGATGGGATAGTGCCTCAAGATCATTTGATCGAGTTTCTCAAGAGCAATCTTCGCTTTAATTTCAGTTTTAAGTTTTGGCCTCCCTCTGTTCATGATTTCAGTTTCTAGGGTTTTAGTGCTGTTCTTTATTCTCTTCGTGTGATGGCCTGAAACTTGGGTTCTAGTGTCCAGAGGCTATCAATTAGCTTCCCTCAAAATTTCATGGCCAGAGGATCAACGATTGAAGAGTAATTTGATTTTTGGTGGAGTCTCTGTACGTTTTCAGGATTTAGCCCTTCTCTGAATTTCTAGGGTTTGGTGTTATTTTCGATTCCCTTCACGAGATGGCATGAAACTTGGCATCAGAGGTCCAGAGGCTATTGCTAACCTATCCTCAAAGTTTCATAACCACATGATCAAAGATGAAATGAGAATCTAAGTTTTTGGGCAACTCTCGGTACTTTTCAGGTTTTTGTCCATAATCTGAAATTCTTGTCTCTTGATGTGATTTCTTTGTTTACCAAGCCCTCCTTGCTATTTGGAATATAGTGGTGTTGCTCTGGGTCAAAAAGATTGGAAGCAAACCCTTGTTTTCTCTGTTTTTGTCATGTCTTCAGTAAGTTCTCCATTCCGGTTTTCAATTTTGGTCTGCAGTATTTTTGCTGTTTCCAGTCAGCCTTTGACTTGTGCTTTCAGCAGCTAGTCCTCTCAGTTTTTCCTGCCGTGGCAGCATTTCTTGCTATTATCTTTGCCGTGGCAGCGATTCCTGCTGGTTTCTCTGCCGTGACATGCAGCTAATCAGTTTCGGCAGCAGCAGCTAGTCCTCTCAGTTTTTCCTGCCGTGGCAGTATTTTTTGCTATTGTCTTTGCCGTGGCAGCGATTCTTGCTGGTTTCTCTGCCGTGACAGGCAGCTAATCAGTTTCAGCAGCAGCTAGTCCTCTCAGTTTTTCCTGCCGTGGCAGCATTTCTTGCTATTGTCTTTGCCGTGGCAGCGATTCTTGCTGGTTTCTCTGCCGTGACAGTCAGCTAATCAGTTTCGGCAGCAGCTAGTCCTCTTAGTTCTTCCTGCTGTGGCAGCATTTCTTGCTATTGTCTTTGCCATGGCAGCGATTCTTGCTGGTTTCTCTGCCGTGACAGCGCTCACTACCGTTTCTTGCCATGATAAGGTTTTAGAGCTGATTTCTCTGCCATGGTAATGAATTTCTTCAGTTTCCTTGCCGTGTCAAGTTATTATCTTTGCGATTACCTTTGAGCATTTCGTGTGAATTTTTGGGGGTCGATTTTTAATCGCTCCATTCACCCCCCCTCTGTCGCCATTTCCGATCCAACAGTCGTTCAAGCACTAATGCTTTCGACCACCCCATGGTCGTTCTACCGATCGGACCGTCCAACCACCTAGTCATAAATAGCACAAGCTCTAGTACTCACTCAGATGAACTTGTAGACCACAAAGTCGTCGGCCAGACTAACTCGAGACAGACAACGAAGTTGACAGACCAAGAAGTAATCTTTTGCAAACTCCTCAAAAATGAAACTCAATCTCCACACATACTCTAATCTAAAAATTAATTACTCATCACAACCATAGGGTGACCTCCACATGGCCTCACAAAGGATGATTCTAAATCCACGCCTAAAGGTGCTGCGTCACCTCTATTGGGCCCAAGGGCCTTGTACCTCCTAGGGGCGCACCCCCACCCTTGGCCGCCATCCCCTACCCCTCTCTCATATATACCCATGTGTGCGCCATGTTTAGGTTCAGGTTTTGATTAGATTGGTTTTGTCTCCTGCGTGAGAAACCCTCATCATTGTTCTTGTGTTGGGTAGACCAGCAAAAGTGATTTCAAAACCACATCTTTTCAAGCCTTCATCTATTACCAGCAATTTTAGATTGCTTTTCATCTTGTTTCTTGCTTGTTCTTCAATTGTTCGTAGGAATTGAATCTTGTGTTTAGATCAACTACGTTCTTGGCACGGTTAATAATGACTTCAGGTGTAGTTTAGTGATTGCCTAGTGTGCTGATCTTGTTCGATTGATAGCTTGTGTCGTCAAAGCCACCTCCACAAAAATTGTACTTATCATCTTATCAAAAGATCAGACCAAAACCCCATCACTAACCATCCAACCTGATGTGAATCCAAAACAATGCAAGATTTCCGTCTCCCACAACAACAAAGGTTGAAGCATCAAACATGACTTGAGTGGTTAGATCGTGGGAACTTAGGAAGTTACCCTAGCTTCAAGCTTCCGTGAGCTGAAGCCATTAGCCACTGCAACCTTAGCGCATAGCCGAGAATCTTTAAGGTCAGCTGACAAACCAAGCACCATGAGACGAGGGCCAGGTTTGAAAGGGCTTAGGTTTCTGTCTTTTGTATGGTGCTACAATAACTTATTTTTAATCGGTGCATCTTTTTATGACAAAGTCTACAAATCGATTGTAGTAGATACTGTATCGATCAAAATGGTAAACGATTGTCTCCCTCTTTGTAATCTCTTGCAAATAGCTAGAATTCCAAAGCCATATATCACAACATAAAAGAACCCATCCGAGGTTATGTCCGCCATTGAGCCCCTTGGTCCCTTTCCACAAAACATATAAATGAAACAGGGCCTGCTTAGAAGGTGAGGTATTAGAAAAACTATACTATTCTTTATTGTTATTGTAAAACAAGGAATTTATGTTAAGCCTGGACGGTCTCATCCTTCATAAAACCATAACAAAGGCTGACAATGAGCTAACGTATAATTCATCATAAACTTGTGAGCGTTACCATCTGTTTTCATCTGCTTCTTCACAAAAGACCATTGTTTCCAGTATAATCTTTCTGATTTCGACAGGTCAAGAATTAGGGAAATTTTTGAAATGAGAGCGTGAGTGCGGAGGCAATGGTGTCATGGCGATCCTGTGCGCTCGAATAGTGGAAGGCCTACCCCAATGATTCCCAAACAACTTATTGCGCAGCCTTCCCATAAAAGACACATGTGGTTGTATGAAATGCTTATATCAGCAACACATAAGTTCACAGTTCTTAACCAACCTAGGTGAGAGTCTCCATCAACCTACATGTGTGAGTTACCTTTTGCAACACAAGATATACAAATATTTCACTCAAGCCAAAATCATAGTTTTTGAATTTTCTTTTCTAAGTAAAATATCAAATGTGACCCCACTAGTCCAGCAACATAACCATTTCCAATATTCGTGGGGTCTAAAAATCCAAGCATGGCTACGCATCTATATCACATGTAGGGTCTAAAATTCTACAATTAAGCATATGAGTTGTGGATATCATTTCTATGCCTACAACAGTGAGGATAACAAGTTCCAAGGTGGTTCTCATGCAACAATTAGGTAATTTTTAACGAAGTTACTTCCATGCATAATAGTTTTGAGCACAACATACATAACAGTAAAAATCTAGGATAAACATAATCAATGGAGGTGCTTGTCCTACTGCTGAACACATATCACTTGCTTTGGATCAATCACGAAGCATTTTCGGTCTGCCGTATCTATTGTATAAAGTCAAATAACACATACAAATTCAAACATAGAGCAAATTCAAACTTTTTTTATAGATTATGAAAGCCATAATTTAAAAAAATTACAAATAAGTTTCGCTAAATTTGGAGTTCATATGCAAAGTTATGAGCATTCGAAGTTTTACTGGGAGAGAAAAATCCTAGAAAAAGAGAGAGAAAGTACTGTGCACAATTTTTATTTTTATTTCTAATTTTCCTTCTATTGGAAAATCATGTTTTATTGCACCATCCAGCTGACACGTGGGACTGAGTCTAGAGCACCACTGGACCTGCATGTTAGCGACTCAAGACATAACCACTGATTTAATTAGAAATCAAGCTAATTAACAAAGGGGGCCAAGTCAGGAACATACCTAGACTAATTATTGTCATTAGTGTTAACTTGACTCTAATCATGCAGGGGCCCACCTGTCATAACCAATAACAAAGGAGGCCGGCCTGGGGCGCCATGGATGGGCTCTTCCTGAGCTCGCCAGTAGTGATGTGGTGGTGGAGTGCCACAAGCAAGACTGAAAATGGTGAGATGAGATCAAGGTTATCCTTTTGGTGCTGGTGTTGGTACTGGAGGCTCACCGGAGATGGGTTAGTGCCAGGGAAGAGTTGCACGACGGCATGGCTTCGAAAGCGAACTCGAGGAAGCTGAAGACAAGCTGAACAGAGGGATGCACTGGCTTCACGCATTGCAATGCGGAAGATGCCAGTATAGAGACCTATGATCACCTGAACAAGAAAGGAGACGATGGTGAGCAATGGTGCCATGGACGACCACAATGGCGATAGCATAAGCGGCTACAGAAGCAAAGGCGAGTAGCGCATAGGCTTTAGCAACTCACCAAGAACACAAGGGTGAGGTTGGCGGCAGTGGAGAGGCTCTGAAGTGCAGGTCATCGGAGAATGGTAGTGACGGCGATGAGCTTCACGGTGGCGGACTCCTCAAACGGAATTAGCTACAATGCAATAGAACGGGGCGTATCCACCTGATAGCGGTCATGGAGGCAATAGCCACTACTACAGAAAAGGTCATTACAGACGGTTCGAAAACGTCATCACAGACGGTTTTGTGAACCGTCTGTATTTATGGGTCAGCGATAATCGAAGGTCATCACAGACGGTTTTCGGACTGTCTGTGATTATCAGCTATCACAGACGGTTTTTGAGCAAAACCCGTCTGTGATAGCTGATAATCACATACGGTTTTGAGTTAAAAACCGTCTGTGATACTTATTATCACAGACGGTTTTTGAGTAAAAATCGTCTATGATTATCAGCTATCACAGACGGTTTTTACTCAAAAACCGTCTGTGATATTCCCTTCAACCCCTAAATATATTTCTGTTTATTGGCTAGCCTCAGGAAATGCTAGCCATGCCCTCTGAAACAAGCAGATAATCACAGACATAAAACATATACAATTCACACATCTCATTTCATTTCAGATACATTTCACATCTCAATTCATTTCACAGACATAAAACATCCAATTGACAACGCACTTCATTTCACAAACATAAAACATCCATTTCGTAAATCAATTCATTGAATTGAAATAAAATATCCATTAACAAATACACAATTGTAAAAGATCTACACTGCATTTGCACTTAGAATTACAATAAAAAATCATTCTGGGCAGTGGAACTCTCCATCTGATCTTACGACTTTAGTCCACAAAAACCAAATGAACTCTCCTCGAATTTTTGCTAAATCCGGCTGTGTCAATGCAGATGTAGAGATGGGCGCAGCCTGTCGATAGGAATATCAACGCGCGCACATATAAAACTTGACATGTATGAAATAAATGTGGAAAGATTGACAAACCTTAGGAGTGGTGATCTTGCTGGAATCGAGGAGTAGTCTCATATGGTGGCACACGTAGTATCCACACGTGTTGCCCGGCTGCTGCTGGTGGCACTGCAAAAAATAGAATGTGTTAAATCAAGTGGCATTACTACTAAGTGTTGTATATGATTAATTAATGTGTAGCTAGCCAATACCCGAAAATTACGATCATGTTTCAAGGGCTTGGCAGCTGTCGTCGAGCCACTTGTTTGTTGAACGTATGTGACGAACGACCTTCGTTATTCGAAAAAGTTAGATTAGTCATTCGGAAGGAAAGAAAGAATACAATGTACAATGTACTTACCTATCGAGTATTTCGGCGATAGCTGTGTACTTGGATTTGTTCTTACTTAGAGAATCAAGGTATATAGCCTTGTTCCATTTTGGTATAATTACAATTAAAATCCAATGGAAGTTCTCATTGTATGGCATAAGAACAAATTCCTTATCGCGGTGAGCCAGCAGTGCTTTTGTAATATAGTCCTCGACGAAGGATGCATCCTCGTTGATGGTATCAATGGCGACCAAGCGTGGGTCCAGGAAACCAATTGGTGATTTCGATGATCTAGCTTCGGTCAGCATGAATCTATATATATACACAGAAAAGCAACAAATTGTGACATATATCGGTATTACCTGAACAGAGACTGTGATTGTACAGACTTACAGCGTCCAGCATCGAACGAGTGAGGCGTCGAGAGCGTTGAGCGTGAAAACACCAAATATATCGTCAAAGGTCACCGGGAAGACACATTCCTGAACTTCGTGCAAGAAATATTCCGGCTTGAATTTGACAATGATACCTGAGCGCCGTTCTGCCTCTGGTCTATTGGACTGTTTCATATACCAAGTGTGGAATCTTTGGCAACCAAGTCCTAGCTTTGTGAGGTGCTCTTGCGGGAATATCATCGGCTCGCCTAGCACGAATTTGCGGGCCAATGGCATGTACGGGATATCATCATCATCCTTCGTCTTTGATTTGCCATGGCCACTACCTCGACTGCAGGTCGACTTCATGGTAATCAACTGTAATGGTACAGACGGTGCAAGTTGCTTTGGCGAGAATAGCACCCGTGGAGATAGCACCGGTGCAGGTAGATCTGCTTCGCACTGCCCCTGTGGAGATGGCACCAGTGCAAGTTGATGTGGTTCGCACTGCACTTCTGGTCTTGCCACCGGTGAAGAAGCCTCTAGGGAGATGTCGCTTTTGGGCCACTGGATGAATGTTCCAATGGCCTGTCCTAGAGTCACGATCTCGTCGTTGGGGGGCTTCTGTAGCGGTACGTTAGAGTTACGGGAATGATTCAGAATCATCGCTAGTGGCGTACGTGATCCAGAGACCAGAGATGAAGAAAAGAAGTGGGAAGAAGCAGATGGATAGTCGCTCATCGAAGAAGTCGGCTATGTCGGCTGCTCACGAAGAATCTGGGAATGTCTTTTTTTTGCACTTTTGTAATAAAATAGCCTTGAATTTAAGAAGGAAAAAGAAGGATTGTGGGAGTGGACATCACATCTCGGCAGTAGTCGGCATATACTATTACTACAAGGTCTCTAAACAAAGTTCTATGAAGCAAATGACACAAACTAGTGTATCCGGTTCATTGAACGGGAACACTCGAGTGTGTCATTTACTTCATGCCCCTTGAAGGTCTATGTGGCATATATTATTACTACAAGGTCTCTAAACAAAGTTCTATGAAGCAAATGACACAAACTAGTGTATCAGGTTCATTGAACTGGATACACTAGAGTGTGTCACTTGCTTCATGCCCCTTGAAGGTCTATGTGGCATATACACTAGAGTGGTCCTTGATTGGTTAATTTGTGCTCTCAAATTGTAGGGTTGCACAAGATTAATCTTGGCCGTCCCGCTACTAAATGAGGAAGCAAGAAAAGTGAAACATGATAAGATGAGGAAGATAGAAAAGTGAAACATGATGCTCAATGTTAGGAAGAGAGGAGAGGAGTAGAGGGAAGGGGGAGAAGGGAGGGGGTGATGTGGACAGAGAGATGGGTTATGTGCCTATACTATATACTATATACTAACACAACAAGCAATGTAATATGTACCAATGTAAACTAAGCAACTGCAGTAAACAATGTACCAATGTAGTATGTACCAAATAGCAAATTAAACTAAGCTACTGCAGTAAACAATGTACCAATGTAATATGTACCAAATAGCAAACTAATTAAGCTACTGCAGTAAACAATGTACCAATGTAGTATGTACCAAATAGCAAACTAATTAAGCTACTGCAGTAAACAATGTACCAATGTAGTATGTACCAAATAGCAAACTAATTAAGCTACTGCAGTAAACAATGTACCAAATAGCAAACTAATTAAGCTACTGCAGTAAACAATGTACCAATGTAATATGTACCAAATAGCAAACTAATTAAGCTACTTCAGTAAACAATGTACCAATGTAGTATGTACTAAATAGCAAACTAATTAAGCTACTGCAGTAAACAATGTACCAAATAGCAAACTAATTAAGCTACTGCAGTAAACAATGTACCAATGTAATATGTACCAAATAGCAAACTAATTAAGCTACTGCAGTAAACAATACTCACAATGCTCAAAACCATAGCCCATCACAGAAACTGCTCACAATACTCAAAACCCTAGTCCATCACAGAAAGTGCTCACAATGCAGACGGTAATCGAGGGGAGGTGGCCGGCGAGGGGCTCGACGAGGGGCTCGGGGGAGGCGGCCGGCGACGGGCTCGATGAGGGGCTTGGGGGAGGCGGCCGGCGATGGACTCGACAAGGGGCTCGGGGGAGGCGGCCGGCGACGGGCTCGACGAGGGGCTCAAGGGAGGCGGCCGGCGACGGGCTCGGGGGAGGCGGCCGGCGACGGGCTCGGCGGAGGCGGCCGGCGAGGGGCTCGGGGAGGCGGCCGATGAGGGTTCGGGGAGGCGGAGGCGACAACGGGCTCGGGATTTAATTAGATCTAGATCGAATAACTGCGCAGCGCACAGGGAAAACCCTAGCCGGAGGGTATATATAGGGAGGTTATCACAGACGGTTCTAAGTTCAGAACCGTCTGTGATAAGCCTTTGCGACTGTAGTTATTAAGACAACACCAATAACCACAGCTGCATTCATATCCACCACCAAACAGCTGCATTCATATACAACACCAACCAGCTACATTCATATCAACCATCACATGTACATCACACATATACATCACATATACATAAATGCCAATACACATATACATTTTCACATATACATTTTGTCACACATTTTCACATATACATCTTAAAATTGACTACATCACACATTTTCACATATACATCTCAAAATTGTCACACATTTTCACATATACATCTCAAAATTGTCACACATTTTCACATATACATTCTTATTGTACTTGCTTATTTCCTTTAAAAATTAGCCCTTCATGATGATCAATGCGTACGTAACTAGTTTCGCCAGAACGCTTCGTGTTTCGATTGCCAGAACGCTTCGTGTTTCGATCGTCTAATTAACGTCTCTTGATCGTTATACGAAGCGTCTATATGATTAATATTTGGGTATATGAACCGTCTGTGCTAAAGGTTAAATATGCACGCCTAATCCAGGTCTCTTCTACGTACGTACAATATGGCTTCTACTATTCTTGTGATCATCTCCTTCCTCTCATCTGTTCATCAAGAATTGTTCGGCCGGAACCTTACACAGGCGGCCAGCAATTTGCATCTGGAGCAGCTTCTCTGCACACGCCCTGCTCTCCTTCCCCGACTTTCTTGCATCCGTCAGCTCGACCTGATCATCTGTCGTCGATGGAGGCGTCTCGCTGCCGCTCAAGAAAGGGAAACAGCCCTTACCCTGGTTCTTCTCCACAATGTTCGCAAAGCGGAAGAAGCTCTACACGCATTGGAGAGACTGATGGATAGCCTTGCCGATCAAGCAGAAACGGCAGATTCTGAGGAATCTGCCCATGCATACCTCTACAACATTATGGGCTATGCTACTGATTATTTGCCCAGGCTGGAGGAGGAAGTGCTGAGGACAACGACAATCTTAACGGCGTTCAAGAAGTCAGTGGCTGATCCTCCAAGTCCCAAAGTCGAAGAAGAAGCGTACGAAGCCCAAAAGATTACAATCTGGGAAACTCTTTACCTGTGCAACTTTTGTAGTAAATTTGCCTCTAATTGAAACTAATAAATTTGCCTTTAATTTGTGATCTCTTGTCTCAGTAGTTCTGTAGTTAAGTTATTAGAAGCAATGTGCACTTATATTTTAACCTCTGATCATGAACAGAATATGACAGACAAAGGGACATCACAGACGGTTCTTGTTAAAAACCGTCTGTGAACATTAACAGACGGTTCTTAACAACAACCATCTGTGATAGTCTACACAACACAGACGATTTTTAATAAAAAACCGTCTGTGATAATCCCAGATTATCACAGACGGTTTTTAATAAAAACCGTCTCTGATACTCGTTTTATCCGACGCCACTAACACAGACGGTGTCCAAATTAAAACCGTCTGTGCTAGTGTCAATCACAGACGGTTTGACAAAACCGTCTGTGATTGGCCGTCTAGTATTAGACTTTCTGTAGTAGTGAGCGATGGCGTGGTGTGGCTCTACCCAACAGCTGGTATAGATGTGACGGTGACGGTGTGGTGTGGTGTGGTGCCTGAAAATAGTACCTATGATGCGGAGGCATCATGGTCAACCTAGGCTCTGGTGGACATCACTGAGGTGTTGGCATGGAGGAGACGTCCGCAATTGGTTCCGGCGATGAGGAGGTAACAGCAGCATGTCTCGCTCAACAGCGATGATGGTGCGGAGGCAATGGCGATGGGAAACCCTAGGCTAGCGTGCATGCATAGGCAACACCTGGTCCTGGCAGTGATGATTGATGACACGTACATGAAGAAGTGCATCTAACCCAATCACTCTCAATGGTGCAACAACACACAGGTGGAGGCATGTGCCCATTGCTCAGTGATGATATGGTCAGTGTCGTGCACACAGATGCGTGCACCCGATCCATCTAGTGAAGGGGAGAATAGCAACAAGAGAGAGACGAAGATGAACATACTCTAAACCGCCGCAAACAATTGGTAAGCTAGATGAAGAAAACTTACCAAGAAACCTACAAGGCAGTGTTACCGTGTTGATAGTGTTACCGCCGCAAACAATTGGTCAATCTTTCCACATTTATTTCATACATGTCAAGTTTTATATGTGCGCGCGTTGATATTCCTATCGACAGGCTGCGCCCATCTCTACATCTGCATTGACACAGCCGGATTTAGCAAAAATTCGAGGAGAGTTCATTTGGTTTTTGTGGACTAAAGTCGTAAGATCAGATGGAGAGTTCCACTGCCCAGAATGATTTTTTATTGTAATTCTAAGTGCAAATGCAGTGTAGATCTTTTACAATTGTGTATTTGTTAATGGATATTTTATTTCAATTCAATGAATTGATTTGCGAAATGGATGCTTTATGTTTGTGAAATGAAGTGCGTTGTCAATTGGATGTTTTATGTCTGTGAAATGAATTGAGATGTGAAATGTATCTGAAATGAAATGAGATGTGTGAATTGTATATGTTTTATGTCTGTGATTATCTGCTTGTTTCAGAGGGCATGGCTAGCATTTCCTGAGGCTAGCCAATAAACAGAAATATATTTAGGGGTTGAATGGAATATCACAGACAGTTTTTGTGTAAAAACCGTCTGTGATAGCTGATCATCACAGACGGTTTTTACTTAAAAACCGTCTGTGATGATCAGTATCACAGACGGTTTTTAACTAAAAACCGTCTATGATGATTAGCTATCACAAACGGTTTTTACTCAAAAATCGTCTGTGATAATAAGTATCACCGACGGTTTTTAACTCAAAATCGTCTGTGATTATCAGCTATCACAGACGGGTTTTACTCAAAAACCGTCTGTGATAGCTGATAATCACAGACGGTCCGAAAACCGTCTGTGATGACCTTCGATTATCACACTGACCCATAAATACAGACGGTTCACAAAACCGTCTGTGATGACGTTTTCGAACCGTTTGTGATGACCTTTTCTGTAGTAGTGCATGTTGCCGATGATCAAGCCCTTAAACATAAAAGTAGAACATCATAAAGATGAAGTCCTCAATCTCTGTCAACGTTATTGATAGATGGATTGATGTATGTACAACGAGAGCCCCCTGCCTCCCTTATATTGAGAGATGAGGTCTCCCATCTCAATAGAATATGTAATATGAGACTAAAATACACTATGGGTCTGGTTGTGTCTATGGGCCAAATGAGCTGGGTTAGACTAGGTGTCCACATGTGTAGCCCATGTTATAACACTAACATATTTATAAAGCCCATTTTCTTTTGTAAGTATTCATGGAAACTTTGACCTCACCTTTTCCACTATAAGTGGGAAAATATCCTTTGCACCTTTCCTCAATAAAGTGGCAATAATCCAAATGTTTGGATGATTCCTTGATTTGCATGTGAAACTTACCAACCTTTTTTCTTGAAGAATTTTCTAGTGAAATATTTTACATAATTAGAACACGAAACGGCAATAAAATATTACCAACCTCAATCATCCGTTTCATATCAATAGATCTTTCCGTTCCGTTTTCTTTGTATGTTTTTTCTGCAAAACCAGCAATAAAATATTAGCTTCAAATATGAAACTGATGCACGGAGTTGTGATCTATGCCATTTTTTATGTGAAATCACTGCATCCATATTTAAAAGTTCTTTCAGTGCCTGACTTCAGCAACATATATTTATCTTTCATGTCCGTTGCTTGTGAGTCAAGCAGCCCATGGTATCAAAGACAAATGGCACCCCTATATATACATATGCCATACGACACCCCCCCTCCCCCCCCCCCCTCACACGATACTTCACATTCTACCTAGCTAGTTTGAAACTTGGTTTCTTTTCGAGCACAATTTCTCCTTTTGGTGTGGTGGTGCTTCCGGTTCTTCCGGGTTTAATTTGTAGATGATGGAAGGCGGTCACGACGAACAACAGCAAGGTCATGTCTTGGAGAACAAAGGTGATCTTCGGTCAATTCCAGTAATCATTGGTCATGCTTTTGGCTTTAGCATCTTGTGGCATGACAATAAAATTCAACTGGAAAATATATTATCTCCTTGATTAGCTTGCTATTTCTACCTAAAAATTGCTACAGGTTCAATATTTTGCTTACAATCTTCCTAGTTGCTTCATGCCCGATGACGAAATTTGTAACATAACATGTTATTTTCCCTAATTGATGGTACTTTTGCTTCGTCAGAAAAAAATATTATTTTCTATATCTGACCAAAATTTTTTGAATTTAAATTAATTTTGCAGGAGCTAACAAACCAGTAAAGTAAAAAAGTTCCAATTTTCTTAGAAAGAAGTTTCAATATATTTTAGCTCTTATTACTGGAGATAACCTAAAAATGGTGTTTGAGAGAAATTACATACATACTTTAATCTTTCTATGAGAACTAAAGTTTCATCCAAACAGAAAATATCAGATATATTCAAGTGATTGAGTTCGTCAATGTACTATGTACCTCTTATTTTCGCTAACGTTTACCTATTTCTCATTTATGTTCAGCAAATGATCGAAGTATGTCGAGACCCGAATATGCAAATCCGGACTCTCTGTGTATACTGCACTAGTCCAGGATCACGCTAGTGCACACAGTCAAACATAGAGGTAATCATTACCACAATCACGATATTAAATAAGGGAAACTCAAATTATTAATCAATATCCAAAAGTGAGACCTTATGGTCAAGCTTACAATCTCAATAGCCTTATGGGCTTAACAAAATTTAGCAGCGGAAAATTCAAAATAAAGCGTAGTGGCCAATCGACATGCCCACGGGCAATCGAGTGGGGAGCGAAGCCTAGAACGCGTAGTCGTCGAAGTACTCGCCTCCTGGAATCTCCTGCTGGTAGTACCCCTCTTCTTCAACTGAGCAACATAGGCGTAAAGCCGTGAGTACATTGGTACTCAGCAAGCCGTTTGTAACAAATGATGCAATATAGTATGCAAGGCTTACCAATGGAAGGCTGAAAGGGTTAATTTGCATAAACAGCATTTGAAATTACCATAAATGGATTGAAGGCGAATTGCAAATAATACAATAATGAATAATCAAAGGAATTGAAGTAAACTACTTATGGATCTCCCACCAACAGTGAATTAACCATCCACTGTCCGAAACTTTTTAGAAATAACTATACCTCGTGTGAAATCACCGAGCATTGTCCGTGACCGAGGACGCGGCTATTCGAATAGTTTTACACTCTGCAGAGGTTGTACAGCTTTACCCACAAGACATGATCATCCCATATTGCCACTAGATTAACACACTTCCTTTGGTGTGCGGCGAGGAGATCATGACAAGGCCTTTACAATGTTCAATCTCAACCCAGTTCCGTCTCGCTAAGGTTTCGCCTCTCACCCCCTCTTGCGCCAATGTAGGTCTATGGCCACGCCAAACCACACTCATCACAATGACGGAACCGAAATTGAAACATCCCAAATTAATTAGCCAGGTCCATCCCATACTGGACATGTGGTAGTACGGTAAGACTCAGATCAATGGCGCACAAAATTAAGTCCTTAAATTTACTCAGGCGAAACATCCACATCCCATGTGCCTCTCGCACCCCCTTTACTGCACGATCAATCGCCCAAGTGAAACCAATTTTGTATAACCACCGCCAATGACGCACCAACGTCACGGCACAAATTTTATAACAGTGGTACCAACCACGATTCAATATCTCATTAAGTCAAATTATTTAATCACATGTGATGATGAACCCAAACGATACTAAAAGCATAGCTAAGCATACTAATCGTACCATCCCAAATGTGATCGTAACATAGCATCACTAGTAAGTTTCCCAACCTATGGTGACAATGGCAGCATGGCATTCAATTTTAACAAGGAGGGAAATACTCAATTGAGGTGATAACTACCAATTACAAGGTTTGAATAAAAATAGCGATGCAAGATAATTTAAAACAAACTAATTAAATAATAGATTGCAAACTGGGTTCAACATGATCAAAGGACACGACTTGCCTTGGCCTTGCTCAGTTAGGAATTCTTGATCTTCAAATCCTGCTTCAGCTCCTTCGAACGCGTGATCTAACGAGAGAGAAAGCGAAACGAAACACAAAAACAAATTCAAATAAAACTCAAATAAACTGCAAAACTAGAACCAAAAGATGGAGCTCAATTTTAGATGAATTTAGGAAGAAGAATCGGATCAATCGGAGTTCGGACGAAGGAGAACGAGCGATCTAAAGTTTGCCGGGGCGAGAAAATGCTGGAAATTCACAGATGTTACTGTTCACCCGAGAGCAATTTTTGGAAAGGAGGCTAGCGCTGGCGAGAGGAGGCATGGGAGGTGAATCTAACTAGCAAAATGGGTTGCTAGGGACCTAATGCACACATAGGAACTGACGGCACGCCAAACGGAGACCGTTGACGGCACGGGCGGCTACAACGACATGGGTAGGAGAGAGGAATAAAATCCGGGCATCGAACGTGGAGAGGTAGGGTGAGCACGGGGTAGAACGCGGCTTGGCAAAGCTAGGAAAATTGTCGGCTCGGCCAGAAACCCACCAGAGATGGCACAATCGACGTTTGAACGACGTCGGGAAGGGTAAAGGAAAAACTTAATATCTTGGTGCTCGGTGAACGAAATCTAAAACCACTTGGAGGGTAGCTACCTGGGATGGTTTGGCACAAAGTGACGCGAACGGATTGGTGAAAACATCACCGGGCAGATGGGGGATTTGTGGAGGCTTTTTGGGGAAAAAGAAGTGAGCACGGCGTAGAACGTGACGAGGCAAGTCTAGGAAAAATTACGGCAAGGGCTAAAGCTTACCGGAGGCGACGAATCGACGTCGGGAAGCGCTCTTGACCTAGATTGGGGAAAACTCGATTCCGGAAGATTGGCTGCACCAAAACCAAATTAACTTGGCAAGAAGGTAGATGGGATATGATGGCACAATGTGACGTGAAAGGATCACGAAGAAACTCTCCGAATAGCTCGAGCCACGACGAGCAAATTCGGGACCGGAGGGGCTCGGTGCCGACGGCGTCCTAGGCTTTGGGGGACTTGGCACGGCTTGGGATGGGTTTAGAGGAACCAAGGGGTCGTATTTATAGGCTTGGAAGAGGTAGAAACCGACTCCAATCTGCGGATTTCGGTTTAGAGTCCGTTTCAGAAAATTGGAGATAAAAGGAAAACGAATGAACGAAACGGAAAGAGACCAGTTGGGATAGATTTCTTGCGTGATTTGGCACAACTTTTCTTTTGGGAAGACATTGAGATAAGGTCCGAAT
Source organism: Dendrocalamus latiflorus (assembly GCA_017311315.1). Lineage (NCBI taxonomy): Eukaryota > Viridiplantae > Streptophyta > Magnoliopsida > Poales > Poaceae > Dendrocalamus > Dendrocalamus latiflorus. The sequence continues at coordinate 12,612,847 of CM029616.1, read as the reverse complement.
TAGAAGTTATGAAGAGAGAGGAAAAAGGAAGGAAACGTACCCAGCACAGAGGAATCGATCGGAGCTCTGGCCGCGCGGGGGAGACGAGTGAACAGTACCCCGCGGGTACTGTTCATTCTCTCTCCTGCTTTGTTTTTTTTTTTGAAATTTCAAATTGAGCTCAAACAAACTCCGAAAAATCCCAGAAAATACAGAAAAATTCCTTGCGACACAAGGAACACAAATAAAATATTTTTGGCAAATATTAATGTTTAATTTAATCATATTAAATCTTTTTGATTAATAAAAATTCCAATTAAGATTTAATTAATTCCAGAAAAATCCAAACAGTGAATTTTATTTTAAAAGCTTCAAAAAGGCTCTGAAAATCAGGATGTTACAAAGTATTTGAACGGATCGTGAGCACATCAGTTACGACAAACCTTATCATTTACCTCACAACGAAGTATCACCTCGGTGCTGCAAGTGGTGCAATCATTATCTTCGTGTACCAATCAGCTGCAAACTTTTTTCCAGTATGTGGTGCCATTGTGTCTGATGCACTTGTGGGTGGTTACCTCATTGTTACTGTAAAACCGATATGGTAACAAAAGAGAGTCAATGGTACCTTCGAATTTTCCACTAAGTATTTGTCAACCTTTACTTCAATAGCTATGAGAAGATCAGAGATCAATCATCACACAAAAATCCAAATGGAAATCCGATCAAAACAATCTTCAATCTATCGGCGAGCTGACTGCTATAGTGATTCCTATCAAATTGGTGAACAATAGCCAATCAGCCCGCTGCTACAATGTTTTCAGCACAAACAGTAAATCAGTATCGATGCAAATCCAAAAATCCACGAATCTTTCGATCCAATGATCCAAAAGTCATAAAACTTTGCAAACACGTTGTTTAAGATCTCAAGAACCTATTGATGTATTACTATTTCAGAAGATCAAGAAGATAGAAGAGAATAGGAAAAACCAACCAAGACAAATACAAATCAATCAACATAAGAGATAGTCATGGAGATGAACAGATATTGATGTATTACTATTTCAGAAGAAAAGTTTTATATCCACTCCACCTAGTAGGATAGGGAGCATACCACAAGCACTCTTCTCTCAAACCCCAAGCCTAACATTGAAACTTGAGAGGAAGGTTAGATGGATAACTACATGTCTCTATCCCAGTCCATTAATAAACAGATAGGCACACTAGCCACAACTAATTCTTATTGGATATTATCCACTAAGCATAATGGAGAAACTCGATAACCCTACACACAGAGGTTTTACTCACACATGTTCACTTATGCACGCTTTTCAAAGCATATAAGCTCGAATCGCTAAATTCTTAGTCTTAACCTATCTTGATTAAACCTCTTCTCTATGACCTAAACCGCCTTCCCAAGTGCTGCGGTTTTCTTTCAAAGCCGCTTCCGGTATTTTGGTAAATTATCAAAATACACTTCCTTAACATGGTCATATCTTTCTGTTCCAAGTAATCACTATGCTTACCACTTGTAGATGTACCACTAGCTTAATATGCATTAGCAAGATTCTTTTGTTCCGATTTTACCGGACCACGCTTCAATTGGACTAACTAAGTCATATGGTGCAACCCACCATTCAAATTTCCCTTCGACATTTCCCGCCTTTCTCGTACCATACTTGAGCTCATCGTCTCACCCGACATTTTCGATCATTCTGGTCTCTGGCTCCTCCATAAATGTAGTCCTGATCTACGCCGTTGACTACAATTGACTTCCATCGACTCTGCACATCTAAAGAAAAAATCATTTTTAGACATAAGTTCTTTATAATTTAACCCATTAATATGTCTCACATAACATATATCTACTGACCTAAGGTAACAAAATCATCGTGAAAGTCAAAATCACGAATATCAGAAACAAGACGAAGCCTCACCCTCGAACCGGTCTGACCATATTTTGCCGCCGGTCAGATCGCAATTGCTATCCGGTTTGCATGAACCGCATGCAGAGCTTTTGACAGAGCTGGCACCTTGTGCATGCAGGTTTACAACAAAGCGCAGAAATAAATGCTACCTGCTAATTAATTCTGCATGCTTCAGCAAACAGAGCAATGAGCACGGCCTCATTAATACATCATGCATGAGCATGCAAGACAAAACTAGAGCACAACCAAAATGATCAATAAATGCAGACTAGTTAATTCTGACTTACTAATTCACCGATTGGGCTAATCAATGCACTCGTCGCCCGCAATATCTGTCTAACCGCCCGGTCAGACTGGCTATAATGAAGCCGTCTGACAGGACTGCTGAATAAACTGCAGCTTATGGATAAGTAACGATTTATATAGAACCGTACAGAGAGAGGTATATATTAGCTTTTGTAGATGTTTTTTAGTTTTAACTTATAAATAGTAACAACTTGTAGAGAACCATACGGGAGAGAGAAATTTATATGCGATTTTGACCGATATAAAAACTCGTATGCGATTTTGACCGATATAAATGAAGTCACTACAGTGTGTACTACAATTGACTAATAGACCCCGCCTTGAAAAGACACCCCGTCTGAAAGCTATGTACTATAAGAAAAACTATTTACTGTAGAAAAGCATCTTTTAGAATCCAATATGAACAGGGCCAAACTAGCAGATTCAACTTTTCAGATTGGCAATGGTTCATCACAACAATATTTAGGACTTTTTCACATGATCCTTCAATCTCCCCCTTGATGAACCCATTGGCAATTTCCCAAAAATATAAATAGGAGTTGAATTTGGACAAAGAGAGCAAAATTTGCAAAAAGACCTCAAAATGATTACAAAAAGCATGCAAAGACCGAAAATGATTATATAAGATAGAAATGGACTAAAGCTACTAAAACTGTCAAGTTTTCTACATAAAGCTTTAGATCCACCTAATTAGTCAGGAAATCTCACTCTAGTTCCATGTGAATGAACAGTCTTTTTTTTTGACCTTGGTCATGGTGAGAAGAGATCAAAAGATCAAGAAAATCACAAGAAAATAATAAATCTCCAGTTTAGCGAGATTTTACACAAAAAATCCAAATCATGCTTTAGATATGTATTTTTACTGATCCCTTCAATGATAGAATCATCAAGATGCATGAAAAAAAGATAAAGCATGAATGAAATGAAGTAACTGCATTTTATTCATTATTAGCATTAGAAGCCATAAAAATTATCCAAAGTGACTCTACAAGTATACACCAAGCCATATTAAGTGAAATGGCTAGTCTAGATTATGGCAAACCGTATGTGTAAGCTAAAGCCAAATGAGCAGTAATATGAAATTAAATGGATTTTTAGTATGTCAAATTGCTCAAGATCATAGTTTAGCTAAAGTATCCAAAAGTGAGCTAAATCATGACAATAAACTAAATGGAACCAAGAAGTTACAATTGAGTGAATTTAGAGTGCTACAAATTCAATGTTGAATCATTTTATTCAAGCACTTGGAATTAAGCATATTTAGCACTATTGAAATTCAATTTTGGTTTTACCTTATTATAGTAAGTCTTAGGCTATGAGCCATCCACAACTGCCTCCTAAGATTCAACTTTTTTTTTGCAATTTTTGGTTTCTTAATCATGTGCTAGATCTCAAGCCGTGCTACGACCATCTCAAGCAATAAGCTTAAGAGAGTGTTTTAGGTCATCTAAAATTCCCCCTGAGGTCATGCCTAGTGCAACGGTAAGCCATCTAATGAGAAAGAATTAGTGAGATCAATTTTTCGTACAAAAGAGATTTTTTTTTGCATTTTATTAACTTAGTTCAAGAACAAAAGGTTAATACTAACTCATGGTTCAATAAAGAATTATCATAGCTCAATCTAAATCTCAATTCAGGTTCAAGACTTAACTTATTTGACATGGCACGGATCATAAGAGGATCACTAGAGTAAAACTAGTCACAAGATCCAACAAGACATAATTTAATTCAAGTTTCTAGCAAACTAGCACAAGACATGATAAGATGTAAAGTAAGATATCATGCCACAAAAGAATAATAATCAAAGCTCTAAGTATTTATATTACAATGTAGGTTGCTAAATTTAAAATACAATATAATACAATGGATGCATGATGCAAAGAGGAAGCAAAAAGATAAACTTCCTAACTACAAGATGATACCAATTTCAAAATACCTCTTGAAGAAGCAAAAAGGATCAAGCTCCCCCTAGGAATAAGCAACAAGATAAAACATTTAAAAACACTTGCAAGAGAAGAAATTGATGAAAAGGATCCAAACTAGCAAAAGTCACTCTTCAAACTCTCTCTCCTCACAAGGAATGGTTAGAATGGCTAAAAGAAGAGAGAGAGATAGACTCTATACTCCACATGGTCCCTAGGAAAGGGATGACTCACAACTAAGGAGCAAATCTAAAATACTAGAAATCTCTACTACTGGATACTAGTGATTAAAGAAGCAAGCTCGAATTAGACTGGAGGAAAGCACAACCGAAAAAGACCCAAAATGTGCGTAAGAGGGACTCGTGTAAGAAGTGATCATATCCTTAGCCCAACCAACCTAACTTCCAACTACAAAGCTCCGAATGATATGCAAAGAATAAATCAAAAACAAAAGTAAAGCATAAGACACAAAACCTGCGTCGCACCGCTTAGTGGTGAGATGTAGTCGAATAAAGAAGCTGAGCCAAGTTGCATCCCAAGATTGATAGCCATTACTGGATGCTGTAATGAGGAAGAAGAAGACTCAGAAGCTCTAGAACCAAGGGGTCTGACCACTCCCATGGTACCCAGCTGCAATATTTCAAACTTGGTCTTCCATCTTTCATGTAAAACCTATATCACCAGAAAAGAACTCATTTGTGCCTCGGAACTAGAGTTAGTGAAGATTGACATACAAATCCACTTTTAAGACACATGACAAGAAAGGATGCTATAATCTAAGACGAGGGGTAGGCAATAAAAATTCAATGAGTATGAACAAGAATGTATGTAGCATGAGAATGAGAAAAACATGAACACTACATACTAAAAAGATAAATCAAGCTCTATATGTATCCATGGCAGACATTGAAGTACATAAGGAATAAGGCACATTGCATAACAAGTACACAATTAAAGACAACATATGCAAAGCTCATCTATCCATAATTAGTATTATCATTTGTATTATCAACACCATGTAAACATAAAACATGTCAAGGAATAAAACATACCTAAATTGTGCTAACAAGGATCAAGAGAAAGATATACTAACATGTATATCTAATAGATACATGGATAGCAAGAGCAAGATATCATAAAAGCATGATAGTGAATACATCAAGGTAACACGTGCTCATAATGACAAAGTCAAGCTCAAACATACATGTAAATCATGATCAAAATTTTAGCCTATGCATATTTATACATGATCAAATATAACATGACAAATGATGAAACTACAATAGCATATGCTAATGGCAATATGACAAAGTTCATTGATATATCACAGTACCAAGTATATAAAAAATATGACATATAACGAATCATGCAAATACATGATACAATGACATCAAGCAAGCACATGAATACATGAAACATAAGTAAGAGCATGAGACATAATATTGCAAGAATAATGCATGCTCATTGTCGAACCCAGATTTTATAATCCAGAATCCTCTGTGATTTCATTATACTATTCCCTAGATCAGTAGATAGTACTCATAGATACATTGCTGATTCATTTCATAAATTAGAGGAAACATATCATAACTTATTATTACACATCAGAGTCTTACCATACCACATGGGATGATGGTTTACATAAGGGCCTAACCGGCTAAGTACTTACAATGCCAAAAAGTAGAAGTGGTAGTAGTAAATCTAAAAGATAGGAGCCCAAGAATCCATAGATAGGCGACTAGGGGTAAAGGGTGAGCAATAGATATTACCCTAGATAGGATAATATATGTGTATATAATCTTTATCAAAATCCGCCATACTGGGATTTAAGACTGTAAAATCCGTTCTAATTTCCTTCATTTTTCCCTCCAGCAGTCTTATTTCTAAGTTTATTAAGAAAGCAAATGTGAGCACAATCTACTGTGCTCCGCGAATCAATACATAGAATGCAAATATATTGATGCATGGTTTACCAAAGGAAGGCTCAGGCTATTTTTATTTTGTCAAATGCCTTGAAAACTTACCATCTATTAGAATTCCTAAGACTTAGCAAGTTTTTAACTAAAATAGGTTTTCTAAATGTGTAAATGATTGTAATGTTATTATCATATGCTATTTTTCCAGTGTTTCATCTACTTAGTATCAACACTGGGTCAACACCTAGGTCAACACAAATCAAGGCATCTACTGCCTGACACTTTTCCTTCCACCAACAAAGTTTTTAGAAATAAAACTACATGGTTGTTCAAACAATTTTTACTCTGTACAGATTATACACTTTACCCACAAGAGATAATCAACCTTTTTACCCATATGATTCCTTAGTCATGCAGATCGAGGAGATCATCACATAGCTTTTAGGAAGTACCTTGCCCCTTCTGTTATCTCACCCATATGGGCTTCTCCCATATTTGGTGGGTCCCATAATGACTAGCATAGCTGACAAATTTCACCCTCCACTTGGTGTCCCGTTCAAGGCTGTATATAAAACCCCCTACACTACTCCACTCCCCTACTATCGAGATGACTTTCAAGGTCCGATAAATCTTGCTTAACCCAGTTGCACTTTGCAAACTTGCAGTTGTACTATTTTACATTGAAAGGTCAGAGTTAGATTTAGCCATTAGGATTATTTGGGTGGTTCTACCCTAAACCACATATTCTTGTGTATTTTCTACACCAACCACTCTTTACCATCCAACCAGATATTTAAGCATGTCATCGTTTTTTGAAGCATAAACTATTTAAGTTTACAATATACCAGTTTCTTTTCACCAATGACTTCCCAAAACCATATTCATGTTGAAAATGATGACGGGGCAGATTAGTGCCCCTCAGTAGCTAAATACGTCTAAGGGTGGCATTTAAGGTCTTAAGAATCTATCCCATCTATAGATTGCAGAAATCCATATCAAAGTTCAGACTTTTTTGATATTGAAGTAAGATTGTACCAAAATTGGGCAAAATATAAAAACAGTGAATACAACATGCTTGTGGGTAGAAGATGACCAAGATAGCTTTAGATGTATTCTCACATGTCACAGCAAGTTAGAACACCAAAGAAATTAAGCAAAAAACCTTCGTATCACGAAACCACTCGATGAGGCGAAAAACATGCAAAATGGAGTTTCTTCATAAACTTGCTATCAAAGTGCATAGATAGATGAAGATTGATTTTTAAAGGCTATCTTCATATCTTATATGTCCTTAACACAATAAGATCAAGAAAAAAGAAGAGAAGAGGAAAAACCAACAAGACAAGTGCGAATTAATCGACACAAAAAAATAGTTATGAAGACGAACAAAGATTGATGAATTGCTACTTGAGGAGAAAAGTTTTACGGCTATCCACCTTAGAGGACAGAGAGCACATCACAAGCACTCTTTTTCTCAAAACCTAACACTTGAGATTCGAGAGGAAGGTTAGATGGATAACTACAAGTCTCTGTCCTAACCCGTTAAATAGATGGGCTAGACAGCCATATCTAATGCTTAGTGGATACTTTTCACTTAGCATAATGGAAAAGGCCGATCACTCCACACACATGGATTTTACTCATACATATTCACTTATCTACGCTTTTCAAAGTGCATAAGTCCGAATCTGCTAAGTCCTTAGTCTTGATTCATCTTGATCAAACTAGCTTCTCCATGACCTAAACTGCCTTCCCAAGCACCACTCAAGCGCCGTGGTTTTCTTCCAAAGTCGTTTCGGTATTTTAGTCAAACTACTAAAATACCTTTCGTTGACCCAGTTATCTCCTTCCATTGTAAGCTATCGCTATGCTTGCCATTTGTAGATGCACCACTAGCTTACCACGCATCGGCAAGTCTCTCTCGTTCTAATTTCACCGGACCACGCCTTACTTGGACTGACTAAGCCACGAAGTGTAACCCGCTGTTCAAATTTCCCTTCGATATTTTCGGTTTTTCTTGTGTCACACTTGAGCTCACCATCTCACCCAGCATCTTTGATCATTCTGGGGATCGGTTCCTTCATGTGCGTAGTCTCGATTCTCACCATGGAGTATGGTTGACTCCAAGTGATCCTGCACATCTAAAGACAAAGAAATTGTTTTTTGATACAAATTATTTATAACTTAACCCATATTAGTAGTAATCTTATGCAACATATATCCATTGAACTGAGTTAACAAAACCAGCGTGAAGCTCAAAATCACAAATATCAGAAGCCGAATCCTCACCCTCCAGCCGGTCTTACCGGATTTGGCTTTTGACAGAGTAGGCATCTCGTGCATGCAGGCTTAGACAACAAAGTGCAGCAATAAATGCTACCTGCTAATTAATTTTGCATGCACTAGCAAACAGAGCAATGACTAATGCATGGCCTCATTAATACATCATGCATGAGCATGCAAGACAAAACAACTAGAGCACAGCCAAACTGATCAATAAATTCAGACTAGTTAATTCTATAAATCACTGACACACACATTTCTGATTCTTGTTTTGGTTTTCGATTCAGGGGGCTCCCCTTCTATGGGTAACATCAGTGATTCCAAGCTTGACACCACCCGAATGTGGAATTCCAAGCCAAGGCTGCACTTTGCCAACTCCGCTACAGTTATTTGTATTGTGTGCCTCTCTTGGTTCCATGTCACTTGGAGCGAGTGGAGTTCGCCCCTGCTTCCTAGCCTTCGCCGAGGATCGGATTGCTCACTGGGATGCATCTCGAAAAGAGCGTATACTCCGAGATCTGTTTAGCTGGTACTACGTATCAGTGGGCTTCGCACAGACAGTGGCTATAAGCAACCTTGTGTACTTCCAAGATAAGATGGATTGGACGGTTGGGTTTGCGATTTCGGCAGCCATGATGGCATCGGTCACACCTAAACTTGGCAGCATCACCGTTCTAAGTAAAGGTGAAGCCACAAAAGAGCATATGGATTAGCTTGCTGCAATTGATTGTCGTCGCTGTCAAGAACCATGGCCTTGTGCTACCAGAGACAAATCATGGTGTTCAGTTCCACAATTTCCCAGGTTCAAGAGAACCGGTTCCATCCAAAATATGAGGTGATTGATTACTCATGATTCTGTTCTTACCATTTATGTATCTTTATTGATTCAGTCAACAACACCGGGAATTGCCATGTGCCTATCTACTGACATATTTTCTATTCCTTAAAAATGAAATTCCTTCCTCCAGGTTGTTCAACAAAGCCTGCACTGTGAGGAACCATGCAGGTAGTGGAAACAACGAAGCAAATAACACAAGCACATGGAACTTGTGCATAGTGGAGCAAGTCGAGAACCTCAAATCTGCCCTCAGCGTCATACCTATGTGGTCAGCCATGATCATGACCTTCTTGATAGTTGATACAGAGCTCATCCTTCGGGATGCTCCAGGCAGCCACCATGGACCGTCAAACTGGCATGAAGAAATTCCAGCTACCTGCAGGTTCCATCTCAATCTTCGAGATCATAACTTTCACGATACGGTCACTCAAGATGCTACGACTGGTACATCCTTCCGTTCCTCAGAAGGATCACCCGGAGGCAGCGAGTGCTCACCCTTAAGCAGCGCATGGGGATCGGCGTGCTCTTGGCCATTGCGTCCATGGTGGTGGCATCAGGGGTGGAAGCGTACCGGAGGGAGATTGCGACAAGGCAAGGCTTGCAGGAGGATGCCAATGGGGTCCTGCACATGTCAATGATGTGGCTAGCACCTCAGTACGTTCTCTCTAGGCTTTCGGGCTTGTTCAGCACCATTGGGCAGATTGAGTCCTACTATGCGGTGCTGTTTGAGTTAAAACAGTCCAGGTAGAAGTTTGTAGGAATACCGGTCTGACCGCTGAAGCCAGTTTGACCACTGAAGTAGCATCGGTCTGACCTCTGAAGAGATTCTGGTCTAACCGGAACAAACTTCTATTTTCAGTTTTGGTTTGTGTTTTTAGTTTCCGATTCTGTTTTGATCCCATGTAAGAAAAGGAGTAGGACTTATGTAACTTTGATATAAGGAAGGAAAATCTAAAAAGGTGCTGTGTGTTTTACATCACCAAAATTGTCTCGTTTCTTCTCTGATTGAAGTGCTCGGCGGGTTTAGGCGTTTTGCCGGACGCGCTGTTCCTGTTCGGCACGCAGCAGTAACGCTGTTTTTTGTCCATTATTTTGCTCGTAATCCTGTGATCTTGCTGACAATTGGTATCAGAGCCAGCAGACAATGGACGACAAGGTTACAGAGAAGAAAGTCACGACTGGTGAGGGCTCCGGCGAAAAGAAACTGCCATTACCGCCGTGAACACCGACGAGAGGGGGATTGGTTCCGATCCAATTTCCTGTGCTGACTGACACGAATTACGGCTTGTGGGATGTAAAGATGAAGATCATCATGCGATCTCTAGGAGTATGGGCGGCAATTGAAGGGGATGCACCGGTCGAAGAGGAGAAAGACCAGGACGCCCTAGCTGCCATATCTTAGGCGATTCCCGACGAGGTCATGATGACCATCGCAGAGAAGGAGACTGCAAAGGAACTGTGGGAAGCGATCAACGAGATGCACATTGGAGAAGATCGAGTCAAGAAAGTAAGAGCACAGGTGCTAAAGAGGCAAGTTGATCGCCTGATCATGGGAGAAACTGAGAGTGTCGGTGAGTTTTCTCAGAAACTGACGAGTCTGGCGGGAGAAATCCGAGCTCTGGGAGTTAATTTGCCGGATTCAACAGTCATCAAGAGGCTATTCAGTGTAGTCCCCGACAAGTTTCTCCAAATCATAAGTACGATTGAACAATTCAGAGACATGACGAAGATGATGCTGACCGAGGCAGTTGTCCGTCTACGAGTCTTCGAAGAAAGTCAGAAGGGGCAAAGCCAAGGCAAGGAAGAAGGGGAGCTGCTGCTGCTGTCTCAAGCCCAGTGGGACGCATTGGCGACAAAAGAGAAGAAGAACACCAATACCATAGCAGCAATGTGAAGAGAGGTGGAGGATGCAGCGGCAGCCGAGGTCGCGGCCGTGGGCAAGAAAGATGGTGCGATACTGAAACTGAAAGGAAGCCATACCGGAAATTCGACAAGATGAAGATCAAATGCTACAATTGCTCGAAATTTGGGCACTTTGCATCTGAGTGTAGAAAGCCCAAAAGGGAAGAGCAAATGCAACCGAGAAAACCGATGAATCACCAGTTCTGCTGATGCTTGAATCCTGCAAACTGATGGAAGAGAAAGAGGAAGACTCCATCGAAGAAGTGATTCTAGTTGAAGACAAGATGCAACTTCATCTCGGAGTGAACGAGGAAGATGTTACATGCATCTGGTACCTGGATTCAGGGGCTAGCAATCACATGAGTGGCAGCAAAAGTTAGTTTTCAGAAATTGACACTTTAGTTCGAGGCTCGGTGATATTTGGCAATGGATCGGCTGTAAGGATTGAAGGCCGAGGGTCCGTGCTGATCAAAGGGCGCATAGGAGAACATCGGATACTAACTGATGTTTATTATATCCCAGCGCTAACAAGCAGTGTGATTAGTTTGGGGCAACTGGAAGAGCGAGGTTGCAAAGTGGTAATCGAAGAAGGATATTTGGAGGTCTTCGATCGACAAAAACAGCTGCTGATCCATGTCAAGAGAGCTTGAAATAGGTTGTATGCACTCAATCTGGATCATGCTCAACCGGTATGTCTTTTGGCTCGTCTAGGAGATGACGACTGGAGATGGCACGCTCGCTTTGGACATTTGAACTTCCAAGCGTTGCAGCAATTGGCTAGAGAAGGAATGGTGGAAGGACTCCTAATTGTGAAACATGTAGAGCAGGTTTGTGACGGATGTTTGGTTGGGTAGCAAAAATGACCCCGTTTCCACAAACTTCATGTTTCAGAGCTGCTCAGGTGCTGCAACTGGTTCATGGAGACATTTGTGGACCAATTACACCTCCAACCCCTGCTGGAAACAGGTACTTCCTCTTAATTGTGGATGATCATAGTAGGTTCATGTGGATTGCTCTGCTGAAAACCAAAGACGAAGCGCTGACAGCATTCAGGAAGTTCAAAGTGGCGGCTGAGAATGAAGTAGAGAAGAAGCTAAAGGCTATCTGCACCGATCAGGGAGGTGAATTCAACTCAGATGAATTCAATCTTTTCTGTGAAAAACTCAGACAACACCCTATTCTTCGCAACAAAACAGATTTGTGGAGCGGAGAAATCAAACAGTGGTAGCAATGGCACAAAGCCTGCCTAAGAGCATAAAAATGCCCAGGGTTTTCTGTGGAGAAGCCGTGACTGTTGCAGTATACATTCTGAAGCGATCACTGACAAAAAGCATGGTGGGAAGGACTCCGTTGAAGCTTGGTACAATCGGAAGCCTGCATTTCATCATCTGCGAGTATTCGGTTGTGTGGCTCATGTGAAGAAGGTAGGAGGATATCAAAGCAAGCTAGCAGACAGCAGTACACAGATGGTGTTTATCGGATATGCAGTTGGCTCAAAAGCCTACGTGACATTTGATCCGGTATCTGGGAAGGTATGCATCACAAGGGATGTCATATTTGAAGAAGAAAAAGCATGGGACTGGGACACTGAACAGCAGACAAATGGAGTCTCTTCTAGTGACATGTTTCAGGTGTCATATGATCTGGGCTCAAAATCAGTTGCAGATGAAGCCAAATAGATACCTGTTAGCCCAACAAATTCAGCTCTGCCAGCTGCAAATGAAAACCAGGGAGAGTTTTCAACTCCGATTACATCCACAGCAAGTCCAGGAGATGAAAGCAATCTGGATTCAACTGAAAGAGCTCCACTTCGGATGACGACTCTGCAGGATATGTATGAGGTGACAGAACTCATGCAATTTGAATACTTGGGCTTACGTTTTCTCAGCGCTGATGAACCAAGGAATTTCCAGGAAGTAGAAAAAGAGGACAGTTGGAAGTATGCCATGCAAGAGGAGATGAATTGTATACAAGACAATAAGACATGGAGTCTTTTAGGTCTTCCGGCAAACCATCACGCCATTGGCCTCAAATGGGTTTTCAAAATCAAGAAAGACTCACAAGGCAATGTGGTGAAACACAAAGCTCGCTTAGTGGCCAAAGGATATGTGCAGCTCCAGGGAATATATTTTGAAGAAGTGTTTGCACCGGTCACAAGAATGGAGACGGTGAGGTTACTCTTTGCGTTGGTGGCTCAAGAAAGATGGCGACTTCATCATATGGATGTGAGGTTGGATTTCTTAAATGGAGACTTGGAGGAGGAAGTTTATGTGAGACAATCACCAGGTTTTGTTGAGAAAGGCAAGGAGCACAAGGTCTTGAGATTGCATAAAGCCTTGAACAGCCTAAAACAAGCACCAAGAGGCTGGAATTCAAAACTGGATAAAACTGTAGTGAATTTTGGTTTTGAAAGAAGTCCTTTGTAGCATGGAGTATACAAAAGGACGAAAGATGGGAATTTGCTTTTGGTCGGTGTTTATGTGGACGATCCAGTCATTATAGGAAGTAGTGAGGTTGAAATAAGTGATTTCAAGAAACAAATGCATGAAGCCTTAAAGATGAGTGATTTGGGCTACTTGAGCTACTACCTTGGTATTGAAGTCCATCAGAAACAAGGAAAGATCACACTTTGCCAAGAAGCATATGCAAGGAAGGTGCTTTGAAGTTGTGGCATGGAAGATTGCAATCCAACTTAAGTACCAATGGAGGCAAGACTCAAGTTAAGCAAGAAAAGTACAGCACCACCGATGGACAAAACTATGTATAGAAGCATAGTGGGGAGTTTGAGGTATCTGACCAACACCAGACCTGACTTGGCATTTTTTGTTGGGATGGTTAGTCGATACATGGAATTGCCTACAACTGAACACATGAGTGCAGTAAAGCACATTTTAAGATATGTCAAAGGAACTCTCAACTTGGGCTGCTGTTATGAAGCAAGAAAGGATGATGATGAAATTCGCTTGATTGGTTTTCAGTGATAGCGATATGGCTAGAGACATCGATGATCGGAAGAGCACAACAGGAGTAGCGTTCTTCCTAGGCTCAAATCTGATCAGCTGGTTGTCTCACAAACAAAAGGTGGTGGCACTGTCTTCATGTGAAGCCAAATACATAGCAGGTGCGACTGCGGCGTGTCAAGGAGTGGTTGTGTTGGATCGGAAATGGCAACAGAGGGGGGGGGTGAATGGTGCCTCTTAAAAATCGACCCCCAAAGTATCCAGGAAAAACCCAACTCCGATAGCTATGGTAGCTATGAAGTTGAAAAAGAACGAGCGCTAACAAGATTACGACAACTAATCTCAAAACAAAGTCACGGCATGATGAGGACACGACCCCTATGGATACAACCATATTTGCTACGCTTGTTGTTCCAATTACAAGAGCTCCTACGCATCACTTAAATTATAAGGTGAGCTCGTTTCAAAAAGGTTTTGTTTAGATCAGTTTAGCCCCTTGTGCAAACTCCACGTTCTCTTGTGTCGGCTAGACCAACAGATTCGTGTTACAGAACCTCAACTATCCTTGTGCGACTTTTATATCTAGCAAATTCAGGTTGCTCACTATCCTTATTCTTGCTTGTTCTTCGATTGCATGCAGGAATAGACCTTCGTGGTTAGGTCAACCGCGTTCTTGGCACGGTTGATAACGACTTGGGTGTGGTTCAGCGATTGCTAAGGCGCAAGTGACGTCTCGTACGGTTGTAGTCGGATCGCAAGAGTCATCTCCACCAAAATCGATAGTTATCATCCTATCGGAAGATCGGGACCCATCGCTTCATCAGGTGGTATCAGAGCTTCAGTTGACCGGTAGGAATTCTTTGTATCCCTAGTTAGTAGATTGATTTTTATTCCCCATAGTCCAGAAAAAATTGCCCCACAAAAAGAGTTAATTTCCGCTGTCCAAACCCCGTTGTGCCTTTCAATCTGTTAGTTTTGATTTGCTAAATTGAATTTGTGTCCGTTTTAGCTTTGTCTAGTTGCTGGTCATATCCTTGATTCCATAAAAAATCCAAACAAAAAAAAATCCCCACCCCAAACCCTAATTCCAATTCGGCTGATTTTTCCTTCCTCTGCAGCCGCCACCAAAAACGCCATATCTTTTGATTCCGAGATTATTTTTGAGTGAGACCACCGCCATTAGATTCAAAAATTTATCATCCATCTATATGTAAAACTTCACGTCATTCCAGAAAGGCAGTTAAGAGATATAAGCGGTGAAAGTTGATCCAAAATTCCAGATTGAATCTGCAACAGTCGGCACTTGTGAATTTTGTGTGACTTTTTCGGTCGGTTTCCAGAACTTGGCCCCAAAACAAAAGTTGTCGCAAAAGCCGTCGGAAAACCGAGAAAAAAAGAATCATTGAAAAAAAGGCAACTGAAAAAAAGTTACGGCCGAAATACCGACGTGCTGTCCAGTGGACAGAAATCTTCAGTTTTCAAGTTTTGGATCAATCCTTGTGTTCTTCAATTGCAGATTGCATTCGATTGAATTATCTTGTATTTACCACTCCCATACATTGCCATACATATATTTTAGCCATCTTCCATCCTTGGTTGATCAGCAACATAGGCTAAGTGCTAGATACGAACTATAATTCAATTCTGTGCAATTTCTGAAATTAATTGATTGTTTTCCTTTGCTACAAATACATAGCCTATCCAAGCTCCACTTTTCTACTAACCGAACAGGTCTCGCTGTACCTTGCAATCGCTTTACTCATCACTTGAGTTAGATTTATCACGAACCAGCCACCGGTTGCACCACCTGTTTGCTTTGGTAAGAACTCGTAAGAATTTGGTAAGAGCATGAGAGATGTGTGACTTGATATGAGCCTCCATATCTTAGTAGTTGATAGGAACATTTACTTGTGATTTGTTTCCTTGTTTTCTACTAACAATGACAGGCTTGAGAAAATTGGTAGATTATGATGTCATCGCGGGCAGATTTGAACTCGAAGGGAAACAATTACCGGTATATATCTTGCCACTCACCGCTGAGAGTACGTCGTCGGACTACTTCTTGTGGGTTACTATGATGGATAGCTACTTTGAAAGACAAGATCTTGATCCGTATGAGAAGATGAGCATGGCAAGGACGGCGCTGATTGGTGATGTTCAACATTGGTGGTCGAATCTTGAGTTCCACTACATCTACACATGGGAGGAGATGAAGAAGAAATTGCAATATCGTTTTGTACCTCCACCACCCACGGTCACAAGCGAGGTGCAATCTGAGGTAACTGAAAATATTGATATTGTTTTGGCTCCTACTCCATCTACAGATATCACCGAGATACTTGAAGAGGTGAAGAATGATCTGGTGCATCTTATGCCATTAGAGGAGAAGTTTGAGGTACCTACAGTATCTGATGAGGACGATAATGACAAAGGTACTGATTTGGTGCTACAACAAGACATAGATCAACCTTGTGAGTATATACCTGCTGTAGTGCAATCTTTTGATATTCCTTGTGTTGACTTGAACGAACCATGTGCTGATCTAAATTCTCATAATTTTGCACATGTTGAATTAATTACACATAAGGAAGTATTTGATAGAATATCCCCTGCTGATGCATTGTGCTATATCAAGCTTAATGAGGCTGTTAGTTTGGATTGTGCTATGGAGAAAGTTTCTGAACTTGCATGTTCGAAATTCTTGTTTAGTGCCTACACCCCTGGGTATAAGTTTAATTTGATTGGAGATTATCGTGTAGGAAATCAATTTCTTGTATATCGAATATGCATAACTTGTGAACACATGGATGAATTGAAGCTTGTTGTTTTGAACAACAACTCTTGTATGCTCAATCTTGTTCATTATGAGAGAAAAATAAAATTTAGTGATCATTCAATGCCTATGTGTTCTTCTCTTGTTGAACCATCTAACATTGACAATCTGAATAATGAAATTGATGTATGGAAGAACTTGCAAATATTTTCACCCTTACTAGATGAATTTGCTATTGCTCAATTGAAATCTGATTATATGGATAAACTTTGTTTGATTCCAAAAGTTGTAGCTTTGCCTATATGTGCCACCACAACAAGTTTACAACTTCAAAGATTTGAATTGCATAAATGCTTCACTTACATTTGCAACACAAGTTGCGATAATTACTGTGTGAGAAATTTTGATTTGTTCATTAACATATATCATTACTTTTGGGTTAATAATACAATGAGCTTTTATGATTGCTTATGTGTTATAACATTAATTGTGCAACAACGAAGAACTGTTAAAACAGATGACATATACATATACCATGCATACACCTTGGCTTCTTTGTTACCATACTTTCAGTTTATCAAAAGCCGAGGATGGCTTTGTTTTCAAGAAGGGGAGGATGATGAGGACACGACCCCTATGGATACAACCATATTTGCTATGCTTGTTGTTCCAATTACAAGAGCTCCTACGCATCACTTAAATTATAAGGTGAGCTCGTTTCAAAAAGGTTTTGTTTAGATCAGTTTAGCCCCTTGTGCAAACTCCACGTTCTCTTGTGTCGGCTAGACCAACAGATTCGTGTTACAGAACCTCAACTATCCTTGTGCGACTTTTATATCTAGCAAATTCAGGTTGCTCACTATCCTTGTTCTTGCTTGTTCTTCGATTGCATGCAGGAATAGACCTTCGTGGTTAGGTCAACCGCGTTCTTGGCATGGTTGATAACGACTTGGGTGTGGTTCAGCGATTGCTAAGGCGCAAGTGACGTCTCGTACGGTTGTAGTCGGATCGCAAGAGTCATCTCCACCAAAATCGATAGTTATCATCCTATCGGAAGATCGGGACCCATCGCTTCATCACGGCAGAAACGAAGCTCAAAGCATAGTCCCGGCAATGAACCATCAGTAAAATATTGCCACGGCAGAGAAAATAGCAGCAAAACACTGTCACGGCGGGCACTGAGCTCAAAGCATTGTCACGGCAGCAGATACTGGGAAATCGGCTGCCACGGCAAAGCAAATTAGAGAATTCGCTGCCACGGCAGAAACTACAGCAAAAATGCTGCCACGGTAGAGAAACAAACAAGTGCTGAAACTGCAGACAACAAGTGCTGCCAAAAGCACAAAAGAAGAAACAAAAAACTGAAAAGAAAAGATGACCCACCCAGGGAGAATCAGATCACTGGACAAGGCAAACTAAAGCAAGGAGTACAAGCTGCAAATGGATGAAATTGATGGTCGAAACAAGTACTGAATGCTGCAGCCGAACATCAGTTTTCACCATGCAAAAGGACTTTGAAAACAACAAGAAATGATAGCAAATACTACTGCCAAATAAAGCTAAAAGATCAACCTTGCTGCTGCAGCCGAAAGACACAAAAAGATTGATTTTTCTTGCTGGCAAAGAAAGAACTAAAAGGCTGAAGATTCAACCGAAAGAAAAAGAAGCAAGTAGAAAAGTAAAGAGCTGCAAGCTGCTAGACCAAAAGAGATAAAAACGGTGAGAAGATGGAATCACGTTGCATGCAATTCACTGCTATTTACTGCCCAGCTCGACACTACAAAAAGCAGCCAAGAATAGTCTCTCCTGCCGAAATAATTGCAGATTTAAATTAGCTACCTTGAGCTCTTGGGGTAGATGAGAGTCAGTCTGAGCTATAGTTTCCTCTATATTTTGTCTATGCTTTAAGGACTACCTTTTCTGATTTCTTGCCAGCTTCTCGATTTATCGCTTTGGTTCAGGGGGAGTTCATTTGGGAGCTTCTAGATCTTAATCTTGTCATAACTCAACTTGAACTAAAAGTTGCATCACTTGTTGAGGGGGAGCTGGATTTTCTACATTTCATTCTGCATTATAATATAACTACATGGAGCCTTGATTATTATCCTGTTATGACATATTTACAATGCATTACATCTTGCCATGACTTGTGATGGACCGAAATGGCAACAGAGGGGGGGTGAATGGTGCCTTCAAACATCCCCCTAGTACTCCCACCAGATCTTCTTCCCCGAGAGCTAGAGAGCTATGAAGAAGGAAATCGAATACTCAAGTTAGTTCTCTGGTCGAAAAGACGTGGTCGTAGACCAACATGTGATCGAGCAACTGATGAAGTCGAAGACTTGACCGACTAACAAAACGAAATCAGAGCAGAGAGATCAGGTCGAACAAAGAACGGAGAACCTGTAAAGGAACACGACTGCAAGCAGATATTCCTCTGTCCACTCGTTACTCTTGGAAATAACTTGACCAAATTGCTTTGAGAATGATTTCCGGTTCAGAGCTGGAGGAAACACGGCAGCTAGAACTCTTCTCAAATCAAAAAGGGGCCAGAGCACAACTGAGAACCAACTTCTCATGCATACATGGGAAAAGATAACGCAGAGAAAGCACAAACAAAACTATCAATCACGTCACAGAACAAAAACTCAACATAGAGGAAGAGAGATGAATGATTGATAATGGAGGTTTCTACAGCCACTCCAACTGGGAGATACATGAGCACACTTGCTCCATCCCAAGAACCCACACACACAAAAAGGCAAGGAAGAACAGAGCAACTCAGGGATCAGAATCTCACCGAGCACCTGAGCTCTACCCTCTCTATTTATAGCCTTCTGCTACCGGGTGGGGGGGGGGAACCCGTAAACCCTCACCTAACACCGGGTTTTACCAATTCTCTTTACCCACTAGCGAGAACGAGCTCCAGTGCTTTACCCGTTACACACAACGGCTCCACTGCTTTGCCCGTTAGCGCCAACCACTCCAGTGCTTTCGCAGAGACACAGCTTCCCTTTGCAGCTTTCCGCATTTCTCCAAAATGCCATCCCACTGCCTTCCCGGAAGCTTCCTCCTCCCTTGTCGCTCAAGTCTTGCAACCACCTGGCAGACCTCGTCGTCTTCGGCATCTCCCGACCACTCTTGACCTCAGCACAGCTCGTGCCTAGTCTTGGCCATCCATGCCTCTCCACAACTAGTCTCCAAGTCCTGCAAACCATCACAGACAAGCATACATTCATAGCACCGCACAAAACATTGTGTATAAACATTTGTATAAGAAAAACAGAACTCAAACCATGTTCCACAAAGTCGTACACCAATTACGACTGGACAGAAGCACTTAAACAATCATGCACATGACCTACGATCGCTTTCCAGGTCAAAACGATTAGCCCAGGAGTTGATACGACCGATTCTCAGGTGAAATGACCGATCCTGGAGGTCATACGACCGGTTACGAGATGTCTACGACCACGTTCAACCCTCCCGGGGACTTCCGACCGTTTAGCGCATGATCGAAACACCTTCCGACCACGTACAACGAGTTTTACAGTGGTCGAGACCCTTTCCGACCACACCCGGGCGCTTGAGAGCACATCCGACCACGGCCAACTGTCCTACGCCCGCAGCCGACCGCATACGACCACTTCACAATGTGGTCGAAGTCTCTTCGACTTCCCACGTGGTCGAAGTCGAGTTTTGCCGACTACCGACCACAGTGATTGAAGTCTCGACCTCCGACTACCTCTCGCGGTAACGTGGTCGTAACTCACCGACTACACAACATGATCGTAGCACGACTCTCAACCACAAACCACGGCCAAACCGTGGTCGTAACCTGCTTCGACCACGACCAACATGGTCGTACTAGCCTACGGCCAATGTGGTCGTAACGGAGTCAGGAGACTTCCGACCTTCGACTGTGTGGTCGTAAATGACTCGCCTGGCTTTCGATTGACGACAACGTGGTCGTAACCTGCCCGACAGGCTTCCGACCATGACCAAAGTGGTCATAAAAGCCTACGACCACGGCCAGAAGCTACGACTTTGCACAGAAGGCGATTCCGAACAATTTTAAGGCTACGACTTAGCAGAAAACGCTCAAATCAAACTCAATCTTTCCAAACCAAGTGTCAATAACTCATCACAAACAAGGGGACACCTCCACATGGTCTCTCAACTTGAGTTTACTTGCTAGATATATCATGACTTTATATGTGTAGTCAAGTCTTTGCCATGATAGGTTGATTAAAATGCTCAACTTGAACTAATTCATGTCATGTTAGCTTTTGACACTAGTCTTTCTTTAGTTATCTTTTTATGATTCATGCCATGTCAAATGAGCTGAGTTGAGTCTTGAATCTATATTGAGCTTTAGATTGAGCTATGTTAGTTGCTTGATAAAACATGAGTTAGTATAACCTTTTAAGAAAGCAAAAAGATCTCTTTTGTGCGAAACAACTGATCTCACCAATTCTTTCTCATGAGACGGCTTACCATTGCACTAGGCATGAACTCAGGGGGAGTTTTGGATGACCAAGACTATTTTCTTAAGCTTCTCGCTTGAAGTAGTCGCATAAGGCTTGAGATCTAGCCCATAGCTAAAAATGTTGGTTGGAGACAATCATGAGCTCTAAAAGGAAAATTTATGACAAATGTGCTTGATTTGCTTAATTATACAAAAAGATCAAGTACTTGAACAATTGTTTCTCTCTTGAACTAATAGCACTCTAAAATGATTCAATACTAGCTTCTTGGTTCCACTTCGCTTATTGACATGGCCTGCTTGCATCATCTATGGATATTGTTATGGTTACAGACCAAACAGAGAGAGATGTGGTAGTGGAGAGTTGGGAGAAAGTGATGACCTCTGCCCTCCCTCCTAGCCTTCCCTTGGTATATATATTCATATGGGCTGTGCTTTTACAATTGTGCCCTTACATCGGTACCTCCCTGTCAGGGGTATTTAAGCCATTACATATGTCCTATTTTGGGCCCTATAACCTTCTAACAGGCCTGCTGGGTTTAGGTGGGGGCCACCCCTACAACAGGAGCCTCTCATGGTGAAGGGCTTCACAGGACCGAAGCCATGTTGCCGAGTCCTTTGGCCCCCTCCGTCCCTGCGACCTGTGAACTTCTCCGAACTTGCGGAGCCTTGGTGTGCAGCGGGTCCCGGGGTCTGAGGCTGTAGCTGAAGCCCATGCCTGGATTGGCAGCTGAGGTAGACGCGCGAGCGCTCCGTCCCGAGTTGGCGCCTAGTCGAAGTAGACGCGCGCGTGCTCCGTCCCTTACCCTTCGAACGGGTGGCAGCGGAGTTGGCGCCTGGTCAAAGTAGGCGCGCGCGCTCCGTCCTCTACCCTTCGAACGGGTGGCAGCGGAGCTGGCGCCTGGTCGAAGTAGGCGCGCGCGCGCTCCATCCCCTACCCTTCGAATGGGTGGCAGCAGAGCTGGCGCCTGGTCGAAGTAGGCGTGCACGCGCGCTCCGTCCCCTACCCTTCAAACGGGTGGCCACGGAGCTGGCGCCTGGTCGAAGTACGCGCGTGCGCTCCATCCCCTACCCTTCGAACGGGTGGCAGCGGAGCTGGCGCCTAGTCAAAGTAGGCGCGCGCGCGCTTCGTCCCATACCCTTCGAACGGGTGGCAGCGGAGCTAGCGCCTGGTCGAAGTAGGCGCGCGCGCGCTCCGTCCCCTAACCTTCGAATGCGTTGCAGCGGAGCTGACGCCTGGTCGAAGTACGCGCGCGCGCGCTCTGTCCCCTACCCTTCGAACGGATGGCAGCGGAGCTGGCGCCTGGTCGAAGTAAGCGCGCGCGCGCTCCGTCCCCTACCCTTCGAATGGATGGCAGCGGAGCTGGCGCCTGATCGAAGTAGGCGCGCGCGCGCTCCGTCCCGTACCCTTCGAACGGGTGGCAGCGGAGCTGGCGCCTAGTCAAAGTAGACGCGTGCGCGCTCCGTCCCTTACCCTTTGAACGGGTGGCAGCGGAGCTGGCGCCTGGTCGAAGTAGGCGCGCGCGCTCTCCGTCCCCTAACCTTCGAACGGGTGGCAGCGGAGCTGGCGCCTGGTCGAAGTAGTAACACCCTAAGACCCACATTACCCTGGGATGCTACTAAAACTTCTCTACAACGAGCCAATTTACAAGATAAAATAAACTGGCAACAATTACTAAACAAGATAGTATAAGCGGAAGCATAAACAACTAAGGAATAACAGGCTAGTGATAGCAATTCACTATTTAAAACATCCTCCAACATTTTAATCTAAAACATAGTTCACAAATTTAACATTATTAAGATAATGTAAACAAAGCTATGCAAGGTCTAGAATCCTTTCAACTTTATTACAGCATAAAAATATGATTCACGTGCATCAGTGTGGTGCCGTTCTACCCTTCCCATGCATGCTCAAAGTCCACCTGTAGGGAGGGGGAAACAAGGGTGAGATAAAAATCTCAGCAAGCAAACTGTTTAACAGGCTATTCAAACTACAAACAATTATACATCATCATTTATAATTCCATATAACTACAACCATAATTCATGTCCATAATTATTAAACCACCACAAATTTTCATGAATCATACCTCTTCAATTTCAGATTTAATTGGCATATGAATGCAGTCATTTTATCCACAATTAAATGCAAATGAAACATTTAATCTTCCACAAACCACAATAGGTTAATCATCAACATTCTTCCACAATTAAATGCAAATGAAACATTTAATCTTCCACAAACCACAATAGATTAATCATCAACATTTAATCTTCCACAAACAAATAACAATGTTTATATCCTCGACCTCAAATCACCATCAATGACGGTAAAGCATTTAGCAAATAAATCTTGTTTGACTACTTTAAATCCTCGACCACTACCACTACCAAAAGCAATAAAACATATGTATGTCTTACTTCAATACTTTATTATTTTCCACATCCACAATTGATATCATCAATTACTATAAGAGAAAAGAATCTCATGCCACCATCACAACCTTTACCATACACAAGGGAGGAACCACATTCTACGACCACAACCACAATCCTCATACCACAATTAGCTCACATGAGCCAATTCCACATTGCAACTATGAAGTTGAATATTCCACAAAATAACTTCACCACAACATATTGCATATGTATGCAAATGAATCTTTCCACAATGCAATGCATATGAATGCTTTCATGCTATGCTCCACATCACTCTTTCCAGGGCAGGAATTGAGGTGCATCGTATTACGGCAATATACGATGCTTCCCGCGGGATAAGAGGTGCATCGTATTACGGCAATATACGATGTTGTACCGGTACGGTCGCGGCTATGTGCGGCGACATCCACATATGCATATGACATGATATGACATGAATTATATAATAATCATAAAACACATTAATCCATCTTCAAGGAGCATTATCATGCTCGCAACATATCCACAACCACCACATGTTATTTTCATGTTCCACATTATAGCACTAAGCAAGAATTCCACGTGTCTACTAGCAATTTATCAACATATCAATGGATAAATACTTGCTACCATCTCCACAATTATGATGTCATGCAATCATGGCATAATGTACCGAATTGTGATAATAATGTAAACTGAAAGTAGAAGGAATAACATGTTAAACGGTAGCAACCACCGCTACGTTTACTTGCCTCAAACCGACGAAGCGAAGTAAAATCAAGAGCGCTCAGGGACAAGACCACCTGTCCAAAAGGCAACTCTCAGCACACAGCTACAGCATACAAACATGACATTAATAATTAAAAACGTCGCTAGAACCCCGAACCCGCACAAACACCTCTCCGCTCAACAATTCAGCAAATTACCCTCTGCAGCAGCGCTGCTTAACATTTTCGTAACTTTAAAAATATTGATCCGTTTACAGCAAACGATATCTCTCTGGATTCATCACTTAAAAACCTACATTTTTTATGTAGAACACCTATTTTTATTTTGAACACAGCTAGTGTATTTTAATGCCCAAAACAGAGGAAGAACTCTGTTCTGGCAGATTGGACAGCAATAAACAAATGCGTCCCAACATCAGTACAGGGGTATAAAAATTCTGAATTTTATATAGAATCTATATCTTTAAATTATCTACAACTTCCTCAATTACGGACATGACCACAAAAATCATTTACTACCTCAAATTCACAGATTACCGTCGGTCTGTACCAATCTGCTCGCCTGACGAACAGCAGTATTCCAGACCCTGTAACTCGTAGATCCCACGGAAGAAAATTCCGAAACAAATACAGGAGATGCGTCTGGAAGTCCTCTACAACTTTCCTTTTGGGAGAGTCCGCAGGAAAATTAGTCTACTAGGTCAACACCTCGCGAACAGACGCGCTGCGCGAATCAATCTACAGGCAGACAGCAACTAATCTCTAATCGGGCAATTAATCTATTAACTACCTTCAAAATCCGTGCCAAGAACCCTAATTATTTCGAAAATCAGAGGGTTTGGGATGAGGAAAAATTACCTAGATGAAGAATCACCCCTTTTTTTCCTCCTCCTCTTCTTCTCCTTCCTTCTCCTTCCTTCTTCTCTTTCTCCTTCCTCTCCTTGGCTCCAATGGCAGCAGCACTTGTGGGGGGTGATGGAGGGGGGGGGGGGGGGAAGGGGGGAAGGGGGGTGGTGGCTGCAAAGGGATGGGAAAGGGGGAGAAAAAGGGCTAGGGTTTTTGGGGAGGGGGAGGGGAGGTGCGGCCACCCCTTGGGCCTCCGGCCCAAGGCGGTCGGCCCACTCAGACGTTTTAATTTAATTTATTTTATTCATTTTATACTGTTCTACAATTTTTATTTTTTTTCTTCCTGCGATTTACCGAAAAACCGGCGACTCCGCGATTATTTTAAAACTTACGCCGAATCGATGATCAGGGTATTACATTCTCCCCACCTAAAAAGGATTCGTCCTCGAATCTAACTCCTCAAACCACAAACCAAGAGAACAGCAAAGAAAAGAGCAATGAAGGAAAGAACAACCACAAGAAAGAGCATCCCAAGGATAGAACATCCCAAGGGAACAAAACTACGGGTTCTCACCCGCCTTGAAGAACTCGGGTCCTTCCTCTACATTTGAACTTCAAGCTCCCACGTCACCTCCCGCTCGGACTGATTCGCCAAGAGGGCCTCCACATACATGGTGGCTCTCTTCCTCATGTCCAACTCCGATGAGTCCACGACACACGCCGGTCAACGCCGAGCACCCACAACTCTTTTGTCGGCTCTGAGTGGCCAACAGATCCTGTCGTTCTCACAAAATTCTCCGCCACAACTATCAAGCCACTATCTAATACCATCCTCCTTCCTACAACATTTTCCTCTGTTTATTATAATCGGGATAATACATTGTACCCCTTTTAAAGAATCCAACCACAGATTCCACTCATAACATTACTCAAAGCACGAACAATAACTTCGCAGAAGGAACCCAACCAAAAGAGGAATAAAGGATTCTCAAGAAACATACTAGCAAACAACCTTCCTTCAAAGGACCACAATCCAAAACAAAGGATTCACAACAAAACCATTCACACTCTCCAAATAGACATTTGGAAAAACCACACTGCACGAGCCAAGAGTGAAAATCACTCGACAGACCAAAACAATCATTTTCTTTTCCTAACTGGAAAAGAATACACCACAACATATAACAACTCAATTTGCAGATGACCTCTGCCATAAACACACAGTTTAAACAAGAATCAAGAGAGCATATTACTGCTCGAGTTATTAATAATTTCCCAATCCATTTCCTTTGGAAATTTAACTTCCTTGAACCAAGGATTTCCAAATCATCGCCCAACACATCAACTCATTTAACTTAGGTTGGCAACTTCGACGATGCGCTCAAACTGAGTACATCCTCCACACCCTTGCAGAGAGACTCTACTGTCTCCACAAAAAAACATTCTAGCCAAGCCCTCGACCAATGGAATTACTTTGACAGATAATTCCTAAAACACCTCAATCCTTTTAAGGATAACAACTCGAAATTCATATCACACCCACAATCTCACCAAAATCAATCACATGACCACACCAACTAGATGCCATACACCTCTTAAGGACTTTGCCACTCAACTTGATTACCCCTTTCTTGGAGAGGCAAAAAGAAGTAAATTTCAGCACAAAACAAGATGTTACCATCTGCAATAAACACAAAACCAAGAGAAATAACTTGGACAACAAAAGATAAGATCACAGCTGAAGGCACATGCCTCCTCAAGAAGAAAAATATCAAATCTCAACCAATAAGAATACAACATTGCCATTTGAGCTCAAGAAACTCTTAGGCGGCGGAAAAAATATTGCCATTTGAGTTCAAGAAGCTCTTATGTGGCGAAATTAAGAAGTCAAACACACCTAAAAAAAATTGCATAACATGACTTCAACCTCCAATACTTTTACCGCACTCTTCCTTTTAACAAGGAGAATAACTTTCTTTGATTACAGTATTACCTTGATAATTCCATTAAAGAGAATTGAAGACCACAACACATTAATCCCTTAAGAACTAATAAAAGCTCTCAACGCGTCACTTTGCTCAAAACAATTGCAGCTGCCACATAAGTCATGAGATCAAAAAGATCGCATACGCAAATATCAAAACTTTTGATTTAAATAGTATCATGGAAGTTATTTATTTAAAGAGCCTTCAACATTGTCATCACAACCACATACTGACCGTCATGCTAACATCAGAATAATACATTCTTAACAAGCATCATCATATCCACAAATCCCTTCATAAACTTTTCCAAAAAGAAACATAAGAAATCACATCATCATGTTTCTATTATCTGAATAAGATTGCGACTACTTAATCTAGGAAATCCAAGTGCATAAGCCACCATATTAAATCAAAGCTCTTAAACAAGATGATACTAGAACATGACAATCTCACAAACATGCTAGATGAATCTCTTATTAGATTCCATATATTCAATTCTTATTGATGCTCAACTCTAATTTAGCACAAATTGATTGTACTCTAGTCATTACTAGCAATAATTGATTATTATTTTATCATAACAACATTCATGATCCTAACTCCGTTTTACAATCATAAAACCATCATGAGCATAGATTCAATATCCCACCTTACGTTCAGAAATTAGAACGAAATAACTTTAAACTTCAATAATACCAGCTTTGTAAGACAAGATTCTACAAGTCAATACATCCACCTTCCTCTATTTCTTTATACATGTTTCAACAATTTAGCATGGTGAAAGATAGATGAATCTAGCAATTGTACATGCTCATAAAGTATCTAAATAAAGGACAGATTAAAGGTTAATATTACCAAGGCAATATTCCAACACCTCCTTACTTAATCATTCCAAACGGCCAGATTAATTACTATAGACAAAAATAATTCAATTTATCCAACATGATAGAAATTTAAACAATCATAATAATCATTCCAATTCTTTTGCACACTCCTCAATAACATCCATGAGTTCCAATCATGAATAGACATATTCTTAATCATAGTTCTTCTAGAAACTATTACAAGGTGATATCAAATTAATCAACTATATTTCTGAGGATGCTAGTTAAATTAATTATGCACCATACTAACATCTCAACTCGATAATTCATACCTTATGAATTGATTTATATGATTACCACCTTCCACTTAAACATAGCAAAACACCACAAATGGTTTTAACACTCTCTTTCAGAAAGGAAATGAATTAAACTTCAACACTCGAAATAATCTAAGATAAATACATAGATCCAAGGCTTTATCATATTAATGAGTTTACAACATAAAACTTTCATTAATAAAAATACCAAGCGAACCAATGAGTCATGATTCACAACAAGACAAAACTCCCACGAAGGGACTATCCTTACAAATCAACAATGTTCACATGCAGCAAAAGTGTCTCAATAATCCGAAAAGAAACAATAATTGCTTCAACAAACAGATAGAGACCAATTGCAAACCCTCCACTGCAATGAACCACAAACTCAAGAGAAATTCATTAACTGCAATAGACCAAGGATTGGCCAAAATCAACTCAAGGATGATATCAACTTTTCTAAATAAACTCACTCACAACATCCGCAACTAAGTTACCCGAGGTAACTACATCGCTAACCACATACTACGAACAGTGGTAACAATCTGGCAAATGCCAAGACAGCAAATACAATCCCTACATCATCATTGACAATTCTCACTCATAACAGTCATAGGAGCAAATCATAATTATACAAAATTATGTCATAATGTAAATCATCAATACAACAAGTCAAAAGCATAAGTGCAATGCTTGACCCATCCCATCCTACTGTGCACCAGTGTGTCAATTTAAGAATTTAATTACCACAGACCTAACGTCCGCTCTGATACCAACTGTAACACCCCAGGACCCACATTACCCTGGGATGCTACTAAAACTGCTCTACAACGAGCCAATTTACAAGATAAAATAAACTGGCAACAATTACTAAACAAGATAGTATAAGCGGAAGCATAAACAACTAAGGAATAACAGGCTAGTGATAGCAATTCACAATTTAAAACATCCTCCAACATTTTAATCTAAAACATAGTTCACAAATTTAACATTATTAAGATAATGTAAACAAAGCTATGCAAGGTCTAGAATCCTTTCAACTTTATTACAGCATAAAAATATGATTCACGTGCATCAGTGTGGTGTCGTTCTACCCTTCCCATGCATGCTCAAAGTCCACCTGTAGGGAGGGGGAAACAAGGGTGAGATAAAAATCTCAGCAAGCAAACTGTTTAACAGGCTATTCAAACTACAAACAATTATACATCATCATTTATAATTCCATACAACCACAACCATAATTCATGTCCACGATTATTAAACCACCACAAATTTTCATGAATCATACCTCTTCAATTTCAGATTTAATTGGCATATGAATGCAGTCATTTTATCCACAATTAAATGCAAATGAAACATTTAATCTTCCACAAACCACAATAGGTTAATCATCAACATTCTTCCACAATTAAATGCAAATGAAACATTTAATCTTCCACAAACCACAATAGATTAATCATCAACATTTAATTTTCCACAAATAACAATGTTTATATCCTCGACCTCAAATCACCATCAATGACGGTAAAGCATTTAGCAAATAAATCTTGTTTGACTACTTTAAATCCTCGACCACTACCACTACCAAAAACAATAAAACATATGTATGTCTTACTTCAATACTTTATTATTTTCCACAACCACAATTGATATCATCAATTACTATAAGAGAAAAGAATCTCATGCCACCATCACAACCTTTACCATACACAAGGGCGGAACCACATTCCACGACCACAACCACAATCCTCATACCTCAATTAGCTCACATGAGCCAATTCCACATTGCAACTATGAAGTTGAATATTCCACAAAATAACTTCACCACAACATATTGCATATGTATGCAAATGAATCTTTCCACAATGCAATGCATGTGAATGCTTTCATGCTATGCTCCACATCACTCTTTCCAGGGCAGGAATTGAGGTGCATCGTATTACGGAAATATACGATGCTTCCCGCGGGATAAGAGGTGCATCGTATTACGGCAATATATGATGTTGTACCGGTACGATCGCTGCTATGTGCGGCGACATCCACATATGCATATGACATGATATGACATGAATTATATGATAATCATAAAACACATTAATCCATCTTCAAGGAGCATTATCATGCTCGCAACATATCCACATCCACCACATGTTATTTTCATGTTCCACATTATAGCACTAAGCAAGAATTCCACGTGTCTACTAGCAATTTATCAACATATCAATGGATAAATACTTGCTACCATCTCCACAATTATGATATCATGCAATCATGGCATAATGTACCGAATTGTGATAATAATGTAAACTGAAAGTAGAAGGAATAACATGTTAAACGGTAGCAACCACCGCTACGTTTACTTGCCTCAAACCGACGAAGCGAATTAAAATCAAGAGCGCTCAGGGACAAGACCACCTGTCCAAAAGGCAACTCTCAGTACACAGCTACAGCATACAAATATGACATTAATAATTAAAAACGTCGCTAGAACCCCGAACCCGCACAAACTCCTCTCCGCTCAACAATTCAGCAAATTACCCTCTGCAGCAGCGCTGCTTAACATTTTCGTAACTTTAAAAATATTGATCCGTTTACAGCAAACGATATCTCTCTGGATTCATCACTTAAAAGCCTACATTTTTTATGTAGAACACCTATTTTTATTTTGATCACAGCTAGGTGTATTTTAATGCCCAAAACAGAGGAAGAACTCTGTTCTGGCAGATTGGACAGCAATAAACAAATGCGTCCCAACATCAGTACAGGGGTATAAAAATTCTGAATTTTATACAGAATCTATATCTCTAAATTATCTACACCTTCCTCAATTACGGCCATGACCACAAAAATCATTTACTACCTCAAATTCACAGATTACCGTCGGTCTGTACCAATCTGCTCGCCTGACGAACAGCAGTATTCCAGACCCTGTAACTCCCAGATCCCACGGCAGAAAATTCCGAAACAAATACAGGAGATGCGCCTGTAAGTCCTATACAACTTTCCTTTTGGGAGAGTCCGCAGGAAAAGTCGTTTACTAGGTCAACAGCTCGCGAACAGACGCGCTGCGCGAATCAATCTACAGGCAGACAGCAACTAATCTCTAATCGGGCAATTAATCTATTAACTACCTTGAAAATACGTGCCAAGAACCCTAATTATTTCGAAAATCAGAGGGTTTGGGATGTGGAAAAATTACCTAGATGAAAAATCACCCCTTTTTTCCTCCTCCTCTTCTTCTCCTTCCTTCTCCTTCCTTCTTCTCTTTCTCCTTCCTCTCCTTGGCTCCAATGGCAGCAACACTTGTGGGGGGTGATGGAGGGGGGGGGGGGGAAGAGGGCTGCGCCCAGGGGGTGGAGGAAGGAGGGTGGTGGCTGCAAAGGGATGGGAGAGGGGGAGAAAAAGGGCTAGGGTTTTTGGGGAGGGGGAGGGGAGGTGCGGCCACCCCTTGGGCCTACGGCCCAAGGCGGTCGGCCCACTCCCCAGGCAGTCCACTCAGACGTTTTAATTTAATTTATTTTATTCATTTTATACTGTTCTACAATTTTTATTTTTTTTTCTTCCTGCGATTTACCGAAAAACCGGCGACTCCGCGATTATTTTAAAACTTACGCCGAATCGATAATCAGGGTATTACAGAAGTAGGCGCGCGCGCGCTCCGTCCCCTACCCTTCGAACGGGTGGGGTATAATGGGAAATCCCCATTCTACCCCTTAGTACTTACAAAGGATGAGGGTACATTGGTATATTTACACTAGTATATTCCTCTGCACTATTGGCCTATTACATGTTGGACTAGTTGCACGGCCCAGTCACGGGGGGTTGGGCCACCCCCACAACAAATCCCATCGAAGAAAGGGGGCTTGGTGGAATATTTTTCTATCGCCGTGGCTCAACAGACCGGTTAAGATCTATAGAGAAGAGCTAACTGGCTCTGATACCACTTGTAGGATCGAACAGGCAACAGAGGAGGGTGAATGGTGCCTTCAAATCTCCCCAAGTGTTCTCACAAACCTTTTTCTCCAATAGCTACAAAGCTATGAAGACGAAGATTGAATGCTCACTGAAAACCAGACTGGCAACATAAAGTAAATAGAGAGTAAAACAGTCTCGGCCGACAACAGAAGAAGTGAAGAACTCATGACCACGACACCCGATTTTCAGACATCTGATGATTCATGGTTCTTTTGGTCATGAGACTTTAAGAACAGCAAGAATACTTCCTCTTGCTGAGAAAATACAAAGAAAATAAGACTTCTCTACTGAGACCAAGCCAGACAACGTAGTCGAACTCAAAACAGAGGAGGCCCATGGCGCACGACTGCCCAATCCAATTTCCGAATAACTTGTGATTCTTGGATCGGTTGGTCATGAGATCTTAACTACAAAAAGAACACATCCTCTGCTTGAGAAAAATCAGAGTAGTCGAAGCCACTCTTCTATAGTCGGAAGAAATGGCAAGGTCGATCATAAAACAGAGGAACAGAATTAGCGCACGACCTCTCGGTCAAGAAGACAGCGACCAGACTTTGCTCTCGGAAATAAACAAGCCCAGATGGCTTAAGGGATGATTCCCAGTTCAGAACAAGTCGATGCACATCAAAACAAAACAATCTCAAACAGAAGAGAGGAGAGGATAAGATGGATCAAAGAGAATACAATCAAATCATCCAAAATAGTGCACATACAAAACAAAGAGATAGAAGCATAGAGATGAATGATTGCATAATGGAGGTTTCTACAGCCACTCCAACTGGGAGATACACGAGCACACTTGCTCTACCCAGAGAAGAACTCACACAAAATAGAAATGAAAACCCAGAGCATCTCGTGAACAACCTCACCGAGCACTGGAGTTCTATCCTCTATTTATAGCCTTCACAAGCGGGGGTAACCCGTTAACCCAAACCTAACACTGGGTTTTACACGTGCTTTACCTGTTAGCACAGCAGACTCCAGTGCTTTACCAGTGACTTTACCAAAGAGCAGTTTCCTTTGCAGCTTTGCTCATTTCTCCAAAATGCCACTCTACCACCTTCCCGGAAACTTCCTGTTGTCGCACGACCGCACCTGCTCCCGACCGAATGTACCTCGACTCCTCCTGAGCCTAGTCATTGGTCTGTTTCATCGCACACGACCGCACCCGACGTCCTGAACGTCTGGACCTCGACTCCTCCCTGAGCCTAGTCCCGGTCCTCCTCGTCGTTGCCCATCATGTTCGTCTCTCGGCTTGCAACCACCTCAGCAGCCTCGATCATCTTCGGCGTCTCCTGACCGTCTAGACCTCAACACCTGTGCTAGTCCCGGTCCTCTCACGCCTCACCATGACCTAGCTCTGAAGTCCTGCAACCACATAGACAAGCAAACCATCACATAGCACTGCACAAAACATTGTGAACAACAATCTACAACAGAAGAATGTACTCGTAAATATAATCCTCAAAGTCGTAAACACCCTACGACTGGTCGAACTCACAATATGCAACGCTCATAGTCTACGACCATAGTCCAAGTCGATACGACCACATCAGAACTCCATACAACCGGTTGATCAGAAGATATAACCATCCCAGCGGGTTACAACATGATCAGAGCCCTTCCGACCACGTCCAACGTGGTGGAATAGGCTTCTGACCACGTCCAACCGCATTACGACTTCATCCAAGCACTTCTGACCGCAACCGGCCGCCTCCAACTGCGTTATGAGCATGTCCAACCGCGTTCGACCATGTTCAACCGCAACCAACTGTGCTGCGACTACAACCGACCGTGTTCGCTTGCGCTTCGACCACGTCCGACCGATACCGACCACGTCTGACCAGTACCTACCACGTCCAACCTCGATCCGACCTCATTCGACCGCTTCACAACATGGTCGAAGTCCGCCGTCTTCCCAACGTGGTCGTGGTCAAAGTGTGCCGACTATCGACTAAAGCAGTCGAGGCCTCGACTTCCGACCACTTCTCGCGATAGCGTGGTCGTAGGTCACCTACTTCTCAACGTGGTCATGATCAAAGTCTGCTAACTATCGACCGCAGCGATCGAAGCCTCGACTTCCAATCGCTTCTCGATAATGTGGTCGAAGTCCGCTGACTTCGCAGTGTGATCGAAGTCAAACTCTGTCGACTTCATAGTGTGAACGAAGTCGAAGTCTGCCAATTTCGCAGTGTGATTGAAGTCGAACTCTGCCGACTTCGCAGTGTGAACGAAGCCGAAGTCTGCTAACTTCGCAGCATGGTCGAAGACCTGACTTTGACTACCGACTCCCTTATCATAAATCCTTCTCCTGACCTCCGATCACTTGAAAATCATATCAACTGGCTTTCGACTTCCGACTGAGTGGTCGTAAAAAGGTCAAGTGTGCAGCCGACCACGGCCAACGTGGTCGTAGTAGCGTTCGACCACGACCAACGTGGTCGTAGCAGCGTTTGACCACGGCCAACGTGGTCGTTAACCTGTCTAACGACCTCCGACCATGAACAACGTGATCGTAAATGACATAGCGTGGTCGTAACCAGTGAACTCGGCTTCCCAACGCGGTTGTAACTCCTTTGGCTGACTTTCGACCATTTTGTCAGGGCTACGACTTTGTAGAACAAGCACAAATCAAACTCAAACTTTCTAAAAATAAGTGTCAATTACACATCACAAACATGTGGTCTCCTCCACATGGTCTCTCAAAGACTCAAATATTATTAATTATTAGAATTGCGATATTATGGCCAAGTTTACACTTCAACAAACAGAAGGGCTCAAAAAACTAGCAGTGAAAAACACAACGAAAGACGAAGTGACCATTCGACATGCCCACAAACAAGTATCCTCCTTCAAGTACCTCCAGTTGATACAGTTTTTTTCTTCAATTGAGCAAATATAGATATATCCATGAGTGCGTAGAGTACTTAGTAAGCCGTTTGTAACAAGAATGCAATATAATTATTCAAGGCTTACCAAATGATAGCTGAATGGTTATTTTGCACAAAGCAGCAATTTAAAGTAAATATAATGAATAGATTGAAAGCAAAGTTTGAAAATGATTAATAAGTAATTAACCAAATAAATTGAACAAACCACAAGTGAACTAACTATTCACCCAATGAACCACCCATGAACCAACCATTCATATAATGAATCACCAGTGAACCATTCACTTCCCATACTTAAACTGACTAGGTTTTAATGAAATATCTACCCCTCATGTGAAATCACTAAGCATTGTCCATAACTAGGAATATGGCTATTTGAACAGTTTTACACTCTATAGAGGTTGTATAACTTTACCCACATGATATAATCATCTCATCGTGACACTAGAGTAACATGCTTCCTTGAGCAAGCTGACTAAGATCATAACAAAGCCTTTACAATACTCAATCTCAACTCGGTTCCACCTGCTAAGATTTCATGGTCAAGTAGGCTAACCACCTTGTCAAAAACATCTCTCTTACACCCCATGGAAATGTCTAACCGACACCCACCAACATCTCGATAGCGAAACTGAAATTGAAACACCAAAAATTAATTAGCCAAGTCCATCTCATACTGGACATGTTGTTATATGATAAGGCTCAGATTAATGGCACACAAAGTTAAATCGATAGACATTACCCAGGTGAGACATCCACATCCTAAAGTGCTAACAACACCTCCCCCTTTACTGCACGGTCGCTCACCTAAGTAAAAACCATTTTGTATGACCAACACCAATGACACTACTCATCTCATGGTACCCAAATTTTATAACTATGGCTGACCACAACAATTCAATATCTCATTAAGTAAAAAATAATCAATAAATCAACATGTAATGACGAGCCAAATGTACTAGAAGCATGGCTAAGAATACTAAATGTACAACCCATGTGATGACTAAAATTGTATCACAAAATAATTACCCATCTTGTGGCAACAATGGAATCATGGCATTCAAATTATTAAGGTGGAATTAATCAAATTGGACATTACCTGCTAGTTACATATGTTTGTAATAAAATTAGCAATGCATGATAACTTAAAAAAATAATAAATAGATAGATTTAAAAACTAGGTTCAACATGATCGAAGAGCATGACTTGTCTTGGCCTTGCTAAGTTACAACTCTTTGTCTTCAGATTCTGCTTCAGTGCCTTCGAAGATGATATATAACAGGAGAGAGAAAGTGAATGAAATTCAAATAAAATCAAATGAACTCCATGAGAGACCATGTGGAGGTATCCCCATGTTTGTGATGAGTAATTGATGGTCATGTTAGAGAGTTTGAGTTTTTTTGGGTATTCTAGGGTTGAGTACCTTTTACTTATGCTATTGTTGATATGCTGTTTCGTGCGGTGCTATGTGACTGTTTGCTTGTCTGTGTGACTGCAGGACTTCAGAGCTAGGTCATGGTGAGTCGAGGAGGACCGGGACAAGGCACAGGAGGTGTTGAGGTCCAGACGGTCATGTATGCCGAAGATGATCGAGGCTACAGAGGTGGTTGCGAGTCGGGAGACGAGGAACTGGAGCTGGAGCTATCGGTGGAGGACACGACGGGCAACAACGAGCGAACTGGGACTAGGCTTAGGGAGGAGTCGGAGGTGCAGACGGTTAAATGTCGGTTGTGGTCGTGTGCGACGGAACAGACCAGGACTAGACTCAGGTGGAGTCGGAGGTCTCGGTCAGAGTCAGGTGGACACGACGGGCAGCGGCGAGGTGGACCGGGACTAGGCTCACGGAGGAGCTGAGGTCCAGATGGAAAGGATGCCGGGTGCGGTCGTGTGCAGCGGAGCGGACCGGGACTAGACTCAGGGAGGAGTCGAGGTCCAGACGGTCAAGGTGCCGGTTGCGGGAAGCTTTCGGGAAGCTGCTTGAGGGCAATTCGGACAATTGGCTCATGCCTGGTTGGAGGTGGCTAGTTTTCCCTCCAAAATGTGGTTGCTGTCACTTTTGCCTCATGGGGTTGTGAGGTGAAGGAGTGGAGAGTGTATGCCACTTCTTGATTTTCCTCTTTGAGGTGTAAGCCTTGCTATATGTTGGTGTGGACAGCAGTAGTGCAATGGCAAGAAGTGTGTGGGTTGTGCTCTCCTGCGTGAGTGTGTCCAGGAGAAGCATGTAGTGTGTGTGTTCTCATTTCTAACTGCGTATGGGGCAGTAGGGTGAGATGGCATGAACTCATGTAATTATCCATGTCTTTGATTCAATATGAGATGGACTAATTTCTTTCTCTCGGTGATGGATTTCTAGTTTAGTTTGTTATCTGCGTTCTCTGCTGATTCTCCTGTTTTGAGTGATTCTTGTTTGAGTAGCTTTCTTTGGGTTGCTCTATGAAGGGAGAATCCTCAAAGCCATTTGGCTAGCCATTCCCTAGAGCAAATGAATTCAAGAAGCTAATCTTTCCCAAAGAAATGAAGGCAATTTTTCTCTGTTTTTCACTGTAGCTAGGGTTTATTGCCAGAGCATGTTTGAATCTTTGATTTCCCTTCATTAGGTGGTTTCAAACTTGTGGTGTGCTGTTGTGGGACCATCTCCAGTTGGTTTTCTCGAGTTCTTGAACAAAGGATTAGAGGTTAATGAGTAATTTGAAAATCAACTCATTCTCTGTCAAAGTTTCAGACTTGTGCTCAAAACTTGATTCCTAGCTCTCTTGATGAATTCCTTGGATTCCAGAGGTCTCTATGCTGTTTAGAAGAGGTTATTGCTCTTTTGGCCAGAGAAAAACAGCTGCAATTCATCAATTTGGCCGAAATCTGTATTCTCAGTAAAATCTGTGAAAAAGGGTTCAGTCGGCTGTTCTAGTTTCAGGGAGCCGATCAGATCGCTAGGGCGCCACCGGTCAGACTGGTCTGACAATGGCGGTCAGACCGGCCCTATTACTCCGGTCAGACTGGTATGGCATAAGCGGTCAGACCGGTGCATTATGGGCGGCCAGACCGGCGACCAGGGTGCTGTCTGACTGGCCCATATATGGTGGTCTGATCGGCCCCTCCTAACTATGCTTGTCTCAGTGTTCTCTACTGCTGTTTTTCTTGTTTTGCTGTGATTTTTCCTTGCTCCTTTCTCGTGGTTGTCCAGTATGAATCTCCAGAGAGTATGACTCATATCCTTCATAGCTTTTGTTGCTAGTGGAGATAAGAGACGCTCGTGGATACTTGAGGGGCGTTTTTAAAAGAGGCACCATTCACCCCCCCTCTGTTGCCATTTCCGATCCTACACTCCAAAAATCATTTTAGATGAATTTAGGAAAAAAAATCGGGTCAATCGGAGTTAGGACGGAGAAGAACAAGCTCTCAAAAATGTAAATCTAAGAAAAAGGAAAATTTGGTTTTTTATGGAATTATTTTTCTAAAGAAAATTTGGAATTATGATGTCAGCAAGGTTTACTGTGTTGTGGACCTGGTCTATGGAATAGTACAGTCTATGGTGAACTCGGCTCACGGAACAGTGAATATGGATGGCTCGACTAATGTGGTGGTAGGGCTGACATGGCAATGACGTGGCGGACACATGGCCGATAGTGGCTCCTAAAGCTGACGTGGCTGCTGAGCTGGCATTGCTGATGAGACTTGGTCCACGGGTCTACAGAATAGTGCACCTAACCGGTGGACCCCACATGTCAGAGGCACAATGCACGGTGGGTTTGGTCGGTCCATGGAGAAGATGAAGAGACACTAGTGCAGTTTGATGTCATCGCTGATGTCAGCAGTGATATCAGTAATTCCACTTCTCAAAAATTCCACTAGCGTCTCAAAAACTAGGTATTAACTCAATCAAAAATTCCACTTCTCAGCCACATTCTAATTTCAATTTCAAAGGTTTTAAACCTAATGGTCAGTTAGCAACTCAAAATTTTGGTTGGGAATTCAAATTTTTGCAAATCCTTTCCTTCTCCAACCCTGTTTTCTCAGCCATTCCCCCACCCACCTCCTTCTCCCTCTTCTCCCTTTCTTCCCCCTCAGCCAGCAACTAGAAAAGGATGGCAACCGCCTTGTTTTCAGTGATGGCGGCCTCATCTTTAGTGCCCTGCCATGTCAGCACCTCGGTTCTACCTCCTTCATGTGCGCACAGCATCACCATGGTGAACTGCGCCCTCTCTCCCTGCTTGGTCGGAGGATAGTGCTGCCACTCCGTCGTGTCCCACATCATCTCCTGCACTACCCCCTGTTTACGTTGACCCCTCGCAAGGCTACAGCTCGCCCAGACTAGCTCTGCCTCGGCTTTCCCCCGCACGCCACCGTGGTCTGGCCTTGCCGCACTGTGTCGTCATGGCCTCACCAGCCTCGATAGCAGTCCCCTCTGTCTCACCTTTTGCTCTGCCCTCCTGCGACCGTCGGGTCAAGGAATGCACCACTGGGACGACTTTACCCATACTGTGACAAACCGTGGTCCTCGCTATCTTTCTGCGCCACTGTGGAGAGCTTTGGCTGTCGCGCCCTAAGCTGTAGCCACTCGGAGCTAACACCACCCACACGGCTGACGCACCACTGCCCAAGGCTCCTCAGCGCCAACCTCTCCCCTGACCACCTATAAGAAGATGCCTAAGCCTCGTCTCCCACTCCACCTTCTCCCACTCAAATCCCACCAGTGCCTCCCTCACCTTCCTGAGCTTACACCTCCTCTGCCACAAGCACCTCCATCAGTAGTCTCCGTTGCCAGCTTCCCACGGTGGACGTCGGGACCTCCTGAGCTTCTCCCTGAGTTCACCATTACCCTCTCCACCTCCTCGCTCGTCTAATTGCTCTCTTTCACCCTGTAGGCTGCCGATAGCCATGATCTTCCCCAATTCCTGGAGATCAAAGCTTCTCCCAGAATCTCCTACCTCCCTGGCAAGCTCGCACCGAAGCCACCTCGCCGCCGCGTAGGTTCTCTGTCACTAGCTCCTTCGACTCCACCCCGACCACCACCAAGGCCACGGGTGAGTTCAAAATCACCGGTAGATGCTCCCATGCTAATTAATTGGATTCTAATGCCTTGCTCCGCTGGTTAGCACCTTCCCTTGTTTTGATCACCGCCGTGCTTGCTGCTCGCAGCCGTCGGGCCAAAGCAAGCCACTCCGCTTCTCTCAGGGGTGCGCGCAAGGCCATGAAGCCTGTTTTGCTAATGCCATCGCACCTCCGTGGCCTCCCTCACTGCTGACCAGCTCGGCCTTCCTCACGGCGGGGAGCCTATAGCTGCGTGATTTGATTAGCACATGCATTTTGCCTAGCTAATGAAGGTTCTAATTTGCTATTAGTAGATAATGATAGTGGCTCCACACGTCAGTAACTGCAGACTAGAAACATAATTTAATCATTTAAAAATGACCAGGCCCCACATGTCAAAAGGACATCCCTCTCTCCTCTTTTGTTTTTGGGGATTTCCCCTGAGAATAAATCTTTGAGAAGCTTGTTCTCTCTCGTCGTAGATCCAAATTTAACAAAACTTATTTCTAAATTTTTCTAAAATCAAGATCTACCTATTGGTACAAGTTTTGTTCAATTTTGAGTTTAGTTGAATTTTATTTGGCATTTATTTTTCGCTCGTCTACGTTTACTTTTCTGGTATGTTCTCCCGAGTAGAGCTTGAAGGTGTGAATGAGCCCTTGATTGAAGCAGTGCAAGACCCCTAAGCTTTTGATCCAGGCAAGTTAATACCTTGATCATTTTGAGCCTATATTTCATGTGAAATCATGTTCATTTAAATTATCCAAACAACATGCTTTACTTTATATGCAACCATATGTTACTCATAAGGTAGCTAAACACCCACTTGTTGATTTGGTAATATAATACTCCATCCTTGACACTTGAATATCCTTGAACCTTGTCACCCTAGGTAATACTATTAATCTCAATAGCTATAAGTCCAATTAAATGTGGTGCAAAGGTCTTGTCTAGAGTCTAGGGCACTACTTGCCCTAATCATCAATCTTTAAACATAAAAACTTGCTTTGGGATAGTCACGAGATGTAAGTGGATGAATATTTATGACAATTTAATTTATGCTTCTCAAAACCCTAAAATCTGTTATACCTATCTGGGCGGGTGCTAAGAGTGGTGGGTGTGGATGTAACACAAGAATCTGTGGTTTGTGGAATGAACCGCCTGGGCAAATTAAGGACTTAATCCTGTGATGACCTCTCCATGTACAATAGTGCAACCCTAAGCTGGCAAAATGTAGACTGGGCTGAATAATTTACTAGACCCTCTAGTCATCTCACGGAGGCCTAGTTTAGGCGGATAATAAGAATCCCGCTTTGAATGGAACATCGGATAGAGGTGATGTTGCCAAGGCTAGCATTTGTGGAGAGTGGAGTCCGACTGCGCTAATCTGTGGTGGACATCTTGCACAACCTGTGGAAGTAACCCCATAGGGGTGAGATGCTAGAGGGCGAGGTATTGTAAAGGCCTCGTGATAATCTCTCGATCTACGTGACTAAGGAATTGCATAGGCCTATCGAGTTGATTGTCTCTTGTGGGTAAAGATGTACAGTCTCTATATAGTATAAACTATTCGATTAGCCG
Source organism: Dendrocalamus latiflorus (assembly GCA_017311315.1). Taxonomy (NCBI): domain Eukaryota; kingdom Viridiplantae; phylum Streptophyta; class Magnoliopsida; order Poales; family Poaceae; genus Dendrocalamus; species Dendrocalamus latiflorus. The sequence goes on along the minus strand of CM029616.1, from coordinate 12,570,958 downwards.
TGCTCACGGTCAAGGGCGAACATGGGAACTTCCTCGAGTTAGTTATATTTCAAAACCTTTGAGGGTGGGAAGAAAATTGTTAGGCGAATGTAAACCTAACTTTGTAAATTTTCCTAGAGAGACGTACTCTAGCGTTGTTGATAAGGTGGAAGTAACCAAATGATCAAAATCTAGCATATGTGGATGGAACCATGTAACCAGTGGATGGAACCTACACTGCTATATATACTGCACAATTTCAAACATTTTAAAGCATGTTTGTAAAATGCTAGGTTATAGGAATTTTAATTATGGTTATGGCAAATGTTGCTTTAAGAAAATAAAAGAACCGAAGCTATCCTTGTTTAGCCTTTCATCTATAATTATGTGTATTCTGTGTGCTGGATCACTGAGCAAGGTTGGTTGTGCTCACTCTTGCTCTTAACCCCCCTTCAGATTAACCAAGAGCACTATGTCTACTATGAGGACCAGGGTGATGAAGGCAATTAAGATGGTGGAAACTAGAGTAGGCTTTAGTTATCCTGCCTCTCACCTTAGTCTAGCTGACCAGGCTAACTTGTGGTGAGGTACACTCAGTGAGTGAGCAACGTAGAGAACCTTTTCTCGATAGGTACACTCAGTGAGGTTCAACTTCTTTTCCACTGAACGAATCCAATCATCTACTTCCAAAGGCTTAGATGAACTGGAATAAGTAGGTGGTCTAGTCCCCATAAATTTCGCAAATATAGACTACTGCCAAGCTGGCTGGGGTGCAGTGGCTTCCTAATTTTGCTAATTCATCATGTTGTTCATATTCTGCGTCATTGTGTTCATCAGCTGAGTTTGGGTTGCCATAAACTGACTCAGAGTTGGATCCAATTCGATTGGAGCTGACTGCTGACCCTGTGCAGAAGGATTTGAGTACTATTGCTGGGATACGAGAACATCTGACTGCGACCAGCTGAATTCCGAGTATTAACTATCTTTCAACAATTCAGGATGGTGTTCACTTGGTAGATGGTTGTCTCCACAGGTCTATAAAGAAGAGAGGGAATAGCAGAGATAAGTGGTAAACTTATCTAAGGGGGATATTGTAATGGCAATCCTAAACTAAAACACTCACTTAGCCAAAAAGGCTAACAAAGAAGAAATAAACTCCACAAATAAATATTTTTGACATGATTACAATATAATGCAAGAAGCAAAACTGCAACTCACATCACACACAACTGCAATGAATAAGCAAAATGAACTACACGATGCTAAAAACTATAATAGGGTTCTAATCTGATGGTTCCCAATCTTCATGATAATCTTCAATCTTGTCTTAAAATATATTGGGTGCATACTTGATCCAAACTTCACAGCAAGACTTGAAGAATTCCAGGCCAACCTTCACTTTGGTTATAGCAAACTCAAGACATCTATGTATATTATAGGGATAAGAAATCAATTTAAGTTTTGAAAACAATATTCCAGAGAAGGTTAGGAATAAGACCCTAAGAATGAGAAAAGAATAAGGAATTACTCGATTTCAGTTTTGTTGATTTGATTTAGCAAATAGATTTTGAAAACTTTGCTAAATTGACTTTTTAACTAGGGCTTCATCCTAAAGGATCGCGCTAGTGCACACAGAGGAAACATAGATAAAATATTGACCATATTCATGATTAACTAAGAAAAAGACATAAATATTATTAATTATCAGAGTTGTGACCTTATGGCTAAGTTTACACTTTAATAGTCTGAAGGGCTCAAGAAACTAGTAGAGGAAAAAACAACGAAAGACGAAGTGGCCATTCGACATACCATAGGCAATTGACTAGGAAGCAAAACCCTAAACTGAGAAGTCATCGAACTATCCACCTTTAAGTGTCTCTGGTTGGTATGGTTCTTCTTCTTCAAGTAAGCAAATATGGATATAGTCGTGAGTACATAGAGTACTCAGCAAGTCATTTGTAATAAGAATGCAATATAATAATGCAAGGCTTACCAAATGATAACTGAATGGTTATTTCGCAGAAAGCAACAATTTGAAGTAAATACAATAAATAGATTGAGAACAAACTTTGAAAATGATTAATAAGTAATTAACCAAAGAAATTGAATAAACCACAACTGAACTGACCATTCACCCAATGAACCACCTGTGAACTAACCATTCACGTAATAAATCATCAGTGAACTAACCATTCACTTCTCAGACATAACCCAACTAGATTTTAATGAAATATCTACCCCTCGTGTGAAATCCCTAAGCATCGTTAATAACCAGGGACATGGCTATTCGAATAATTTTACACTCTATAGAGGCTACACAACTTTACCCACATGATATGATCACCCCCATACTACACATGTGGTTGTACTATAAGGCTCAAATCAATGGCGTGCAAAGTTAAGTGCTTAGACATTACCCAAGTGAGACATTCACATCCCAGAAGTGCTAACCACACCTCCCCCCTTTACTGCATGATCACTCGCCCAACGAAAACCATTTTGTATGACCAACACTAATGACACTACCTATGTCATGGTACTCAAATTTTATAACTGTGGCTGACCACCATGATTCAGTATCTCATTAAGTCAAAATTAATCAATTAATCAACATGTGATGATGAGCCCAATATACTACAAGTATGGCCAAGAATACTAAATGTACAACCCATGTGACAACTAGTATTACATCACTAGATAATTGCCCATCCTGTGGTGACAATGAAATCATGGCATTCCAATTATCAAGGTAAAATTAATCAAATTGGACAATAACTACCAGATACAATGGTTTGTAATAAAATTAACAGTGCATGATAATTTAAAACAAATAATAAATAAATAGATTTAAAAACTAGGTTCAATATGATCAAACGACATGACTTACCATGGACTTGCTCGGTTACAACTCATGGTTTCCAGATCATACTTCAACTCCTTCAAAGACATTATCTAGTGGTTGAGAAAATGAATGAAACACAAATAAAATCAAACAAAATCCAAATGAACTCCACAAACTTCAAAACTAAAACCAAAAGATAGTGCTCAATTTTAGATGAATTTAGGAAAAAATAATTGGGTCAATCAGAGCTAGGACGGAGAAGAACGGGCTCTCGGAAGATTTAAATCTAAGAAAAAAGAAAATTGGCTTTTCTAGAATTATTTTTCTAAAGAAAATTTGGAATTATGATGTCAGCAAGGTTTACTATGTCGTGGACCTGGTCTATGGAATAGTACAGTCTACGGTGAACTCAGCTCACAGAACAATGAATACAGACAACTCGACTAATGTGGCGATAGAGTTGACGTGGTAGTGAGATGGCAGACATGTGGCCAACATGCGACTACTAGGGTTAACGTGGTGCTGAGGTGGTAATGCTGACGAGGCTTGGTCCACGGGTCTACAAAGAGATGCCGATGTGGTCTAACATCATCGTTGATGTCAGCGGTGCATGGCTTGAGGCATCCCTTCAAAGGGCGAGGCCACACGGGTGGACCGAGGGCCGACAGCGTGCGAGGATGGGTGGTGGAGACACACCAGCAATGAATAGAGATGAAGACGATGATGACCGCTTGGGTGGTGGATGGCGGATGAGGCATGGTGAATGGAGATGAAGACGAAGGCAAAGACTCATGGCTCAACGACGATGATGAAGCACAGCAAGCGTGAAGTGGCTGCGGGATGCAGAAAAGGAGGCGGTAGCTCAGTATTTAAGTGCAGATGTTGAGAGACCACAGTGGAGACAGCTTGAACGCTTGGGCGGATGCAAACATAGATGCCAATACATGACCAGGGCAGACACAGTGAAGGGGATAACTGACAGGTGAGCCCCACCTCTTGGCAAGAAGAGAGAGGAGCGACCGAGATCATAAATCGGGCGGAGGGGTGCACATAGATGGCCGATATGTGGCAACATTCAATGAAAGGCGACGGCGGCCAGATGCATGACACATGGTGTGTGGCGGGCAAGCCAGAGGGAAGGTGGGCCGAGAGAAACGGATGAAGCAGATGGGCTTCGCCCATCACGCTTTTAGGAAAATTTGGGATTTTTATTTTAGAATTCTTATAAATTTAATTGAGCTCTACAAAATAGCAAATAAACCCAAAAAATTCCAGAAAAATAAAAAATTCCTTGAACAAAAGGAATCCAAATAAAACAATTTTGACCATATTTGAAGTTTGACTTAGTTAAACTAAATCCTTTTAAATTTGCAAAAAATTCAAACTAAGCTTTAATTAATTCCAAAAAAATCCAAATGCTGAATTTTATTTTAAAAGCTCCTAAAAAGACTCTGAAAAATAGGATGTTACAATTCTCAAACAGGCTGCAGGCGCTGATGGAAGGTCACTTTGGAGGTGGTCCTACATGGCATGCGGGACCACCATGCTAGCAATCATATCATGCATTATAAGTATTATGTGTTCATATCACACGATAGAATTGGATTCTACACATAATTCATTTTTGTAGGGTTGTGTGAATAGTATGACCCATTGTGTATGTGATGGATATATGAGTTTTTCATGGCCTGTGTGTTATGCTAATTTATAGCCATGAGCTACATATTATTGTATAATGACCTGCCTGTTGACTTCTCATGCTTGATATTTTCATATGTAATTCATTATTCACTGTTAGGAGTAATATCTAAGTAGATGAATGTGGTGACCTCAAGCATTGATGGCTCGATGGACAGGAAGCATGGTGATGGAGATTGCTGTGTTAAAGGCCATACTGTCTCACATTTTAATATGATTTAATTGTGAATGTTTTTTTGTTCTTGGTATACTATTATAAATATTATTATTATCTTGGGTGTTTTTAACATGGTACAATAGTATCCTACTGGAAAAATTAAGTAAAACTTGAAGCCCTTCCGATTGTTGCACCTATCAAGATTTTTATCATTAACTGGTAAGTCTACCAAATTAGGGTACCATTAATTATCTCAATAAGATAAGGTAAGTGTTGTACACTTCATGCGTAGTATTATTGGTTTAACTTGACTAGTTATCAAAATAGTTTTGAACCTAGGGGCTTAGTGTTGAGGCCGAGACATATGGATGTCACTCAACAAGCAAGAGTTACATGTGATGTAATTAGCAAAGGGTTGCTTACTTACATCGCTAGGTTTCTAGTAGTGATGCCAAAGCTTACTAGGACTTCATGAAATATGGATCTTGACTCACTATATGTTATTAGAGGGTACATGGTTTTTAAACATATAGTTGAAGTTTCTTTTGTTAGATTGTTTAATGGAAGATTTCACAAAAACATAGTGCTGAATTTTTTTCATATACTTTTTATGTTGTAGATAATTCCACCACCTTCTTCCTCCATACCCAGTTTTAACCTGCAATCTATCCTTGAGAAAGAAAAACTAAATGGAACAACTTTATTGACTAGTATCACAACTTGAGAATTGTTCTCGAGCAACAAAAGAATGAATTTGTTCTAGAGGTTCCATAACCAGATAAATTAGCTGAAGATGCTACTCGTATTCAAAAGAATGAGTATGAGAAATATTGCAATGACACTTGAAGTTAGTAATTCCATGCTTGCCACTATGAACTCTGAGCTTCAGAAGCAAGATGAGAACATGGATGTCTACACCACCTTTAAGTTATTGTCTGCATGCAAGTTAGCTAAAGGACGTCCAATCAGCCCTCATATAATCAAGATGATTGGTTATATTGAGAGTTTGGAAAGTGTAGTTTTCCTTTAGCCAAGAGTTACCAACTAATGTGATTCTCTAGTCAATTCCTGCAAGCTTTGAGCTAGTCATTTTGAGCTTTTATATGAATGACATGGAGAAGTTAATGACCGATTTGCATGGGATGCTCAAGTTAGTAGAAGAGAGCATTAAGAAAAGCTCTAATCATGTGATGATGGTTCAGAAGACAACCAACATCAAAAAGAAGTCCAAGTCTTTGAGCAAAAGACAGGGCATGGGCAAACTTAGCATGAGATCTCGAGTATCAAATCTAAACTTCAGAAGCTAAAGATTAGCATTGCATCTGATACTATTTGCTATCATTTATAAGGAACAAGACATTGGATGAGAGACCATGTGGAGATGACCACATGTGTATGATGAGTAATTGACAAGTATGTTGCAAAGATTGAGTTTGGTTTGAGTGATTTGTGCCAGGTCAGCATTTGGTGTAGTCGGGTATGGTTGGACGGTCTTATTGCATATTCGTCTTCCCGATTGGTCGTTTGGGCTATTTCATGCTTCATTAATGCTATTTATGCTTTCATGTATCAAGCAGTGCTATGTGATGTGTTTCTTGTCTGTGATGGCTGCAGGACGTCGAGGCGGAGTCGTGGCGAGACACAAGGTGACCGGACTAGACACAGGCGATGACAAGGAACGCGGAAGCTTCCCGGAAGGTGCAGGAGGGGCGTTTCAGTAAAAACGCAAAGCTGCACAGATGGAAGCGGTTTCGTTCAGGTTTTAGCGGGCGTAACGGGTTGGAGACCCGTTAGCAAAAGGCTATAAATAGGAGTGAATTCCTGGTTGTATGCATGGCTTTGGGAGAGAGTTAGGGTTTGCTTGAGTCAAAAGAACCTTTGGAGAGGTTGTTTTGCTTTAGTCTTTAGTGGTTGGAGAGTAGTTGAGGGCAAACGTGTGTCCTCTTCGTTGATCCTCTCTCTGTGTGTGTGTCTCCTCCCAGGAAGCATGTAGTGTGTGTGAGTTCTTGAGATGGAGAGGGAGAGTTGATCCTTCATGTAATCATCCCTTGTTTCAATGTCCATGCGTATGGGGACTCATCTGTAATCCTCGCTTGATTAGGAATGAAATTTCTGAGTTTATCTCCCATGCTCCCTGTTTTTCTCTCGACACCTTTTCTGTGTAATTCTTGAGATTTTCGTTTTTGTGTTCTTTCTTGTGGAGGAAGCCCAAAATGGGTTGCTCTGTGATGGGAATAGGTCTCAAGATCATTTGATTGGTTTCTCCCTAGAGCAAAGTGAATGAATCAAGTATTTTCATTTCTCAGTTTCTCTGTTCATGTTCTTCATTTCTAGGGTTTTGGTGCAATTCGTGTTTCCCTTCTTGAGATGGCATGAAACTTGGTATCTGGTGTCTTGAGGCTATTAATTAGCTATCTTCAAAGTTTCATGAGCAAAGGATCAATGATTAGGGAGTAATTTGGATTTTGGCTCGATTCTTACAAGATTTCAGGTTTTTACCATAATCTGAAATTCTTGTTCTTAAGGTTGATTTCTTTGTTTCCAAGAGCCCCCTTGCTATTTAGTTTGTTGCTGTGTTGCTCTGGGCTGAAAAGCTTGAGAGCAAATCCCTCAATTCCTCAGTTTTGAAAGATCTAAAGTTTTTTTACCCGTAGTTCAGTTTTTCAGTCTACTCTTGGACTGTCTGGAATCAAGGGAGCGGTCAGACCGGCCGGGCTAGGGCGGTCAGACCGGCCACTAGCCCGCGGTCAGACCGGCCGGGCTAGGGCGATCAGACCGGCCTCTAGCCGGTGGTTAGACCGGCCGGGCTAGGGCGGTCAGACCGGCCTCTAGCCGGCGGTCAAACCGGCCAGACTAGGGCAGTCTGACCGGCCATTGCTTTTTGCAGGCGTAATCTTTCGATCTTTTGGCTTATCTCTGTTATTTGTGTGTCTTGTCTTTTCTCCTACAAGTTTGAGGATCCAGAGAGGTTGAAATCCATTTTCATAGCTGTTGTAGCTATTGGAGAGGGTCATTCGTGTGATTACTTTTGAGGGGTTGTTTTTAAAAGTCGACATTCACCCCCCCCCCCTCTGTCGCCATTTCGGTCCAACATTGGAAGAGGACTAGAAAAGAAGGGAAGTAAGACTTCTACTTTAGGTACAAATATTACAAAAATAAATCTTGCCACTTCTCATATTAGTTCTTGGGCATTTGATAGCGGATCATTTGCTCCTATATGCAATTCGATGCAGGGCTGATAAGGAGTAGGAGTTTAGCAAGAGGTGAGATAGATCCTCGCATGGGCAATGGAGCAAAAGTTGTTGTGTTGGCTATTGGCACTTTACCAATGTGTTTACCCTCAGGATTAGTTTTGAAATCGAATAATTGTTATTATGTTCCTGCCTTAAACAAAAACTTTATTTTTGCTTTATGTTTGGGAGCAGAAGGTTATGAATTCAAAATAAGAAACAATTGTTGTTTAATTTATTTGAATAGTATGCTTTATGGTCATGCTCCATTGATGAATGGATTATATATCATCTTCTTGTGATGGTATCTTTCTAGGTTACTCGGCTTCTTCGCGGGCGTATAGGGTTTGGAACTGCGAGTCTAGTAAGTTGGTAGAGACCTGTGAGGTGACCTTCGACGAGGCCAGTCCGGAGACTAGGCCCGATATCTCAGGTTCTTTAGAGAAGTCCGAGCGCATCTTCGTGGATGATGAGGAGGATGGAGATGAGGGTTATCTACCCGATCCAGACCTTCATCCACCCCTTGAGGTGCCTTCTTCCACTGCACCTCCAGGTGATCAGCCCATGCCTTCGGCTTCCTCTGGAGCTAGTGGCTCTGTTCCTACCTCTTCAGCTCATGAGGTAGAGGCCACTTCTTCTCATCCAGGACCTCCTAGACATATCCAGAAAGACCATCCTTCAGAGCAGATGATTGGAGACCTTTTTGAGCGAGTCACCTGCTCAAGATCCGGCATGTCTCATTTCTGTCTCCATTCTGCCTTTGTTGCCTCCTTTGAGCCGAAGGACGTTTGTCATGCTCTTTCTGATGAGTCTTGGGTCAATGCCATGCATGAGGAGTTAGAAATTTCGAGAAAAACAAGGTCTGGTCGCTTGTTGAGCCCCCTCGAGGTCACAATGTCATTGGGACTAAGTGGGTGTTCAAGAACAAGCAGAGTGAAGATGGGATGGTTGTTCGAAACAAGGCTAGATGATACGGGGAGGGGTCCCGATCTTCTCAGTGAGGAACTGTGGATTGTTGATGCGAAGTAGACGATGTCGCTAGTTGAACACTCGCGCCAATGCACGAACCCTCAACTCTTCGGAATACGCCCAAAACACACCGGATAATTGTTCGTCGCGAGACCACAAGCGACGAACGCCAAGTCCCCAATTCCCAATGGAACGACGGCTTGACCTTGAATTGCAGAACGAACAATGGATCACCTAGTTCTCTCTCAAAGTCCTCGCATGAACTCTGGTGTTGAAAGAACAAGCAATAGCTATGTTTCAATCTTATGCATAAACTTGGTCTCCTTTACAATGGGGGTCTACCCTCAATATATTGTCTCAACCTAAGACCATTCAACACTAAAATCTCCATGTGGTACTATTCATCCGCAAGTACTGTAGCGCTACTGTTCACGGGTCGTACTGTAGCGTACTGTTCATGGGACGTACTGTAGCGGTACTGTTCGCGGGCCGTACTGTAGCGGGGTACTATTCATGGTCTGGATGCTGTTCGTGGACCGATCGTTGCTCATGCCTTGGACTTGTGCTTTCTTGGGTGACGGCCACATATTCTTGATCTCCATCCATCGCTGACTCTTCAAACCTGAGCATAAGTAAAACATTGTTTTTAGGTAGTATAAAATTCTCATTAAAATTAATGACATATTCATTAAGGAGCAGGTTCACCTGAGATTGTAGTTTCATAGCTCGTGCTCTTGTTATTGGTCCTGTTATTGAAGTCTCATTACTCGCTTTGGCATTACTAGCGATGTCCTCATCAGTATGTGCATGACCACCAATAGGAGAAGATGTATAAGTGTTAGGGATGCCCTCATCATCCTCCCCCTCTTGAAAAGGCGTCGTCCTCGACGCTGGGTCATCACCACCGAAGAAAGATGATAAATCAGCGACATTGAACGTAGAGCTCACACCATAGTCATCGCCGGAAAGCTCGATCTTGTAGGCATTGTCGTTGATCTTTGCAAGAACCTTGAAAGGTCCATCACCTCGCGGCAGCAATTTAGACTTGCGGCGTTCTGGAAAACGATCCTTGCGGTAGTGTACCCAAACCAAATCGCCTGGTTGAAAAACCATCTTCTTCTTTTTTCTTGTTCGCCTTCTCAGCATAGTACTTGACCTTGCGCTCTATCTCTTATTTTGTCTTGAGATGCAATTTTTTCACATATTCAGCTCGCTTGGACCCTTCCATATGAGTATGGTGTTGACTGGGAAGCGGCAACAAATCAAGCGGCGTAAAGGGCTTGAAACCATAAACTACCTCAAATGGACACATCTGCGTAGTCGAATGCACGGCCCGATTATAAGCGAATTCCACGTGCGGCAAACAATCCTCCCACTCGCGTAGATTCTTCTTGATCATGGTCCGGAGTAGCATCAAAAGTGTGCGGTTCACCACCTCTGTTTGACCATCTGTTTGGGGATGACAAGTTGTGCTGAATAACAACTTCGTCCCCAGTTTACCCCAAAGCGTTTTCCAGAAGTAGCTCATGAACTTCACGTCGCGATCTGACACAATAGTACGGGGCACGCCATGTAGTCTCACGATCTCCCTGAAAAACAAGTCAGCAATATGCGACGCATTGTCGCTCTTGTGGCACGGAATAAAGTGTGCCATCTTCGAAAAACGATCCACAACGACAAAAACAGAATCACTCCCCCTCTTAGTTCTAGGCAGTCCTAAAACAAAATCCATACTAATATCCTCCCATGGGGCATTGGGAACAGGTAAAGGGGTATATAAACCGTGTGGATTCAACTTCGATTTGGCTTTGTGACAAGTAATGCATCGCTGCACATACCTCTCCACATCTCGCCTCATCTTAGGCCAAAAAAAGTGATCGCTCAGCATAGACAACGTCTTCTCACGTCCAAAATGTCCCATCAATCCACCTGCATGTGATTCCTGCAGTAATAGCAAACGCACAGAGGATTCTGGAATGCATAATTTGTTAGTGCGAAACAAAAACCCATCATGGATGTGAAATTTATCCCAGCCTTTTCCCTCTGTGCAATGTGCAAAAGGAACGGAAAAATCATGGTCATGAGCATATAAATCACGCAAACTCTCTAAACCAGGGACTTGCACTCCTAATTGAGTTAAAAGTACACTTTTCCTAGAAAGAGCATCAGCTACCACATTTTCCTTTCCTTTCTTATATTTCACAATGTAAGGAAATGACTCAATGAATTCGACCCATTTGGCATGTCTACGGTTCAGGTTTGCTTGGCCCTTTAAATACTTCAATGCCTCATGATCAGTATGAATAATAAACTCTTTAGGCCATAAATAGTGTTGCCAAGTTTCTAATGCACGCACTAACGCATAAAGCTCTTTGTCATAGACCGGATAATTCAATTGAGCACCATTCAGTTTCTCACTAAAATAAGCTACCGGTCTACCCTCTTGCAATAAAACACGCCAATACCCAATCCACTAGCATCACATTCAATTGCAAAATTTTTAGTGAAATCAGGTAAAACAAGCAACGGTGCTTCAGTCAAGCGTCTCTTAAGTTCAGTAAAAGCATTTTCTTGCGCTACCCCCCACACAAATTCAACACCCTTTTTAGTAAGTTCATTCAAAGGGGCAGCGACGGTGCTAAAATCCTTCACAAAACGCCGATAAAAACCAGCGAGACCATGAAAGCTCCTAATCTGACTTACGTTCACAGGAGTTGGCCAATTTTTAATTGCTTCTATTTTAGACTCATCTACTTCAACTCCCTGTGCAGAAACAACATAGCCCAAAAAGATGACACGATCTTTGCAAAAAGTGCACTTCTCTAAGTTACCAAATAACCTATTCTCACGCAAAACTTGTAGAACTTGTCTAAGATGGTCTATGTGTTCAGATTCAGTGCGATTGTAAATCAGAATATCATCAAAGTACACAACCACAAATTTACCAATGAAATGCCTTAAAACATGATTCATTAAGCGCATGAATGTACTAGGTGCATTAGTCAAACCAAAAGGCATGACTAACCACTCGTACAACCCAAATTTTGTTTTAAAGGCTGTTTTCCACTCATCCCCTTCATGCATTCTAATTTGATGGTAACCACTGCGCAAATCTATCTTAGAGAAAATAACAGCACCACTCAATTCGTCTAGCATATCATCTAAGCGAGGTATAGGATGACGATATCAAATTGTGATATTATTAATCGCTCGACAATCAACGCACATACGCCATGAACCATCTTTCTTAGGAACTAAAATAACAGGAACAGCACAAGGGCTTAAGCTTTCACGTACATACCCTTTGGAGAGAAGCTCTTGTACTTGTTTCTGAATTTCCTTTGTTTCCTCGGGATTGGTGCGGTACGGTGGTCCGTTCGGCAGCGACGCTCCTGGAATGAAGTCGATCTTATGTTCTATCCCACGGATTGGTGGTAACCCAGCTGGTACCTCCTCTGGAAAGACGTCGCTGAAAACCTGCAAAACAGAAACAACACCACTAGGAATAGAAGTTAAGTTGTTAGTCGAAAGCAATGCATCTTTGTACAGCAGCACCACATGTACCAAATTAGGGTCCTCGCTGAATTCTCGCATCTCTGATTTGGTGGCTAACATCACTAAATTCTTCTCTCCCTCACGTTTCTTGTTATGACTCAGAATGTTCTCTCGCTCTTGTGCACTCTCAACGTGCATCTCAATTTTCGGCATGGAGGAATTGACAATTTGTTGCGGTGTAAGCGGCTTCAAGATGACATCCATATTGTGCCACCGAAATGTGTAGCGATTTGTACGCCCATCGTGAACAGCGGAACGGTCATATTGCCATGGCCGTCCCAAGAGCAAGTGACAAACCGTCATAGGCACAACATCACAGTCCACAGTATCGGTGTACTTCCCAATAGAAAACATCACACGCACCATATAGTTCACCTTCACTTCCTCTTTGTCGCTCAACCATTGTACATGATAAGGACGCGGATGCGGCAAATACTTCAAACCCAACTTATGACACATATCCTTGCTAGCCAGATTGTGACAACTTCCGCCATCAATGATCACTTTGCACACCTTACCCTTATCAAGCTTTGCCCAAGTCTGAAACAAATTGCACCGCTGTTCGAGTGATGGCGATGGCATCACACTAAGCACCATGGGCGTGCAAACAATGGAATACTGCTCAGTGTTAGGAAACTCAGGATCGCACTCACATTGTTCTATGTCATCAGTGTGCAAGACTGCTTGTGCATCAGGCGACTCATCATCATCACTAGCTGAAACATAACCGCCATCCTCTGTGATAAGCATAGTTCTGACATTTGGGCAGTCCCTCTGAAAATGGCCAACACCCTTGCACTTGTGGCAAATAATGTCACGTGAACGGCCTGTCGAACCCATAGACGAGGTCGCACTAGCAGCGGGCGCCATAGGTCGACGCACTGGTGATGGTGTACTCTCCAGCTTCTTACTTGCAGAATTGCGCATCGACGAATTGCTTGCAGCCGAAGTGCTCTTGTTTGGTTGGCTGTTGGTATATATCTGTCCCGGACTAGTTGAAGAACGTGACCGGGCAGCGAACCGTGCGTCGTCAATCACTTGTCGCTCGACTTCGCGTGCTTGGTGCAGCAACTCAATCATATCATTATAGGGATGGTGATTGACAATGCGCTTGACAGCATGATTCATACCAGCTAGAAATCTCGCCATGGTCTGTTCTTCATTCTCGTGGACATCTGCATGTATCATGATAGTCTCCATTTCCTTATGATATTCATCAATTGATTTCATACCTTGTCGCAGCCCTGTCAACTTCTCAAATAGTGATCGCTTGTAGTGGCGAGGGACAAAGCGTGCCCGCAAATGCTGCTTCATCTGCTCCCAGGTGATAATCGGCAACTCATGGCGCTCCATGCGCTTACGGATGAATTGCTCCCACCAATGTGTGGCACAATCATCCAAGCCATTGGATGCAAGCAACAGCTTCTTCTCATTGGAATAGTTGTTCATCCGAAACAACTTATCAACTTTCAGCTCCCAAGTGAGGTATTGTTCCACATCTGTACCACCTGAAAATATAGGAAGATTAAATTTGGGCTTAGCGACAAAATCCTCGGCGTCTTCGTGGTGAGGACGCTGCACGTTGTTGCGGTGGTGGCGCTGTCGGTCATCGTAGTCGTCGACGGGGAAATCGTTATCCCAACGCTCGTCCGCATCAGCGCAGCTACAAGGTGCACGATGCACACCTCCTCCGTGGGCACCCTGTGGTGCACCTCCTCTCTGGCCGTCGTTGCCTCGGCCAGGCCCATGTGCCTGAGGGCGTGCCGCGGCTGCCATCCCGATGTTTGGCGGCACTGCCATGCGACGCGCCTGTCGCTGACGTCGCTCCTCATCCAGACGAATAGCACGCTCCTCATCGGTCTCATTGTGCAAAATGACAGGAGGGCCGTGCACACTTGTGTCATCAGCTGGTGCACCCCCACGTAGAGTGTGGTGTGCGAACATGGCACGTAGCTCCAGAAAATTATTGTTGATGGTCGTACGCAATTGTGTGACCTCCTCCCCAAGGGTGTTCAGTCCAGTCTGAACTTCCCCGAGCTCATCGCGCACGCCATTGTCACCATCATGAAGTTGTTTTTGTAGCATCTCACGCAACCGAGTGTGCTCGGTCCATGTGACCGGCGCCTCCGGATTAGGTGGATTCTCCTCGTGATCTGCCATGGGAACGACTCACAAACAAGAAACGAGGTTATATCTGGGTTAGTAAAACAAAAGCTCTCTCTAGCTTGCAACTCACTGTCCTGAAAACAAGACAAGCTTACCGTTCCAAAGTGAAACAAGGACGGCAAATCGACACTTGTGACAGCGAACGACCTCAACCCGGTAATGTATGAGCGTAACCAAGAGCAAGGGAGTACACAGACGGGTGTAGGTGGAGCTTGGACAGGTATGTGGATATCCTAAACAATCTGATATTCAAGGTATTGTAAAGCTAAGTAATGATCCAAGCTAGAGTATTTTGCCTATGTGCTGAACCAATTGGTTTAAGCGAGTGTAAGAACGCACACGCAACGATAAATGGGACTTAATGCAAACAAAGGAATGAGCTAGGGAGAATCAATCGGAAACAGAGATGAAACTAGCTCGTTTTGCACCAAGTACTAAGAGAGACGCTAGCCAATTGCAACTGAATATACGAGGGCACAAGATTGCTCAAAGAAAGATTGAAAACACAATCTGGTACGTTGCACACGGAGTTTGGAAGCTCGAAAAGTTGCTGCGCGTGTGCCTGGCGGCCTACGCGAATCTAAAATCTCCAGATTTCTCCGACTTCTCGTTTTTTTGGGTCTATCTTCTCGTTTCCTTTCCAACGGAGCAAGAAACGCCTCAATCGGAGGTCGTATGCAAAAGTTACGTGCTTCTCTCTCGTTTTTTTTTGTTTTACTCCGCGGCTCTTGCTAACTGCGGCTGCCTTTTCCTTCTTTTTTCTCTACTTTGCTCCCCGCGGAAGTGTACAACCCTCACAACCAACAAGGTGTAATCAAGATGAATGAGCAGCCCTAAATGCAATGTCGATAGCTAGTCTCAAGATAAAAGGATATAAGATGGAGGCTTTGTTCGTTTTGGTTGCTAATTGAGGGAATCAACCAGCAATTTCGTAGAGTTTATGTGAACACAACGATTAAGCAATGCAAAAGGAAACACACGGATCAGCACTAAAACAAAACTCTAATGGACGAAAACTTAACAAAACGCACAAGAAATAACAGATTAAACTACGGTTTTGGTATTGCAATTTTCGGTTTAATAGACGATAGGACAGAAAACGAATCTAGCTACGGGTAAAGAAATTCTCACCGAGTAAACCTAGAATCTGATACCACATGATACGGGGAGGGGTCCCGATCTTCTCAGTGAGGAACTGTGGATTGTTGATGCGAAGTAGACGATGTTACTAGTTGAACACTCGCGCCAATGCACGAACCCTCAACTCTTCGGAATACGCCCAAAACACACCGGATAATTGTTCGTCGCGAGATCACAAGCGACGAACGCCAAGTCCCCAATTCCCAATGGAACGACGGCTTGACCTTGAATTGCAGAACGAACAATGGATCACCTAGTTCTCTCTCAAAGTCCTCGCATGAACTCTGGTGTTGAAAGAACAAGCAATAGCTATGTTTCAATCTTATGCATAAACTTGGTCTCCTTTACAATGGGGGTCTACCCTCAATATATAGTCTCAACCTAAGACCATTCAACACTAAAATCTCCATGTGGTACTATTCATCCGCAAGTACTGTAGCGCTACTGTTCATGGGCCGTACTGTAGCGTTACTGTTCACAGGCCGGACTGTAGCGGTACTGTTCACGGGCCGTACTGTAGCGGGGTACTATTCATGGTCTGGATGCTGTTCGTGGACCGATCGTTGCTCATGCCGTGGACTTGTGCTTTCTTGGGTGACGGCCACATATTCTTGATCTCCATCCATCGCTGACTCTTCAAACCTGAGCACAAGTAAAACATTGTTTTTAGGTAGTATAAAATTCTCATTAAAATTAATGACATATTCATTAAGGAGCAGGTTCACCTGAGATTGTAGTTTCTTAGCTCGTGCTCTTGTTATTGGTCCTGTTATTGAAGTCTCATTACTCGCTTTGGCATTACTAGCGATGTCCTCATCAGTATGTGCATGACCACCAATAGGAGAAGATGTATAAGTTTTAGGGATGCCCTCATCACTAGACTGGTAGCTTAAGGCTAGACTAGTCTAGATTTCGAGGAGACCTTTGCCCCTGTAGCTAGACTTGAAGCCATTAGAATCCTGCTTGCTTTTGCAGCTTCTAAGGGTTTCAAGCTTTACCAGATGGATGTCAAGAGTGCCTTCCTCAATGGCTTTATTGAGGAAGAGGTCTATGTGAGACAGCCTCCAGGTTTCGAGAACCCTAAATTCCCAAACCATGTCTTCAAACTTCCCAAAGCTTTGTATGGACTTAAGTAGGCCCCTAGAGCTTGGTATGAGAGGCTTAAGTCCTATTTGTTGAGTCATGGTTTTGAGATGGGTAAGGTGGATAAGACCTTGTTCATTCGCCGACATGGCGCTGACCTTCTGCTCGTCCAGATCTATGTGGATGACATCATCTTTGGCGGCTCTTCTCATACTCTTGTTTCACAGTTCTCGGATGTCCTGAGCACCGAGTTTGAGACGAGTATGATGGGCGAGTTGACCTCTTCCTTGGCTTCCAGATCAAGCAGACTCGGGAGGGTACCTTCTTGCATCAGGGCAAGTACACTCGTGACCTCCTGAGACGCTTTGACATGAGTGATGCTAAGCCCGTGTCAACTCCCAAGGCGTCCAAAGCTTCTCTTGACCCAGATGAAGACGGTGAGCAAGTTGATCAGAAGGAGTATCGTAGCATGATTGGCTCTCTCTTGTACCTCATTGCCTCGAGACCGGACATACACTTCGCTGTGTGTCTTTGTGCTCGGTTTCAGGCTTCTCCTCGCGTATCTCACCGCCAGGCGGTAAAGCGCATCCTTCGGTACCTTCAAGCTACCATTGACTATGGTATCTGGTACTCATCCTCGTCCTGTCTTTCCACGAGAGCCTACTCGGACGCAGACTTTGCTCGCTGTAGGATAGATAGGAAGAGCACTTCTGGCACCTGCCAATTCATTGGCACTTCTCTCGTTTCCTGATCTTCGAGAAGGCAGTCCGGTGTTGCACAGTCCACCGCAGAGGCCGAGTACGTTGCTGCTGCCAGTTGTTGTAGCCAGGTGCTTTGGATGGTCTTGACCCTGCGGGACTTTGGGTTAGTTATCGACAGTGTTCCACTCTTTTGTGATAACACTTCTGCGATTAACATTGCTAAGAACCCAGTGCAGCACTCCCGGACCAAGCACATTGATATTAGATATCACTTCCTTCGAGACCATGTGGAGAAGGGTGATATAGTGCTCCAGTTTGTGGAGAGTGACCACCAGATAGCCGATATCTTTACCAAGCCTTTGGATTGCTCTAGGTTTTCAGCTCTGCGGGGAGAGCTTGGGTGATTTGTCCTTATGGACTGTTGTGAGGGGGAGCTTTGTGCTTTACTGCTTTATTATATTTATTATACTCTTACTCCTTTCTGTTGCATTGCATGTGGGTGCATTGGGTTAGTCCTCCTAGCATAGATTAGAGTGTTTCTCACGTCTAGCTGTTTAGACTTCTTACTCTTATGTTGTGATTCTATGATGCTGTTTATAAGTTGTTTCTCTTCTCACTAGGTTGAGCTCACTCACTGCTTATAGGTTCTAGCGAGGGTCGGGCCACCCTCGGGTAGACAGGGTACGTGTTTGCTCCCTAGTGTGTTAGATGATCAGTTGATAGTCCTAGAGTCATATGGGGTAGATGAGAGTCAGTCTGAGCCATAGTATCCTCTCTATCTTGTCTATGCTTTAAGGACTGCTGTTTCTGTTTTTATTGCCAGCTTCTCGCATCTATTGCTTTGGTTCAGGGGGAGTTCATTTGGGAGCTTCTAGATCTTAATGTTGACATAACTCTACTTGAACTAAAAGTTGCATCACGTGTTGAGGGGGAGCTGGATTTTCTTGTTTTCTAGCATTCTGCATTGTAATATAACTACATGGAGGCTTGATTATTATCCTGCTATGACATATCTACAATTCATTACATCTTGCCATGATTTGTGCTTACTTGCTAGATTGATCATGACTTTATATGTGTAGTCAAGTCTTTGTCATGATAGGTTGATTAAAATACTCAACTTGAACTAATTCATGTCATGTTAGCTTTTGATAGTAGTCTTTCTTTAGTTATCCTTTTATGATTCATGCCATATCAAATAGGCTGAGAGACCATGTGGAGGTCATCCCATGTGTATGATGAGTAATTGACATCGGTTTAGGAAAGTCGAGTTTGATTTCGTTGGTTCGGTCCTTGACGTTGCGTGGTGCAATCAGGCTCGGTCGGACTTGGTCAAACCTTGTCGAAATGGTTAGGATGCATATTATGTCGACTAGTCAGGTTTGGGCTATCTTATGCTTAATGTGCTTCATTAATGCTATTTATGCTTTCATGTTTTGAGAGGTGCTATTTGATGTGTTTCTTGTCTGTGTTGGCTACAGGACGTCGAGGCAGAGTCGTTGCGAGACACGAGGTGACCGGACAATACGCATGTGGCATTGAGGTCAGAACGGTCGGATGTGTCGAAGACGGAGGAGATTCGATGTGGTTGCGAGTCGTGGACGACAAGGAACGTGGAAGCTTCCCGGAAGGTGCAGGAGGGGCGTTTCAGTAAAAATGCAAAGCTGCACAGGCGGGAGCCGGTTCCATTCGGGTATAGCAGGCGTAACGGGTTGGAGACCCATTAGCCAAGGCCTATATAAGGAGGGAGTATCTCCTTATGGTTGGCATGCACTCCAAAGGTTTCTAGGGTTTGCTTTAGTCAAAATAAGCTTTAGAGGGTTGTTTTGGCTTTAGGCTTTAGACTTTAGTTGGTGAGAGCGGGTGTGGAGCACAGGGTGTGTCTTCTTCGTGTCTCCTCTCTGTGTTGTGTCTCTCCAAGAAACATGTAGGGAGTGTGTTCTTGGGATTTTGAGAGGGAGAGGATGGATTGATGAGCTTGTAATCATTCCTCTTGTATCAATCATGTATCTGCTTTCCTCAATATCAATATGAGATGGTTTTGGCTGAATTTGCTCAAGTCTCTGGCTCTCTGTTGGTTTTTTTGCCTTTGATGCTTCCTATGTGTGATTTTTGAGTTTTTGCTCGGTTCTTGCTGGGGAGTGCCAAAATGGGTTGCTCAGTGATGGAATTGCATTTCTAGACCCTTTGGTCAGCTGGTTCCAAGAGCAAATCAAGTTTAATTTCAGTTGTCAGTTTTGACCTCCCTCTGTTCTTCATTTCCTCTTCGAGGGTTTTGATGAATTTTTTGTTTCCCTTGAGGAAATGGCCTGAGGTTCTTGCTGGCATGTTCTTAGATTATTGCTAACTTGTTTGCAAAATCTCATATGCAAAGGACTTGTGAATCTTGAGCAATTTGGGTTTCTTGTGCTCCCCTCGGTAGTTTTTCAGACTTTTGGACATTTCTAGGGTTTGGTGCAAATCTTTGTTTTCTCTCTTTAGATGGCATTAAATTTGGTACCTAGAGTCCAGGGGCTATCCATTAGCTACCCTCAAAGTTTCATGGCCAAAGGATCAAAGGTTGAGGAGTAATTTGGTTTTTGGTGGAGTCCCTGTTAGTTTTCAGGTTTTTGTCCATTTCTGAAATTTGGGCTCATGAGTTGTTTTCTTTCTGTTTTCTAAGCTCTATAGATTATTTGGGAGGTAGTTTCACTTATCTGGGCAGAGAAATCTAGAAGAAATTATCTATTTTTGCTGCAGTTTGAAGTTCCATCTTTGTATTTTGAAAAACTGACCCTATTGTTGTCTGCCCCCCGAGAGGCGGTCAGACCGCCCCTAGGTAACTGGTCAGACCGGTTGTGAAATGGCGGTTAGACCGGCATGGTTGGGGCGGTCTGACCCTGTTCTTTCGTTGATTTTGCTTGGTTCCTCTTTTGCTATTTTTCATGTCTTTTTAGTAGTCTCTTGGGTTGGCAATTGATTTCCTTGTCATGGCTTCTCATAGCTATTGGAAAGGAAATCGAGTTAGGGGTATGGTTTAAAGTTGACATTCACCCCCCTCTGTTGCCATTTCGGTCCAACAATTGGTATCAGAGATGGTTAGCTCTTCTCAATAGATCTTAACCGGTCTCTAGAGCCATGGCGACGGACAAGTACTCGACTAAGCCTCCCGTCTTTGATGGCATCGATTACCCCTTCAGGAAGAGCCGAATGGACACATACATCCAGGCTCAGGGGTACGCCATCTGGCGTAAGGTCAAGGTCCGGTTTGTCGTTCCTGCCGATGAGAACATCAATGCTGGAAATATGCATGATGTTGAGGCAAACGCTAAGGCAAGGAACATCATAATCCAGGGCCTGAGTCGTAGCGAGTTTGACCGCATATCTCATCTTTCGTCTGCCTTCGATATTTGGGAGACCCTCGATGCTTACCATGAGAGCACCACCCAAATAAAGACGGTGCGACAGGACCAGTTCAAGCGAGATTACAAAAAGTTTGAAATGCTCGCTGGCGAGTCCCTCGATGAGTGTTTTGCGCGTTTTCACAAGATTCTGAGCAACCTCCGAGCGGTCGGTCTCACATACCCCGACTCGGATAACGCTCGACAGATGCTCGCTGCACTCGACCTTCGTGTTTGAGAGATGAAGGTGACTACCATCAAGGACACCACGGACCTCTCAACTTTGACTCTTGATGCGCTGTAATCACGCCTCAAGACTCACGAGATTGACATTGTCTCTCGCAAGTCGAAGTCACAATCGATGGCCCTAGTCACCGATCCCAGTTCGGCTTCTGGTCCTTCTTCTGATTCACTGTGTGGATTCTCCCTTGCTGCTCTCTGTGACATAACTGATGATCAGCTAGAGCAGCTTGCGGATGAGCAATTAGCCCTCCTAGCTCGGAGATTCTCCCATGCTTACAAGAGGAGGAGGGACGGAAAGAGAGGAGAACCCGTGATCTGCTTCGAGTGTGGTGGCCCCAACCACATTCAAGCGAACTGCCCCAAGCTGGGGAAGGGCAAAGGTGACTACGGCGGTTCGGGCAAGAACGACTACATCAACAAGAACCGCAACAAGAAGCCCTCAGCTCCTGCACAAGGCAAGAAGAAGTTCCACGACCTTGGCAAAGCCAAGAAGCTCTTCCACTGCGTCCTCACTGCCTTCGACGACCTCGATCTCAGTGAGGTGGAGGGGTGGAGCGACGACGATGGAACGGACGAGCAAGAACCCAAGGGCGGCGACGACTTCTCCGGCATGTGCTTCATGGCCCTTGAGGGCGAACTGAGCCACAGCGAGCTGTACTCCGACTCCGACGAGGTATCCCCCACCTACGACCAGCTTAATGATGCTTTTCTTAAGCTAGGTAGATTCCATGCTAGATCTAGAGCTAGGTGTAGCGAGTTGGAGAAGGAAGTAGAGAGTTTGTCACGGGAGCTTACTTCACTTAGATCTACTCCCTCCCGTGACGATTGTGATGTATGTTTTGCTTTGCTGGATGACATGGAGAAGCTAAGGACCTTGCATGATAGTGTGCTTCGAGCTTGACATGATTAAGGTAGAGAACATTAGTCTTCTTGCTGAGCTTGAGATGAGTAGGGTAGTTCCTGTTTCATCTACTACTGTTGAGACTAGTGCATGCACCTCATGTGAGGATAAGGACAACGCATTTAGAGGTCTTTATACCATGTTGCTCGATCTGCCTGAGACTTGTGAAAACTGCAATAATTTGAAGATGAACCTAAAACGGGCATATCATAAAATTGCTGAATTACAAGCTTTTCTTCTTGAGCCTATTGCTTCACGTGTGAATTGTCCCAAGCTTACTGCTGAGCTTGAAGCTGTCTCCAAACAGTTTCAAGAGTTAGTGGATGACAACAATAGATTGGCTCAAATGCTTCTAAGGACCCTGTTAGCTCACCATGCATTAATTGTAACAAACTAAAATCTGACTTGATTGCATTGGATGAAAAATGTGTGAAGCTAACTAAGGACCTTCTAGAGAAGCCACTTTCTGCTTGTAATGTGATTGCTAAGAATGGGGAGGAGCCCAAGGGTAAGGTGGAGACAGTTAGCGACGTGAACCAACTGGCTAGTAGTAGGACTGTCCCCTCATAATCGGCTGTGCATGCACAAGCCATTCTTTCCTCTACTGTTGGCTCTTCTTCTGCTCCCTTATCTTCTGCTGTCTCTTCTTCCCCCTGCTCTTCTTGCACCTCTCTCTTTCGGGAGTGTCAGTATCTTATGAACACTCTCGAGAGATTTGTAGAAGGCAAGAAGAAGTTTAATCTTATTCTAGACCAATCCAAGATTTGCAAATTTAATCAAGGTCTAGGATACGATTTCTATGAGGACATGAGGAAGCATACACCTGCTGTGCTTAGACCCATAGCACCAGGTGTGATCGAGACTGAGTCCAGGACCGAGAAAGTCCAATTTAAGTCAGCGGGCTTTATCCAAGGGATTTCTGACAGCAAGGTGATTCCCCCTGCAGCTTCGGCCTCTCAGAAGGCGAAGCCTCACCGTGTTACTTCTACCTCTCAGAAGGTGAAGTACCACTGCACCTTCTGTTAGAAGGATGGGCATTTGATCGATCGATACTTCAGGCGCGCCAAGATCGCGCGTACAGACCGTGTTCGTGATCTTAGGCGTATTCAGGGTCAGCCCCAGACCTTGAGTGCACCTAAGACCAACACGAGGTCTAGGCTGGCTTCTGTTGATGGGTTTGGGCAGCATCGAGGACTTGGTTTTTTCGAGTTTTCTGGTTTTCGTCCTCATGCTCCCTTTGATCGTGACTTCTGCCGTTCTGAGGGTAGATCTTGTTTTCCCCGTCGAGATGGCTACCCGCGGCGTGATCAGCGTGTTGCCGGTGCTCTGACTCGCTCTCCCGTAGCAGTCGGACCCAGCAACAGCTTTCGGTCTACACGTAGACCTTCTGCTTCTTTGAGTGACAGAGAGCGTAGGGTAGATAGAGGTCAGTCGTGTTTGACTACTTCATCTGCCCGACATGTTACTCGGTATTGGGTGCCAAAATCACTCTTGATTTACCCCAGTACTCAGACTTTACTCTCTTGTTGACTCAGGTTCGCCGGGCAGGGAAGGGAAAGGTTTGGCTCGTAGACTCCGGGTGTTCACGACACATGACCGGAGACTCCCGTTGGTTTTCTTCCCTTGCCCGTGCTCTAGGTGATGACACAATCACCTTCGGAGACGCTTCATCTGGGCGCGTCATCGCCAAAGGTACAGTGCGCGTTAATGATTCTTTCATTTTGAAAGATGTTGCCTTGGTTAGTAAGCTGTAGTATAATTTGCTTTCCGTTTCTCAGCTTACCGATAACGGTTTCGAGGTGAGCTTTAAAAAAACGCTTGCAAAATTCTTGACTCTTCGAGTAGTCTGGTTTGCGGGATTTCTCGTTTCGGGAGGATCTTTCGTGCTGATTTTTCTGAGTCTTCTGGTGATCCTCTCAGGTGTTTAGTTGCTTCTGAGTCCCGCAACCTTTCTTTCTGGCATAGGAGACTTGGTCATATTGGATTTGACCATTGGACCCGAGTTAGGGGCCACGACCTCATTCGTGGTCTGCCGAAGCTCAAGATGGTCAAAGATCTTGTTTGCGCTCCATGCCGGCACGGCAAGATGGTCGCCGCTTCCCATCCTCTGGTCACAGTCACTATGATCGATGCACCAGGACAGCTGCTCCATATGGATACAGTTGGACCAGCTCGAGTGCAGTCAGCAGGAGGGAAGTGGTATGTCCTTGTCGTGGTCGATGACTTCTCGAGGTACTCTTTGGTGTTTTTCTTAGCCTCGAAGGATGAGACGTTTACACATTTCTGAGGTCTTTTCAGTAGGCTTTCTGTTGAGCTCCCTGGTGCCTTACGAGCGATCCACAGTGATAATGGCACGGAGTTCAAGAATTTCTACTTTGAGAGGTTCTGTGATGAGACAGGTGTAGAGCACCAGTTCTCTTCTCCGCACGTCCAACAGCAGAATGGCATCGTGGAGAGGAAGAACCGTACCTTGGTCGAGATGGCCAGGACGATGCTCGATGAGTACTCTACACAGCGGAAGTTTTGGGCTGAGGCTATAGCTACCGCGTGCCATGTCTCAAATCGAGTTTTTCTTCGGGCTCACTTGCACCGCACTTCTTATGAGTTGAGATATGGGGAAAACTCAGTGTATCTCATTTTCATGTGTTTGGTAGCAAGTGCTTTATTCTGAAGTCCGGGAACCTAGACAAGTTCGAGTCATGTTCTTGTGATGGGATCTTTCTAGGTTACTCGACTTCTTCGCGGATTTATCGGGTTTGGAACTGCGAGTCTAACAAAATGGTAGAGACCTGTGAGGTGACCTTCGACGAGTCCAATCTGGGGACTAGGCCCGATGTCTCAGGTTCTTTAGAATAGTCCGAGCCCATCTTTGTGGATGATGAGGACGATGGAGATGAGGGTTGTCTACCCGATCCAGTCCCTCATCCACCCCTTAAGGTGCCCTCTTCCACTGCACCTCGAGGCGATCAGCCCATGCCTTCTTCTTCCTCTGGAGCCAGTGGCTCTGTTCCTACCTCGTCAGCTCACGAGGTAGAGGCCGCTTCTTCATCTCACCCTGGACCTTCTAGACATATCCAAAAAGACCATCCTACCGAGCAGATTATTGGAGACCTCTTTGAGCGTGTCACACGCTCAAAGTCTGGCACATCACTTTTCTGTCTCCATTCTGCCTTTGTTGCTACTTTCGAGCCCAAGGATGTTAGTCATGCTCTGTTTGACGAATCTTGGGTTAATGCCATGCATGAGGAGTTAGAGAATTTCAAAAGAAACAAGGTCTGGTCGCTTGTTGAGCCCCCTCGAGGTCACAATGTCATTGGGACTAAGTGGGTATTCAAGAACAAGCAGAGTGAGGATGGGGTGATTGTTCGAAACAAAGCTAGACTGGTAGCTCAGTGGTTCTCCTAGGTTGAGGGTCTAGATTTCGAGGAGTCCTTTGCCCCTGTAGCTAGACTTGAGGCCATTAGAATCCTGCTTGCCTTTGCAGCTTTTAAGGGTTTCAAGCTTTACCAGATGGATGTCAAGAGTGCCTTCCTCAATGGCTTTATTGAGGAAGAAGTCTATGTGAGACAGCCTCCAGGTTTCGAGAACCCCAAATACCCAAACCATGTCTTCAAGCTTCCAAAGCGCTGTATGGACTTATGCAGGCCCCTAGAGCTTGGTATGAGAGGCTTAAGTCCTACTTGTTGAGTCATGGGTTTGAGATGGGTAACGTAGACAAGACCTTGTTCATTCGCTGGCATGGCACTAATCTCTTGCTCGTCCAGATTTATGTGGACGACATCATCTTTGGCGGCTCTTCTTATGCTCTCGTTTCACAGTTCTCGGATGTCATGAGCACCGAGTTTGAGATGAGCATGATGGGTGAGTTGACCTTCTTCCTTGGCTTCCAGATCAAGTAGACTCGATAGGGTACCTTCTTGCATCAAGGCAAGTACACTCGTGACCTCCTGAGATGCTTTGATATGAGTGATGGTAAGCCTGTGTCAACGCCCATGGCATCTTCCGCCACACTTGACCCAGATGAGGACGGCGAGCCAGTTGATCAGAAGGAGTATCGTAGCATGATAGGCTCCCTCTTGTACCTCTCTGCCTCGAGACCAGACATACATTTTGCTATGTGTTTGTGTTCTCGCTTTCAGGCTTCTCCTCGCGTATCTCACCGCCAGGCGGTGAAGCGCATTCTTCGGTATCTTCGATCTACCATTGACTATGGTATCTAGTACTCTTCCTCTTCCTGTCTTTCCTTGAGAGCCTGTTCGGATGCAGACTTTGCCGGCTGTAGGATAGATAGAAAGAGCACTTCTGGTACCTGCCAATTCATTGGCACTTCTCTCGTTTCCTGGTCTTCTAGGAAGCAGTCCGGTGTTGCACAGTCCACCGTAGAGGCCGAGCACGTTGCTGCAGCCAGTTGCTGTAGCCAGGTGCTCTGGATGGTCTCGACCCTGCGGGACTTTGGGTTAGTTATCGATAGTGTTCCACTTTTTGTGATAACACTTCTGCGATTAACATTGCTAAGAACCCAGTGCAGCATTCTCGGACCAAGCATATCGATATTCGCTATCACTTCCTTAGAGACCATGTAGAGAAGGGTGACACCGTGCTCCAGTTTGTGGAGAGTGACCACCAGTTGGCTGATATCTTTACCAAGCCTTTGGATAGCTCTAGGTTTTCAGTCTTGCGGGGAGAGCTTGGGGTGGTTTGTCCTTACAGACTGTTGTAAGGGGGAGCTTTGTGCCTTAATGCTTTATCATATTTATTATGCTCTTACTCCTTTCTGTTGCATTGCATTCAGGGTGCATTGGGGTTAGTCCTTCTAGCATAGGTTAGAGTGGTCTTCTTGTCTAACTGTTTAGACTTCTTGCTCTTATCTTGTGATTCTAGGATGCTGCTTATTAGCTGTTTCTCTTCTCACTAGGTTGAGCTCACTCACTGCTTATAGGTTCAAGCGAGGGTCGGGCCACCCTCAGGTAGACAGGGTACGTGTTTGCTCCTTGTTGTGTTAGGTGGGCAGTTGATAGTCTTATAGTCATATGGGGTAGATGAGAGTCAGTCTGAGCCATAGTTGTCTCTATATCTTGTCTATGCTTTAAGGACTACCTGTTCTGTTTTTCCTGTCAGCTTCTCGATTTTATTGCTTTGGTTCAGGGGGAGTTCATTTGGGAGCTTCTGGAGCTTAATCTTGACATAACTCAACTTGAACTAAAAGTTGCTTCACATGTTGAGGGGGAGCTGGATTTTCTTGCATTTTAGCATTTCGTGTTGTAATATAACTACATTGAGCCCTGATTATTATCCTGTTATGACATGTTTACAATGCTTTACACCTTGCCATGACTTGTGCTTATTTGCTAGATCTATCATGACTTCATATGTGTAGACTAGCTCTTGCCATGATAAGTTAATTAAATTTGCTCAACTTGAATTAAAACTTGTCATGCTAGCATTTGAGTCTAGTCTTTCTTGAGTTATCCTTTTATGATTCACGCCATGTCAAATAGGCTGAGTTGAGCGTTGAATCTCTATTGAGCCTCAGATTGAGCCATGTTAGTCTCTTGATGCAGCATGTGTTAGTACAATTTGTTTAAAAAGCAAAAAGATCTCTTTTGTGCAAAAAAACTGATTTCACCAATTCTTTCTCATGAGACGGCTTGCCATTGCACTAGGCATGAACTCAGGGGGAGTTTTGGATGACCTAGACTATCTTCATAAGCTTCTTGCTTGGAGTAGTCACATAAGGCTTGGGATCTAGCACATGATAAATATATTGGTTGGAAACAACCATAAGTTTCAAAAGAAAATATGTCTTTTGTGCTCAATTTGCTTAAGCTACAGAAAGAACCAAGTACTTGAACCAATGTTTCAATCTTGAGCATATAGCACTCTATTTGGACTCAATATTAGCTTCTTGGTTCCACTTAGCTTATTGACATGGCCTGCATCATCCTTGAATATCTGCAGCTAGACTTAGCTTATTGATGACTTGACATGCTCACAAAATGCACTATATTTCAGATCGTCATCTATGTGTTCTAGCTGAGTTATACATATCTTGTCATGATCTAGATAGCCTTTTATTGAGTTAGGGCTTGGTGTAATACATTATGGTCATTTTGGATAATTCTCATGGCTCTAAATGCTTAAAATAAACAAACTTCAGCCATTTCATCCAAATCTGTGTCATATTCTCTCTATTACATCCTTGATGTGTTTATTGCCAAAAGGGGGAGAATAGTGGTAGAAAAAGCCATTTGCGAAGTTTTCTAGAGCTTTGGAGAAAAATTTGTTCTTTCTTGTGTAGCTCTAGTGCTCCTTTGTCGACATGGTCATGAGCCCCTTTTGTTCCTTCCTTTGGACCATGTTTGACTTCGTTCTCAAACTCAACCTTGCGCTTTTTCTGGGTTTGTCAATATACTCATCAAGGGGGAGATTGAGAGACCATGTGGAGGTCATCCCATGTGTATGATGAGTAATTGACATCGGTTTAGGAAAGTTGACTTTGATTTGGTTGCTTCGGTCCTTGACGTTGCGTGGTGCAATCGGGCTCGGTCGGACTTGGTCAAACCTTATCGAAATGGTTAGGATGCATATTATGTCGACTTGTCAGGTTTGGGCTATCTTATGCTTAATGTGCTTCATTAATGCTATTTATGCTTTCATGTTTCGAGCGGTGCTATTTGATGTGTTTCTTATCTGTGTTGGCTGCAGGACGTCGAGGCGGAGTCGTGGTGAGACACGAGGTGACCGGACTAGACGCAGGTGGCGTTGAGGTCAGAACAGTCGGATGTGTCGAAGACAGCGGAGATTCGATGTGGTTGCAAGTCTTGGACGACAAGGAACGCGGAAGCTTCCCGGAAGGTGCAGGAGGGGCGTTTCGGTAAAAACGCAAAGCTGCACAGGCGGGAGCCGGTTTTGTTCGGGTATAGCAGGCGTAACGGGTTGGAGACCCGTTAGCCAAGGCCTATATAAGGAGGGGGTGTCTCCTTATGGTTGGCATGCACTCCAAAGGTTTCTAGGGTTTGCTTTAGTTAGAATGAGCTTTAGAGGGTTGTTTTGGCTTTAGGCTTTAGTTGGTGAGAGTGGGTGTGGAGCACAGGGTGTGTCTTCTTCGTGTCTCCTCTCTGTGTTGTGTCTCTCCAAGAAACATGTAGGGAGTGTGTTCTTGGGATTATGAGAGGGAGAGGATAGATTGATGAGCTTGTAATCATTCCTCTTGTATCAATCATGTATCTCCTTTCCTCAATATCAATATGAGATGGTTTTGGCTGAATTTGCTCAAGTCTCTGGCTCTCTGTTGGTTTTTTTGCCTTCGATGCTTCCTATGTGTGATTTTTGAGTTTTTGAGTTTTTGCTCGGTTCTTGCTGGGGAGTGCAAAAATGGGTTGCTCAGTGATGGAATTGCATTTCTAGACCCTTTGGTCAGCTGGTTCCAAGAGCAAATCAAGTTTAATTTCAGTTTTGAGTTTTGACCTCCCTCTGTTCTTCATTTCCTCTTCTAGGGTTTTGATGAATTTCTTGTTTCCCTTGAGGAAATGGCCTGAGGTTCTTGCTGGCATGTCCTTAGATTATTGCTAACTTGTTTGCAAAATCTCATCTGCAAAGGACTTGTGAATCTTGAGCAATTTGGGTTTCTTGTGCTCCCCTCGGTAGTTTTTCAGACTTTTGGACATTTCTAGGGTTTGGTGCAAATCTTTGTTTCCTCTCTTGAGATGGCATGAAATTTGGTGCCTAGAGTCCAGGGGCTATCCATTAGCTACCCTCAAAGTTTCATGGCCAAAGGATCAAAGGTTGAGGAGTAATTTGGTTTTTGGTGGAGTCCCTGTTAGTTTTCAGGTTTTTGTCCATTTCTGAAATTTGGGCTCATGAGTTGTTTTCTTTCTGTTTTCTAAGCTCTATAGATTATTTGGGGGGTAGTTTCACTTATCTGGGCAGAGAAATCTAGAAGAAATTATCTATTTTTGCTGCAGTTTGAAGTTCCATCTTTGAATTCTGAAAAATTGACCCTGCTGTTGTCTGCCCCCGAGAGGCGGTCAAACCACCCCTAGGTAACCGGTCAGACCGGTTGTGAAATGGCGGTCAGACCGGCATGGTTGGGGCGGTCTGACCGACGGCAAGGTGGCGGTCAAACTGGCCCCAACACTGCGGTCTGACCGGCCTCCCTCTGCAGTGCCTTGATTTCTGTGCAGCATTCTTCTAGGTTCTTTGCTTGATTTTGCTTGGTTCCTCTTTTGCTGTTTTTCATGTCTTTTCAGTAGTCTCTTGGGTTGGCAATTGATTTCCTTGTCATAGCTTCTCATAGCTATTGGAAAGGAAATCGAGTTGGGGGTAAGCTTTAAAGTCGACATTCACCCCCCCCCCCCTCTGTCGCCATTTCGGTCCAACATAGGCTGAGTTGAGTCTT
The DNA here is from genome assembly GCA_017311315.1 of Dendrocalamus latiflorus. Taxonomy (NCBI): domain Eukaryota; kingdom Viridiplantae; phylum Streptophyta; class Magnoliopsida; order Poales; family Poaceae; genus Dendrocalamus; species Dendrocalamus latiflorus. Next base: position 12,540,516 of record CM029616.1, on the reverse strand, counting down.
GAATCTTTGTTGAGCTTTAGATTGAGCGATTCTAGTTTCTTGATGACACATGAGTTAGTACAACCATTTATGAATGCAAAAAGATCTCTTTTGTGCGAAAAAAACTGATCTCACCAATTTTTTCTCATGAGATTGCTTGCCATTGCACTTAGCATGAACTTAGAGGGAGTTTTGGATGATCAAGACTACCTTCTTAAGCTTTTAGCTTGGAGTGGTCGCATAAGGCTTGAGCTCTAGCACATAACTAAAATTGTTGGTTGGAAACAACCATGAGCTTTAAAAGAACATATGTCACTTGTGCTCAATTTGCTTAACCTACAAAAAGAACCAAGTACTTGAACAATTGTTTCATTCTTGAGCGTGTAGCACTCTAAATTGACTCAATACTAGCTTCTTGGTTTCACTTAGCTTATTGACATGGTTTGCATCATCCTTGGATATCTCTAGCTAGACTATGATCATGGATGACTTGACATGCTAAGAATTTGCACTTTAAATTTCAGATTGTGACTTCATTGGTTTAGCTGGCTTATATATATCTTGTCATGATCTAGATAGTATGTTTATGTGTTATGGCTAGATGTAATTCTCATATGGTTATTTTGGATAATCTTCATGGCTCTAAATGCTTAAAATAAACAACCTTCAGCCATTTCATTCAATACCATGTCATATTCTCTCTTTTCCATCCTTGATGTGTTTATTACCAAAAGGGGGAGAATAGTGGGAGAAAAAGCCATTTTGGAAGCTTTGAGGAAAACTTGCTCTTTCTTTTGCTCCGTGTGTCAACATGGTCATTAGCATCATTTTCCTCCTTTGGACCATGTTTGACCTTCTTTTCAAACTCAACTTTGTGCTTTTTCTGGGTTCGTCAATATACTCATCAAGGGGGAGATGAGAGACCATGTGGAGATGACCACATGTGTATGATGAGTAATTGACAAGTATGTTGCAAAGATTGAGTTTGGATTGAGTGATTTGTGCCAGGTCGGCATTTGGTGCAGTCGGGTATGGTTGGACGGTCTTATTGCATATTCGTCTTCCCGATTGGTCGTTTGGGCGATTTCATGCTTCATTAATGCTATTTATGTTTTCATGTATCGAGCGGTGCTATGTGATGTGTTTCTTGTCTGTGATGGCTGCAGGACGTCGAGGCGGAGTCGTGGCGAGACACAGGCGGTGTCGAGGTCAGAATGGTCGGAGGTGTCGAAGACGGCGGAGACTTGAGGTGGTTGCGAGGCTTGGATGACAAGGAACGCGGAAGCTTCCCGGAAGGTGCAGGAGGGGCGTTTCGGTAAAAACGCAAAGCTGCACAGATGGAAGCAGTTCCGTTCGGGTTTTAGCGGGCGTAACGGGTTGGGGACCCGTTAGAAAAAGGTTATAAATAGGAGTGAATTCCTGGTTGTATGCATGGCTTTGGGAGAGAGTTAGGGTTTGCTTGAGTCAGAAGAACCTTTGGAGAGGTTGTTTTGCTTTAGTCTTTAGTGGTTGGAGAGTAGTTGAGGGCAGAAGTGTGTCCTCTTCGTTGATCCTCTCTCTCTCTCTGTGTGTGTCTCCTCCCAGGAAGCATGTAGTGTGTGTGAGTTCTTGAGATGGAGAGGGAGAGGGAGAGTTGATCCTGCATGTAATCATCCCTTGTTTCAATGTCCATGCGTATGGGGACTCATCTGTAATCCTCGCTTGATTAGGAATGAAATTTCTGAGTTTGTCTCCCATGCTCCCTATTTTTCTCTCGATGCCTTTTCTGTGTGATTCTTGAGATTTTCATTTTTGTGTTCTATCTTGTGGAGGAAGCCCAAAATGGGTTGCTCTGTGATGGGAATAGGTCTCAAGATCATTTGATTGGTTTCTCCCTAGAGCAAAGTGAATGAATCGAGTATTTTCATTTCTCAGTTTCTCTGTTCATGTTCTTCATTTCTAGGGTTTTGGTGCAATTCGTGTTTCCCTTCTTGAGATGGCATGAAACTTGGTATCTGGTGTCTTGAGGCTATTAATTAGCTATCTTCAAAGTTTCATGAGCAAAGGATCAAAGATTGGGGAGTAATTTGGATTTTGGCTCGATTCTTACAAGATTTCAGATATTTACCATAATCTGAAATTATTGTTCTTAAGGTTGATTTCTTTGTTTCCAAGAGCCCCCTTGCTATTTAGTTTGTTGCTGTGTTGCTCTGGGCTGAAAAGCTTGAGAGCAAATCCCTCAATTCCTCAGTTTTGAAAGATCTGAAGTTTTTTTACCCGTAGTTCAGTTTTTCAGTCTACTCTTGGACTGTTTGGAATCAGGGGAGCGATCAGACCGGCCGGAATAGGGCGGTCAGACCGGCCTCTAGCCGGCTGTCAGACCGGCCAGACTAGGGCCGTCTGACCGGCCATTGCTTTTTGCAGGCGTAATCTTTCGATCTTTTGGCTTATCTCTGTTATTTGTGTGTCTTGTCTTTTCTCCTACAAGTTTGAGGATCCAGATAGGTTGAAATCCGTTTTCATAGCTGTTGTAGCTATTGGAGAGGGTCATTCGTGTGATTACTTTTGAGGGGTTGTTTTTAAAAGCCGACATTCACCCCCCCCCCCTCTGTCGCCATTTCGGTCCAACATTGGAAGAGGACTAGAAAAGAAGGGAAGTAAGACTTCTACTTTAGGTACAAATATTACAAAAATAAATGTTGCCACTTCTCATATTAGTTCTTGGGCATTTGATAGCGGATCATTTGCTCCTATATGCAATTCGATGCAGGGCTGATAAGGAGTAGGAGTTTAGCAAGAGGTGAGATAGATCTTCGCATGGGCAATGGAGCAAAAGTCGTTGTGTTGGCTATTGGCACTTTACCAATGTGTTTACCCTCAGGATTAGTTTTGAAATTGAATAATTGTTATTATGTTCCTGCCTTAAACAAAAACTTTATTTTTGCTTTATGTTTGGGAGCAGAAGGTTATGAGTTCAGAATAAGAAACAATTGTTGTTTAATTTATTTGAATATATGCTTTATGGTCATGCTCCATTGATGAATGGATTATATATTTTAAATTTGAGGATGCGCATGTCTATAACATTAATGCTAAGAGACTTCGGCCTAATGATTTGAGTCCTCTTATATTTGGCATTGTCATTTGGGTTGCATAAATGAGATGTGCATGGTGAAGCTCCATAAAGATGGTCTTCTAAACTATTTTGATTTTGAATCATTTCAAACTTGTGAGTCTTGTTTACTTGGCAAAATGACTAAGGCACGTTTCACTGGTCTAGGTGAGAGGGCAAATGACTTGTTGACCTTAGTACATTCGGATGTATCTGGACCAATGAGCTCAATGACTAGAGGTGGTTTCAATACTTCATAACTTTTACCGATGACTTTAGTAGATATGGTCACATCTACTTAATGAGGCATCTGTAACATCCCAAAAATTTGAAATTTGAAAATGTGAAGCTTTCGAATTATTTTACAATATATTCTCTTGAAAATTTGAATTTTCTTTGGGTGTCTCTCTAAATTTTGGTTGAGGTTCCAAAACAACATGAAAAAGCCAAAAAGAAAATATGGAAGAAAAAGAAATCTATAGTTATGAATTCGAATATGAAAGGATGATCCATAAAAAGGAGGGAAAAACTTGAACAAAAAATATAGGATCCCATTTTGGGCCTAGAAGTATAAATAACTATAAGGTAATTAAATAAAATACAAGTATATATATATACAAGTATGAAAAATACATGCATGAGCTCAACAATGAGGAAATAAAAGCATGAAAAGAAGGTAAGCTAGCAAGGTGGACAATATATATATACACAAATCGACGTGTATATAGATATATTTAAAAAAAAGAAAGCCGAGCGGCTAGCCAAACCGGCCCAACCCCCTCTCCCCGTTCCTTTCTCTGCCGAGCCGGCCCAGCTACCACGCACTGTTTCACCATCTTCCTCCCCTGCTCTCGCTCGCACCAGGGCCGAGCTCCCTCGCCTTGTCTCGTCTTGTCGCCACAGCCCAGCCCGCCTTCTTCCCCCATGGCTTCTCCTTCGGGCCGCTGGTCGCCAGCGCCATCACCGGTTTCCGCCGCATCGTCGCGCCCGCGTGAGCGAAGTAAAGCCGCTGCCCCCGCCACCACTGCCCTGCCATCACCGCCTGCCACCGACGCGACAACACGGGCGGCCACCCATTGCCAGCCTCGCCGCATCGCTTATAAAAGCAGCCGTGGCCACCATAGCCTTTCCCACACTCCACTCTCCCTCTACTAGAAAACAACTGAACTCCTGTGCCCCAACAGGCTTGCTGGCACACCTTCTTCCCCACGGCCGGCCGCCCCTCACCACGCCAGCCCGATTCCCCACTCCCACACCCTCCCCGGGACACCGTGAATCCAACCGCGCCTTCGGCCGAGCTCCCCGCCGCCTCTCCGTCGCCGCCGTCGAGCGTCTCCCGAGCCCGCCGCCCTCGCACGCCACCGACCTGTCACTGGCGCTCCTCGGACCCCACCAACACCACCGTCGGCTTCCCCGCAACCCCCGCAACACGTTTTGGCCAGCACCTGCCCACCTCCGGCCACCCCTCGCTGGCAAACCCGCCGCCCGGAGCTCCCCTGTTCAGCCCCCCTGCAGACTCAGCTCAACTGCTATATTTCTCCCTCTATGGTCAGGTAACACCAAGAGGAATACTAGCTAGCTGCGCTCGCTCTCCAAACTTGCCTCGGCTGCGCACGTTCGAGCCTCCGCTCCGCAGCGCCGAGGTGGGTTTTTCATTTTAATTTTTTTCTATGCATTGGTAGTAAATAAAAATTTGGAAAAGTCAGGAAAAAGGTCTAGGAAAGATGCAAAAAATTTATTTAGGGCATAAATAATCTTAATAAATATTTAAGTATAGAATAAACATTATATTCTAATAACTAATGTGCTTTTAACTTTTTACTTTAAAACATAATTGCTAGTGAAGGTATAGTGAGATATTAATTAGGATTAATATGTAGGTTCAAGCTCTCATGATTGTAATAAATAAAAATTTAGTAAACAATAAACTATGGATCAAGGCATGTTAGTAAATGATATAGAGTTAACCATTGCAAATTTAAAGCCCTAAAACCACTAATCCTTAGGATATGATATTCCAATTTAATTAGAGGCTATATTTCATGTAATCGACTTACGGATAAAACTTCAAATAATTATGATTAATTCATTCTCACCCAAAATTTAATGAAACACATTTCTAAATTTAACTAGAAACCAAAGCCTATCCAAGGAAACTAAAATATGAAATTTGGAGTTATTTGGATCTTCTTGCAAATATTTATTTGGCTTGCTGAATCTCTTTTATCCAAATTCTCGCGCACGTTAAAATAGTGTACGGGGCTCAGGAAGAAGAAGCCGAGGCAGCAGCTCTAGAAGCTCAAGATAACCAAGACCAAACCCACTGTAAACAAGGCGAGTCAATACTTTGATCATGTTGAGCCAACATTTTTTGCAAATTACTTTGGTTTAAAATTAGCAAATTGCATGCTGTTATTTTATATGCAAATATACATTTAATTTAAGATTCTAGTTATATGCCCATTGTTTAACTTGATTAATATTACAGCTCCTTTGGAATATTTGATTATGTGAACCTTGTCACCCTAGTAAAATTATAATGGTAACTTTTGAAAATAAGTCCATAATTATACGCCATACTTAGTACTGCTTACATACTCGGGGGCGCTGAAATGCCCCAAGCATCATTATCATTTTTAATCATGAGAAACTGGTTTGAGAAGTCATGGTGATAATGACTGGTACATTTTGATATGATTAATTTATGCTCCCAAAATACCCAACTTGCTTAAATATCTGGGCGGATGTTATGGGGCTGGTATGTGGTGCAAAGGAAGCACAAATTATGGAGTGTGGTAGAACCGCCTAGATACCACTAAGGACTTAATCTTGTCATGACCTCCTGTGTAAAACAGTACAATCACAAGTCTGTAAAATACAACTTGGCTAAGTAAATTTATCGAAACCCTCGGACTCATCTCACCGGTAGTGGATAGGAGTGGATATGCAAGGGCAAGGGGAGGCCTAAAGGGACACCGAGTGGAGGGTGAAGTTTCTCAGTCGTACTAGCGTTGTGGGGAGTGGAGCCCGAATAGCGCTAGTAACCGTGGTGAACATCCCGTGCAATGTATGGGACCCATCGCAAGTGGGAGCGGGCCATAGGGTGAGATGACAAAAGGGACTAGATACTTTGAAAAGTCACTGCGATGGTCTACTCAACCACATGACTAAGGAAAAGTCACTGTGATGGCCCGATCTTCCGAAAGGTACTGATAAGTCGATTGTGAAGATGTCGACATTACGAAAACAGATCGAACCCCTCGCAATCACTACACTACTGCTCCGTTGGTTATCAACCATGCCGAACACGATTAACCTCGCCAAGAAGGCTATCTCCTGCAAGCGAATCGAGAACACAAGCAAGAGAGTTTAAGATGCAATCTGAAATTGTATTGCGAACAATGTTTAAGCTCACAAGTTGGGGTTCCTCAACCGAACATGCGGTGGAAACTGCTAACCAGAATAATCTCTTAAGAAAAACCCAAGGAAAACTAAAGAGGTGCGGCCTCCTTAAATAGGGGAGGGGAAAGCCACACTTATCTAATGAAAAGGGATATGGTATTATTCCTAGTTACTGTTCACATGGCCGTAGTACTGTTCATGTGAACAGTACCGGCCCAAATAGCCTAAGTTACAAGGCCCTCGGCCCACTTTGACTTGGACTGGAAAAGTGACGTAACTTGTTTCACAGTTTCTGATCTTCTCGGATAAAGTCTGGAGGTGAGACTAGATCCATATGAAAGTAGACTCCAAGAGCTTTCCAACGAGTACTCATGGGCCCCGAGAAGCCTTCTGGATCAAACGTTATGGCCGTTTGAAGTTGGCCTGTAAGGCTGAATCCGAATTGATTTGGAGGCCGAATTGGATTCCAAAACCTGTCCAACTTGAACCCTTGCTTCAATTGGTTCCAAAGTGATGTGGTGCTACAAATATATATATACAAATATATATATATATATATATATTCATCATTAGGTAGCATCATATTCTCATTTAAAATGTGTTGAAGTTGAAGAAACGAATTCACCTTTAATTCAATCTTGATATTGGCTGCTATAGTCGTATGTGTTGGTGACGTGGTCACATCATCCTCCCCTTCTTGACAGAAAACCGTCCTCAGTTTTAACATAGGTGTAATGTCACGTATTGCATGATCTTGATCATAAATCTTGGTACATGATAACAAACGCAACAAACTCTCATTATGTAATATCATAAGTTCTTTATCAAATGAAGTAAAATCTCTTTGAAGCGAGCTCACCTCATAATTTAAGTGATGCGTAGGAGCTCTTGTAATTGGAACAACAAGTATAGCAAATATGCTTGTATCCATAGGGTACATGTTCTTATCATCCTCCCCTTCTTGCAAACAAAACCGTCCTCGGCTTTTGATAAGCTGAAAATATGGTAACAAAGAAGCCAAGGTGTATGCTTGGTATATGTATATGTCATCCATTTTAACAGTTCTTCGTTGTTGCACAATTAATGTTATAAAACAACAATGATCATAAAATCTCATTGTATTATTAACCCAAGAGTAATCATATATGTTAATGAGCAATTCAAAATTTCTCACACAATAGTTATTGCAACTTGTTTTGCAAATGTAAGTGACGCATTTATACAATTCAAATCTTTGAATTTGTAAACTTGTAGTGGTGGCACATATGGGCAAAACTACAACTTTTGGAATCAAGCAAAGTTCATCCATATAATCATATCTCAATCGAACAATAGCAAATTCATCTAGCCAGGGTGAAGATATTTATATGTTCTGCCATAATTCATCATCTTTGTTCAGATTGTCCATACTAGATGGTGCAAAAAGAGTTGAACACATAGGCATTGGATGAGTACTAAATTTTACCTTCCTCTCACATTGAACATGATTCAGCATACAAGAATTGTTGTCCCAAACAGCAAGTTTCAATTCATCCATGTGATCGCAAGTTATGCATATTCGATATACAAGAAATTGATTTTCCACACCATAATCTCCAATCAAATTAAACTTATATCCAAAAGTGTAGGTACTAAATAAGAATTTCGAACATGCAAGTTCAGAAACTTTCTCCATAGCATGTGACAATTTCATAGGTAGATCCAACATGATGTAACACAATGAATTAGCAGGAGAAATTCTAGTCAAAACTTCTTTATGTGTTATTAATTCGACATGTGCAAAATTATGAGAATTTAGATCAGCACATGGTTCATTTAAGTCAACACAAGGAATATCAAAAGATTGCACTACAGCAGGTATATACTCACAAGGTTGCTCTATGTCTTGTTGTAGCACCAAATCAGTACCGTGAGCGATGATAGCACCATGTTCTTTACCTTTTTGGCTCTCCTCAGATGATGTAAGTGCATCCATCTCCTTATCTTCATTCTCAACCAATGAGGTCAGTGATACAATCAGCTCATGCTCCTCTTCGGCATGGTTCTCAACTACCTGCAAGTTGTTACACTACACCACAGCCCTAGATCAGCGACTACATTGGAGTCGTTAAAAGTCGCTGTACCGACGTACTGTCAGTCGGTATAAACTTATGCCGACCCCTCCCATAAGTCGGTGAAAGTGGCATCGGGATAAGGTTATGCCGACCGACGTACTTTTACCGACCGACGGTCTGACGCGCTTTTAGAGAAATGCCGATTGATACACAGACAGCATATTACAAGTTTTGCCGTCTGATGGTACGAGGCTATATGGACTTTTACCAACCAACAATCCAACGCATAGATCACATGATCTAAAAACACAATTAATTTCACATTATCCAGGCATTAAACATACAAGCTCACATTCAACATCAGACACAAAATTGACTTGGATGACAACTTAAATTTCATTCAAGCCAATTGGTACTTGTAGCAGCTGTGCTAGGTACAATGTTTACACAGCCATTAAGTTCTGCTTGCATAACACAAAGGTTTAGCTTGCACACCTCACAACTAACATATAGCTTGCCCAGCAAGTTTTTTTTACAAAATGTTACATCTCTAGAAGCCAAAAGGAACTAGCATCCATTGATGTTTCATCTCCATCTCACAAAATGTTTGATCGGCTTGCTTTCGACACGATCAAAGAATCATGCTACATCTAGCACCTTCAACCTGAAAAATCAAACCATATTTTCAGCTACAACTACTAGTGTAATTGCCCTATTTTCAGTTTATATTTTATCTAAAGTGAAACTTGTTTGCAGTTTTTGTTGATATCATATCATATATGCAAAACTTTTTTATGTAAAACCATGAAGGTTCTATTGTAACACAAAGCCGTAGCATACTAAACCTATTGAGCTCATGTATACTTAATCTTTTTTTCAACTATATTTATGCAATTGAACAAACAACTTAATAGCTCAAAGATCAGGAGTGTATACTAACCCAAGTTCCAGCCCCTTCAGTGAGTTTAGTGTTTGCTCCTCTCCTCCCTTGCTGTAAGGACAACATAGACAAGGGTGATTTGTAGGAAAACAAAGAACTTTTGTGAAGCCCAAGAAAAGAAAAAATCCTAATACCTAAAACAGCAATGTAGGAGAAGAGTTGTTTGATGAAAGTAAAACTTAGAAAAGAATACCTGTAGTACACAGAGATGATTGTGATGCCTTGCTAACCTTCAACTATTAGAAACATCATTAATTAGGAACTTTGGTAACTCATCACATATATATAAAAATAAACGAAGATAAGCTTAGTTTATTACTCTTTTGTATGGCCACTGAACTGGCATTAAATGAGCATCAGCCAAAGTCTCAATTTCACCATAAGGGCGAGGTAGCATTGTATCCCTTTTAAGCACAACCTTCACAACAACTTCACAAAATATCCTTCCAAGAGGCTGACCTCCTAGTACATTGCTTGGATTAGTTGAAATAATTATTCCCTTGGCTACAGCCTCAGAGCGCAACATGGCATATAAGATCACCTCTTTTCCAATCTGAAATGGTTTATGCACTTGTCAACTAAAATTAAACAAATGTATAGAACTGCTAAAATTGAACAAATGTATAGAACCACTGATAAATATATAAGATGAAGATTTGTAGAGAAATGATGGGAAAATTACATGTTCATCATGTGTGATAGGAGGGGCATTATTCTTCCTGGGTGGGCATGAAGGGGCTGTACTCCCAACGGGGCTGGTGATGCTGCACTCTCGATGAGGCTCAATTGATGCTCGTGCAACACCATGTACAGACAGGGCAGCAGCACGCACAGATAGGGCAGCTGCACACTGCACAGATGGGGCAGCAGCACGGTTCACGGATGGGACAGCAGCACGGTTCACGGATGGGGCAGCAGCACGCTGCACGGATGGGGCACCAGCACGCTGCACAGATGGGGCACCAACAGGGTCAACATCACGCCCAGGAGCAACCAAGTACTCATCCTCATCATAGTGGTGAGAGTTTTCGTTATCTACAAAAGCATCATCTTCAAATGGTTCTGCATGATGTGCCTCATCAACATGTCCTTCGGACCTTGGGCTCTACACAAAACATATGAGAGGGGTAGTATGTATTATTCACATATCACCTTATTATCTAGCCTATAGGAAAGAGATCATTCAATCATAACTTAAGTAAATCAAATGTGTTCAAGTTATTTACCACATGGTTTCGTGAATTAGAACGGTTCTGTGAGATAATTTAATAAGGAAGCGAAATTGTGTATATTTCTTGCAATTAGGGTACAACTCTTTGCTATTCTCTGCTACCAACTTTTGAATGGCAACTAGCTCCTCACAGGGCTCCAAAACTGAATTGTTGTCATCAAAATCTCCTCTATCATCTAAACCAGCAGCTAAGTCTCTAAGCAAATCAGAGATGTTGTCATCTTCGTCAAACTCCTCCTCCATGACTTCAACACCATCATAATGTCCATGATTCATAGAGGAGCTAACTTCTCCATGTAAGGTCCATGTTCTATACCCTTTTAGAAACCCATCACATATGAGGTGCACACGTACTTCACTTGCCTCTCTCCAAAATGAGTTAACACACTTTCTGCAAGGGCATAATATCTTGCTCTGCTGAATTCATAAATGCAAAAGCTAAGAAACTGTTCACCCCTTGTTGATATATCTTGGTGTGCCTACATGCAATTTTTATGTTAAATCCCATGTTCACTATAGATAGCACTTTTAGTCTTAGTGAAATAATTCTTCGTACCTAGCATCAATATCGATCCAGGATTTATCCATGCATGCACCTTTATGAGGAAGATCAAGCAGCTTTAAAGTAAACTAAGAATAAAAAAACAGACCATAAGCATCAAAAGAGCTGCATACTTTGGTAATCATGCTTCATATCCATGCATCCACAAAATAGTTATAATTTAAACACGATTCTCTTGTTCATGTCCACACAATATGAAAAATACACTGGATAGATGATCGTACCGTTACACAGAAGGCGAGTCACTGCCAATGTTGTGGATGCTCAAATAATCTCCAAATGCTTGCAAATTGCGCACGTCCGCTCTAGGCAGTATGAAATATGCATGAGATCAGATCAGACATGTGCTTAAATTATTTGAGCAAAATATATCATAATAAGCTAACATGTTAGTTTAAATTGCACTGAAAACAGCTAACATCATGGACAAACTACCAGGTTCAGCCTTGTTAAATAATATGAAAAGGCAGAGTAACATATATGGCTAACAAGAAAAGTCAGACATATATGGCTAATAAGAAAATCAAAGTCTAATAACACCCTGTCTATGACTGATTTTTTAGACCTGGAATTTTGCAACACAAAGTAGCACAGTAAATAGATTAGGCCCAAAAGTAAGTTTGTATATTTATTTCCTATTGCTTTGTATAGCAACTTATAGGATGAAAGTAAAAGGGCAGTACATACACGCATATCACAATACTGAAAGGTTGAAGCACATCTGACAGAGGGAAAAAATACAAATGAGAACAGGAATGACGATGGCCACATATAGCTCAACAGTAGGCAACACTAGAATCTTAGCACGTCAATTAAACTAGAATCTAAGCATTGGAAAATAATTAGAATGATGTCCAGATAACAAAATATAGCTCAGCTCTGCCTAAATTCTATCTAAACTCTGTCTAAATTTTACAACAGAGCATAAAATGCATTGTACATATCGAAAGAATGTTGTGGTACTTAAAAAGAAACCACAATTCGATGAGCATATCCACAAACATCTGACAACTATCCTAGCATAACAAGCTGAAGTGTTATACTGGAGATACATGATAGTGTCTGCCATATCAATCACAAAGAACAGCTCAGTTATGCATTGTTGTACAGTTTATTTAGCAATGATTAATGGCACGTTCAAAAATTTTGACCAACCTTACTGCTAAATTTGTAGCTCATGAAATTCACTCACTGAAGTAGTAATAAATTTATCAGAAAAATATAGCAGCAAGGTTATCACCACTAATGAGATTTTCCAATGAGGCTAAGCAAAAGGATAGCACTTGTCTATCCAACATATTAGTCATGATTACATATATCATTTGCAGGTCTTGTAGGACAACTTTAGAATTTTTTAAGTTAAACCATTTATGAATGACATCCCGAGTAATCATAGTTTGCAGGGCAGTAGTAACACAGCTGACTACCTTATCTAGCAATTGGAGAAGAAACCACCGGCTGATTCCCTGGCAATCCGAGAAGAGACTACGGGATCTTGCACAGTGAGTGCTTCTTGGCTCCGGCAGCTGCGCTTGCCTTCTAATCCAGCGGCACCTGACCAAATCGTCCAGCAATTAGAACTAGGCATACCAAATTAATGTGTTCTGTCGAACAGATCGGATGAGTGCAAGCCCGAAATCGAATGGGGATGGATTTTTTTTTAAACTTAATGGGGATGGATTTGGTTTACCTTTGCAGCTCCGTTTGACACAGGATAGGACCCCCTGCCACCTCACCTCCCTTGCTGCATAGGCTACTTCCAACCCCTCACCGTCATCCCCTCTCTTACGGCCCCCAACCCTCGCCGCCGTCCCCTCTCTTACGGCCTCCAACCCACCAGCGTCGCACCACGGAGCTAGAGCTGCCGACCAGCGCCGCACGGGGTGGGAACGAGGAATGGGACGGGCTCAATTTAGAGAGGGGAGAAGGGACAGGGAAGGAGTAGCAGGAGGCGGGCTGGGGAGCAGTGGAGTTCGACGGGCGCGAGGTCGGAGTCGGCGCGCAGGGAAATCGACGGGCGCGAGGTCGCGAGTCGGCGCACAAGGGGATTCGCGAGTGCGGGGGAGTTTGGAGTGGGCGGCGGCTGAGCCCATGAAAATTGGTATAAGAACTAGGGTTTGGAGAGGACGGTCCTATGGGCCTTGAAATTTTCCCGCGAACAGGTTTTCGGTGCGCGCGCGAGCGGCATGGCCCTATACCGACGGAAGGTCAGCCTCTTTCACTATTTGTGCCGACTGATGGTGCAACGGTACAGGTAAATATTTGTACCGACTGATTTTTCCTCGGAAAAACTACAATTACCGACTCTTCGTCTGTGGGGCAGTTATACCGACCGACAGTTCAACGGTAATAATGAACTTATAGCGACACACATGTGACGCTATATTGGTGTTGTGGTGTAGTGTTAGTCACAAAAAAGGGCACAAACACAGGTTTGTTCTCATGATCATCACCATTGCCTGCAAGGTTAGCTGCAATAGCATATTCATCCTCAACATCACTAGCACTTACATAACCACCATCTTCTGTCGCAATGTACGCCCGCTGACTTGGGCAATCTCTCATGAAGTGGCCCATCCATTTACAACAGTGGCACACAATGCCCGTCGTACGGCCCGTGGAAGCAACCGATGAAGAACTCTGTGCTGGTGCTTGCACACTAGTAGATTTGCTCGTCTCGGGTGCACGTGATGGTGGCGACGGTGCTGCTGAACGCGCCCTACTCACAGAGGGGGCAGCAGCTCGACAAATAGGAGGTGGGGCTGTCTTGGCTTGCCCAGGCGTTGATCTCGATGTAGATGTACCTCTAAAGTTGCTTCTTGTCCTTTGTTGCCTACCCTGCAATTCTTTTTCTGCCAAACAAGCAAGCTGGAACAATCTATTGATATCGTTATACTCTTTGTAATCAATTAAGTCCTGAATTTCACGCCTTAAGCCCCCATAAAAACGAGCCATCTTATCCTCCTCATCTTCTACAACATTACAACACAACATGCCTATTTGTATTTCTTGATAATATTCCTCGACAGATTTATTACCTTGGTCTAAGCGCTGCAATTTCTTATGCATTTCATATTTAAAAGCAGGAGGAACAAATCTCCCAATCTATCCCATGTATCAGGTGTTAAACCAGAATTAACTACTTGAGTCCACCAAATGATAGCAACATCTTTAAATTCACTAGTAGCTTGTCTAACTCTATGCACTTCAGGAACTAGATTGGCATTAAATTTTTGTTCAACTGTCATCTCCCACTCTAGATAAGTTTCAGCATCATAAACACCCGCAAAAGATGGTATAGTAAATTTAACTTTAGCAAATGGGTCATGATTAGCACGATTATTGTGGTGCTGAAAATTATTACCTCCCATACCGTGACGGTTTTGGTGTGGTCGATGTCGTGGGCTTGCATCTTGGGCAGCAAATGCAGCACCGGCGTCGCGGTTTTATCTCTCATTATCATCCCCCTCCTCAAGATCTTGGCATGCAATGTGATCATACTCGCGTCCATTGTTTGGCGGCCAATTCAGCATTCTTTCAAGACGTGCAATACTCTCATTGATGGCACGCTGCAATGTATCTGTCATAGCTTGAAGCTTCCTGTCGATGTCCTCAGTAATGGTAGTGCGTTGTTCATCCAAGAGCGTCATGAGCTCTCCCTTTAAAACACACTCTTGATCATCAGACGACCCACCTGTCATGATTATTAGAAAATAAAAGACAGCACAAAGGTATTATCCTTATCAACTACTAGGTGATGGAAGGTGGAATTACACATTCTCAAGCGTCTTAGCACACTCTTACAAGTGTTCTTACCAATGCAGCAGGTGGTACAACCGGTGGCTGGTTCGTGATACCATGTCGAGCGTGGGTATGATTGCAAGAGGGAACCTGTTTTGATCAAGAGTATGTGGAGCTTGGAAGGCACAATATGTAGCAATGGAGAACAATCAGTTAATTCCAGAAATTGCATAGAATTGAATTATAGTTCGTATCTAGCGTTTAGCCTATGTTGCTGATCAACCAAGAATGGAAGAAGGCTAAAAACAAGTGTATGGCAATGTGTAGGAGTGGTAAATACCAGATAATTCAATGCAATTCAATCTGGAATTGAAGAACATAAGGATTGACCCAAAACTGAAACTGAAGATTTCTGTCCACTGGACAGCATGTCGGTATTTTAGCTGTAACTTTTTGTCAGATGCATATTTTTCACTGATTGTTTTTTTATCTGTTTTCTGACGGCTTTTTCTACAGAGTGTCTTTTGGGGCCAACTTCCAAATCCCAACACAGACATTCGCACAAAAATCACAACTGCTGACTGTTGCAGATTCAAAACAGATAATTGGGTCAACTTTCACCGCATATATCTCTTAACTTCCTTGGTGGAATAACGTGAAATTTTATATATAGATGGATAATGAATTTATGAATCTAGTGGCGGGGGTCTCACTCAAAAATAATCTCAGAATCAAAAGTTATGGCGTTTTTGGTGGCGGCTGCAGAGAATGGAAAAATCAGCCGAATTTGGAAATTAGGGTTTGGGGTGGGGAATTTTTCTTTTGTTTGGATTTTTAATGGAACAAAGATATGACCAGCAACTAGACAATGCTATGATGGACACAAATTCAATTTAGCAAACCAAAACTAACAGATTGAAAGGCACAACAGGGTTTGGACAGCGGAATTTCTTTTTTGGACTATAGAAAATAAAAACCAATCTACTAACTAGAGATACAAGAATTACCTCACGGGCAACCGTTGCTCTGATACCAACTAATGTGACGATGGCCCGATCTTCCGAAAGGTACTGATAAGTCGATTGTGGAGATCTCGACATTGATGATCCAAAGGCTCCGACCAAAACAGATCGAACCCCTCGCAATCACTACACCACTGCTCCGTTGGTTATCAACCGTGCCGAACACGATTGACCTCGCCAAGAAGGCTATCTCCTGCAAGCGAATCGAGAACACAAGTAAGAGAGTTTAAGATGCAATCTGAAATTGTATTGCGAATAATGTTTAAGTTCACAAGTTGCGGTTCCTCAACCGAACATGTGGTGGAAACTACTAAGCAGAATAATCCCTTAAGAAAAACTCAAGGAAAACTAAAGGGGTGCGGCCTCCTTAAATAGGGGAGGGGGAAGCCACACTTATCTAATGAAAATGGATATGGTACTATTCTTGGTTACTGTTCATGTGGCCATGGTACTGTTCATGTGAATAGTACCGGCCAAAATAGCCTAAGTTACAAGGCCCTCGGCCCACTTTGACTCGAACTGGAAAAGTAACGTAACTTATTTCACAGTTTCTGATCTGCTCGGATGGAGTTTGGTGGTGAGATCAGATCCATCTGAAAGTAGACTCCAAGAGCTTTCCAATGAGTACTCACGGGCCTCGAGAAGCCTTTTGGATCAAAAGTTATGGTTGTTTGAAGTTGGCCTATAAGGCTGAATCCGAATTGATCTGGAGGCCGAATTGGATTCCAAAACATGTCTAACTTGAACTCTTGCTTCAATTGATTCCAAAGTGATGTGGTGCTACAAATATATATATTTTCATCATTAGGTAGCATCATATTCTCATTTAAAATGTGTTGAAGTTGAAGAAAAAACGAATTCACCTTTAGTTCAATCTTGATATTGGCCGCTATGGTTGTATGTGTTGGTGGCGTGGTCACATCAGATAATACATCTCACAAAGTAAAATGTCAAGAAGAATAAATAGAGTCGTAAGAAAAGAAGATGGCTGTTTGTGGTAAACGCATAAAGATGTTAGTGGATTCATGTCGGTCAAAAAAAGGAAAACGATAGTATGGATTCTGGGAGAAATAAATTGGTGGAGCCTAAATGAATATATAGGCTAGATAGATGATTTAAATGATATTTGGAGAATTAGGGAGTGCAAAGGTAATTGCTGGATTACAACACTGATAACTAATATTTATTCTTGGAAGATGTTGGCTATAATGGAATTAATAGGATTTGATCAAATACTAGATGGATGAATTGAATTTTTGGAAATATTGGAGGAATGATAACAATTATTGGAGTATAATCTTGATCAATGATATTCTTGGTGGAGGTATACTAGTGAAACGTAGACTTGATCACTGATATTCTTGGTGGAGGTATACTAGTAAATTAGTTAGGGATAGATAATGGAAAATAAGATTGATTATTGGAATAGCAATATATGGTTTTGAATCAATAACAGAGAGGATTGAATTGTTAGGGAGTCCTGATACAAATGATACCGGTGGATTCAAAAGTATTATTATTGGATAATCATTATAAATTAGAAGTGAAGAGTTGCTGAATAGCAACCACAAGATTGGATAATTAGGAGATTAGAGTACAAAAGATATTGGTGGAACTAAAATAAAGGAGACTAAGTGTTCATTAGACTGAGGGACTGATCAAAGTAGTAAATAATGAACCTGAGATTGGATCTATAAATTTGTGATGAGAACTTGGAATCATAGGGGAATTGGTAACTCTGATTTGATTAGTGAAATTTCTAGACAATGCAATGGGAATGGTATGATCGGTGGATTGAATAAATGATGACACTCGCTATTTGGAGTCTTAGGCAGCAATGAGTGCATGATCAATGGATTACATAAATGATAACCCTCGCTGTTCGGAGTTTTAGGCAGCAATAATAACACCATGATTAGATAATAAAAATAATGCTAAAAGCAATTTCTGGTGAATAAAATAAACCTGAGCCTCTCCTTTGATAAGCCATGCATACTATTTATTTGCATCATGTGTATTGGCTCGCGGAGCACGGTGGTTTGTGCTCACACTCGCTCTCACAAAAAATCCAGAATCAGATCACTACGTCTCAGCAACACTAATGGTTATGATGGCAATGAAGATGAGGACATCAAGGGCTAGGTCACGCACCCTCCAGTCGGCTACCTGTGGGCATGTCCTGAGGGCAAGGTCCCACCTGTGTGCTTCGTTCTTCCGCTGTTGCAATTCAATGATTTCGGCCTGATCGGCCCATGAGTAAGTTTACTATTATATTTATGCTTCCGTATGATATGTATTCTGATGTTCATTTCTGAATCTGTGAGCACTATCTACTGATCCAGTAAATAGTGCGGTGAAATCACAGAGGATTCCGGATTGTAAAATCTGGGTCTGACAACATCGGTCTAAATCCTTTAAAAAGTTCAAGGAATTTTATAATGAGATACAAAATCAACTTGACAAGACAATTAAAGCCTTACGATTAGATTATGGAGATTAATATTTTAGCCATGAGTTTGGTGATCATCTAAAGCAATGTGAATTGTTCCATAGCTTACTCCGTTAAGAACGCTGGCACCTTAATGGAATGGGGTGTCTGAACGATGGAACCAGACTTTGTCATATATGGTTTGGTCTATGATGAGCCAATCTAATTTGCTATTGTCTTTGTAGGGGTATGCTCTAGAAATAGCTACGTTCAGATTAAATAAGGTTCCATCAAAAGCTATAGAGAAGACACCATATGAGATATGGATTGGGAAGTATCCTGCATTGTCGTTTCTCAAAATATGGGGATGTGAAGTATATGTAAAACATTTGATTTCTAACAAGCTCACACCTAAATCTAAAAAATATTTCTTCTTAGGTATCATAAGGAAACTAAAAGATATTATTTTTAAAAAAGGAGTGAGAACAAAGTGTTTGTTGCCTGAAATGGTGTCTTTGTAGAGAAAGAGTTTCTCTCAAAAGGAGTTGGTGGAAGCATGGTGTGACTTGAAGAAATTTCAAAACCATCAAAAAAATGTTTTAACTCGTACTGAACCTCTACAGTATGTACAAGATGTTGTAGAACCTATGAAAGAGGCACCAACTCTATGTAGGTCTAAAAGGCCATGTCAATTACCAATAAGATATTGACATGACATTTTATAAGGAAGCGATGATGGACCCGAACTTTCAGAAATAGCTTGGAGTCATGAGATCCAAAATATAATCCATGTATGACAATCAAGTATGGAACTTGGTTGATCCACCCAATAGTGTAAAAACTATTGACAGCAAATGGGTTTGTAAGAAAAAGATAAACATGATAGAAATGTTCATATCCATAAGGCACGATTGGTGGTAAAGGGTTTCAAATAAATTCAAAGTGTTAACTATGATGAAACTTCGTCGCCCATCACTATGCTTAAGTTGTCCAGATCATTCTAGCTATTGCTGCATATTTCGATTATGAAATATGGTAGATGGATGTCAAAATAGCTTTTTCTAAATGAAAACCTTTGTGAGAATGTGTGCATGACACAAGTAGAGGGTTTTGTCAATCCCCAAAATGCTAGAAAGATATGCAAGCTTCAGAGAATGAAGAAGGGCCTTCATGAAGAATGAAGAAGAGCCTCGTGTTTACAGAAAGGCTAGTGGAAGCACACTTATTTTTCTGGTCCTATATGTGAGTGACATTATTGATCAAAAATGATATTCCTATGTTCGAATCTGTCAAGTCTTCATTAAGAAATAATTTCTCTATGAATAACTTAGGAGAGGCAACATATATTTTGAGCATATAGAACTAAAAGGCTAATTAGATTAAGCCAAGATATGTACATTGACAAGGAGTTGAAACTGTTCAACATGCAGGATTCCAAGAAGGGTTTCTTACTATGCCACATGGTATTAGGCTTATCAAGACTCAGTATCCTTTGACACCTGATGAGCAAGACCGAATGAGTAAGATTTTAATACTTTTATCATTGGGTCTATCATGTATACCATGCTTTGTACACACCCAGATATATCATATGCTCTAAGTGTTATGAGCAGATATCAGTTAGATCCAGGTGAAGGTCATGGGATTGCTATAAAGAATATCCTAAAATACTTGAGAAGGACTAGGGAACGATTCCTTGTTTTTGGAGGTAAGGAAGAGCTAGTTGTAAATGGTTACACTGATGTTAGCTTCCAAACCAATAAAGATAATTTTTTATCATAGTTTGGGTTTATGTTTTGTCTTAATGGAATAGTGAGTTAGCAAGTTCTAAGCAAGAGACAATTACTGATTCTACAATAAAGGCTAAGTATATTGCGGCTTCTGAAGCTGCAAAGGAGACTGTTTGGATAAAGCAATTCACCTCTAACCTGGGTGTGGTCTCTGGTGCTTCTAGTCTAATGGATCTCTATTCCAGTAATAGAGCCATTTTGAAAGCCAAGGAGCCTAGATTGCAATAAAAATCTAAGCATATACTTTAGTGTTTTCACCTTATTTGTGAGATTGTTGATAGAGGTGGTGTGAAAATATGCAAAGTGCATATTGATTTAAATATTATTGATCCATTGACAAAGCCTCTTCCGCAGCTAAAGCATGAGACGTACATAAGAACTATGGGTCCTAGATACCTGCATAATTGACTCTAATGCAAGTTGACTGGTATCGAGTTCAAAACTAAATGGAGCAAACTTTATTGACTGGTATCACAACTTGAGAATTGTTCTCAAGCAAGCAAAGAATGAATATGTTCTAGAATTTCCATATCCAAATGAACTAGCTAAAAATACTAGTCATGCTCAAAAGAATGAGTATGAGAAACATTGCATTGACTCACTTCAAGTTAGCTGTCTCATGCTCGCCACCATGAACTTTAAGCTTCATAAGTAATATGAGAACATGGATGCCTATGATATAATTGTGGGTCTTAAAGGCATGTTTAAGAACTAGGCAACGGCTGAAAGGTACAATATCTCTATGTCATTCCTTGTGTGCAAGTTAGCTGAAGGAAGTCCAGTTAGCCCTCATGTAATCAAGATGATTGGTTACATTGAGAGTTTGGAAAAGTTTGATTTTCCACTTAGCCAAGAGTTGGCTACTAATGTGATTCTCCATTCGCTCCCTCTGAGCTTTGAGCCAGTCATTTTGAACTTTCATATGAATGACATGAAGAAGTCAATGACTGAGTTGCATGGAATACTCAAGTCAGCAGAGGAAAGTATTACAAAAAACTCAAATCATGTTATGGTGGTTCAGAAAACTACCAACTTCTAAAAAAAGAAGCCTAAGGCTTTGTGTAAAAGAAAGGGCATGGGCAAAACTCGAGATGAGATCTTGAGTATCAAATCTAAGCCTCAGAAGCTCAAGGTTGGTGCTACACTTAATACTATTTACTACTATTGTGAAGGGACTGGACATTGGAAGAGAAAATATAAGAAGTACTTAGTAGAACTAGAAAGGAAGAAGGGAAGTAAGACTCCTAATTTAGGCATAAATATTACAGAAATAAATCTTGCTACTTCTCATATTGCTTCTTGGATATTTGATACCAAATCGGTTGCTCATATTTGTAATTTGATGCAGGGGCTAATAAGGAGTAGGAGTTTAGCTAAAGGCGAGGTTGATCTTCGCGTGGGCAGTAGAACAAGAGTTGCTACATTGACTATTGGCATTTTACCATTATCTTCACCTTAGGATTAATTTTTGAATTGAATAATTGTTATTATGTTCTAGCCTTAAGCAAAAATGATATTTCTATTTCATGTTCAGGAGAAGAAGGTTATAAGTTCAAAATAAAGAGCAATTATTATTCAATTTATTTGAATGATATGCTTTATGGTCATGCTCCATTGATGAATGGATTATATATTTTAAATGTTGAGGATGTGTCTATCTACAATATTAATGCTAAGAGGTTTTGGCCTAATGATTTGAATCCCACATATATTTGGCATTGTTATTTGGGTCACATAAATGAGAAACACATGGTGAAACTCTATAAAGATGGTCTTCTAAACTTATTTGATTTTAATCATTTGAAACATATGAGTTGTATTTACTTGGCAAAATGACTTGTTGAGAGGGCAACTGACTTGTTAGCTTTAGTACATTCGGATGTCTGTCTCTGTGAACCAATGAGCTCAATGGTGAGAGGTGGTTTTCAGTACTTCATAACTTTTAAGGATGCTTTAGTAGATATGGCCACATTTACCTAACGAGGCATAAGTCTAAATCCTTTGAAAAGTTCAAGAAAAATTTAGGATGTACGAAATCAATATGGAAAGATAATTAATATCCTATGTTCGGATCGTGGAGGTGAATATTTGAGACATGAGTTTGGTGATTATCTAAAGCAATGTGGAATTATTCCACGGCTAACTCCACCGGGAATGCCTCAATGGAATAGGGTGTCTGAATGGTAGAATCAAACCTTGTTAGACATGGTTCAGTATATGATGAGCGAATCTGATTTGCCATTATCTTTTTGGGGTATGTTGTAGAAATAGCTGCATTCACATTAAATAGGATTCCATCAAAATCCGTAGAGAAGACACCATGTGAGATATGGACTAGGAAACGTCCTAGGTTGTCTTTTCTTAAAATATGGGGATGTTAAGTACATGTAAAACATTTGGCGTCTAGCAAGCTCACACCTAAATCTGATAAATGTTTCTTCATGGGGTATCCTAAGAAAACTAAAGGATATTACTTTTATAAAAGGGATAAGAGCAAAGTGTTTGTTGCCCAAAATAGTGTCTTGTATGAGAAAGAGTTTCTCTCAAAAGGAGTTAGTGAGAGCACGGTGAGACTCTAAGAAAGTTGAGAGTCACTAGAAAATATTTCAACTCCTGCTGAACCTATACATAATGTACAAGGTATTCTAGAACCTATGGAAGAGACACCATCCACATGTAGATCTGAAAGGCCACATCAATTGCCGATAATGTATCGACATAACATTTTATTGTTTGATGATGATGAGCTTAAGACTTATGAGGAAGCGATGATAGACCTAGACTCTAAAAAATGGCTTGGAGCCATGAGATCCGAAATACAATCCGTGTATGATAATCAAGTTTGGAACTTGATTGATCCATGCAAATGGTGTAAAAACCATTTAGTGCAAAGTAGATTTTTAAGAAAAAGATAGGCATGGATAGAAATATTCATATTCATAAGGCACAATTGGTGGCGAAGGGATTCAAACAAATTCAAGGTGTTGACTATGATGAAACTTTCTCGCTCATCTCTATGCTTAAGTCTGTCCAGATCATTCTAACTATTGCTATATATTTTGATTATGTGATATGGTAGATGGATGTCAAAATAGTTTTCCTAAATGAAAATCTAATTGAGGATGTGTACATGACATAACCTAAGGGTTCTATCAATCCCCAAAATGCTAGAAAGATATGTTAACTAGAAAGATATGGACTAAAGCAAGCTTTTTGAAGTTGCAACATTCATTTTGATGTCAGTCATAACTAGATGAAGGTCACTAGATAGCTGTAAAGAACATCCTAAAATACTTGAGGATCAGAGATGTGTTCCTTGTTTATGGAGGTGAGGAAGAGCTAGTCATAAATGGTTACACTGATGCTACCTTCAAAACCAATAAAGATGATTTTCGATCGTAGTCTAGGTTTGTGTTTTGTCTTAATAGAGGTGTAGTGAGCTAAAACGTTCAAAGCAAGAGACAGTTGCTGATTCTACAATGGGCTAAGTATATTTTTGCTTCTGAAGCTACAAAGGAGATTGTTTGGATAACGAAGTTCATCTCTGAGTTGGGTGTGATCTTTAGTACATCTAGTCTCATAGGTCTCTACTGTGACAATAGTAGAGCCGTTGCACAAGCCAAGGAACCTAGATCGCATAAAAAATCCAAATACATACTTCGGAGTTTTCACCTCATTTATGAGATTATTGATAGAGGTGATGTCAAGATATTTAAAGTGCATACGGATTTAAATATTGTTGATCCGTTGACAAAGCCTCTTCCATAGCCAAAGCATGATGTGCATACAAGAGCTATAGATATTAGATAGTTGCATGATTGACTCTAGTGCAAGTGGGAGATTATAGTGATATGCCCTAAAGGCAATCATGGAGATGATTAATCACTTCTATATTTATGATCTTTCAAATAATATTTTATTTTATCTCTTCAATAAATATCTTTCATATTCATCAACAAATATGTGATTTGTTTGTGGAACTATTTATATATGTTTTGATGTTATTCTAAATTATCCCTAATCTTATGTCATTATATGGGACAATTATGTTTTACGGATTAGCACATGTATCGATTGATGGTTATGTTTCACAGATCATCGATATAGGGATATCAAATCAATAATATGGATACATGTTAGAGAACATAGTGTTAGATTGACCTACCCTTAGATAGTACGGGAATTGTTATATTTGTAAGTGTCATAAGTTGGTCTCATATACAGTGTATGTAGGATCCTTAGACCTAAAATCATCACGGTTTGCTATATGTGTAATAGTTTACTTAAAGGTTGTCAAACACTACTCCGTAACTGGATGATCATAAAGATAGCTTTCGGGTTTACGATCAAACATGCGAAGGCATATGAGCGATCAAGGTGGAATTTGCCCCTCCTATATAACGGGAGAGATATCTCTAGCCCCTCGATGTGGTTAGATTAAGGAAGCGCATGGCCATACCGAATGTGGTTAAGGAGTCAATCATAACTGTGTAATCTACTACAGGTTCAAGTGAAGGATTGAGCTATCATAAAATAGCCCACTTCTCGCCTTGAGTGTGACCTGTTATCATGAGGCAAAGGGATCGGTACATAAGCACTATATAGGTTCATCCAATATGATCTTTACCTATATTTGGGAGTCGTTATATTTTGTTAGGGACACAACCAACTTACGCATCAAAAAGGAGTTTTTGGTCCATGGCTAAATATAAATGAACATACAAGGTCACACACTTAACGGGTCAGAACAATAAGGGTCTAGATGATAGACTTCAAGTGGAATACACTCTTTACTTATATTGGATCTGGCTAGAGGTTTTCGAGTGGGATACGATCTCTCCTCATATTGGATAAAGATCTAGCCTAATACTTCCCGAGATGGATGTGATATTTGATCATATCAGATAAGAATCTGATTAGAGGCTATAGAAAGGAAGATGCGATGGCTAAGGGGGTATCCTGAGACACATCCATCGAAACCCTAGCCGCCACCTCTCATAACCCCTGCAATGCACGTTGGTGCTAGCACACTGACGCATGGCGTTCCATCGCTAGATGTGTGAACCTCGATAGAGGTGCTGCTGTGACTATGGTACTAATCGGGACAATCATGAGAAGGAGATGGTTGGTCAGAGGACGATCAACTACTTGCACTACACCGATACGTGTTTTATTGAACCGGCCGCTTCAACTCTACTTCTGCTACATTGCGCGTCTACTGGTGACATCTATGATCGTTTACTCGCATGGCTTCCTAGTTTACGCAGTAGAAAATTTTAATCTACGTTAGTGTAGTCTACCGAATCCTACCAGTGGAATGGTACAGAATCATGTGATATGAGAATCATATAACAATTTATTTCGTAAAGATAATTTTGTGTTGTTTTAGTCCCTTTCTAAAAGTTAATAATATCAATTTGTAATTCAACAAAAAAATATGTTTTAATTCTCGAGAATTTTCATCTAATGAAGGCCTTAACTGAACACCAGCATGGCTACTCAAGTAAAAGTTCGTCTATACCTTTTGAATCTTTTTCTTGCGCCAGCTCCCTTCATCCTGCAAACAGTCATAGAAGATTAGTGAACCTAACTGACAGTTTTTTTCTTCTTTGTCTACTGCAGACAAGTACCTTTTTTCCAATACTACGGATCTTACATATTTTATGTGAAAATTCTTATGCTTTAAAGACCTTAGACAAGGAGATCCTCTTTCGTCTTTGTTATTTAACATTGCGGCTGATGTTCTATGTATTTTGGTTCAGAGTGGTAAACTTCAGGGGAAATTTGATGCGGTTTTTTGGTGAATGGAGGACTTTCTATCCTCCAATATGCTGATAATACCATCCTTTTTATGGATCACAGCTTGGAAAAAGTCAGGAATCTTAAGATCAAGAGTGAGCTTTTGAACTGCTTTGTGGGCTCAAAATCAAGTTTCACAAGAGTGAGCTTTTCCTTTTTGGAGAAGCAAGTTTGTGTAGTGAAGCTTACACTAATTTGTTTTCTTGCCAAGTAGGTAAAATGTCGTTTAAATATTTGGGCATACCAATTCGTGTTAAGAGCCAGAGAAATAGTGATTGGCAAGGAGTCCTTGATAGAGGAGAAGAAGATGGGTTGTTGGAAAGGCAAGGTCACTGTTGGGGGGGGGGCGTTGTCTTGATTAATTAATGTTTGAGTAATTAACATGCCTTCATACATGTTGTCCTTTTTGGATCCTAAGGAGGTTATTAAAATGCTACATTTTTAGACTCCAAGGTTCCTATGGCATGGGGGCCAAGACAAGAAGTACCGCCTAGCTAAGTGGAGTGTGGTCTGTTCCCCTAAAGACCGAGGTGGTTTGGGGATTGCTGACTTAGAAAAAAAATGAACCAAAGCTTGCTTTGCAAATGGCTGTTTAGGTTAGCAAATGATGATGGCATGTGGCAACAAGTCTTGAGAAACAAGTACCTTCGCTCTCAAACACACCCCGCTGTTCAGTTTAAAGCAGGAGATTCCCAATTTTGGGCTGGCTTAATGAAAGTCAAAGATTTGTTCCTCTCCAATCGAAGAATAGCTGGGGATGGAGAACAGATCAGGTTCTGGGAGGACGGATGATAAATCTTTTTGAGTCAAACCCACCCTAAGTTGCATAATATTGCATACAACAAACGCATTATTTTGGCTAATGCTTGAGAGAATAATTTCCAAAACATATCCTTCAGAACTTTGGTACATGAAATTTTGGACTAGTAAGGGATTAAATGAAATATCTCCTTAGTCTAAAAAAACTCTTCGACTCTTCGTTATAGGTTATGTGAAGTGGATACTGAGTTACATGGATGGAAATAAAGGGCACCAGCCATGTAACTCAGGCCCATTAGTTGTTGATAGTTTAAGCGAGTAAGATTGAAGGTTACGTGGGTTAGATTTTGAAGCTTTCAAGGAGCTGCGAATTTTGCTGGTGGAAAAGTGAAGAATCATGTTGAGAATATCATTAGTTCATGTTTGTTGAAAAATTGGCAATCATGTTGAGTTGAGATTTGAGTTTGCAAAAGTCTGTATTCTACTTCTTAGGCATCTTTGCAGGAGGCAGTCTGACAGGCCTAGAGCTAGCGGTTAAACTGGCCAGGCAACGGTCAGACTGGCACAGAAGCCGCAGTTTGATCAGTCGACAGTAATCAGACTGACCAAGAGTTAGCGGTCTGACTGATGGTTACCCACCAATGTGACCATCCATGGTGGCAATCATACTGGGGTTGTAGTGTGACTAAAAAATAGTTCGCGATAACTATTTTTTTTAGAGTGGGTGTTTCTCGGGCCAAGCCAGAGTGATACAATCGACCAGGTTGGCAGTCTGACCAGGGTGAGCTTGGCGGCCTGACTGGCCACTAGGATGGCTGTCACATCGGCCAGGTGCTATGACCAGCCATGGAGTGGCCGGTCTGACTGCCTGAAGTCTGTTGGTTCTGGATTTTTGGGAAATTAAGAGATTTGGTCATGGATTGAGTTCTCAAGTCTAAGCCATTACATTCATGGTGTAATAATCATATTTGGATGAATGTGGATCAAGTTGTGAAGAATTTATGTCTGAAACTAGTTTATTGGTCTTTGATGTGCAAGTTGTTTGGAGGTAGCCATGGTAGATGGCGTGGAGTGGGACTAGGCTCGGGGATGAGCTGAGGTGTGGTCAAGAAAGCCGGGAGGGATAGTTAGGTTCAAGCAGAGCACACAAAAAGACAAGAGATATCGAATGGATGATTCGAGCAATAGTTCATTGAATGGTGTGGTCGGTGCAAGTGAGGTGTGGTCGAGGGGACCAACATGGAGAGACTTACCGATGCGTGAGCCATTGGTGGACCTACATATTGCAAGCATAGGATTGCATGCAAAGGAAGAGATGACCATGGACTTGGCATAGGGAAGAGGTGAGGTCCACGGTCAAGGCGACTTAGGTGTGGTGCTTGGAGGGACTTTGGAAAGCGGCTTAGGTCAAGGAGGTGTTGAGGAGGCCAATTAGATGGAAGCATGCTACTAAGCGAGTTTGGGCTTATGCGTTATGAAAAGCATGCATAAATCATGTGTTGAGTGTAAAACTCGGTGTGCGGGGATTAACGAGTTTTTCTAGTTGTGCTAATTAATAGAATCCATTAGGGTTAGATGTGGGCTAGTTGTCTCATCTACTTCAGTGAGAGGGGGTTGGATTCATGTGGCTAACCATCCCACTCATCCATTCTCTAGGGTTTGTGAGAGAGGCTCCCAAGGGAGAGGAGACTTTTGGGTGTATGCTCTTGGGTGAAAGAGCTCTATCCTACATGGTGGAGAGGTTATAAAACATTTATCTACAAGTTATAGTAGATCAATCAACTTCATTATCCATGGTGTGTACTTGATTTTGTTAGTTTTGCACATGTTTTGGTTGGAGTTTTTGCTATCTTCTAATCCTGCTAGTTCCAAGGATATGTAAGTGATAGAGATACCTCATGAGGATCATATGCCATCCATCTAGGGGCTAGCTATACCAAGATCTTAGAGTTTGCTTAGTTTCGCTTCATTTGAGCACTTCTTGTGCAATCGTGATCTGAGGGTTTTGGTCTTGAATCTTTGTGTGCTCTAGCTTATTATGACATGTGAGAATCTATCTAGAGCCATCTTGACCATCTCTAACCCACGAGCAAGTCAAATATCCAGTTTGTGAGTTTTGTCTAGTTTTAGTGCAACATTGCTTGTTTCAAGGAAATATGAGAACTTTGACCAAGATCCATATGTGGCTTGGATAGATTAGTTTCCTGATATCCTTAGCAAGGTGTGTAAAGTTTCAAGCTATTTAGACTTATATTTTAGAGATTGCACCTTTTTAGGTATTGGCTCGGACTGTTTTATGTTCTGGGACGGGGAGAATTGTTAGACCGTACCCTCCTAGTGGTTAGACTAGTGCTCCTAAGCGGTTTGACCGCCAGTTGGTCCAACCACTGGTCCATAGCCATCTGACTGGTTACCAGGAGTTGAACTCTATTTTGTGTCCACACTGTTGTGAGTTCTCTCTTGGTGAGCGAATCTGATCTTCCAAGCTTCTAGTAGTTAGTGGAGTGAAGGTTTTGGAATACGATCTGGGAAAGTCAAATTTGAAGGCATCATTCACACCCTCTCTGATTGCCATCTCAGATCAGATAGCTCTTCTTATTAGATCTTAACCGGTCTAGCAATGGCATCAGATCGTTATACCAACAAGCCATCGATCTTCGAGGGCATGGATTTTCCTTATTGGAAGGCTCATATGACAGCCTACATTCAACCCCAAGGGCAGCCCATTTGGGAGAAAGTCAAGAGGCCTTATATTGTACATGTCGATGACTTGATCACTCCGGCAAATACTATGGATGTGGAGGCAAACAATAAGGCATGCAACTTCTGATTCAGGGGCCTGGTAGATTTGAGTTTGATTGAGTAACTCACTTCACTTCTGCTCACAAGATCTGGAGGAACTTAGCTAATTATCATGAGGGCTCCACAATGATCAAGGAAGTGAGACAGAACTAAATCAAGAAATAGTACTCCAAGTTTGTGCAAAAGCTTAGTGAATACTTGGATGAGTTATTTGCTAGGTTTACCAAGATTCTTAGCAACCTTCATGCAGTTGACTTGACCTATTCTGAGTTAAGACTAGACAAGTGCATGCTGCCCTATATGTGAAGGTTTGGGAATGAAGATTACATCCATCAATGACAAAACTACCACGAGTGAGTTTACCTTAGATAAGCCCTACTCGAGGTTGAAGATGTGATAGGAACGGGGTCCCGATATTCCAACAGGTTCTGGATATGTTTGATTTGGTGGAGGCGCGACACAATTCGATCCGGCTTCCGAACAACACGTTCCGAACCCCGCAATCGCAGCACCACGTCTCCTCAGGTTATCAACCGAGCGCAGCCCGGTTGACCTCGCCAAGAAGGCTAATCCTCGCCTACGAATCGAAGAACACAAGCAAAAACAAGGAAGAACACAACTGAATTGCAGATGTATTGATTTAGCACTCGAAAGTTGGGGTCTCACAAACCGATGAACGGCGAAACTGTTCAAAGACAGAATAATCTAAGCAAAACCCAAACCCTAATGGTGGGGGTGGTGGCTGGATATAGAGGAGTGAGGGGCATGCAAAACCCTGGACGTGCCCTAATGGGCTCCAACACGATACAAAGCCGAACGGCCCAAAAGACGGTGGCGCAGCACCCTGACAGATTCTGAATGCCCACTTGTTTCGACGATTTCTGTTGACTCAGAAGGAATTTTGACATGGTACTAGATCCATTGGAAAGGTCGTCTTCTCAGCTTTCCATCCATATGTAGAACGTCCAAAACGGAGTCTGGATGCGATCTGGGCGTCCGTTTTAGTGCGGCCTGGTCCTGGACTCCGAATTGGATTCGAAGTCGGCTTGAGTTGGGCCTCCAACATGATTCGACCGCCTTTGCTGGACTTGTGCACCTCGTAGCCCTTTTCCAAGTACTTCCAGGTCCTCTCCATGGTTCCTAATCATAATTAAATCATTAGGTAGCAATCGATTCTCAAATGAACAAAAAGAAGTACTTAGGAACGAGCTCACCTGTAAATTCAATTGTCGGGCGCGAGCTCTAGTGATTGGTCCTTGAATGTCAAGTGGAGGAGTGTTGTGTGTATCCGAAGAAGTGATGTCCTCATCAAGATGCATGAGATTGATTTCATCTCATATCTCTCTAAGACAAAGCTAATGGCTCTTGTGATCGACCCCGTCAAAAATGGCTCTTCTCAATCTTTGGATTGTGGCTTTTTTGGATTTTTCTTGTCGGCTTTGCATGAGATGAGTAGCAAGCAACTTGAGAAGATACACAAGGAAAACTTGGCCCTCCTATCCACCAAATACACAAAAGCCTATCACAATATGAGGAATACGAAGAGAGAAGGTTCCTTCTTAGTTATGCTATGAAGGAATTTGCTAGGCTTAGAGCTTTAATTTCTAAGGGTGAATATTGTGATTCTTGCCTTGTCATGAAGTCTTATTTGGATGAGATTATCTATATACATTATTCTGTTGTGAGCCAACGCA
The DNA here is from genome assembly GCA_017311315.1 of Dendrocalamus latiflorus. Taxonomy (NCBI): domain Eukaryota; kingdom Viridiplantae; phylum Streptophyta; class Magnoliopsida; order Poales; family Poaceae; genus Dendrocalamus; species Dendrocalamus latiflorus. The sequence goes on along the minus strand of CM029616.1, from coordinate 12,509,222 downwards.
TTGATACTAAGGATGAAATAGCACACTTGAAGTATAACACTTATCATGTTGGCATAAGTGCTGGTGCTTTGAAAGCTACTGCTTCATCCTATTCTACTAAAATTTTGCTTCAATTTAGTAATAAATATTCATGTTCTCATTGTGAGTTTAGGGAGGAAAAATTAAAAGAATTGACTGAAATACTTCTTTATTCTAGAACTAAATCTTATGGAAATCGCTCTAAGCCCACAACTAAAATTGATGCTCTTAACAAGACACTTGAGGATAAATGTAAAAATGAGTAACTCTTATCCATGACTACATCTAAGAATTTTATTGATTCTATTGCTTATGGTTTTTGTGCTGAGATTGAAAATGATTTAGATGAGATGCATGAGGCTTTTAGAGTCAAGTTTGAGAGGCAGATGGGTAGGATTAAAGATTCTTCTTGTGTTTCTTGTAAGGCTTTGAAACTAGAAATAGCCAGCTATAAAGAGAGATATGTTAGGGTAACCAAGAACCTTGAGTGTGCTTCAGGTACCAACCTAGACAAAGAGAATGACTATCTCAAAAAACCTTAAAGAGGTTTTCTAGTGGCAAGAAAAACCTAAACATGATCTTTGACCAATCCAATGTGAGAGTGAAACATAGAGGCCTAGGGTTTAATCATGTTGAGCATTCTAAGTATTGCCCTCCTCAATTGTTAGAGCCTTGGATAGTGACAAGATAGAGGTAAAACCACCTGAGCCAATCAAGACAATTTTCAAGTCGGCTGGATTTACCCAAACCATTCTACATTGTTGGTATTTCTACATCTCCAAGTAAGCTCCCCTCAAAAGGTCAAATACCAATATACCTTTTGCAAGAAGGATGACCACATAGCTGAGTTCTATTTTAGGAAGCCAAGCTTGAGTGGAAAGAGCATGTGAGAGCGTTGAAGGGCATGTGAGTGCCATTAGTCTAGAGTGCACCAAGAGATAGACCTAGAGCTTCCGTGGTTCCTAATGTCAAGTACAAACCTAGGTTGTAGATGCTTTTTTATGACTCTTTGGCTAGTGCTCGGTAGTGTAGAAGCTTAGTTTAGTATGAGGGTACCATGAGTGGTGACTAGATAGGAGGGCATAGGTCTTTTGCTAGTGGACCTAAGAGTATGCCCAAAAGAGGTCTAGGTAGTGCCCGTGTGTATTCACATGCCATTCACATGTGGCTTGAAATTTTGGGAATTTTAAAAATTTTGCTTGCATTGCGTTGCCATTTGGTTTATCTTGGCCTTTTGAATTAAGTGCCAACTAGATATAATATATGAATGCAAAATAGTAAAGGAAAAATGGGATTAACATGGTTATAATTAATTTATAAATCAAAGGAAAATTTTATTGGAAATATGCATGAGCTAAAATGAGAAGATACAATCTAGTTCAAATAGATGAAGCCTTCAATATTAGCCAATTACAAAACTACCACAAATAAATTTAAAATAGGAAATCAATCCAGCATTGAGAAGTTGTTGTCCTATACGAAATTTGAGTTTAATGCAAATCCAATTCAAGTTTAAATTCAAATGCAATTCGGCCTTGTCTTCATTTGGCAATTTAAATTGAAAATTCAAACTAGAAATTTATAAAAATTCAAAAATGGGAAGGAATAGTTTGGGCTTAGCCCACTGGGCCCTGGCCCATTTTCCCAAGCACGTTGAGCCTCTGGCCTGGCCTGGTTTGGCCCAAACCGGCATGGCCGCTCCAGAGCACGCCCTACGCATTGTTTCCATGTCGTGCGCGCACAGCCACATTGTGTGGAGTGCCATTCTGGCTCGCCACAGTTTCTTATGTTTAGTTATATGCTATAAGTGTGCTTTTTATGCTAACCCCTCATATCATTCTTGTACTAATGTGCTTGCACATCATGTGTCTCAGTACTAGATTCCCAAGTTTTTATCACTAACTCCAGTACTAAGATGTTGATGACTCTTGTCTCTTCGAGATAGACTTGTCAAGTAGTGAGGAGATCATAGATATCATAGATGCTATTTTTGGATCTTTCTCACTTTAACTCCTGGTGATGTCTATCACCTTTGAGACTGCACTGAGTTCTTGCTTCATTGTCATCTACAAGTGATATCAACATTGGATTTACAAGTGGTATCAAGTGATCACTTTGACAAGTGGTATCTTTTCTTGAGCTATTTTTAGATTCCCAATTCCCATTGTCAGTATTGCATATCATTTAGGTTTTAGTTGAGGGCCTAGGTTTGGATAGGTTATTCTAAAGATCCTCTAGAGTCTTTTATCTTGTCTAGGTTGAACTAGCTTCTTTAGTCACTAGTATCTAGTAGTGGGGGTACTTAGTGGTGTTGATTTGCTCCTTAGCTTGTGTTTCTTTTGGCCTAAAGACCTTTGTCATGTAGGGAGTTGTTTATTGGACTTGGTGTCTTGCACCTATCGTTTGAACATTAGTGGCCCTAGTTTCTCTTCCAATTAGTTGTAGTTTCTTATCTCATATTGTATTTCTCTAATTGGTTTATTTCTTTCCCGCAAGTGTGTAATAGCCCAAAAAGCTTGTGACTCGAAATTTTGGGAATTTTAAAATTTTTGCTTGCATTGCCTTGCCATTTGGTTTATCTTGGCCTTTTGAATTAAGTGCCAACTAGATATATTATATGAATGCAAAATAGTAAAGGAAAAATGGGATTAACATGGTTAAAATTTATTTATAAATCAAAGGAAAATTTTATTGGATATATGCATGAGCTAAAATGTAAAGATATAATCTAGTTCAAATAGCTGAAGCCTTAAATATTAGCCAATTACAAAACTAGCACAAATAAATTTAAAATAAGAAATCAATCTAGCATTGAGAAGTTGTTGTCCTATACGAAATTTGAGTTCAATGCAAATCCAATTCAAGTTTAAATTCAAACGCAATTCGGCCTCGTCTTCATTTGGCAATTTAAATTGAAAATTCAAACTAGAAATTTATGAAAAATTCAAAAATGGTAAAAAATAGTTTGGGCTTAGCCCACTGGGCCCTGGCCCATTTTCCCAAGCACGTTGAGCCAATGGCCTAGCCTGGCTTGGCCAAAACCGACATGGCCACTCTAGAGCACACCCTACGCGTTGTTTCCACGTCGTGCACGCACAGCCGCATTGTGAGGCATGCCATGCCGGCTTGCCCCTATCTGTGCCTACCCCCCCCCCACCTTGGCATGTGCGCATAGCCATCCCTCCCCCTTGGCCCCCTCCTTTCCTCTTCTCCTTGCTCCGTGCTCACGCCATGCCATGCGCTGTGCCGTTGCACACACCATGCATGCCCTACTACTGCATTGAACACCGTCGTACTCTGAGCGCCACTACCCCACACCATGTTGTGTGCCTTTTCCATCACTTTGCACCCCTGTGCGACATCGCGCAATGACACCGCTGTCTTTGGCCTCCGTGCCACATCCCTACCACTGTCATAGCTGCCCATGTCACCCGGTCAATTTTGCCGCCATAAGAACCCCCACCATGCTCCATAAACCATCACCGCACACCTCCTTTCCTCCCTAGGTATTGCCCCCATATCAATCAAAGCTCACCAGAATTGCTCTTCGTCCCCAGCTCCGGTCACTACTGCCCTAGCTGCTCTGGTAAAGCATATTCCAATCCCGTTGGTAGAGAGCCTCCTTACCACCACTAATGCCTTCCCTACTCACCAATTAAATCGGTGGCTGCCATAGCTAGCTGAAGCCATGCTCCACCTCACACCGTCGCAGGTCCACATCACCAGGCTTCTTAGGCTTGTCTCTGACCACCGCACGTGCTGAGTAGCCCAAAAAACATAGCATAGAGGTTCATCTCGAGTTGGGGATTCCATTTTGAACCATGTCTCTGACCACCGCCTTCCCTACCACCGGTGATGAGCCCGTTCTCTCTCACAGGAAGGAGATGACACTGTAGAAAAGATTAAATTTAAGTGGTAATCAGCGCAAGATAATGACCAGCTATTAATTATTACTGACCAGTGGGCCCTCAATGTTAATTAAAAGTCCATACTCTATTACATAGGGGCTTCAGCCATTAAAAAACTCTAAAAACCCATTAAATGAGTTGGGAGTCACTGACATGTGGGTCCCCGTGCATTATTTGCATAGTAATCAGCCCCACCTGTCATTCTCTATAGCATATGTAATAGAAAATAAGTCCTAAAAGATTTAAAAATAAGTGGACTCCACCTATCATGTACAGTAGGTTTTCAATGGAAAGATAAATAAAATTAAAATTAAAACCCTAGTGGGCCCCACCTGTCAGTGGCAGATACTCTCTTTCCTTTATCATTTTCTAGAATTAATTCAAATCTCAAATTTTGAAAGGCTCATTCTCATTCATCTCAAGTCCAATTTAGTGAAATTCGTTTCTAAATTTATCTAAAATCAAGACCTTTCCAATAAAATTGAAATATTGAATTTTACAGTTCATTTGAATTTACAATTTATTTGAATTTACGCGTGGTTGTTTGGTAACTTACGAAGCTCAAGAGGAACAAGAGACCGAGGCAAGCCCAGATCTACAAGTCTAATCAATTTGTGAATAAGGCGAGTCAATACTTTGATCATATTGAACCTACATTTTGTGCAACTTACTTCTATTTAAATTATCAAAGTGCATGATGTTTTTACTATGCAAATTATGTTTACGTTAAGATTTTAGATACATGCCTATTATACATTGTGATTTCATTATATCCCATTCCATAAAATAATGGAACACTTAATCCTTATCACCCTAGAAACTATCATGGTAACATTAGCTATAAGTTGTATTTAAAGCGTCAAGCTTAGCTTTGCTTAGATACCCAGGGGCATTAATTTGCTCTGATATCATTTCAAACATAAAAACTTAGTTTGGGGCAATCACTTGTGGGAAAGTGATTGGTATATTGTAACTTGGCTACTTTTACACCCTCAAAACCCTCAGCTTGCTTAACTGTCTGGGCGAATGGTATAGGAGCTAGTGTAGAGGATGCGTGAGTGTTGGATTGTGGTAATGCCGCCCAGATAGAATTTAAGGACTAAATATTGTAGGACCTTCTAGTGTAAAATAATACAAATACAAGTCTATAATGGGTACAACCAGGCTAACTAATTTGCATCGAACCAATGTGGGTTGTGCCATTGATGTGAACACATGTAAAAGGAAGGACCTTTGGCATGATGGCACAAGAGAAAGCTTCTAGAAGGATGGTCACATCCCACAGTAGTGGAAACCTTAGCTGGTGTGACCTTGCTAGGAATATGCAAAGTAAAGGCTTTGTGGAGACCTACTTGATCTACATGTCTACGGAAACATGTGGAATATAACGAGTTGGTTGACCTTTGTCGATAAAGTGTGCGACTAAGTGAAAACTGATCGAACAATTGTGACCACGGTCACGGGCGGGCATCGGGACCCACTGGTGTTAGTTCTATTTACAAAACAATCTTTGTGGATGGGATGAGAACCAGCTTGTGTTGCCCTAGGCGGTTGGTCCTAGTGATGATAATTGGTGGATATAACATTGAGGAACTAGCATTGGATGCAGGAAGCCTTGTATTGATTGATGGATCCTGCATTATTATTAATATTGCAATCTTTCCTACATTCTAAAAAATCAATTTTAGTTAAAATTACTAAGTCATAAGAATTTCTATTATTGGTAACTGTCAACTAAGGCATTTAGCAAAAGAACCATGGCCAATCTTGTTCAGCCCTGCATCTATAATAATGTATTATGTGTGTTGGCTTGCAGAGCATAGTTGATTGTGTGTACACTCGCTTACTCAATTAATTCAGAAGTGGTGGAGCAAGACCCATACACCCATAATGATGCACTAGGTCCGGACGGTGAAGAACACAGAGGAAACTAAGGGAATTGTTAGCTTGCGTGTGGGAGGTTTTGGCCTTACTTTTATTAATTAATCTTGTTTCTGCTTTTGCATTGTAAGTATTTGTCCTAAGTGACCCTTTATGTAAAAATTGCCCAATGTGGTATATGTAAACTTTTTGTGCAATATTATGGATTGGTATGGTCTAAGCAATGTATGAAATAATTCAATAATGTATATGTGAGCACTATCTACTGATCAATGGAATAGTATGATGGAATCACAGAGGATTCTGGATTGTAAAATCTGGGTCTAACAAAGTGGTATCAATTCCATAACTGATATATTTCTAGATTGCTTTATGTTCTCTTCCCTTAGAACCCTTGTTGAGAAAGGTAGAGTAGTGCTCTTATGTTGAATTTGAGATTTATCTTATTTGCACTCTTTTGACCTTGTGTCTCTCATTTTACTTCCTGAGATGATTTTGAAGTTATTTGTCTTTCTTGCTTGGTTTGATGAGGAGATTGAATCTTTGTTGCATTTATTGTAAGATATTGCATATCTAAATGTCTACAACTAAATCCAGCTAAATATCCTTGGAGCTCTGATATTGTATATCTAAATTTCTGTAACTAGATCCAGCTAAATATCCTTGGAGCTCTAATTATCACTCATGTATAATGTGTTATCATGAAATTGCTTATTGACATGGTTTATGATATGTTCGCTTGATTTATCATGACCTTCCATGTATAGCTTAGGTTTTACCATGCTAGCAAATTGAAATTACAAGTGGAATTGCAAAACATGAATTAAAGGAGGTCAATGATTGATCTCATGACTACTTGTGCGTTAGTGCTCCTTGTATGATTCATGCTATATTAAATATGCTTTATTGTATATAGAACCTAAATTAAGCTTTAGATTAAGTTGTGCTAGTTCTTTATTAAAACATGAGTTTACTTCTCCTAGACTTTTGTAGCTCGGGTTAGATATAGCTTACAGACTAAGGAGTAGGTTATTATTCTTGAACTAAAACTTAATTGAAAATGATCTCTTTTATGTGCGAAAAAACCAATTTCACTATTTCATTCTCATAAGACTGCTTACCATTGCACAAGGCATGAACTTATGGAGAGTTTTGGATGACCATGACCACTCTCTTAAGCTTCTCTCTTGGGATGGTCAACAAATGCTTGAGATCTAGCACATGGCAAATAAATATGAAGAAAACAAAAATTGTTAAATGGTTGGAGCTTAAGAGGCAATTGTGGTAGCTCCTAGTCCAGAACTTGCTTTGCTAAGATAAGGCCAAAATGTATTTCCAAAAGTGCTAAATGTGCTGTTTGTGCTCAACTCTAAGTGTTTGAACAAAATAATTCAATATTGAACTTGTAGCACTCTAAATGATTCAATTATAACTTCTTGGTTTCTTTTAGCATATTGATATTGTTTGGCTCATATTTGGATACTTTTAGCTAAACTAGAATTTTGATCATCTTAACATATACTCAAATGGACTTAATTCATAAATCTTGTGCTAGTTTGGCCATGCTTTGCTATATTTGAATTGCCATGATCTAGATAGCTTCTACTCATCATATGGCTTACGATAATTATTATTTTGAGCATGGATAATCTTCATAGCTCCTTACTAAGTTTAATTGAATAAAATTGCAACCATTCCATTTGCATCAAGCTCTCTCTTACGTTTTTATTTGATCCCTCTATTTTGTCGAAAAGGAGAGAATTTTTTTTCTTGCATCATTTGCATAGATTCAACTGAGAAAATTTGAACTTTGATGAATTCATTGTAAAGGAAAAAATTTGAAACTTGACGAATTCATTGTCAAAGCAGGAGAAATATGCCCAAAAATGCTCATTTCAAGTGATTAAGGCTAAAATGGTAAATATGAGCATTTGCATGTAAGGGGAGAAATGTGCATGTGGGGGAGAAATTTGCATGAAAAGGAGGAGCTAAAAGTGTTTTTTTGAAAAGTTCGAGTTTTTCTTGATCTTATTGATCTCTTCTCACTACAACCAATGTCAAATAGAACAACTATTCTTTCATATAGACCTAAAGTGAGATTTCCTACTTCTTGGTGAAGTTGAAGTTTTTTTTATTGAAAACTAGCTCTATCTAGTTGCTTCACTTCATTTCTTACTCACTTGCTCATTTTCAATTTTGTTTGCATCTTATAGACCAAGTGAAACTCTCTTTCACAAATTGCTCTTGCTTTTCAAGAATCAACTCGATTGTGCTCTCATTTGTATTTTTGAGGTATTGCCAGTATGTTCATCAAGAGGGAGATTGAAGAACCGTGTTGAGATACCATTGGTTCATGTGTGTTAAACAATTGGCAATTATGTTGAGTTGAGATTTGAGTTTGCAAAAGACTGCATTTTACCTCTCAAGTATCTTTGCCAAAGGCGATCTAACCGGCCTAGGGCTGGTGGTCAAACCGTCTAGGCGATAGTCAAGCTAGAACAGAAGCCATGGTCTGACCGACCGATGATGGTCAAACTAGTTGATGGTCAGCGGTTTGACCAGCCATGGTAGTCATACTGGGGTTGTGGTACGATCAAGAAATAGTGGGTGATAGCTATGTTCTAGAGAGAGTGTTTTTCAGGCTAAGCTAGAGCACTATGACTAGGCAGGGTGGCAATCTGACTAGGGTGAGCTTGGTGGGCTAACCCTCCACTAGGGTTGCGGTCAGATAGGCTAGAGTGGTCTGATTGACTAGCCCATTGAGGTCTGTTAGTTCTGGATTTTTGGAAAATTAGGAGATTTGGTCATGGGTTGAGCTCTAGAGTCTAAGTCATTGCATTTATGGTGTATAAATCATGTTGGACTAATGTGGGTCAAGTTGTGAAGAATTTAATAGTTTCTTAGTCTTTGATGTACAGGGTGCTTGGAGGCAAATATGGTCCACGGCATGAAGTGAGATTAAGCTTGGGGATGAGCTAAGGTGCTGTCAAGGAAGCTAGGCGAGTAGTTTCACTCAAATGAAGCATAGGAGAAGACAAGAGATGTCTAAGGGAAGGTTCAAGCAACGGTTCGTCGAATGGTGCGGTCGGTGCAAGTGAGGTATTGTCGGGGGAACCAACACAGAGAGACTTGCCAATGCATGAGCTATTGGTGGACCTATACATAGCAAGCATAGAGATTGCTTGCAAAGGAAGAGATGGCCATGGACTTGTCTTAGGGAAGAAGTGAGGTCCATGGTCAATGCGAAGGCATTTTGGCTAGGAAGACAAAATAATGGAAGCGGCAAAGGGACCAAAACCGTGGTGCTTGGAGAGCATTTGGAGAATGGTTTAGGTCAAGGAGGTACTGAGGAGGCTAGGTGGATGGATGCTTGCTCCTTAGTGGGTTGGGCTTATGTGCTTTGAAAAGTATGCATAAGTCATATGTTGAGTGTAAAACCCGATGTATGTGGGGTTAACAGGTGTCTCCAGTTGTGCTAAGTAGTTGCGCCATCTACTTGAGTAGGAAGGGGCTGCAGGCATCTGGCTAACCAACTCACTTATCTATTGTCTAGGGTTTATGAGAGAGGCTTTTGGGTGTATGCTCTTGGGTGAGAGAGCTTTGTCCTCCATGGTGGAGAGGCTGTAAAACATTCATTTATAAGTTGCAATAGATCAATCATCTTCATCATTCATGGTGTGTTCTTGATCGTGTGATTTTGCACTTGTTTTGGTTGAAGTTTTTGCTCTTTCCATGGTGGATAGGCTGTAAAACATTCATCTATAAGCTGAAATAGATTAATCATCTTCATCACTCATGGTTTGTTCTGGATTTTGTTGATTTTGCACTTGTTTTAGTTGGAGTTTTTGCACTCTCGTCTTTCCTCTTGATCTTGCTGGTTCTAAGGATGTGTAATAGATGTAGATACCTTTTGAAGATCATATACCATCTATCTAGGGACTAGCTATACCAAGATCTTGGAGTTTGCACAATTTAGCTCAATTTGGAGCACTTCTCATGAAATCAAAATATGAGGGTTTTGGTCTTGAATCTTTGGGTGCTCTAGATTACTGTGACATGTGGGAACCTATCTAAGGCCATCTTGGCCATCCATAACCCACAAGCAAGTTGTATATCAAGTTTGTGAGTTTTGCTCGGTTTTGGTGCAACATTGCTTGTTTTAAGGAAAGTTAGAACTTTGGGCAAGATCTATATGATCCTTAGATAGATTAAGTTCCTGATATTCTTGGCAAGATAAGTGCAAAGTTTTAAGTCATTGGACTTATCTTTTTAGGTTTTGGTTCAGGCTATTTTCTATTCTGGAACAGTGGAGAGCGGTCATATCGCACCTTGCTAATGGCTAGATAGTAGGCTGATCAAACTAGCGCTCCTAGGCAGTCTGCCCACCAATTGGTCCAACCACTTCTCCACAGCGGTCTAATCAGTTGCAAAGAGTTGAACTCTATTTTGCTTTTTCGCATTTGTGTGAGTTCTCTCTTTGTAAGCTAATCTGATCTTCCTAGCTTCTAGTTTGATGTAGCATCAAGTAGCACTACAACTTTGGTTAGTGCTATTTTGATCCAACAAGATGAAGCCAAGGGGAAGGAAAGTGAGGACGGCAAAAACAGAAAGAATGTAATCACTATGGCACATGAAGAAGACAAGGAGAAGAACCATGCTGGCCATGACGAGAAAACCCTAGTTGGAACCTTGGGTTGGATGGAGTTATGCGTATATTATGTGGGCCTAATCATGGTGAAGCGAGAAAGAGAAAGTTCATTTGGCTCAAGAGGAAGACACAACATCAATCAAGTTTTAGTGCATGCAGTTCTGTACACAAAGTTCAAGAAGCTTTGAATGCCAATTCTAAGGTCTCTAATGCGAACAAAACACATATTTGGAAAGCAAATGAAGTCTACTTTCCAACGAATCAAATAGCACTTGATTGGAGCTTCCTACACAAAGTTATGGCAACTTCATTGGATGCTACACGAGCTGTCCAGAGAGACGTGCGAGACTTGCCAAACATAAAGAGTCCGAGTATTGCAATGCAAGTAAGGGTAAAATCCGACCACACCATGACTTTTCAAGGGTTGAGAAGGATTCCTTTTCAGGTTCCAAACGGATTTGAATGCCCCTTGAACAAGACAAGAAAACATGCAAAGATTTGAAGTCAGTTCGGATTCGGTTCGGGTTAGACATGAAATCCAACATTAAAACGCCCATAACTTTCACAAACGGAGTCTGATTTGGGTGTTCTTGGACTCGCTGGAAAGCTAATTCAAAGCCCCATACAATGCATGAGGCCCTAGCCCTGGAATTCTCATGGTCACATCGTAAATTGAGAGAGAATCCGATGGTAGCAGTTTAGATATTTCCTTTTTAGTTCGTATTAGAGTTTATTTCGGTCTTAGGCCAGGTTATACGTAAGTTTTAGTTAAGGCCGTGCATTATGCACCTATATAAGGCCAGGGCTTAGCCTCATTATAACTTAGGCTATAATATGATATGAATTGAAAAATAGAAATCAGAAAATCACCATAGTTTGGTGGCCATTGTTGGCGTGTTCTTGAGATTTCCATCGAGGAATTGCTCTTGGTGTATTGAATCCAATTGTGGTGTTGGATTCTGCTCGCTGAAACTTCGGTTTCTCTACCCTTTGTTCACGTGCTATGGTGCGCGTGGGAGAAGGTTTATCTTGGAGGTGTATGCTGTTCTTGGGTGTGCAAGAACCTTAGAACAAGGAGGGCAACCAGCAAGGCGTATCATGAAAGATCAAGGCCAAAACAACGTGGTTCAGCTAACCTGCTAGGTAGATCCACATCATAGTTGCTAGTGGTGTTCTACAAAAAGTTCAACTTTCATAACTTTTGCTTTCATCTCCATACTCCCTTCAATTCCTAATGTAAGTTGTTTTAGAATATATGCCGATCAAACATTTTTAAGTTTGATCATCAATATATTATTAATCACCAAGATTGACAACAGAAAATTATTTTTACTAGATCCATCATGAAATATAATTTCATAGTGTATAATTATTTTTATTTGAAACATCATATTTTTTATAGAAATTGATGCTCAAAGTATTACCTTAGAAATTATGTCTAAAATGACTTACATTTACATTTGGAATGAGAGAGTAGTATTTAGCATGCCTTATCCTGGTGGAAATTAACGATTGGGTACCATTATGGACCGGATCGAGTGGAGAATGGTAAGTTTCCTTTAACAACCAACACTGAACACACACAATTTTATAATTTTTCTCAAAAAAAAACTTTGTGGACACGCTAATATGTTTTTGAATTTTACCTACCTTTGAGAATCATACACAACAAAAGGATGTGAGTTTGGATGAGGGGGATTTTGTGGGAATTGAACTAAATCCTCAAACTTCTAAAAAAAGGTTAAAAAACCCTTACCCACCAAACATGCATGCCTTAGGATATTTACAATGGTATAGACAAATGTTGTCTATAGTACCCTTCTATGTCATCTATAGACAGTACTAAAGACAACTCCTAAATGGATTATCTTTTTACGTGTCTATAGATAACTCTTTGATGTATATTGTATTTTGTTTTTTGTGCTACAATCAACTACTGCATGAGAGACGGTATAATTCTTTATGGCCCCCCCTCTCTATCATATCATGTTCTATGGGCGTCCGCAATGGTAATAGCTAGTACTAGCTATATAGTCAGCTGACGTGGAGGTGAGAGACAAAAGCAAAGACTATTTTATATTGTTGGACCCACATGCTCCTCTCTCATGTTCTTGGACTACGTGAAATAGATCAGCTATTTGCTCGTCGCTAGTGACTACTCTCTCTCCTACTTTTTTCTTGCCACATCAGATCTAGCTAACTAAATAGCCAGCTGTTGGAGACGCCCTATGTGACAAGCCTTATAGGCAGCTGACATCATACGTACCATTATAAATGCTCTTAAAAAGGCACCATAAATAGACCTCCAAGCTGACGACGTTGTATTGAAATATTAGTATACAAGCAGTATTGGTTCAGCGGAGGCACCAAAGCCATCTATTACACGAACTTATAAAACTACTAGTACAAGCCTATTTCTACGATCGATATATATACTTTACAAACATGTAGGCGTTACTCCTCATCTAACTATAACTAACTAACTATATATATATATATATATATATATATATATATATATATATATATATATATATATATATATATATATATATATATATATATATATATATATATATATATATGTGTGTGTGCAGGGGCGGACCCACAGGGTATGCCGGGTGGGGCACGGCATACCTCTGGGGTCAGCCAGCCAGTCGAACTCAGCCGCTGCAGGCGAGGACCAAGTGGGCGAGCGCGGCGTGCCGCCGAAGACGGCGCGGCTTGCAGCTACAGCGCGACACGAAGGTGGTGGGCGTGGAGAGGCCGCGGGAGGGGCGCCGAACGTTGCGATTGGGGGCGGAGTGGCCGCAACGGTGGCGGTGCGGCGTAGGGCAAGCAGGAGCAGGGCTGAGGGGGGGCCTGGGGACGCGGCTGTGGCGGCGGGTCGGGAACCAGAGCGCGGCGGCGCGGTCTTTGGAGGGCGGCGGCGCGAGTCGTGACTCGCGAGTGGAGCGGAGGAGGTGAGAAGGCCAGGGAACCGGACGCAGATTACAAAGGCTGTCTTCGGCTGCGCGCGTGGCATGGTCATCGGATGGGGAGACTGACAGTTCAGATCTGGATGGGAGATTTGTCTCCGGTGCCGTTTCGGCTAGGTACGTTTTTACAATTGTCGCAGCCTTCTTCTAGCTCTCGTTGATGTGGGGTGCTGCAAAAGATGACTGGTGCAACACCCCAGGTGCTCTGAAACACACAAGTGCCGCTCTGGATCGCAAGCTTTGAGGATCGAAGACTGCGCCAGGGTCACGGTTGCAGGAATCGGCATTGTGATTGATGTCTGCTCATGCCCTCAATTTACATGGGCACGGTTGTGAGCAGGCTGGTAATTTGCAGTTAGTTTCCTGATGATAGTTGCAGTCTTTTAGACTTAAGTTTCAAGGTAGCTTGTGGACATCGACAAAGCTCCTTTCTACCAATGCCAGCTACTCAGTTTACATGGTCTGTACAGGAGAAAGCTAATGGCCCAGCTCTTGTGCAGTTGTGCGTTGAGGTGCTTGCCTACGGTTCAGTATTGTAGAGTTTTATGCTCTGAAAAATTAAGGGATCGTTTTATTTCAATGTCTGAACTGTAATGTGCTTTGTCTAGTTCTTCTAGCAACTAATCCTGACCATTGATGTGAAACAATGTAGGGACTGCCTACCCATCATTTGATTGTTTTAGTTAAAGAAACCAATCAAGTTGTTGTGCCGTCCGATCCAAATCGCATGTGTAGCATGCGGCGGCGGGGACATTCGACGACGGCGGAGTTCGTGCTCAATCTATTTCTCCTGAGTTGAAGAAGAGAGGCGGAAATCAGAGGCAAGCGGTCAACAATGCGAGGACAATTACCACTCAAGGAATCACATCTACTGATCTACCTCACTTGACAAATCGAGTTCCAGACTTCCAGTCCAAGCCTCTTGGAGTGAATTTTTTTTTTGACATGGAAGTATAGAGTTATGTGTAAGCAAGGAGGGCGTCCGGTATCATTATGTTCCTTGTCCAGCTGCTGCTCTCTACAAGTCCAGCATTTTGCTTGAGTTACCTCAAGAATTCAGATGTGTGGGTTTTGTTACCTGCCTATTCTACAGAAGGTACGTAGACTCATTTGCTTTCAATCCTTCCAAAAAAAAAGTCAGACAAGTAGTATTGTAAGTTTCTTTTATGTATATTTGAGACTATTAGTATGTTGTTTAAACTATTTATATTGTAATTTGTGCAAGTTTTCAACTTAATTTTTGAATTTAAGACTTATCATATTATATAGTGCCTGTATACCGAATTACGGTGCAAATTTTACAATTATTTACCGAATTGGCAAATGGTTTTACCGAATTGCATATGAAAATTTTGGTACGGCATACCCTTTGGTAAAATCCTGGGTCCGCCACTGTGTGTGTGTTGTTAATTAGTTTAACCATGGTTGTGCACACAAGCAAAGCAGCAGTCAGGTCAGTTGGGTATAAGTTTGAAGCGAGGCTTCGAAAACGCTGGAGCCGGGTCGTAGCCCGCATAGTCGTTTGTCTTAACCATGAGGCTCCTTGGATGGGTGCCTGAAGCTGTTGCTCCTTCAGATACAGCAGTGGAATGGTCCTGAATCATGTGATATGAGAATCATATAAGAATCTATTTCCTAAAGATAATTCAGAGTTGTTTTAATTTGGTCCATTTCTAAAAGTTAATATTATCAATTTGTAATTCAACAAAAAAATATGTTTTAGTTCTTGAGAATTTTTCTTCTAATGAAGGCCTTAACTGAACACTAGCATGGCTACTCAAGTAGAGTTTCGTCTATACCTTCTGAATCTTTTCTTGCGCCAGCTCCCTTCCTCCTGCAAACACAGTCGTAGAAGATTAGTGAACCTACCTGACAGTTTTTTCTTCTTTGTCTACCGCAGACAAGTACCTTTTTCCAATATTACGGATCTTACACATTTTATGTGAAAATTCTTATGCTTTCAATAGACCAATACTACATATTGTCGGGTGTTTAAAAACATACCAGAGTTAATAACTACATCTAACATGGCAAGTAGCTGAATGTTCACATCTTTCTTTTCATCTAAATTCAAGAAATTTTACAGAAGATTAATTACTTTTCTGGAAAAGGAAAAACAAAAATCAATGGAACAGAAAAAACCAACCTGCAGTACAAACTGAAAGCACTGACACAGCCATGAGCAATAGAACAACAACTGAAGCTCTATCAACTTTCTCGGAGCTCATTTTCTTCTCTTTCCCTCCAATCCTCCCGGTTCTTAAACGCTACCACCCACCCACTCTACCTAAAAGCACTGTATCAGAACAGTACATATCAAGGTTTATATAGCACACGAGCAGTGCTTCAACCTTAGCATGATTGGTGCGCCCAAATTCTCCTTATAATAACAGAAAGCAAAAGGTACATAATGAGCACTTTGTCTCCATGGTTTCTGAGTGTACAGTCAAGTGCTAGTGGGCTGCTAATATGCTATCTCAAGGCGAACAAAAGGAACAAAGCGTTAGTGGAATGCTTGACTGTTCCAGTTCTTTAAGGCCTTCTGCTCGTTGTCTACCGCTAGAGCAAGTGACGGGGAACCACTTGGAGCCATCCGGCAAGCACCATGGAAAGGGGGTACATAAACAAAATGCGCTATGGTTTCCAAGTCATTGTGCAGCATTAATGATTGCGCTTGCACCGCACTTGCACGTTGAAAGGTTCAATCGAGTATCATGCGCTAACCACAATAATAATTGTTATGGTTACAGACCAAACAGAGAGATGGTAGTATAGTAATAGAGAGTTAGGTGAGCAATATTTGGGGCTTTTCCCCATGGCCTGGATGGGTTATATATATTCATATGGGGAGCATTTTACAGTTGTGTCCTTACACCCAAGTATCCCCTCAAGGGCATTTATGTCCTTATACATCTCCCGTTTTGGGCTTTACAACCTCCTAGCAGGCCGGCTGGGCTTAGGTGGGGGGCACCCCTACAACAGGAGCCTCTCATGGTGAAAGGTTTCACGGGCCGAAGCCATGTTGCTGAGTCCTTTGGTCCTCTCCGTCCCTGCGACCTGTGACCTTCTAGGATATTAGACACGACTGGATCTTACTGGTGCAGCGCGTCCTAATGGCATGGATACAGGGCGGGAGCTGCTACCGAAGGCGTCTTCCAGTTGCGAGGTGTACACCCCGAACGGAGCCGGTCCTTCGACCCGGGGACGCGGAGTCGAAGCGGGCTCCGGAGCCGTCGTGCAGGCTCGAAGTGGCGATGGGCTCCGACGTCGCGCCCCTCCGATGGTAAGTGAAAGTCGGAGTCATTCCACAGAGGCAAGTCGGTGCCGACGTCACCGCCGGAGTGAATGGCTAGTGGGCGACCGCTAATGCATGATGACCACGAAAATTGCGCCGTCCCCTAGTGCGCGACGGGAGTTATACCATATCAGGCAGCCGTACGACAGCGGTCATGCGTTCGCTCCTGAGGGGGCGGACGCGTGGCAAGACATGATTGGCGCGCTGTGGGGTTTGTGGTGTCGTGGTCATATGCCATTGTGACACTTCTCCTCCCGTCAGTTGAACTCCCGCCGGTTGCACTTCCCAGCTGAGGGGGAACGGGTATATATACATTGCTAGCATTGCAACATCGTCGTTGCCTGTGGTCTGTAGCTGGGTACGGCTGGGATGATGTGGTTCCCCAAAAATGAGCCCCTTCAGTTCATCCACATTCTGCGATGACACTGTTTTGTGGCGGACTTGGCGCGAACAGCGCGATTTAGAGAATGTTGATGAACTGAAGGAGGCCTATTTTGGGGACTTGGTCAAGGCTTATCGTTGATGACCGGTGGCGCTTCCCGATGGAGGGGAGCACAGACGATTGGATCTACACCGGTTGTTGCTCTACCGAAGGTGCCCCGTCGACACGGGCTGCGGGGTCGTCGTGAAAACTTCGAAGTCGAGGTGGTCTCTGGCGCCGTTGTACAAATTCGATCGGAGTAGACTTCGGAGTCTTCACACGGATTGGAGATCGGAGGTCCACCTGGTGCCTCACGGCTAGGACGGTGCGTTAATGGCATTGTGGATTACGTCGGCACATGGCACGCGACTGGACGGGACTGGTGCGTCTTGTGCTGTCAGCGGGCGCGCGACCATGGCAGAGCGCTCCTTTCTGATGGGGCAGGACGTGTGGCGATGCGCAATTGGCGCGTCATGCGTCGCCAAGCGGTCGCGCGACCGCGGTCGTGCGTGCCTTCCCGAGGGAGCTTCACGCGTGGTGGGACGCAATTGGCGTGGCGTGCGCTTGTCAGGCGGTCGGGCAGTTGCGCGTCTTCAGACTCCACCTGTCAGAGGCCATCTTGTCAAGACGATGCCGTGTCTACATTCGACCTCACTCTGTGGGCATATTCGCGAGGCCAAGTCGGGGGCCGGCTCGACTCCGAGGATGTGGAGTCGGAGTAGGCTCCGGAGTCATCCCACGAGCTCGAAGTCGAGGTGGTGTTCGGGTTCGCCGTACAGATTCGTCGTCGAGGCACATCCTGGTGGCTCAATAACATTGCTTTATTACGCCCATAGTGCGACGGTACTCGCAAAACGCTGCGGTGTGCGGCCGTCGCGTCTTGCGGTGTCGTGCCTTCTACCGATGGGGTAGGGTGCGTGACCGCGCGCGATAGGCGTTTCGCCACGGAGTCGAAGTTGCCGGTGTAACCGCCTCTCCAGATCGAAGCCGAAGTCGAAGTCGGAGTGGCTCTGCAGAGGCAGAGTCTACGTCGAAGTCAAAGTCGGAGTGAATGGTTAGTGGCCTGCTGACGCTGCATTGATGGCCCCGAGAATCGCGCCGACAGTTGACACGCGATGCAAGGTGGGCCACATCATGCGACGCACGACCGTAGCCGTGCATTCATTCCCGAGGGAGTGGATGCGTGGAAAGATATGATTAGCGCGTCGTGCGCTGTTAGACTGGCGCACGACGGCAACCACGCGCCTTGTCCCGATGAGGCGGGACGCATGGCAGCACGGGACTGGCACGTCGTGCGTCGTCAGGCGGTCACGACCACGGTCATGCGTCCGTTAATGAGAGGGCAGGACACGCGTGGGCGGCTGCGCCACTTCAGCTTCCATCGGTTACGTTTCCCAATCATGGGGGAGGCGAGCGGTTCGGCTTCCGCTGGTTGCGCTTACCGGCGGTGTGGGAGGTGAAGGGGCTTTATATACCCCTTTTGGCACCGCGCCGACACTCTCCTTCGCATACCTCCAACTCCCTTGCTCTCTTGCGTACTGCACTCTCGCCTCCTTTGCTATCGCGCCGTACTCGTCGCCGTTTAGCTTCCAGAGAACAATGGCCCGTGACGGAGAACGTGCTCATCAGTCTGGTGATGGCTCCTTATCCAGGCGGTCACCGTCGATCGAGGTGGAGTACACGCTAGAAGGGCGCGAGCCATCGTTGGTGAACAAGTGGTGGGTGGTGGAGGAGAAGATGGAGGGTCCGTGCTCCCGCGTCCTGGGCCAAACCCTCGCGACGGAGGAGACGATCCAAACGCTACTGCGAAGGGAAGCTGTCGAACCGCCGTGAGGTGCGCCTGCCTGCCAGCGACGAGACAGAGCCACACCCGGAAAAGTTGGAGGCAATCATCTTCGTCGCATATTGTGAAGCCGGTCTTCGCATCCCGGTGACCATGATCGTCGGCGATGTCCTACGGACCTTCGGGCTGGAGCTAGCGCAGTTGACCCCGAACGCAATAGGCCACCTTGCTTTTTACAGCTGGGCGCTGCGGACGGAGGCGTGCTAGCCTAGTGCCTCACTGTTCGCATTCCTCCATGACACACGGCGCCAGCCGAAGAGGTTGGAAGGAGGGACATTTTCCAACTTCGGTAGCGTCAACTTCGTCCTGCGGCCACAGTGTGGGAAGATTTTCCCTACAACTCGACCCGGACGAAGTGGGAACCAAACTGGATGAGGCGGTGGTTCTACCACCGCGTGGCGAGCGGCAACGGCCTCGAGTGCACGGGCCGCCCAGTGTCATTCAACACCTCGCCAAGCGTGCCTATCGACGACGAGGATAGGTGGAGAGCGCAAAGGCTTGTAGGGATCGCGCTCCGGTTCAACATGTGCGACCTCACTGAGGTGTTCGTCATGTACGGTGTGACACCACTTGTTGGTGGGTGGTGCATCCAGCCTGGGGCCTTCGGCTCGACGGTGTCCGACGGTCCGTGTCCTCGTTGCCGAGGCCCTCCAATCCTCGTAAGCTTTGCACTGGGGACGTTTCTCGACCCCTCCTTTTTTTGCTTGACTTCACCTCGCCTTGCTTGTAGGCCTTCTTCTGGAGGACGCGGAGCATGCGGTGGTCGTGTTCTTCAGGCCGTATGCAACCAAGGAGCACGGCCTACGCGAAGCCGCAACCGAGGGGCGAATTTGGGGCGGATAAATAGGGTGTGCGAAGCTTTGGGCCTTCGCATGTCGGAGCGGGCCACTCCAGCATCGAGCTGACCTCGCCGTCATGATGGCGACGACAAGGGGAAGGGATCACCTTCTCGATGGAGAGCCCGGTCCCCCGCGGCCGTCACTCCCGTCAACTCTGCCGAAGCCGAGGATGGGACGGCCGCCACCTCCGACTCGGTGAAGTATGACGATTCGGACCTTGAGGCTAGGGCGAAGGGGCAGCTGCGGGCGAGGAGGCCCTGGGCGGTACAAGGGGCCAAAGGGGCGGCGCGGACAACCAGGAGGGCGAAGCGTCCTCACCTGCGCCGGTTGCTGAGGCTGAGGAATCCTCGCCCCATTCTCCGAAATCGAAGCGGCCGCGGACGCGGTCGCCCTCTCAGTCGAAGAGGGGGTTCACCGTGGCGGTCGAGGTCGCAAAGGATCCTAAGTCCAATGAGGAGGCGATCCGGCGTGAGGAATCGCACTCCCAGCCAAAGGAAGGATTTGCCGCGGAGGTCAGCGGGGTCAGAGGGGACGGCTGCGACACAGAGGCCGTCCGGCTCGAGGAACCAGCCTCTCCAGGTGGCGCAGGTGGTCTCGTGGTTCCTTGCGTGGCCAAGGGGACACCCCAATGGGCCCCACCGGTTGATGCCGAGGGTAAGTTCGATTCGTCCGTACGATCGTGCGAGGCTTCCCAAGAGCGTTCTAACCACTGTCCCTTACTATTAGTGGAGGAACGATCCACCGGCTGTGGGCAACTCTCGAGGGACGGAGACGCCCCGGGGATGGCATCGACAGCCGGTGCCTTGGGAATTGTCACCACGGAGGCGGCGCGACCAACATTGGCGAACTTCGTCCCTCGGTCAGAGATGCTGCGGACCTGGCAAGGGGCCATAGAAAGTGTGGCTGGCGACTTGGATCGGCAGGCACTGCTGGCGTGTGAGCCGGAGCTCCTGGAGGGCGCGCTAGAGGCCTCGGAGATGAGGGTGAGTGCTCGACTTCAATGATGCTGCCATAATTTAGGAATTTTGCTAACGACTGTGTTATGAAGACGCTCACCCCTTGCTCGAACCTTACAGGCGACATGCGCCCGCGAGCGGGGGATGTTAGAAGACCGGCTGCGGGTTGCCGAGGAGACCCTATGCGCAGCCGAAGAGGCCTACTCCATCAAGGACGATCGCATCTGACTCCTAGAGATGGAGAGGGCGAAGGCGATCTCGGACGCTCAGCTGCTTACAGCGGAGGCACAGTGCGTGGCCACCGAGGAGCGCAACGGCTTGCTCTAGCAAATCGCCGCGCTGGAGGAGGAGAAGGGTCGCCTCACCGCCTCCCTCAGGGAGAAGGACCGGCCTTTGGGCAATGCCTCCGTGTCGGCATGGGACGCCATACTGGCTCAGGAAGGCGCCCTTGAAGACCTCTCCGCTGACGTGCCGCCTTGCGCCTTCGGTCCCGAAGACTTGTCGCGGACACTTCGTTGAATCGGGGAAGCTTCCGGCCTCGCTCTCAACGCCGCCAAGGCCTTTGGTAACCACTGCTCCTCCGTGACCTCACGCTCAGCCTTCGCGCTGCTCCAGAACCGAGGCTGCCAGCACATTAGTGAGTTGGCTGACCCCCCAGCTGGAGATGCCAGCCAGGGCTAGGGTGATGTCGGGCGCCGTGCGCGTCATCTGCGACACCGTCTGGGCCTTACACGGTCGAATTTGGGGCTACATCGGGGAGGCGGCTACGAAGGTAGCGCTAAAATGGACCCTGCACGGCGAGGGGAACTTGGGCTGGCTTGATGAAGTTCCTTGGCGCAACGAAGGTGGTGCCACCGCCTTGGGCCATGGCGCGAACCCACAGGTGTGATGCCGAGGTCAATAATGTAGGGGTGCGTTGCGGTGTACGTGCTTTTTTTGTAAGCTAGGGCCCTATGGCTCCCCCTTCTTTATGAATAAAGTGGAAATCATCCCCGTGCTCTGATCATTTTACTGTTTTTGCCCCGAGCAGCTGCTTGATAAGGGCCGGTTGCTAGTCCCTGACCTTGTGACCCGATGGCGTCTTAGGCACTAGGGGTGGGCCGAGGACTCGCTGAACTTTTGGGCAGCCTGGGCTTCAGCGGGCAAGACTTCGGCACAGGAGTATATTAAGGTGGAGCCCGACGAGTAGTGTCCTTAGGCATTCAAGGGCACCTTTACACATTAGCTCTTTGCAAATGTAATGCCGAATCTGCAACCCTTCTTTTATGAATGCAATGACGGCTTTGGTTGGAGTACGTGCTCCCGTTCCGCTTCATGATCGTGCCTACCTCCGATCAGCCCGTAGGACTTGGCGCTCCGCGTGGACGCTCGAGCGCTCCGTCCCCTACCCTTCGAAGTGGTGGCAGTGGAGCTAGAGCCTAGTATAAATAGATGTTCGAGCGCTCCGTCCCCTACCCTTCGAAGTGGTGGGAGCGGAGCTGGCGCCTAGCCGAAGTAGACGCTTGAGCGCTCTGTCCCCTACCCTTCAAAGTGGTGGCAACGGAGCTGGCGTCTAGCAGAAGTAGACGCTCGAGCGCTCTATCCCCTGGTGCCTTTTGCCTATACTCGAGAGCACGTGAAAGCCGTGCGTCGTATTTGTACTCCGTAGAGTGCGCGCGTAGGCATGGCTTTGCGCGTCCTATCTATACTCCGTAGAGTGCGCGCGGAGACCGCGTGTAACATCCCAAAATTTCGCTCTCTGAAAAATTTAATTTCAAATTAATTAATTTAAAGTATTTGAACTTTATTTGGTTTTATCTGAATTTTATTTCAAAATCTAAATCGAATTTAATCCTCAACCTCTCTACTCGGCCATCACGTGTCGCTCCCTGATTCAATCCATCCTCGCCCGGTTTAATCTCAGCCACCTGCCTTCACTTACCCCTTCGTTTTAATCCGATGGCCCTGATTTCTCTTTCGCCTCGTGGCATTCATCCGACCGTCCACTCCTTCCTCCTCTCTCTTCCCTCTCGCTGACAGCCCAACCCCGCCAGTCAGCTTCTTCTTTCTTCTTGCCTTCTTCAACCTTCCACCGCCACCATTTCCCCACTTTAAACCCCGCCTATATCCCTCTTTACTCGTCCTTGTGCCGACCTTAACTTTGGTGTAACCGATAACCGTTCGTCGCCTCTACCTTCGTCAGACCCATGCGCGCATCCCCACCCCTCACCGAGTGAATCCACTGCCGAAGAGCCTTGCCGCCAACGCCCTCACTTCGCCACCCCTGCATCCTCGTCGCTGGCTACCATCGAGAATTTCCGAGTGTCGTGCCAAGGTGCACTTAACTCCCCGTGCCTTTCCTCCCTCTCGCGCACCCCTCGCCAACCCCAGCAGCGCCGTCATCCGTTGATGCCCTTAGTCCCCGTGCGCCACCTCAGCATCAAGTGCCACGCCAGCCAAGTGTGCCACCTCAGCTTTCTCTTTGGTCCATGAACCCAGTCCACAAAAGCCGGTCCCACCTGTCAGTGAATAAAACCCTTGTTCTGTTGAAAAATAATTCGATCAGAAAATCAAAATCTTTGCTGACGACACCCTGACATATAAATCTCTTTTCCCACAGAAAAATAATTCCTCTGAAAATCATTTCCCTTGATGACATCATAATCTGATTTTTCAATTCAAAAATAATTCCAGAAAATCAGTTTATTCTTTTTCTCTCCTCTCAAACTTCCAAATGCTTGTATTTCTTCATTTTAACTCTGAATGAGCCCATTCAAATTCCTAAATTTATCAAAAATTCCAATATATCCATTTATATCCTCTTTTCAAATTGTTGGAATTTTCAAATTTATTTGAATTAAATTAAAATTTAGAAAGTAAAAATATTTTAAATGGTTAAAATATACTTCAATTAAATCTGAAATTATTTTATTTGGTATTTTCGGGGTCCAAGGATCTTTGTGGAATTTTCCTAAATTTTTTCGAATTTATTTTTTTCGGAAAAACAATTATTATTTTATTATTATTTTCTCTCTCCTCCACTATTCATCTTCCTCTCACGTAACGCTCAGTTCCAGACCCGAGCGAGCGTCGCCATGGCCGTGATTTTGAAGCTTCTAGAAGTCTTGATTTTCTCAACGGTTTTTAGCGAAATAAATTGCATTCAACGGTTTTTCTCAACGGTTCTCATCAAACTCTTCCATTTCCCTACCGTTTTCCCCTCATTCATGAGCCGTTTCGCGAGAAATTAACCCATGCCATTGATGGACATGGTCTCTTGATCTCCCATCTCGGACCTCCCCCACCCCTATAAAAGGGAGCACCGTGAGCCCCTCTTTATCCTCACTCAACCCCGAAAATATCAAGTCCTCACTCCTCTTCTCTTAGGCGTAATCGGAGTTTTTCTTTTGTGTTCCAAGCGGCGTTCTTCGGCTTATTGCGCCTCGTCCAGTGGAGCCCCGCCACTTTTGAGCACATCCCCGGATTCGCCTCGTCGCGTTCTACGCGGTGCTCACCTTGCCTTCACCGGAACTTCGCCGGAGCACCATCGCCACCGTGGGCCATAGCGCGTCGTCGTTCCTCGCATCGCCACCGGCCGTCCGTGCATGCCCGACCAAAACCAAGGTGAGCATCACGTTCCCCACGCTCTACTCTTCGTTTCGCCGCAAGTCTTGCATGTTAATTCCTCTCCGTTTGACCGGAATGTCGATGTCAGCCTATCGGCTACATAAAAGCGTGTCCACCACGTTTCACTAGTCCGTTGGCCGAGCCGTCTGCACCGTTGAGTTGGCCTCGATGCGTTCTACGCCGTGCTCTCTTCCATTTGTCCAAAACCCTTTCCTAAATTTTTGACCCCGACACATTGCCATGGCCGCAAATGGCACTTCGCACCCCTGCCTGTCCGGGAATGCTTTCAACAATCCGTTCGCGTCAAAACGTGCCAAACTATCCCAGGTGGCTACGTTTCAGACGGTTTTGGATTCGCTCTACCGAGCACGAAGATATTGAGTTTTTCGTGTTTCGGTACCGTCGTTGTTCAAACGACGATTGCGTCGCCTCCGGTGAGTTTTCGGCTTAGCCGATATTTTTCCTAGCTTCGCCTCACCGCGTTCTAGGCCGTGCTCACCTTACTTCTCCTTGTCTCTTTCCTGAAAATTATTCTTCTCTCCACACCTTATGTCGTCGCCGTACACGTCGTCATCGTGCTCCGTTTGACGTGTCGTCACTTCCTACATGTGCCTCGGGTCCTTAGCAACCCATTTTGCTAGTTGGCTTCACCTCCCGTGCTTTTTCTCATCGACGCCACGCCAAAACACCAAGAGTTGTTCTTTCGTTTCTTTTTCCAGAATTTTCTGATCCGCTAATTTTCCAATCGCTCGTTCTCCTCCGTCCGAACTCTGAATCAAGTGATTCAACTTTCTAAATTCATCTAAATTCCTATTCTATCTCCCAGCATATATTTTATAAATTTTGGAGTTTATTTGGATTTTATTTGAGTTTTGTTTTTGGTTTCTTTTGTTGTGGTTCTTCGCGTAGATTTTGACGATTCGGGAAAGTTTGAATTCGATGATTCGCAGCAGGACTTCAATCAAGGCAAGTCTCCTTTGACCATCTTGCTCCTATGTTTTGATTATTTTAAATTATTGCATGTCTATGTTATATAAAGTGATAATTTAAATTTAGAAAATTTAGTTAAATGCCAACCTTGTTATGCCTTCCTTTGGAAATTGTTTACCATGTACCCTTGTCAACTTAGGATGATTTTTGGCTCAATAATGAGTTATTATTATTCTTGTTAAATTTAGAATACTAGCAAATGCTTAGTTTAGCTGATAAATGTAAAAATGCTCATTTGAGAAAATGGACAATGAATGTTTTGGATTTCATGATTTGTTTGAAAATTTGAGAAAATGGACAATGAATGTTTTGGATTTCATGATTTGTTTGAAAAGTGGTAATGGATGTTACCACTGTAATTTCAAAATAAAAATGAAGTTGAAAGTAAAAATTGACGAGGGTGGATGGAAGGCTTGGCTGGTGCGGTTTAGCACGAGAATTTTTGGGTTTGTGAATGAGCCACCCTGGTCGTTTAAGGACCGACGCTTGTGTTTGTCCAAACTGAGCAAAACAGTGCAACCACAAGTCTATATGGGTACGACCTAGCTAACTAACCTATAAAGGTGTAGTTTAGATATCACCAGTGGTGTATTGAGTGCCAGGGTGTACTGGTTACTCATAGTGAGGGACAGGGTTTACTGTACTCATACGGCGCAAGAGGGGGCTCCAACTTGTGGATTCGAGTTGTGGTGAAACCTTAGCGGGTGGTATCTAGCTATACTGGAGTGGGTGAAAGGCTTTGTGATATTTTATCTGGGTCTCATGCCAAAGGAAGCATGTTGACTATTAAGATAATTTATCTTTTGTGGGTAAAGTGTACAAACTCTGCAGAGTAATAAACTATTCGAATAGCCGTGCCCACGGTCAAGGGCGGGCAAGGAATGCATTCACATGGTAGAAGTTTGATTTTGATTTTAAAATAAAATGATTTGGCAAACTCGGGAGTGGTGTAACTCTCGTGATTTCAATCTGGTGGATGTAACCAGTTCAGGTGGATTTAACCTGCATTTTGAACTTGGCGGATGGAGCCAGTGAGGGTGGATGTAACCCGTAATTTTAAACCTTGGCGGATTAGCCTATGATATTAGTGTTGGTGGTTTAACCTTCACTAAGATTATTTATCTATTTTCAATTATTGAAAACAAGATGTTTAACAAATGGCTTTGAAATAATAGGAAAGTTTGAAATAAAATGCTGATTTTTGCAAAAGAACCATATAGCCTTCCTTTGTTAAGCCCTGCATCTATGCATCTTTCCCAAGACTTGCGGAGTACATTCATGTACTCACGTGCTACACTTCAAATTAACTCTCAGAGGAGATCGAAGCTCAAGAGGTGGACTACGATTACTTCGTGGATGGATTCGTCGAAGGCTTTCCGGAGAACTAGGTTGCGTTTCCCCAGTCAATTGCCTGTGGCGTATTGATGGGTCTTGCTTTAGTTTCTTTTTGCTTCCGCTGTAATTTTCTTTTTGGTGTGAGGTCTTAAAACCTCATTTGTAATAAAGACTTCGAGGTCTGTAATCTCGATTATGATAATAAAGCGTTGTTGGCAATGTATCATCTTTTCTGTTTGAACTGTGTGTACCAGCGTTGATCTGGGACTAGTACTGTAATGCACAGGGAGTCCAGGAGTTTCTACTCCGGGGTCTCACACCGCGTGTCTTATTTTATACTCACGAAAAGTGCGCGCAGAGACCGCGTGTCTTATTTTATACTCACAAAGAGTGCGCGCGGAGACCGCGTGTCTTATTTTGTACTCACGAAAAGTGCGCACGGAGATCGCGTGTCTTATTTTATACTCACGAAGAGTGCGCGAAGAGACCGCGTGTCTTATTTTATACTCACGAAGAGTGCATACGGAGGCCGCGTATCTTATTTATACTCCAAAGAGTGCACGCAGAGGTGTGCCTCTGCACGTCTTGACACAACGAGACAGGTTTCGCAAACGAATGGACTTTATTAATGTCCCATTTGCGCGGATGAGCAATTACAAAAGAAAGGAAACTAATCGCTGACCGCTCGAGGACAAAGACGGTGCTAGCCGCTATTACTGTGGTGGCGAGGTAGAGCCAGCGGGGAGCCTCTGGTGCTAGGGCGAGCAACGCAGGAAGGCCTGCGCGGTGCTTCTTGAGGTCGTTGAATGCCTTCATGTGGTCTTGTCTGCCTTAGGATTCTTGGTCCTTGTGACGCGGGCCTCGAGCACCAAGCTCTATGCGCCAGGTGAGGTGTGGGCACCGTCTTCAGAACCGCCCTCTATGTCGAAGACGTAGTGGGCCCGTTGGGGTTTATGTTGATGCGCTTGGACATGTCGGTCGACGAGTCCTTGGGCTTGGCGTCCTTGCGCTCGGGGGCATCCTTTGAAGACTCTTGCTTGCGCTTGCCCTTCGAGGAGCCCTCCAGTGTGTCTTCGTTCTTCGTCGGGGCCTCTGCTTGATTAGTGTCGAAGTCGTCGCCTTTGCACCGTCGTGCGTCCTCCTTCTCCCTCACATACTCTTCCATCTTATCGAAGAGCTTCACGACCATCTTGATCGCCTTACGCGCGTTGTACTCAGCTAGCGGTCCCGGGCGGAGGCCTTGTATCGTTGCGTTGATAATGGTTGTCTCGTTGTTGTTCTTGACCTGGCAGCGGACTTTCGCGAAGCACTTGAAATACTCTCGGAGCTTCTCCGAGGGTTTTTGTTTGACGGCGAAGAGCTGGTCCGCGTCAATGCGCTCGACGTAGTTCCCCTGGAAGTTGATGTAAAGGCAGTCATGGATCTGCTCCCACACGTAGATGGAGTTTGGCTCTATGGTGAAAAACTAAGAGAGCACCACTCCCTACAGCGCGAGGGGGAGGCCCTTCACTTTGGTGTTGTCATCTCCGCCTGCAGCTTCGATGGCAGTCTCGTACACGCGCACGAACTCAAGAGGGTTCGTGTCGCCGATGGCGTTGGAGAACTTGAAGTCCTCCAGCCATGCCGATTGCTACAGGCCCGCGGAGAGGGGGGATTCTAGATCCACACGCCACAGCGGGACGCGACTGGAAGTTGGGGTGTCGCGGCTGTCCGTCCGCTCTGGCGTGGGCTCCGTCGCGACCACCGGCGGGACTTGTTGGCTCCGAGCCTCCTGTATATCCCGCACGGCTCCGCGGAGGTCCACCAACTCCCGTTGCAGCATGCCGATGGCCATTAACAGAGCATTCTCTACCACCATCGGGGTTGCGGTAGTTGGAGCAGTGGGTTGCACCGTGGGGCTGGCAGCAACCACGGCTAGCGCTCCAGAGCCGCTCGGCACATCGGTGCGGTAGGCTCCGGAGTCGGTGACGGGATCGGCAACGGGGCCGGCGTTATGATGTGCACTAGCCCGGGAGAGCCAATGCACCGATTTGCCCGATCTCATGGCGTAGGATCAAGAACGATACTTTGGGGAAACTTGTAACCCAATGACGAGGAAGCCAACCGTAGCCTGCTATCCGAGACAATTGTTAGTCCACAAACCTGAATACTAACTCACACAGCTACACTCGATGGAGTAGAAGCACAAGCAAGATGCAATTCGCGGGGAATCACAAGAACTCGGTAAACAAGAACACTCTCATTGTTCTTAATAAAATCAATCTCTAAAAGAAAAGCCCTCTCTACGGATAGGAGTAGAGCGGTATATATACTAGGAACAACCCTCCTAGCTGGGTATGAACATAATTCACCACGTTCAAAGGTGGAAGGCCAACTGGTTGAAGCATTCAAGTTGTCTTCTCAAATTCTCGCGCGTCTGCTCAACTTCTGCGCAGTCTTTAGTAAAACAGCAATAACTCTCTCCTCGGAAGTCCAAGAGATGAACCGTTTATTGGAGGTGAAAATAGACTTGATTATCTTTCCATCCATATAGGATATGCACAGTAAAACATGACAGGTTGGTGCGCAAGCCTTCAAAGAGTCTTCAGTTTTCGCACAGCATTTATCAGCATGTGCAGCTGTTACTAAAATGACCATAACTTTCTTTACACAACTCCAAATGATGCACGGTTTGAAACATAGGAAAATAGACTAGACAAGCCATCCATTGGTCTCGTGTATGCTGCTTGGAAACATTATAATTCATGCAGATAATGATTACAACACTCGTTAGTTTTCTGGACCTCCCTGTTCCTCTCCAATGCACCTGAGTTCAATCAAAGAAGAAGAGGTGGGGGGCACGACCAAGTCATAAGAATCTGAAATGTAGCTTAGGTTAGCATTCACCTGATCATGTATTTGCTTAGCACATCTTCTCGTGATTGGTCCTTGATATTGTTGGTCCTTGAGAATATCTTGGTCGCGGAGATGATCATCTTCAGTGTGGTTATTGAAGGTTGGGATGTCCTCATCATCCTCCCTCTCTTGAAAAGGAGTCGTCCTCGACTCGTTTGGTCCATAGTATGGAGAGAGGTCAGAGACATTGAAGGTCTCACTAACACCATACTTACTGGGGAGATCAATCTTGTAGGCATTGTCATTGATCTTTTGAACCACTTTGAAAGGACCATCACCGCAGGGCTGTAACTTGCACTTGCGTAACTCTGGGAAACATTCTTTTCTCAAGTGCACCCAAACGAGCTCTCGGTTCAAACACTAGCTTCTTTCTTCCTTTATTTGCTCGTTGCACATACTTTCTTGTCATCTCCTCTATATTCGCCTTCGCTTTCTCATGAATCTTCTTAATGAAATCAGCACTTTACTAGCATCCATATTAGCTCGTTCCTGCAATGGCAATGGCAAAAGATCGATGGGAGCAATTGGACATAATTTTGTAGTAGAATGTACCGCCCTGTTATAAGCAAATTCCACATGCGGAATGCACTCTTCCCACATCTTCAAATTATGCTTAAGAACCGTTCGCAACATCATAGAAAGTGTACAGTTCACAATCTCAGTTTGTTCACCAGTTTGAGGATGACAGGTAGTAGAGAATAGCAGCTTAGTACCAAGCTTTCCCCACAACGTCTTCCAAAAGTAGCTCAAAAACTTTGTATCACGGTTTGAGACAATTGTCTTCGGAACACCATGTAGACGCACGATTTCCCTGAAAAACAAATTGGCAACATGTGAAGCATCGTCACTCTTATGACATGGAATAAAATGAGACATTTTACTAAAATGATCAACCACCACAAATACCGAATCCCTCCCCCTCTTAGTCCGTGGCAATCCTAACACATAATCCATAGAGATGTCCTCCCACGGAACACTAGGAATAGGTAAAGGCGTGTATAAACCATGGGGATTAAGACGGGACTTAGCTTTATGGCATGTAATGCATTTCAACATGTAACGTTCCACGTCTTGCCTCATCTTTGGCCAAAAAAATGATCAGCCAGCACACTCTCAGTTTTTTAGGCACCAAAGTAACCCATAAGACCACCTGCGTGAGCTTCTTGCAATAAAAGTAATCGAACAGAGCAATCTGGAATGCACAATTTGTTAGCTCTAAATAGGAAACTATCATGCAAATGATACTTATCCCAACCTTTTCCATTACCACACTTGGAGTAGGGTTCAGCAAAGAACATGTCAATAGCATACAATTCTTTGATACTCTCTAGACCCAAAATTTTAACATCTAGTTGGGAAAGTAACATATGTCGTCTAAACAATGCATCCGCTACAACATTATCCTTCCCCTTCTTATATTTAATAATGTATGGAAAGGATTCTATGAACTCACTCCAACGTGCATGTCTACGGTTTAGTTTTAATTGAACTTTAAGTTGTTTCAGTGATTCATGGTCAGAATGTATAACAAATTCTTTAGGCCATAAATAGTGCTGCCAAGTTTCCAACATACGCACTAACGCATACAATTCCTTGTCATATACTGAATAATTAAGCATTGGACCTACTTTGTTGCATAAGCACCCCACCAATCCCTACACCACTAGCATCACATTCAACCTCAAACATCTTACCAAAATCCGTTAGCGCTAGGAGTGGTGCAGATGTAAGCTTATCTTTCAACTCCTAGAATGCTTTGTCTTGTGCTGCCCCCCAATTGAAAGGAACCTCCTTCTTTGTCAATTCATTAATTGGGGTAGAAATAGTGCTAAAATCTTTCACGAACCGGCGGTAGAAACTAGCTAATCCTAGAAAGCTCCTCACTTGGCTTATATTGTGTGGAGGCGGCCAATCATAAATAGCCTTAATTTTTTCCTCATCGACCTCCATGCCTTTACCTGAAACAACAAAGCCAAGAAACACAACCTTATCTGTGCAAAAGGTGCACTTTTTAAGGTTAGCATATAGACTTTCTTCTCTCAAAACAGTAAGCACGCACCTTATATGTTCAATATGTTCAGTGAAAGTTTTGCTGTAAATAAGAATATCATCAAAGTATACAACAACAAACTTTCCGATGAATGATCTAAGCACATGATTCATTAATCTCATGATAATACTAGGTGCATTTGTTAATCCAAAGGGTATGACTAACCATTCATATAAACCAAATTTAGTCTTAAATGCAGTTTTCCATTCATCGCCCTCTTTCATTCTTATTTGATGGTACCCACTTCTGATGAGGACATCACTTCTTCGGATACACACAACACTCCTTCACTTGACATTCAAGGACCAATCACTAGAGCTCATGTCCGACAATTGAATTTACAGGTGAGCTCGTTCCTAAGTACTTCTTTTTGTTCATTTGAGAATCGATTGCTACCTAATGATTTATGTTGGACCGAAATGGCGACAGAGGGGGGGTGAATGTCGCTTTCTAAAATTAAATTCACCCCTCAAGAATCCACACTTATGCTTCTTCTCCAATAGCTATGGAAGCTATGAAGAAAGAAGATAGGCACAACTGGAAGTCACAGCAACAGGGATAAACCAGATCCAGAAAGAGACAGTCAAGAAAAATAAATTCAGAACAGGACTGACTGCAAGCGGTAGTACCGCTGATACGAGCGGTAGTACCGCTGGGCGGTAGTACCGCTGAGTGGTAGTACCTCTCGAGGAAATCAGCAAACAGAATTTTCTGAAATCTGAGAAATTCGCAAGGATTCTTGGCTTGGGAAACTTTGAGGATAGCTAGGGAACACTCCCAGAAGAATAATGCAAGAGCCAATTTCGAGAATCCACTGGAAAATTAAAAGAACAAGGATTCCTCTGTCTCAAAACCTAGAAAATGCATGTCTGCGCCAAAAATCAAATTACTCCCCCAGCTTTGATCCTTTGGCCATGAAACTTTGAGAATTCCAAATTTCAAGCCATCTCGCGAAGGGAATCAAGATTTGCATTAAACCCTAGAAGGAGGAAATGAAGAACAGAGAGGGCTCAAGAACTAAATCTGGAATCAAACTCGGTTTGCTCTTGGGATTAAATAGCCAAATGACTTTTGAGCATCCCTCTGTCATAGCAACCCATTTTGGCACTCCGCAACAACAAACAATAAGACATCACGAAACTCAAGATCAAGCCAAAAAGGAGAACGAAGGAAGGACAGAGAGCACGGGAGAAAATTTCAGATTTCCATTCATTGAAGCAAAAGGATTACAGAGGAGTCCCGATACGCATGGACATTAGAACAAGAGGAATGATTACAAGACTCTCAATCCATCTCCTCACTCTCCCTCTCCATCCTCAAGATCACCAAGAGCTTCACATGCTTCTTGGGAGGAACACACAGAGAAGCTACGAAGGGGGACACAAGCACAGAGCCTTCTCTGCCTCTCCTACCAACTCTCAACAACTAAAGCCCTAAAGCCAAAACAAACTCTCCAAAGCTCATTTTGACTAAAGCACCACCTAACAATCCACTCAAACCCTAGAATCCATGGGGAGGCATGCAGCCCCCTCCACCTATTTATAGCGCTTGGCTAACGGGTCTCCACCCCGTTACGCCCGCTAAATCCAACGGAGCCCGCTCCCGCTTGTGCAGCCTTGCAAATTTACCGATTCGCCCCTCGTGCACCTTCCGGGAAGCTTCCGCGCTCCTTGTGGTCCACGACTCGCAACCACATCGAATCTCCGTCGTCTTCGACACATCCGACCATTCTGACCTCGACACCTCCCTGTGTCTAGTCCGGTCACCTCGTGTCTCACCACGACTCCGCCTCGATGTCCTGCAGTCACACAGACAAGAAACACGTCACATAGCACCGCTCGATACATGAAAGCGTAAATAGCATAAGCACATCATACTTACTCATGACGAAGTCCAAACCTGTCGAATCATCGGAATATGCAACCTAATCCCATACATCCAAGTTTGACCAAGTCCGACCAAGCACGTTGCACCACGCAACGACATGGTCCGACCACACAATCCAAACTCGACTATCCTAAACCTTTGCCAAGTACTCATCATTCACATGGAGTCACGACCACATTGTCTCTCAATTTAATTATGATTAGGAACCATGGAGAGGACCTGGAAGTGCTTGGAGAAGGGCTATGAGGTGCACAAGTCCAGCAAGGGCGGTCGAATCATGTTGGAGGCCCAACTCAAGCTGACTTCGAATCCAATTCGGAGTCCAGGACCAGGCCGCACTAAAACGGACGCCCAGATCGTATCCGGGCTCCGTTTTGGACGTTCTACACATGGATGAAAAGCTGAGAAGGCGAACTTTCCAATGGCTTTGGTCCCATGTCAAAATTCCTTCTGAGTCAACAGGAATCATCAAAACAAGTGGGCGTTCAGAATCTGTCAGGGTGCTACGCCACCGTATTTTGGGCCGTTCGGCTTTGTATCGTGTTGGAGCCCATTAGGGCGCGTCCAGGGGTTTTGCACGCCCCTCACTCCTCTATATCCAGCCACCACCCCCACCATTAGGGTTTGGGTTTTGCTTAGATTATTCTGTCTTTGAACAGTTTCGCCGTTCATCGGTTTGTGAGACCCCAACTTTCGAGTGCTGAATCAATACATCTGCAATTCAGTTGTGTTCTTCCTTGTTCTTGCTTGTGTTCTTTGATTCGTAGGCGAGGATTAGCCTTCTTGGCGAGGTCAATCAGGCAGCGCACGGTTGATAACTTGAGGAGACGTGGTGCTGCGATTGCGGGGTTCGGAACGTGTTGTTCGGAAGCCGGATCGATTTGTGTCGCGCCTCCGCCAAATCGAACATATCCAGAACCTGTTGGAAGATCGGGACCCTGTTCCTATCAAGTGGTATCAGAGCTTCAGGTGTTCCTTCAAGTTCGAGTTTACCCTACCTTTGTTGTTTTCGATTTCATCCTAGAGTCCAAGAAAAAGCCCTACAAAAAAAATTTGTAGTCATAGGTTGTTTACTGTCCCAGATCTCGTTTATCCTTTTGTACAATTTGATTTCAGAGTCCGTAGTGTTGAGTTTGTGTCCTTAGTCGAGTTGTGTTGCTGGTTTAGATCGTGTTTTGTTTCGGGTTGTCTTGCTTCCGCTACCTCTCATACAAACCCTAGCCGTCAACTTTTGTTTTCCCACCCATATCCCACCCTCTGTTTTGGAGTCATCCATCGCATCTCGTGATCACCCAGCACCATCCCCCACCTTTCCCCGAGCTTCCGCCCCCAATTTCCACCAATTTCCTCCACCAGATTTTCGTTTCGGCCTCCGCAGCAACCATAACTCGGAGGCCCTCCTTCAAACGGCCGTAACTTTCTCATACGGACTCGAAATCAGGCGATTGTTTTTTCAAATTGGGTGAAATTGAATTGTGCATCCGAAACTCCCCCGCTTTGCTGGGTTTGGCGAATTTATTTTGCCCAAATTTGGCCTGGAAAGTGCAGTACTCGAGCTCTGAAATTTCATCACCGAATTTATAGCACATTCATCATTTTCTGTAGACCACACCTTACATCAGATTGAGGTGAAACTTTGTGTGTTTCCTATTTCTGTGCTCTGCTTTGTGGAAAAAATAAAAAAAAGAAAAATTTCGGCACCTGGGGTTATAGTGCTGAGAGTGCTATCCGTGCCCAAAAAAAACCATGACAGAGTACAGTTTTAGGTGACAGAGCTTCATTTGTTTTGTGCTTATGCTGAATTAAGTTTCTCATTGCCTGGCCATCTTTGTTGCTATCTTTGCTTTACTATTCTGGTCTTGACTCCTTGTTCATCATATCATAACTGATATAGGACACATTTAGACCAGCAACTAGGACCAGTGCTTTGGACATTTATTCAGCATTACTATCTGTTATTAATTTGTGTTCCACTAACATATTTGGCCTACCAAGCTCCATATACCTACTTCCGGATAGCACAGTTTTTGACCCTTGCAATCGCCGGATCACACTCTCCAGGTATCCTTTGCCTTGCTTTGGTAAGAACACTTGTAAGAGCTTGGTAAGCCACTTCCTTTGCGGGTTCCCACTGCCCTTAATTTGTAGTTGATAGTGATAATCCTTTTGTTTCCCCTGTGTTTCCACTAACCATGGCAGGAGACGAAGGGGACGGGACACCGGGCGATTTCAACGAGTGTGTTAGTCGCGCCCAGCTACAAGCTGCGCTCGACAAACAAAATGCTTCACTCACTGATCTCGGCGCGAGAATGGACACCATCGTCGCCGCCATTGCCCAGTTGAACACCACGGAAGGTGATGAGGACATCACTTCTTCGGATACACATAACACTCCACTTGACATTCAAGGACCAATCACTAGAGCTCGCGCCCGACAATTGAATTTACAGGTGAGCTCGTTCCTAAGTAATTCTTTTTGTTCATTTGAGAATCGATTGCTACCTAATGATTTAATTATGATTAGGAACCATGGAGAGAACCTGGAAGTACTTGGAGAAGGACTACGAGATGCACAAGTCCAGCAAGGGTGGTCGAATCATGTTGGAGGACCAACTCAAGCCGACTTCGAATCCAATTCGGAGTCCATAACCAGGCCGCACTAAAACGGATGCCCAGATCGCATCCGGGCTCCGTTTTGGACGTTCTACATATGGATAGAAAGCTGAGAAGACAACCTTTCCAATGGATCTAATCCCATGTCAAAATTCCGTCTGAGTCAACGGGAATAGTCGAAACAAGTGGGCATTCAGAATCTGTCAGGGTGCTGCGTCACCGTCTTTTGGGTCGTTCGGCTTTGTTTCGTGTTGGAGCCCATTAGGGCGCATCCAGGGGTTTTGCACGCCCCTCTCTCCTTTATATCCAGCCGCCACCCCCACCATTTGGGTTGGATTTTGCTTAGATTAATCTGTTTTTGAATAGTTTCGCCGTTCATCGGTTTGTGAGACCCCAACTTTCGAGTGCTAAATCAATACATCTGCAATTCAGTTGTGTTCTTCCTTGTTCTTGCTTGTGTTCTTCGATTCGCAGGTGAGGATTAGCCTTCTTGGCAAGGTCAACCGTGCTGCGCACGGTTGATAACCTGAGGAGACGTGGTGCTGCGGTTGCGGGGTTCGGAACGTGTTGTTCGGAAGCCGGATCGAATTGTGTCGCGCCTCCACCAAATCGAACCTATCCAGAACCTGTTGGAAGATCGAGACCCCGTTCCTATCAAGTGGTAATCAGAGCTTCGGGTGTTCCTTCAGGTTCGAGTTTACCCTACCTTTGTTGTTTTCGGTTTCATCCTAGAGTCTAAGAAAAAGCCCTAAAAAATTTTGTAGTCATAGGTTGTTTCCTGTCCCAGATCTCATTTAGCCTTTTGCACAATTTGATTTCAGAGTCCGTAGTGTTGAGTTTGTGTCCTTAGTCTAGTTGTGTTGCTGGTTTAGATCGTGTTTTATTTTGGGTTGTCTTGCTTCCGCTACCTCTCATACAAACCCTAGCCGTCAATTTTTGTTTTCCCACCCATATCCCACCCTCTGTTTTGAGACACCCATCGCAACCCGTGATCACCCAGCACCATCCCCCACTTTTCCCCAAGCTTCCGCCCCCAGTTTCCACCAATTTCCTCCACCCGATTTCGTTTCGGCCTCCACAGCAACCATAACTCGGAGTCCCTTCTTCAAACAGCCGTAACTTTCGCATACGAACTCGAAATCAGGCGATGTTTTTTTGAAATTGGGTGAAATTAAATTTTGCATCCGAAACTCCCTAACTTTGTTGGGTTTGGCGAATGTATTTTGCCCAAATTCGGCCTGGAAAGTGCAGTACTCGAGCTCCGAAATTTCATTACCGAATTTACAGCACATTCATCATTTTCTGTAGGCCATACCTTACATCAGATTGAGGTGAAACTTTGTGTGGTTCCTATTTCTGTGCTCTGCTCTGTGAAAAAAATATAAGAAATAATAAAAAAAATCGGCACCTAGGGCTTATAGCGAGCGTGCTATCCGTCCCTAAAAAAAGGAGAGCACAGTTTTAGGTGAAAGAACTTCATTTGTTTTGTGCTTATGCTGAATTAAGCTTCCTCATTGCCTAGCCATCTTTGTTGCTGTCTTTGCTTTCATATTCTAGTCTTGTTCTTTATCATACCTGCTATAGGACACATTTAGACCAGCAACTAGGGCCAGTGCTTTGGACATTTATTCAGCATTACTATCTGTTATTGATTTGTGTTCCACTAACATATTTGGCCCGCCAAGCTCCATATACCTACTTCTAGATAGCATAATTTTTGACTCTTGCAATCGTACCCATGCTCGACATGGTATCACGAACCAGCCACCGGTTGTACCACTTGCTGCTTTGGTAAGAACACTTGTAAGAGCTTGGTAAGCCACTTCCTTTGCGGGTTCCCACTATCCTTACTTTGTAGTTGATAGGGATAATCCTTTTGTTTCCCTGTTTTTTCCACTAACCATGGCAGGAGACGACGAGGACGGGACACCGGTTGATTTCAACGAGTGTGTTAGTCGCGGCCAGCTACAAGCTGCGCTCGACAAACAAAATGCTTCATTCACTGAACTCGGCGTGAGAATGGACACCATCGTCGCCGCCATTGCCCAGTTGAACACCACAGAAGGCATTGAGCAAGTGGAGCAACGGATGGCTGACCTCACTGGTCGGATGGACACATTGGAGGCACGCCTGCCACCTGTCAATGACGGCCATCATCATGATGATGGCACAATGTATGATGCGGACGGCAACATTGATCAGTGGGCGACACAAG
The DNA here is from genome assembly GCA_017311315.1 of Dendrocalamus latiflorus. Lineage (NCBI taxonomy): Eukaryota > Viridiplantae > Streptophyta > Magnoliopsida > Poales > Poaceae > Dendrocalamus > Dendrocalamus latiflorus. Next base: position 12,470,844 of record CM029616.1, on the reverse strand, counting down.
ATGCACGACTACGTCGGCGTCTTCAGCAAAACCGACATGGTATGGGAGGTAATAACCAGAACCGTCATGGTAACGATGACCCTTTTGCTAAAGTCAAGTTTACCATTCCATCTTTTTCTGGTCTTTATGATGCTGAAAAATATCTTGATTGGGAGATGACGGTAGAGCAAAAGTTTAATTCTCACTTGGTTCCTGAACAACATAGAGTTAGACAAGCTACTAGTGAGTTTAAGGACTTTGCTATTATCTGGTGGAATGAACTGGGTAACATGCGCTTACAACCTGATACATGGGAGCGATTAGAAGAAGCTATGCGTAATCGTTTTGTTCCTCCCTCATATAAACGTGATTTGAGAAAAAAATTGCAGCGCTTAGAACAGGGTGATAGTTCTGTTCAGGACTATTATGCTGAGCTTCAAAAGGGTATGGTGCGTTGTGGGGTAGTTGAGGAAACGGAGGATAAGATTTGTCGTTTTTACGGGGGGTTACGGCGTGAAATTCAGGACATTGTTGATTATAAAGATTTTACTACTGTCAACCAGTTGTTCCAGCTTGCTATGCTTGCAGAAAAAGAATTGTAGGGACGCAAGAAATCAGCGAAGGCAAGCACCGGACGACCCTTCTACACGCCGCGAACGACTACATCGACGGGACTGCCCAAGTCTTCTTCGAGTTTTCGTTCTCCTCCACCACCTGTGAACAAGTTTGCAGCAGCGCCACCGAAGCCACCTTCCACGACACGCTTTGCAGATTCTACAAAAAATTCTTTGCAGGGTCCAGCTAAGAGTTCTTCTTCCGTGGCTTCAACGGGCCGCTCCTCCGACATTCAGTGCCACCGCTGTCATGGGCTTGGTCATGTGCAGAAGAATTGCCCTAGCCAACGGGCATACATCGCCACAGAAGATGGAGGCTACATCAGCACTTCGGATGTCGAGGAAGATAATGATGTTGCTGCTGCCTCGGACACCAATGGCGGTGGTGATGACGACCTGGTCCTTGGTGGGGCGTCCACAGCGACGCTACGGAGCATCATTGTGCAGCGAGTCCTCAGCACACAGGTACAACAACCCGATAAGCTTCAACGCCATAATTTGTTTCAGACTTTCTTCGCAATCAAGAACCGGCGCGCACGTGTCATCATTGATGGAGGAAGCTGCAACAACTTGGTGAGTTCTGATTTGGTCAAGAAGCTTGGCTTGACCACGCGACCGCATCCACATCCATACCATATTCAGTGTCCGGATCATCTCGGTAACGATAGTGTCCACCACATCGAGGGAATGGTGGCTGCTCCAATGGATCAAGAGCGTCACGCACTTCATCACCATCATCATAGTAGTCTCCAATGTCATGCCCACTGGGACCAAGGCCACGACCGCGTGCACCACGGCCTCGGAAAGGCCGTAAATCTTCACCTAGGGTGCCCCTACCCCGTGCAACATCGGGTAGAGCACCGCCCTCTGTATCGTCGGCCAGTGGGGCAGCGGGGTTTTGTTGATGATTCCCATTACCCACTGCAAGAAAATGCTCATCGAGCATCCTCGCAAAAGTGCCCTCCAACCGCTGTTCAAGCGCCATGATCTCGCGATTGAGCCTCCCTTCGAAGTGCTGTGTTTGACGATCAAATTCTTGACGTGTCACTGAGACTTGAGCGTCCTCACCATGAGGATGGTGCACACTCTCCGACGTTCCTGTCATGTTAGCTGTGACTGACAACAAATATGTATATATGTGGACAACTCACAACTCACCTCTTGCTTACCCAAGCTCTTATGCTCCTCGCCGAATCATGGTGTTTGTACTGGTGGTAACAACTCAGATGCGGACACACGATTGTAAAGGAAGCACTAATGGTGTTTTGGTGGAGCTAGGTAAGTGATAATCACAAGGAGTACAGTGCTGAAATTTAGTAGTAGCAAAATCAAATAGTAATCCAACTAGAAATCGATGCCTAGATTGCCAGTCTTTGCACCAACCCTACAGAAAGACCTTCTGAAAATGCAAAGTGTAGATTCTTGCAGCACAACCTTTTTTTTCTCCTCTATTGGTGCTCAAATAGCAGAACCAACGCACGTTCTTAACTTGTGAAATGGTAATAGAGAACATGTTTTTTTCTCTCAATGCATACTTTTTTTCTTTTTTTGCTTCTTTTTTTTCTTTTTTTGCTGATCCGAACTAATATGTTACTAATGAAACAAACTATACTAAATGAAACAAACTAGTATGGTAATGCACTCAATGACTAGCAATACTAGACAGCGTCTCTAAGGATTAGAACTTGGTAATGCACTCTAAAAAAATCAGAACTAAAAAAATTGTTGGGTTTTTTTCTCGGTTCTGGACGCTAGGATCAAAGACAAGCTACTAATTAGGTAATTCTCAATTTTTCTTGGTTCTGGACGCTAGGATCAAAGACAAGCTACTAATTAGGTAGTTCTCAACGAAAGAGATGATGCTAATTAGGTAATGAACAGGAACTAATCTACTACTGAAATTAGGGGTAAATTAATCCGACCATGGGAACGCCGGCTCTGATACCAGATGATGCGCACTTGCCCGTGAGAGCCAGTGCACTGACTTGCCCGATCTCACGGCGTAGGATCAAGAACGGTACTTTGGGGAAATTTGTAACCCAACGACGAGGAAGCCAACAGTAGCATGCTATCCGAGACAATCATTAGTCCACAAACCCGAATACTAACTCACACAGCTACGCTCGATGGTGTAGAAGCACAAGCTAGATGCAATTCGCGGGGAATCACAAGAACTCGGTAAACAAGAACACTCTCATTGTTCTTAATAAAATCAATCTCCAAAAGAAAAGAGCCCCTACGGATAGGAGTAGAGGGGTATATATACTAGGAACAACCCTTCTAGCTGCGTATGAACATAAGTCACCATTGAGAGACCATGTATAGGTCATCCCATGTATGTGATGAGTAATTGACATTGGTTTACGGAAGTCGAGTTTGATTTGGTTGGTTCGGACCATGTCGTTGCGTTGGTGCGATGGACTCGATCGAACTTGGTCAAACCTAGCCAAAGGGTTTAGATTGCATATTATGTCGACTTGTCAGGTTTGGGCTATTTCATTAATGCATTTCTGCTTTCATGTATCGAGCGGTGCTATTTGATGTGTTTCTTGTCTGTGATGGCTGCAGGACATCAAGGTGGAGTCGTGGCAAGACACGGGGTGACCGGACTAGACACGGGCGGTGTCGAGGTCAGAACGGTCGAGATGTGTCGAAGACGGCGGAGATTTGATGTGATTGCGAGTCGTGGACGACAAGGAATGCGGAAGCTTCCCGGAAGGTGCAGGAGGGGCGAAATGGTCATTTCGCGAGGCTGCACAAGTGGGAGCGGGTTCCGTTGGATTTAGCGGGCATAACAGGGTGAAGACCCGTTAGCCAAGGGCTATAAATATGAGGGAGTGGCTGCATGCCCACTGATGCACTCCAAGCATTCTAGGGTTTGAGAGGTTGGTAGAGTGTTGCTTTACTCAAAATGAGCTTTGTGGAGTTTGTTTTGACTTTAAGGCTTTAGTTGTTGAGAGTTGGTAGGAGAGGCAGAGAAGGCTCTGTGCTTGTGTCCTCCTTTGTAGCTTTCTCTGGGTGTTCATCCCCTCCTCCAAGCATGTAGTGAGTGTTCTTGAGGTTTAGGGAGAGGGAGAGGATGAGTTGAGGATCTTGGAATCATTCCTCTTGTATCAATCATGTATCTCCTTTCCTCTCTATCAATATGAGATGGCTTTGGTTGAATTTGATTGAGTGTCTAGCTCTCTGTTGGTTTTTGCTCTACGATGCTCTTTTGGCTTGATTTCTTGCTTTCTTGTTTTTGGCTTGTTTCTTGCCGGTGAGTGTCAAAATGGGTTGCTCTATAATGGAATTGCACTTCTAGACCCTTTGGTCAGTTGAAATCCTAGAGGCAAGTGTTTAATTTCAGTTTTGCTTTTTGAGCCTCCTTTGTTCATTACTTTCCTTTCTAGGGTTTTGGTGGGAATCTTGTTTCCCTTCTTGAGATAGCCTGAAACTTGGTCTCTAGAGCCCAGGGGATATCAATTAGCCACCCTCAAAGTTTCATGGCCAGAGGATCAAGGATTTGTCAGGGATTTGGATTTTGGTTGAGCACTGTGTAGTGTCTCAGTTTTTATTTTCTAGGGTTTGGAGCAAATCTGTGATTCCCTTTGTGTGATGGCTTGAAACATGGCTTCTAGAGTCCTGAGGTTATTAAAAACCTATCCTCAAAGTTTCATGGCCAAAGGATCAAGGATTGGGGAGTAATTTGATTTTTGGCTCAGCTCGTGCAAGTTTTCAGATTTGTACTATAATCTAAAATTCTTGTTTCTTGATGTGATTTCTTTGCTTCCCAAGTCCTCCTTGCTATTTGGAATATAGTTCTGGTGCTCTGGGGCAAAAAGAATGGGAGAAATTCTTCACTTTCTCTGAATTTTGAAGATCTGATGTTTTTACCCATAGTTCAGATTTTCAGTTCTCTCGGACTGCCTGGAACCAGGGGAGCGGTCAGACCGGCTTTTGGGGGTGGTCAGACCGGCTTTTGGGGGCAGTCAGACCGGCTATTACCCAGCGGTCAGACCGCCCGAGTTGGGTTTTGTGATTTGGTTTTGGATGTTTGTTTTCTTTGTGTTCCAGTGTCCAGTAGGCCTTCGATCCTTCTTCATTGCCCTGTGGCTATTGAAGAAGAGTACCTTTAAGTGAACTCTTCTTGAGAACTTTTCTTCATAGCTATTGAAGAAGGTTTCATCGTGGGTACTTGAGGGGGACGAATTTTTAGTGATTGACATTCACCCCCCCCCCTCTGTCGCCATTTCGGTCCAACAATTGGTATCAGAGCCGGTTAGCTCTTTTCCATAGATCTTAACCGGTCTCTAGAGCCATGGCGACGGACAAGTACTCGACCAAGCCTCCGATCTTTGATGGCATTGATTTTCCTTTCTGGAAAAGTTGGATGGAGACATACATCCAGGCTCAAGGATATGCCATCTGGAGGATGGTCAAGGTTCACTATCTTGTGCCTGCCGATGAGAACATCAATGTGGCGAATATGCCCGATGTTGAGGCGAATGCAAAGGCAAGAAACATAATCATCCAAGGTTTGAGTCGTAGCGAGTTTGACCGCATTTCGCACCTCACGTCGGCTTTCGACATTTGGGAGACCCTCAGTGCTTACCATGAGGGCACCACCCAAATTAAGACAGTCCGATAGGACCAATTCAAGCGAGATTACAACAAGTTTGAAATGCTCGCTGATGAGTCCCTCGATGAGTGCTTTGCGCATTTTCATAAGATTTTGAGCAACCTCCGAGCGGTCAGTCTCACATACCCCGACTCGGATAACGCTCGACAAATGCTTGCTGCACTCGACCTTCGTGTTTGGGAGATGAAGGTGACTACCATCAAGGACACCACGGACCTCTCAACTTTGACTCTTGATGCGCTGTACTCACGCCTCAAGACTCACGAGATTGACATTGTCTCTCGCAAGTCAAAGTCACAGTCGATGACCCTAGTCACCGATCCCAGTTCGGCTTCTGGTCCTTCTTCTGATTTGCCGTGTGGATTCTCCCTTGCTGCTCTTTGTGACATAACTGATGATCAGTTAGAGCAGCTTGCGGATGAGCAGTTAGCCCTCCTAGCTCGGAGATTCTCCCATGCTTACAAGAGGAGGAGGTATGGAAAGAGAGGAGGACCCATGATTTGCTTTGAGTGTGGTGGCCCCAACCACATTCTGGCAAACTGCCCCAAGCTGAGGAAGAGCAAAGGTGACTACGGCGGTTCGTGCAAAAACGACTACACCGACAAGAACCGCAACAAGAAGCCCTCAATTCCTGCACAAGGCAAGAAGAAGTTCTGCGACTTTGGGAAGGCCAAGAAGCTCTTCCACTACGTCCTCACCGCCTTCGACGACCTCGATCTCAGCGAGGTGGAGAGGTGGAGAGTCGACGATGGAACGGACGAGTAAGAACCCAAGGGCGGTGGCGACTTCTCCAGCATGTGCTTCATGGCCCTTGAGGGCGAACTGAGTGACAGTGAGCTGTACTCTGACTCGGACGAGGTATCCCCCACCTACGACCAGCTTAATCATGCTTTTCTTAAGCCAAGTGGATTTCATGCTAGAGCTAGGGCTAGGTGTACCGAGTTAGAGAAGAAAGTAGACAGACTATCACGGGAGCTTACTTCACTTACATCTGCTCCCTCCCATGATGATTGTGATACATGCTGTGCTCTGTTGGGTGACATGGAGAAACTAAGAACCTCGCATGATAGTTTGTCTTCTGAGCTTGATACGCTTAAGATGGAGAACATTAGTCTTCTTGCTGAGCTTGAGATGAGTAGGGTAGTTCCAGTTTCATCTACTACTGTTGAGACTAGTGCTTGCACCTCATGTGAGGATAAGGACAACGCATTTAGAGGTCTTTATACCATGTTGCTCGATCTGTCCGAGTCATGTGAAAATTGCAATAACTTGAAAATGAACCTAAAACAGGCAAATCACAAAATTGCTGAGTTGCGTGCTTCTCTACTTGAGTCTGTTGTGTCTTGCACAAATTGTCCAAAATTAACCCTTGAACTTGAATCTGTTTCCAAGCAATTCTAAGAAGTGGTTAATCATAACAACAAGTTGGCTCAGTTTGCGACTAAGGACCCTGTTAGCTCACCATGCATTAGTTGTGATAAACTAAAACTTGAACTCGTTGCTTTGAATGAACAATGTGTGAAGCTAATTAAGGATTTACTAGAGAAGACATCAACTCATTGTGATGTGATTGCTGAGGTGGGGAAGGAGAATCCCAAGGGTAAGGTTGAGACGCTTAGCGACGTGAACCAACCGGCTAGTAGTAGGACTGTCCCCTCAGAGTCGGCTATGCGTGCACAAGCCATTCTTTCCTCTACTGTTGGTTCTTCATCTGCTCCCTTACCTTCTGCTGTCTCCTCTTCCCCCTACTCTTCTTGCACCTCTCTCTTTCGGGAGTGTCAGTATCTTATGAACACTCTCGAGAGATTTGTAGGCGGCAAGAAGAAGCTTAATCTTATTCTAGACCAATCTAAGATTTGCAGATTTAATCAGGGTCTAGGATATGATTTCTATGAAGACATGAGGAAGCATCCACCTGCCGTGCTCAGACCCATAGCACCAGGTGTGATCGAGACTGAGCCCAGGACCAAAAAAGTCCAATTTAAGTCTGCGGGCTTTGTCCAAGGGATTTCTAACAGCAAGGTGATTTCACCTGCAGCTTCGGCCTCTCAGAAGGCGAAGCCTCATCATGCTACTTCTACCTCTCAGAAGGTGAAGTATCATTGCACCTTCTGTCAGAAGGATGGACATCTGATCGATCGATGCTTCAGGCGTGCCAAGATCGCGTGTAGAGATCGTGTTAAGTCTCTTAGGCGTATTCAGGGTCAGCCCCAGGCCCTGAGTGCACCTAAGACAAACACGAGGTCTAGGGTTGCGTTTGTTGATTGGTTTGGGCAGCATCGAGGACTTGGTTTTTCTGAGTTTTCTGGTTTTCGTCCTCATGCTCCCTTTGGTCATGACTTCCGCCGTTCTGAGGGTAGATCTCGTTTCCCCTATCGAGATGGCTACCCGCGGCGTGATCAGCGTGTTGCCGGTGCTCCGACTCGCTCTCCCATAGCAGTCGGACCCAGTAACAGCTTCAGGTCTGCTCACAGACCGTCCGCTTCATTGAGTGACAGAGTGCGTAGGGCAGATAGAAGTCAGTCGTGTTTGACTACTTCACCTACTCGACGTGTTACTCAGTATTGGGTGCCAAAATCGCTCTTGATTTACCCTAGTACTGAGACTTTACTCTCTTGTTGACTCAGGTTCGCCGGGCAGGCAAGGGAAAAGTTTGGCTTGTAGACTCCGGTTGTTCTCGTCATATGACCGGAGACTCCCGTTGGTTTTCTTCCCTTGGTCGTGCTCCAGGTGATGAGACGATCACCTTCGGAGATGCTTCATCTGGGCGCGTCATCGCCAAAGGTACCGTGCGCGTCAATGATTCTTTCATTTTGAAAGACGTTGCTTTGGTTAGTAAGCTGCAGTATAATTTGCTTTCTGTTTCTCAGCTTACCGATGACGGTTTCGAGGTGAGCTTTAAGAAAAATGCTTGCAAAATTCTTGATTCTTCGGGTAGTCTGGTTTGCGGGATTTCTCGTTTTGGGAGGATCTTTTGTGTTGATTTTTTGAGTCTTCTGGTGATCCTCTCAGGTGTTTAGTTGCTTCTGAGTCCCGCGACCTGTCCATCTGGCATAGGAGACTTGGTCCTATTGGATTTGACCACTTGACCAGAGTTAGCGGCCACGATCTCATTCGTGGTCTGCCGAAACTCAAGATGGTCAAAGATCTAGTTTGTGCTTCTTGCCGGTACGGCAAGATGGTTGCCGCTTCTCACCCTCCGGTCACAGTTACTATGACCGATGCACCGGGACAGCTATTGCACATGGACACAGTTGGACCAGCTCGAGTGCAGTCAGCAGGAGGGAAGTGGTATGTTCTTATTGTGGTCGATGACTTCTCGAGGTATTCTTGGGTGTTTTTCTTAGCCTCGAAGGATGAGACGTTTACACATTTCCGAGGTCTTTTCAGTAGGCTTCTGTTGAGCTCCAGGATGTCTTACGAGCGATCCGCAGTAACAATGGCACGGAGTTCAAGAATTCCTACTTTGAGAGGTTCTGCGATGAGACGGGTGTAGAGCACCAGTTCTCTTCTCCGCACGTCCCACAGCAAAATGGCGTCGTGGAGAGGAAGAACCGTACCTTGGTCGAGATGGCCACGACGATGCTCGATGAGTACTCTACACTTCGGAAGTTCTGGGCTGAGGCTGTAGCTACCGCGTGCCATGTCTCAAATCGAGTTTTTCTTCGGGCACACTTGCACCGCACTTCTTATGAGTTGAGATATGGGCGAAAGCCCAGTGTATCTCATTTTCATGTGTTTGGTTGCAAGTGCTTTATTCTGAAGTCCGGGAACCTAGACAAGTTCGAGTCACGTTCTTGTGATGGGATCTTTCTAGGTTACTCGACTTCTTCGCGGGCTTATCGGGTTTGGAACTGCGAGTCTAGTAAAATGGTAGAAACCTGTGAAGTGACCTTCGATGAAGCCAGTCCGGGGACTAGGCCCGATGTCTTGGGTTCTTTAGAGCAGTTCGAGCCCATCTTCGTGGATGATGAGGACGATGAAGATGAGGGTTGCCTACCCGATCCAGTCCCTCATCCACCCCTCGAGGTGCCTTCTTCCACCGCACCTCGAGGCGATCAGCCCATGCCTTCTGCCTCTTCTGGAGCTAGTGGCTCTGTTCCTATCTTGTCAGCTCATGAGGTAGAGGCCACTTCTTCATCTCATCCTGGACCTCCTAGACATATCCAAAAAGCTCATCCTTCTGAGCAGATTATTGGAGACCTGTTTGAGTGAGTCACTCGTTCAAAATATGGTGTGTCTCAATTCTGTCTCCATTCTACCTTTGTTGCCTCCTTGAGCCTAAAGACGTTTGTCATGCTCTATCCGACGAGTCTTGGGTCAATGCCATGCATGAGGAGCTAGAAAACTTTGAGAGGAACAAGGTCTGGTCGCTTGTTGAGCCCCCGCGTGGTCACAATGTCATTGGGACCAAGTGGGTGTTCAAGAACAAGCAGAGTGAGGATGGGGTGGTTGTTCGAAATAAGGCTAGACTGGTAGCTCAGGGGTTCTCCCAGGTCGAAGGTCTAGATTTCGAGGAGACCTTTGCCCCTGTAGCTAGACTTGAGGCCATTAGAATCCTACTTGCCTTTGCAGCTTCTTAGGGTTTCAAGCTTTACCAGATGGACATCAAGAGTGCCTTCCTTAATGGCTTCATTGAGGAAGAAGTCTATGTCAGACAGTCTTCAGGTTTCGAGAACCCTAAATACCCTAACCATGTTGTTGTGGCTACAGACCAAACAGAGAGAGAGATGGTAGTGGAGAGTAATGAAGATAAGTGTAATGGCCTGGGTCCTCCCCATGGCTTACCCTCATATATATATACACATGAGGAGTGCTTTTACAGTTATACCCTTACGTCCGGTTATCCCCTTTGGGGGCAGTTATGTCATTACACAAGGCCTATTCTGGGCCTCATAATCTTCTACCAGGCCTGCTGGGTTTAGGTGGGGGCCACCCCTACGACAGGAGCCTCTCATGGTGAAGGGCTTCACAGGGCCGAAGCCATGTCGTCGAGTCCTTTGGCCCCCTCCGTCCCCTGCGGCCTGTGAATTGCTCCAAGCTTGTGGTTGAGGAGCCTGAAGCTTGCGGCCTGAAGTAGACGCGCGCGCTCTGTCCCCTACCCTTCGAACGGGTGGTAGCGAAGCTGGCGCCTAGTCGAAGTAGACGCGCGCGCTCCGTCCCCTACCCTTCGAACGGGTGGCAGCGAAGCTGGCGCCTGGTCGAAGTAGGCGCGCGCGCTCCGTCCCCTACCCTTCGAACGGGTGGCAGCGAAGCTGGCGCCTAGTCGAAGTAGACGCGCGCGCTCCGTCCCCTACCCTTCGAACGGGTGGCAGCGAAGCTGGCGCCTAGTCGAAGTAGACGCGCGCGCTCCGTCCCCTACCCTGCGAACGGGTGGCGGCGAAGCTGGCGCCTAGTCGAAGTAGACGCGCGCGCTCCGTCCCCTACCCTCCGAACGGGTGGGAGCGAAGCTGGCGCCTAGTCGAAGTAGACGCGCGCGCTCCGTCCCCTGCCCTTCGAACGGGTGGCCGCGAAGCTGGCGCCTAGTCGAAGTAGACGCGCGCGCTCCGTCCCCTACCCTCCGAACGGGTGGCAGCGAAGCTGGCGCCTAGTCGAAGTAGACGCGCACGCTCCGTCCCCTACCCTTCGAACGGGTGGCAGCGAAGCTGGCGCCTAGTCGAAGTAGGCGCGCGCGCTCCGTCCCCTACCCTCCGAGCAGGTGGGAGCGAAGCTGGCGCCTAGTCGAAGTAGACGCACGCGCTCTGTCCCCTACCCTTCGAACGGGTGGCAGCGAAGCTGGCGCCTAGTCGATGTAGACGCACGCGCTCCATCCCCTACCCTCCGAACGGGTGGCAGCGAAGCTGGCGCCCAATCGAAGTAGACGCGCGCGCTCCGTCCCCTACCCTTCGAACGGGTGGCAGCGAAGCTGGCGCCTAGTCGAAGTAGACGCGCGCGCTCCGTCCCCTACCCTCCGAACGGGTGGCAGCGAAGCTGGCGCCCAGTCGAAGTAGACGCGCGCGCTCCATCCCCTACCCTTCGAACGGGTGGCAGCGAAGCTGGCGCCGGTATGGTTGCGCTCCGGGGCTGTTGTGGCCTTGCAGACTCGTAGTGCGCTTTTAATGGTGGCGGGAATTACGCCGACGCCTGGCCTGGCAGAAGTCAGGGTGTCGCGTCGTGCTGTCTGCCATGCTGCAGGTGGGGCACGTGGCGACTCACGACTGGTGCGTCGTGGGGTGTGAGCGGTTGCGTGACCGCGGCCGTTCGCCTCGTCCCCCGAGATTTTGGACGCGTGTTGAAGAGGTAGAGGTGCTGTGCGCTGCTTGGCCACCTACCAGGCGCGGCCTTCTAGGTCCCGGCGGTTCTTCTTTCCAAATCTTGGACAACCGAATCGCTGGGAATTTGATCCGTCTGTGCGTTGAGCCCCAGGGCTGGCGAGCGGCCTTTATAAGGTGCTAGTGTTGGGGTGGAGGCACCCTTCCTCGTTTTGCTTTTGGATCTGCCACTTCGCTTGCGCCCGTGCTAATTGTTACGCCCATTGTTCCTTTGCCTTCTTCTTCTCCTTCCCTTGTCGTGAAGAGCAATGGCTAGCCACGACGATGCCAGCTACCACCCCCGCAGCGGTTCCTTGCCTAGCCAGGGCGAGGTGACCCATCCTTCCCCAGGGTACAAACTGGTGCCGCGGGGGGGCTCGCGCGCCAACAAAATGTGGAACGCGATGGAGCATTCGGGAGGCTCCTGCTCCCGTGTGCTGGGGAAGAGCCGCATGACGGAGGGGACGCTGCAACGGCTCGTGGATGAGGGGAAGATCGTGGATCGCGATGGGGCTCGCTTACCCCGCCGGGACGAGACGGAGCCGAAGCCCGGGGCCCTAGAGGCAATTGTTTTTGTCGCGTTCTTCGATGCCGGCCTTCGGATGCCCTGTACCTTGTTTGTGGGTGAAGTCCTGCAGGCCTACAGTTGGAGCTAGCCCAGCTGACGCCCCACGCGATACTCCGCCTAGCTGTCTTCACGTGGGCGATGCGGACCGAGGGGTGGCGCCCTAGTGCGAGCCTATTTGCCACCCTGCACGATGCACACTGTCGACCCAGGAAGGTTGGCGGGGCGGTGTCCAACTTCGGCGGTGTGGACTTCGTGCTCCGGGCGTCCTGCGCGACGTTGTTCCCTGTGCTAGCCTCGTTAGGGCAGTGGGCGTCCGGCTGGACGCGGTGGTGGTTCTACTACACCGTGACCGACAAGAGCAGGCTGCAGTGCCGAGGTGGGCCAATCTCGTTCAACAGCACGCCGAGTCTGAAGGCGGAGATTGACGACACGCGAAAGCTACAGAGCCTCGTCGGTGTCGCCCGTCGAATGAGCGTGCGCGACCTGGCCGAGGAGTTCACGATGCATGGGGCGGCGCCACTGTCCTCCCGGGGGAAGTATGTTGTGCCGAATGGCCCCCGTGGGGACGGGTTCGATCCATCTGTGTCTCGGCTGCTTCCGCCCTCCGCACCTTGTAAGTCGCCCAGCGCGCCATTGCATCTGCTTGGGTTCCGCCTATCTGACGTGATTTCCTGCGCAGTGGCTCGGCTAGAAGATGCGGAGCGCACGGTTGCGGCGCTCCTCGGCCCGTACACGCTTAAGGAGCACCGGGCTCGTGAGGGCGTGGTCCAGGCGGCTAAACAGGGGCGGATAAACCGCACCTGCGAGGCTGTAGGCATTGCCGTGCCCGAGCGCGTGGTGCCGGAAGAGCTTCCCGTCGGGATTCCAGGCGCTCAGGACGGTGATAGCCCTACGGGGGGCTGTCTTCACGACGCCGGGCGCGTTCCCCGGCTGCCGTCTGCAACCCGGCAGCCCCCCCGGCGGCTAGCCCAGCTGAGACGGGGCGTGTGACCGGCGGTGGGCTTGGTCATACTGCTTCGGGGGGGCGCACCGCCGCGGATCCCCCTGCGCCTTCTGCCGACGCCCACGAGGCCGTGCTCGGGCCCGTGGCCATCGTTGAGTTGGAGCCCATCCACCCGGGGGGTGGCGTCGTTCCTGGCGAGCGGACCGCTGGGGACGGTGCGTTGTCAACCGCCGCGGCCGACGAGGGCGTGCCCCCTACCGAGGAGACCGTGGGGGCGACGGTGGCCGGAGCTGGTTCTGCCGCGGAAGAATCGCCTGTGCCACCGCAGGCGAAACGCCCTCAGACGCAGTCCCCGCCGCCAACGGGGGGTCGATATGCTGTTGCGGGGCCTTGCCGCGGGATTACGGCGGCTGGTGCGTCCGGGAAGACCCTCTCCCCGACCGCCGAAGCGCCTGCCTCCCCCTGGGCGGCCGACCCGGCGCCACCTCCTACCGTGACAAGGGGCGCAGGAGGTAGGTGTGAGTCCCTCTCTTCTCCTGACTTCGCGAGACTCTCTCCGATCTGCTCGCTCATTCTGCCGACATCAGGCGAGACGACGTCTCCCGTACGTGGCGAAGGATCGAGCAGCGGAGGTGTGCGCGAGGTCGGGAGCCTCGTGCAGGATGCTCCGCAGGTGTCCACTGCTGCTGACGTGGCCGTGGCCGCGATGAATCCTGACGTGTCGGGGCCGGGGCTCGCTCGCTCGGACTTCCTCCCTCGCCCGGAGATATTCTGCGACCTCACCGCCGCCGCCGAGCGTGCCGACCACGGCCTCAATCGAGAGGTGCTGTCGTCATGCGCGGGGGACCTCCTGGCGCTCGCGTTGCAGGCCTCCGAGATGAGGGTAAGCACGTGCGCTTCAGCTTGTACGGTACTGCTAGACGCCTGCTGATTTGTTGCTTCTGTCAGACACTTGCCCTCAGCCGGTCCTTTGACGAGGCCCGCGTTCGGGAGCAGAGGGCTCTGGAAGCCAACCTCCGCGAAGCAAACACTGCAATCGCCGCGAAGGATGAAGAACTTCGCGCGCTGGAGGACGCCCTGGTGGCCGCACAAGTTGCGGCCACGGAAGCGCGGGACGCCGCGGCTGGGGAACGCGCTGCCTTCGTGCAGCAGATCTCCGTCCTAGAAGGGGAGAACGCCCAGCTGGCGGAGGCTTCTGCGGAGAGCCGCCTTGCCTTGGAAAATGCGTCTGTGTCGGCATGGCGGGCCATGGAGTCTCTGAACCAGGCCCTCCGAGATCTATGCGTCCGAATGCCGGATACTACGCACAGGCCGGAGGCCCTGTCGGAGATGCTCGGGCTGATCGAGGAGGGGGCTGGCGTTGCTCTTCGTGGCACCAGGACCTTTGGCGAGCACTGCAGCTATGTTGGTGCGTGCTTCGCCCTCGCCCTGCTTCATACTCGTGGGTGTAGGCATACCCATGAGCTAGCGAATCCTCAACTGGATCTTCCCGACCGACCAGAGGTTATGTCGGACGCCATCCGCTCCATTGGGGCTAGTCTGCAGAACTTCCACCAACGGATCTGGGGCCGCTTCGGGGAGGGTGCAGCGAGAGTCGCCGTGCAGCAGACGTTGCATGGGGAGGGGGACCTCCTCCAGTGGCTTGAAGGGGTCCTTCAGCGCCGCGGCGACGACGGCGCGGGCTCGTCCGCACCGCGCCAAGGCTGAGCGGTTGGCCGGGTGGTGCAGGGGGATGATGTACTGCTTCTTACGCATGTGACCATGTAACCCCTTTGCTTTTACAATGGAACCAAGTAGTACTTTATGCTTGGTGTTACCTGCCGCCGGGCGCGGAGGACAGGTGTATGCATCTTGTTTATGCTCCGTGGAGCGACGCGTGCGGAGGCAAATCTCGACGCTACGCTTTCCTTTATTGTCCGGAGACTCGCGCGTGCGGAGGCGGACCTCGACGCTACGTCTTATTTAGAGTCCGTGGACTATTGCGTGCGGAGCTAGGCTCGACGTACACCTTCTTTATAGTCCGGAGACTCGCGCGTGCGGAGCTAGGCTCGACGCTACGTCTTATTTAGAGTCCGTGGACTATTGCGTGCGGAGCTAGGCTCGACACCACGTCTTCTTTATAGTCCGGAGACTCGCGCGTGCGGAGCTAGGCTCAACGCTACGTCTTATTTAGAGTCTGTGGACTATTGCGTGCGGAGCTAGGCTCGACGCCACATCTTCTTTATAGTCCGGAGACTCGCGCGTGCGGGGCTAGGCTCAATGCTACGTCTTATTTAGAGTCCGTGGACTATTGCGTGCGGAGCTAGGCTCGACGCTACGTCTTCTTTATAGTCCGGAGACTCGGGCGTGCGGAGCTAGGCTCGACGCTACGTCTTATTTAGAGTCCGTGGACTATTGCGTGCGGAGCTAGGCTCGACGCTACGTCTTCTTTAGAGTCCGTGGACTATTGCGTGCGGAGCTAGGCTCGACGCTACGTCTTCTTTATACTCCGTAGAGTGCGCGCGAAGGCGTCCCCCCGCTGCGTCTTATTTATACTCCGTAGAGTGCGTGCGGAGCTAGGCTCGACGCTACGTCTTATTTAGAGTCCGTGGACTATTGCGTGCGGAGCTATGCTCGACGCTACGTCTTCTTTATAGTCCGGAGACTCGCGCGTGCGGAGCTAGGCTCGACGCTACGTCTTATTTAGAGTCCGTGGACTATTGCGTGCGGAGCTACGCTCGACGCTACGTCTTCTTTATAGTCCGGAGACTCGCGCGTGCGGAGCTAGGCTCGACGCTACATCTTATTTAGAGTCCGTGGACTATTGCGTGCGGAGCTACGCTCGACGCTACGTCTTCTTTATAGTCCGGAGACTCGCGCGTGCGGAGCTAGGCTTGACGCTACGTCTTATTTAGAGTCCGTGGACTATTGCATGCGGAGCTACGCTCGACGCTACGTCTTCTTTATAGTCCGGAGACTCGCGCGTGCGGAGCTAGGCTCGACACTACGTCTTATTTAGAGTCCGTGGACTATTGCGTGCGGAGCTAGGCTCGACGCTACGTCTTCTTTATAGTCCGGAGACTCGCGCGTGCGGAGCTAGGCTCGACGCTACGTCTTATTTAGAGTCCGTGGACTATTGCGTGCGGAGCTACGCTCGACGCTACGTCTTCTTTATAGTCCGGAGACTCGCGCGTGCGGAGCTAGGCTCGACGCTACGTCTTATTTAGAGTCCGTGGACTATTGCGTGCGGAGCTAGGCTCGACGCTACGTCTTCTTTATAGTCCGGAGACTCGCGCGTGCGGAGCTAGGCTCGACGCTACGTCTTCTTTATAGTCCGGGGACTATTGCGTGCGGAGCTAGGCTCGACGCTACGTCTTCTTTATAGTCCGTGGACTTTGTTCTGCTTAGCGCGGACAGGGGATGCTCTTGGAACAGCAACCTTTATTGAACTCCCGTTTGCGCGGGCGAGCATCGCCTAACAATGGGCCGGTGGCTCTACGCCTACTGTGCTGCTTCTAGGCGTAGTACCGCCTCAACCTGTCCGTGTTCCATGTGTGCCGGAAGGCTTGTCCTTCAAGCGTGGCGAGGCGGTACGCCCCCTTTGGCAATGCCTCCGTTACGATGTACGGGCCTTCCCACTTGGATTCCAGCTTGCCCACGGTTTCCGCCTGAAGCGCCACTCTGAGGACGAGATCCCCAGGCTTCAACCCCCGCGGGCATATAGAGCGGTCCCGAGTACGCATTGTCTGCCGCGCGTACTTCTCGACGTGGTGGGCTGCGTCTGCCCGTATCCCGTCGAGGAGGTCCAAGGACACACGGCGCTCCTCTTCGGGTGCTTGGACGAGGACCCTTCGCGAGCCGGTCTTAATTTCTTCGGGCGTCACTGCTTCGTCGCCGAAGAGGAGCTTGAACGGCGTGAATCCCGTTGGGCGCGTTACCGTTGTGCGAAGCGACCATAAAACGCTGTGAAGCTCGTCTGGCCACTTGCCCTTCGGCAATCCAACCAGGCGCTTTTTGATGGCGGCAGAGATGGCGCCATTCGCCCGTTCGACCGCCCCGTTGGACTGTTGATGCCCTACCGAGGCGAATCGGAGGGTGATGCCCATGCTGTCACAATAATCTTTGAAAAGGGCGGCGTCGAACTGCAGGCCATTGTCGACCGTGAGCTCCCGAGGTACCCCGAAGCGACATATGATGTTTTGCCATAGGAAGCGCTGTATGGCCGCAGAAGTTACTTTGACCAGAGCGATCGCTTCCGGCCACCTGGAGAAATACTCCAGCGCGACCACCACGAACCGGAGGTCCCCTGGAGCTCGGGCAAGTGGTCCTACTATGTCGAGACCCCAGCGCGCCAGTGGCCACACCGGGGGAATTGGGTTGAGGCTTGTCGGGGGCCTGCGGATGATGCGCGCCATCCATTGGCACCCTTGGCACCGACGGACGAGGTCCTGGGCGTCGGTGACGGCAATCGGCCAGTAGAAGCCTTGTCTGAACGCCTTGCCGACTAACGACCTCGGCGCCAGGTGGGATCCACATACGCCCGCGTGGATTTCCGCCAAGAGTTCCTTTCCTTCCTCAGTCGAGAGGCAGCGCAGGAGCGGCGCGCAAACCCCCTTCTTGTAGAGCGTCCCTTCAAACACCTGGAAGGACCGTGCGCGGTGCTGCAATCGTCGCAGCTCGGCAGGGTCCTCCGGCTCGGCGAGGCCTTGTAAGAATTTGAAAATGGGCTCCCGCCAATCTCCTGGCCGATCAATGCGGTGGACAAGTGCCGCGTCCCGATTGTCCTGCGCGATGGCCGCCTTTGCTAACACCTCGTAGAATGCCCCCTCCGGGGGGGGGCAGTTGCTGGCTGGCCGCCTTAGCGAGGGCGTCTGCTTGCTCATTCTCCGCCCGGGGGATGGCCTTGACGGTGACACCCAAAAAGTGCCTTTCTCTCGCCCGTACCGCCGCGAGGTACTTGGCCAACTCAGGGTCCTTGGCTTGATATGACTTGTCCACATGGCCGGCCACCAAGCGTGAGTCGGTGCGGACCAACACCCGCCTCGCGCCGGCTGCCTTGAGCTTCGCCAGGCCAAAGAGCAGCGCCTCATATTCGGCCGTGTTGTTGGTGGCGGGGAAGGCAAGGCGCGCCGAGTACAGCAAACGCTGTCCCTCGGGCGTGACGATCACCGCCCCTACGCCCGCACCGGCGACGCTGTAAGCTCCGTCGATTGTAAGCGTCCAGACGGGGTCATCACACGCCCGGCCGGGTTGGGCCGGCGGGGTCCATTCGGCGAGGAAATCCGCCAGGACTTGGGATTTAATTGCCATTCGCGAAGCATACGTCAAGGAGAAGGGAGCGAGCTCGGTGGCCCATTTACCGATACGCCCTGTGGACTCCTTGTTGTGTAGCATCTCTGCCAGGGGGAATGAGGAAGGCACTGTGATCGGGTGAGCCAGAAAATAATGCCGAAGCTTTCGGGAGGCCATGACCAGCGCGTAGGTGAGCTTCTCAAGCTCCGTGTATCTTGTCTTGGCGCCTTGGAGGGCTTCGGAGACAAAGTAGACAGGCCGCTGCATGGCGCCTTCCTCTAAGACGAGGACGGCACTGACCGCGGTAGCTGACACGGCCAGATAGAGCAGGAGGGGAGCCTCTGGTGCTGGGGCGACCAGAGTGGGGAGACTTGCCAGGTGCTGTTTGAGCTCATTGAAGGCCTTCGCGCAGTCTCCGTCCCAACGAAACCCATCGCACCCGCGGAGTGTCTTGAAAAACGGCAGGCCCCGCTCCGCCGCCCTGGATAGGAAGCGGCTTAATGCTGCCATGCGGCCCGCCAGCCTCTGGACCTCCCTCGTTGTCTTGGGCGGCTCCATACCCAGGATAGCGTCTACTTTGTCGGGGTTCGTCTGGATGCCCCGCCCGGACACGAGGAAACCGAGGAGTTTGCCCGCCTGTACCCCGAAGACACATTTGTCGGGGTTGAGCTTGATGCCCGCCTTCCGAAGGTTGTCGAAGGTCTCCTGGAGGTCCCGGCCGTGTAGAGCAAGTTGCCGAGTTTTGACCACCACGTCATCGACATAGGCTTCGACGTTCCTCCCGAGCTGGGCGGCCAGGGCAATGGCGACGAGGCGGGTGAAGGTAGCGCCTGCGTTCTTCAAGCCAAAGGGCATTCTGACGAAGCAGAACGTCCCAAGTGGTGTGATGAAACTGGTCTTCTCCTCGTCGTCTTCGGCCATGTATACCTGGTGGTAGCCGGAATAGGCGTCCAAGAAACTCATGAGTTCGCACCCAGCAGTGGCGTCAACCAGCTGATCGATGCGTGGCAAGGGGTAGTTGTCCTTCGGGCACGCCTTGTTGAGTGCCGTGAAGTCGATGCACATGCGCCAGGCCCCGCTGGCCTTTTTGACTAGCACCGGGTTAGCGAGCCATTCTGGATGGTGGACCTCGCGGATGACCCCGGCGCGAAGAAGCTTCGCCACCTCCGCTTTGGCCGCCTGCTGTCGATCCATCGACATACGCCGGAGCCTTTGCTTGACCGGCTTGGCGTCGGGGCGGACCGCCAAACGATGCTGGATTACTGCGCGATCCACGCCCTTGATGTCCTCCGGGGACCATGCGAAGACGTCCACGTTGTTCTGAAGCACTCGGAGCAGCTCCCGTTCGACCTCCGGTGGGAGCCCCTCGCCAATGGAGACAAACTGCCCCTCCGCCTGGAGCGGCACCTTCTTGACGCCGCCTTCGGGCCGAGGCTTGGGCGTCCACCCGGGGGCGGAGGGCCCAGCACCGGGCGCGCCGGAGAGGGCATGCACCGGGCGATGCGAGACGCGGCTGCCGCCTTCGGCACGTCTTGCCAGGTCCTGGTCGCCGTAGATAGTGATGACACCCTCCGGGCTCGGGAGCTTTACACACAAGAAGGCGTGGTGCGGGATTGCCTCGAAAGAGTTGATGGCGGGTCGCCCCAGTATGGCGTTGTAGGGGTGCGGGATATCTACGACATCAAAGGTGACATGCTCGGTCCGGATGTTACCTTTGTTGCCCTTCTGACGGAAGGTGACAGGAAAGGAAACGTGCCCCAGGGCCTGCAGCGGTTGGCCCCCCGAAGCCTTGAAGTGGAGCTCCCGGCTGCTCCAGCCGGCTTCGGGGGATTGCCATGCGGTCGAGGGCGTCGGCGAATAAGATGTTCGCGGAGCTTCCCCCGTCGACAAGGACGCGCTTGACTTCGCAGCCTGCTATGTGGGCCTGGATGACTAGAGGGTCTTGGTGAGGGTACTCCACGCCCCTAGCGTCGTTCAAGTCGAAGGTGATGTTGCGGGGCGGCATCCACAGCTGCGGCTGCTCCCCGGGGGCTTTTGAGGAAGAGCCTCCGGTGATGACGTTGACGGTGTGATGCTGCGCGCCCTCCGCTGCAGTGGCCCGTGTGGGGCTATCCCTTGGGTGCCCCGCATGGGCTTCGGCGGGGGGCCGAGGAGGCGGAGACCGAGATCCGGCCGTCACCCTCCGCAGCTCCATCACCGCGATGCATGCCCTTGTGTAATGATCGCCGTAGCCGTGTACCTCGCACCACTTACCATAGCGCAGAAGCTCCTGCTCTGCGCGTGGTTGGCTGCCGTAGTCAAATCCACCCTCCGATCCCCGGACTCCCCTCCGTGAGGCGGGGTCGGGTCCTTGGCGAGTGCTCTCGGTGGCGAGGACGTGATGGGCCGCCTGCGACCGGCGCTGGCGGCGCCGAGGTTTGGGCCTACACCGTGACGAGCCTTCCTGTACTTCGTCCTCACCGCCTCGGGGAGGGCCGCCTCGGGGCTTTCAGCTACGGCCCGGGTTCGAGGAGAGGCCACCCGCCCCGACTTCGCGCGGGGGCCGCTCCTCATGGGCGAGGACGAGAGCGGTGATGCTGCGTCTTCGCGCATCCTCCTCCGCCCGCGCATACTCGTCCATTTTGTCGAAGAGCTTGGCCACTGTCGTAATTGGCCTCCGCGCGTTGTATTCGGCCATCGGGCCCGGGCGAAGGCCCTGTATGGCTGCATTAACGACCGTGATTTCATTAACATCGTGTACCTGGCCTCGCAGTTTGGCGAAGCGCTTGAAGTAGTCCCGGAGCATCTCCGAGGGTCCTTGCTTCACAGCGAAGAGGTGGTCCGCCTCGATTCGCTCGAGATGATATCCTTGAAAGTTGGTACGAAGCCGGTCGCGAAGCTGCTCCCACGCATAGATGGAGCCCGGCTCTATGGTAAAAAACCAAGAGAGCACCACTCCGCGCAGTGCGAGGGGGAGTCCCTTCGCCTTCGTGGTGTCGTCTCCGCCCGCGGCCTCGATCGCGGTTTCGTACACGCGCACGAACTCGCGAGGATCCGTGTCGCCTTCGTACGAGTCGGTGATGCGAGGGAACTTGAAGTCTTCGGGCCACGCGGCCTGCTGCAGCCCCGCCGAAAGCGGGGATTCCAGATCTACGCACCTCAGCGGGACACGGCTAGCCGTGGGGGCTTCGCGGCCGTCCACCTTCTCTGGCGTGGGCTCGGGCGCAACTACTGGCGCGACCTGCTGGCTCCGAGCCTCTTGTATATCTCGGACGGCTCCGCGAAGGTCCCCTAGTTCTCGCTGGAACGCGTTGAGAGCCGCCAGCAGGGCGCTTTCCATCACCGGTGTGGGCGGGGTCGCCGGTGCTTCCGACGGGCAGATCGGCGTGGGGACGACCGCGTCGCGGGGTCCCGAACTGCCGGTCGCTCCGTCGTGGCTACCTCGGACCGCCCGGTCCGCACCGCCGGCGAGGGTTGCAGTGGGGGCGGCGAGGTCGGCTGTCGTCGCGTCGGCGAGGTCGGTTGTTGCCGCACCCGCGTCGACATCTTCGACCGCCGGGTCCGTCCTCGCAACGCCGGTGGCGGGGTTGGCCGTCGCCGCGCGAACGTTGACGGCTTCGGCCACCGCGCCTGCATCGCCACCCGCGTCCGCCGCTGCCGATGCCGAAGCTCTGGTACTCATACGACGCTCCGGCCCGGCCGCCGCTGAGGAAGCTTTTTTCGGTGCCATCTTTTTCTTCGGTCTTCAGGCTTGTCTTCGTCCTCCCCACGGACGGCGCCAACTGTTGTGGCTACAGACCAAACAGAGAGAGAGATGGTAGTGGAGAGTAATGAAGATAAGTGTAATGGCCTGGGTCCTCCCCATGGCTTACCCTCATATATATATACACATGAGGAGTGCTTTTACAGTTATACCCTTACGTCCGGTTATCCCCTTTGGGGGCGGTTATGTCATTACACAAGGCCTATTCTGGGCCTTATAATCTTCTACCAGGCCTGCTGGGTTTAGGTGGGGGCCACCCCTACGACACATGTCTTCAAGCTTTCCAAGGCGTTGTATGAACTTAAGAAGGCCCCTAGAGCTTGGTATGAGAGGCTTAAGTCCTACTTGTTGAGTCATGGGTTTGAGATGGGTAAAGTAGACAAGACCTTGTTCATTCGCCGGCATGGGACTGATCTTCTACTTGTCCAGATTTATGTGCACGACATCATCTTTGGCGGCACCTCGCATGCTCTCGTTTCCCAGTTTTCCGATGTCATGAGCTCGGAGTTTGAGATGAGCATGATGGGCGAGTTGACCTTCTTCCTTGGCTTCCAAATCAAGCAGACTCGGGAGGGTACATTCCTGCATCAAGGCAAGTACACCCGTGACCTCCTGGGACGCTTCGACATGAGTGATGGCAAGCCTGTGTCGACTCCCATGGCATCTTCCGCCACACTCGACCCAGATGAGGACGGCGAGCCAGTTGATCAGAAGGAGTATCGTAGCATGATAGGCTCCCTCTTGTACCTCACTGCCTCGAGACCGGACATACACTTCGCTGTGTGTCTGTGTGCCCGGTTTCAGGCTTCTCCTCGTGTATCTCACCGCCAGGCGGTGAAACACATTCTTCGGTACCTTCGAGCTACCATTGACTATGGTATCTGGTACTCTTCCTCGTCTTGTCTTTCCGTGAGAGCCTTTTCGGATGCAGACTTTGCCGGCTGTAGGATAGATAGGAAGAGCACTTCGGGCACCTGCCAGTTTATTGGCACTTCTCTCGTTTCCTGGTCTTCGAGAAAGCAGTCCGGTGTTGTACAGTCCACCGCAGAGGCCGAGTACGTTGCTGCAGCCAGTTGCTGTAGCCAAGTGCTTTGGATGGTCTCGACCCTGCGGGACTTTGGGTTAGTTATCGACAGTGTTCCACTCTTTTGTGATAACACTTCTGCGATTAACATTGCTAAGAACCCAGTGCATCACTCTCGGACCAAGCACATTGATATTCGTTATCACTTCCTTAGAGACCATGTAGAAAAGGGTGACATCGTGCTCCAGTTTGTGGAGAGTGACCACCAATTGGTTGATATCTTTACCAAGCCATTGGATAGCTCTAGGTTTTCAGCTCTGCGGGGAGAGCTTGGGGTGGTCTGTCCTTATGGACTGTTGTGAGGGGGGAGCTTTGTGCTTTACTGCTTTATTTTATTAATTATGCTCTTGCTCCTTTCTGTTGCGTTACATTCGGGGTGCATTGGGTTTAGTCCTTCTAGCATAGGTTAGAGTGCTTCTCTTGCCTAGGTGTTTAGACTTCTTGCTCTTAGCTTGTGACTCTAGGATGCTGCTTATTAGCTGTTTCTCTTCTCACTAGGTCGAGCTCACTCACTGCTTTTAAGTTCTAGCGAGGGTCGGGCCACCCTCGGGTAGACAGGGTACGTATTTGCTTCTTAGTCTGTTAGATGACCAGTTGATAGTCCTAGAGTCATATGGGGTAGATAAGAGTCAGTCTGAGCCATAGTATCCTCTATATCTATCTATGCTTTAAAGACTGCCCGTTCTGTCTTTCATTCCCAGCTTCTCGTATTTACTGCTTTGGTTCAGGGGGAGTTCATTTGGGAGCTTCTGGAGCTTAATATTGACATAACTCAACTTGAACTAAAAGTTGCATCACATATTGAGGGGGAGCTGGATTTCTTGCATGTCATTCTGCATTGTAAATACCTACATTGAGCCTTGATTATTATCCTTTCATGACATGTTTACATCGCTTTACATCCTGCCATGATTTATGCTTCATTGCTAAATTGATCATGACTTCATATGTGTAGACTAGCTTTTGCCATGATAAGTTAATTTAAATTGCTCAACTTGAATTAAAACTTGTCACACTCGCTCTTGAGATTAGTCTTTCTCTAGTTATCCTTTTATGATTCATGCCATGTCAAATAGGCTGAGATGAGCATTGAATCTTTATTGAGCTTTAGATTAAGCTATGTTAGTTCTTGATGATGCATAAGTTAGTACAATCTTTTATGAATGCAAAAGGATCTCTTTTGTGCGAAAAAAAAACTGATCTCACCAATTTTTTCTCATGAGACGGCTTGCCATTGCACTTGGCATGAACTTAGGGGGAGTTTTGGATGACCAAGATCATCTCCTTAAGCTTCTTGCTTGGAATCATCGCATAAGGCTTGAGATCTAGCACATGTCTGAAAATTTTGGTTAGAATCAACCATGAGCTTTAAAAGAAAATTCATGACAAATGTGCTCAATTTGCTTAAACTACAAACAAAACCAAGTACTTGAGCCAATGTTTCATTCTTGAGCGTCTAGCACTCTAATTTGACTCAATATTAGCTTCTTGGTTCCGCTTAGCATATTGACATGGTTTGCATCATCCTTGGATACCTCTAGCTAGACTTTGATCATGGATGACTTGACATGCTCACAAATTGCACTAAATTTCATATTGTCATCTATTTTAGCTGGCTTATATATATCCTGTCATGATCTAGATAGCATTCTATTGAGTTATGGCTTGATGTAATACTTCATGGTCATCTTGGATAAATCTCATGGGTCTACATGCTTAGAATAATCAACCTTCAGCCATTTCATCTATTTCCATGACTTGTTCTCTTCCTTGCATCCTTGATGTGTTTATTGCCAAAAGGGGGAGAATAGTGGTAGAAAAAGCTATTTTGGGAGCTTTGAGGAAAACTTGTTCTTTCTTTTGCTCCTTGTGTCGACATGGTCATTAGTTTTATTTCCTTCCCTTGGACCATGTTTGACTTCTTTCTTGCATTTCAAACTCAACTTTGTGCTTTTTCGGGGTTTGTCAATATACTCATCAAGGGGGAGATTGAGAGACCATGTGGAGGTCATCCCATGTATGTGATGAGTAATTGACATTGGTTTAGGAAAGTCGAGTTTGATTTTGTTGGTTCGGACCATGTCGTTGCGTTGGTGCGATGGACTCGGTCGAACTTGGTCAAACCTAGCCAAAGGGTTTAGATTGCATATTATGTCGACTTGTCAGGTTTGGGCTATTTCATTAATGCATTTATACTTTCATGTATCGAGCGGTGCTATTTGATGTGTTTATTGTCTGTGATGGCTACAGGACGTCGAGGCGGAGTCGTGGCGAGACACGGGGTGACCAGACTAGACCCAGGCGGTGTCGAGGTCAGAACGGTCGAGATGTGTCGAAGACGGCGGAGATTCGATGTGATTGCGAGTCGTGGACGACAAGGAATGCGGAAGCTTCCCGAAAGGTGCAGGAGGGGTGAAATGGTCATTTCACGAGGCTACACAAGTGGGAGCGGGTTCCATTGGATTTAGCGGGCGTAACGGGGTGGAGACCCATTAGCCAAGGGCTATAAATATGAGGGAGTGGCTGCATGCCCACTGATGCACTCCAAGCATTCTAGGGTTTGAGAGGTTGGTAGAGTGTTGCTTTAGTCAAAATGAGCTTTAGTTGTTGAGAGTTGGTAGGAGAGGCAGAGAAGGCTTTGTGCTTGTGTCCTCCTCTGTAGCTTTCTCTGGATGTTCATCCCCTCCTCCAAGCATGTAGTGAGTGTTCTTGAGGTTTAGGGAGAGGGAGAGGATGAGTTGAGGATCTTGGAATCATTCCTCTTGTATCAATCATGTATCTCCTTTCCTCTCTATCAATATGAGATGGATTTGGTTGAATTTGATTGAGTGTCTAGCTCTATGTTGGTTTTTGCTCTATGATGCTCTTTTGGCTTGATTTCTTGATTTCTTGTTTTTGGCTTGTTTCTTGCCGGTGAGTGCCAAAATGGGTTGCTCTATGATGGAATTGCACTTCAAGACCCTTTGGTCAGTTGAAATCCTAGAGGCAAGTGTTTAATTTCAGTTTTGCTTTTTGAGCCTCCTCTGTTCATTACTTTCCTTTCTAGGGTTTTGGTGGGAATCTTGTTTCCCTTCTTGAGATGGCCTGAAACTTGGTCTCTAGAGCCCAGGGGATATCAATTAGCCACCCTCAAAGTTTCATGGCTAGAGGATCAAGGATTTGTGAGGGATTTGGATTTTTGTTGAGCACTGTGTAGTGTCTCAGTTTTTATTTTCTAGGGTTTGGAGCAAATCTATGATTCCCTTTGTGTGATGGCTTGAAACATGGCTTCTAGAGTCCTGAGGTTATTAAAAACCTATCCTCAAAGTTTCATGGCCAAAGGATCAAGGATTGGGGAGTAATTTGATTTTTGGCTCAACTCGTGCAAGTTTTCAGATTTTTACTATAATCTGAAATTCTTATTTCTTGATGTGATTTCTTTGCTTCCCAAGCCCTCCTTGCTATTTGGAATATAGTTGTGGTGCTCTAGGGCAAAAAGAATGGGAGAAATCCTTCACTCTCTCTGAATTTTAAAGATCTGAAGTTTTTACCTATAGTTCAGATTTTCAGTTTTCTCTCGGGCTGCCTGGAACCAGGGGAGCGGTTAGACCGGCGTTTTGGGGGTGGTTAGACCGGCTATTACCCAGCGGTCAGACCGGCTATTACCCATCGATCAGACCGGCTTTTACCCAGCGGTCAGACCGCCCGAGTTGGGTTTTGTGATTTGGTTTTGGATGTTTGTTTTCTTTGTGTTCCAGTGTCTAGTAGGCCTTTGATCCTTCTTCATAGCCCTGTGGCTATTGAAGAAGAGTACCTTTAAGTGAACACTTCTTGAGAACTTTTCTTCATAGCTTTTCTTCATAGCTATTGAAGAAGGTTTCATCGTGGGTACTTGAGGGGGACGAATTTTTAGTGGTCGACATTCACCCCCCCTCTGTCGCCATTTCGGTCCAACAACCACGTTGGAAGGTGGAAGGCCAATTGGTTGAAGCATTAAAGGAGTATTCTCAAATTCTTGCGTGTCTGCTCAACTTCTGCGTAGTCTTTAGTAAAAGAGCAATAACTCTCTCCTCGGAAGTCCAAAAGATGAACCGTTTGTTGGAGATGAAAATAGACTTGATTATATTTCCATCCATATAGGATATGCACAGTAAAACATGACAGGATGGTGCACAAGCCTTCAAAGAGTCTTCAGTTTTCACACAGCATTTATCAGCTTGTGCAGCTATTACTAAAATGACCATAACTTTTTTACACAACTCCAAATGATGCACGGTTTGAAACATAGGAAAATGGACTGGACAAGCCATCCATTGGTCTAGTATAGCTGGTTGGAAATATTATAATTCATGCAATAAAGATTGCAAAACTCATTTGTTTTTTGGACCTCCCTTTTCCTCCCCAATGCACCTGAGTTCAATCAAAGAAGAAGAGGTAGGGGGCACCAAGTCACAAGAATCTGAAATGTAGCTTAGGTTAGCATTCACCTGATCATGTATTTGCTTAACACGTCTTCTCGTGATTGGTCCTTGATATTGTTGGTCCTTGAGAATATCTTGGTCGCGGAGATGATCATCTTCAGTGTGGTTATTGAAGGTTAGGATGTCCTCATCACGTTACCGCCAAGGCCCCCTGCTGCTCCCTCACCGGGCGCGGTGGCAGCGGATGTGGTGGCGTGGGCATTAGCATTAGCACTCTCGGCGACCCGCTCGGTACCTGCGCAGACCGCCGCGCCAGCAGTTGGGACGACCGTCGCGCCACGAGCGTCGAGGTCGGCAGCCGCAGCGCCGGCGCTGTCACTTGCACCCACAGCCGATGCCAAAGCCTTCGCGTCTCCGAGTGCTTCTTTTGTACCCCTCTTCTTTTTCGCCGCCGCCGATGATGAAGCCTTGTTTTGTGCCATCCTTCTTCAGATCTTGGAGCTTGCTCTTATCTTCCCCACGGACGGCGCCAACTGTTGTGGTTATAGACCAAACAGAGAGATGTAGTATGGTAATGGAGAGTTAGGTAAGCAATGCTTGGGATTTTTCCCCATGGCCTAGATGGCTTATATATATTCACATGGGGAGCATTTTACAGTTGTGTCCTTACACCCAAGTATCCCCTCAAGGGCATTTATGCCCTTATACATTTCCCGTTTTGGGTTTTACAACCTCCTAGCAGGCCAGCTAGGCTTAGGTGGGGGCCACCCCTACAACAATAATCATTACATTTTTAGTCATTTTTCGATGGATGAATCATGAGTCCGCTAATTGCTACTCCTTTGTCCACAAATAAAGGTAGTTGTTGGTTTTGTATAGTCAATCTTTGACTATTAATATATATTAAAATATATAGATTAACTATATGAAAATAACATCATTAGATTTGTTTTATAAAATATTTTTGTAATATATATTTTTTATTATCTTTGCTAGTATACTATAATAATAAATAATTGTTAAAATCTTGCATTTGAGATTGTAAAAAGCCAAAAACAATCTACATTTGTGAGTGGAGAGAGTACTCCATCACAAAAGGTGTCAGTTTTGAGACATGTGCAATGGAACTTTTTAGACTTCGTCCATCAATACGTCTATGAATATTGATGTTGAACATATGAAAATAGTACTATATCTAGATTTGTCTAGAATTCATGATATAATAATTATATATATATATTATAATAACAAATAACGATCAAAGTTGGTGTTGTAGAGACTACATCAAATGTCTAAAACGACACTCTTTGTGTGACCTGGGGAGTAACAAAATTTAAACTTGAACTGATAATTAAGAAAGGTGCACGTGTTTGCACTGGAAAGGTGGCTCAGACCTACAATTTCCCTTCAAATGAAAAATAAGATATTTGTATTACAAATAATTACGAGTGCCCACCGGTATCAGGCGAACTGGTGAAGTAATCGGTTGGTATGGTAGACTATGGGCATGTTTGGTTCTTTCAAATACTAATATTCCAAGATTATGAGTTTTAATTCCTATTTTGTAGGTGTATGGACTATGGTTATTGAGGGGATTTCATCACATAACCTCTTATCAGTGTATGTCTTAATTAAAGGCATGTTCCTTCCACGGGTCTCCTACTCCGGAGTATAATCTTGTTGCGTCGCTGCAACTGAATACATCATGAGACAGATCCAAAACCACTTCTCCGATGGCATTAACACTTGACAACCTTATCTAACAGTCTAATCGAAACTAGGGCTGGATATCGAGCTGGCTCGGCTCGGCTCGGCTCGGCTCGGTCTGGCTCGGTAGGATAACGAGCTGGCTCGTTATAACTAACGAGCTAAAAGGCTAGCTCGGCTCGGCTCGACAAAAAGCTCGAGTTAGCTCGTTTGGCTCGTGAGCCAGGGCCAAAAAATGTCTCCATCATATATTCATCCATGGAAGCATGGCTCGTTTGGCTCGTTTGTTTGGCTCGTTTGGCTCGTTTGGGTACAATAGAGTACAAATTAACACATGCATGGCTCGTTTGGGTACAATAGAGTACAAATTTACACATTAACACATGCAATAGAGTACAAATTAGGTCCATGGAAGCAGCATATGCATATCTAAATTCCTGGAAGCATGGCTCGTTTGGCTCGCGAGCGGCTCGCGAGCTGGCTCGAGTTGGCTCGTTATAGCTAACGAGCTAAAATCTTGGCTCGGCTCGGCTTGTTATCCTAACGAGCCGAGCCGAGCCAGCCACGAGCCGAGCGAGCTAACGAGCTTCGAGTTTTTCGTCCAGGCCTAATCGAAACGTATCACATTGATCGGTGCACATACGAGGATGATCCCAAAGTTTCTACTTATGCACGGATCAAAAGGCAAGCAACCATCCCCATCCGCCTCTTGTGCTGAGCTCCCATACAGGACGTAATTGGTCAACGGCGCCCTTGACATGGTTAAGGTTAAAGCATTTCATATCTTTTGCAAATATGAAGTCATAAAGGAAAAGCAAGTGCTCCTGGGAAGATAAGATTGGGAATTGTTTGGCATTAGTGGGGGATAAAGCTGCATACGGCTAATTAATCCGCCTCTAAGAGCTAGTGTTATGATGCTAAAGGCCAATACCACAAGTGGTATTGGTGAATCAATGGGTGGATTGTAGAATCGTACCGTACACGGACCAGAACAAAAAAAAAAGTCATATCTGTTGATAAATACTTCAGGTAAATTCGAACATGAACGGACCAGAACAAAGAAAAAAGGCATATCTCTGTTAATAAATACTTGAGGTAAATTCGAACATGAATTCACATCGGATATGAATAACTCTTCTAAATTTAGTTCGTAATAAATAATTTGTATTATTATAATAACCTGGCTTGAGCATTGAAATATCAGGATATAGGAGCCCGGTTACCCAAGTGTAGAAAATGCACATGCACACATATTTTACCGTATAAACCTCCAAGCTTATCTTCATTCCTATTAATATAATCCAATCCTAAAAGTTAGAATTTTCATGTTCATTTGGTTCTCAAGTGTTTTTTTTAAAGACGGTTTTCACTAGATTTTTCCCTAATTTATCCATGTTTCTGGGACTTTATGGTTGCTCCTAGCACAGAACTTGCTTTGCTAAGATAAGACCAAAATGTGTTTTTAAAAGTGCAAAATGTGCTCTTTGTACCCAATTCCATGTATTTGAACAAAATAATTCAATATTAAATTTGTAGCACTCTAAATGATTCAATTATAACTTCTTAGTTTCTTTTAGAATATTGATATTGCTTGGCTCATATTTGGATACTTTTAGCTAAACTAGAATTTTGATCATCTTGACATATACTCAAAAGGATTTAATTCATAGATCTTGTGCTAGTTTGGACATGCTTTGCTATATTTGAATTGTCATGATCTAGATAGCTTCTACTCATCATATGGCTTACAATAATTCTTGTTTTGAATCAACATGGATAATCTTCATAGTTCCTTACTAAGTTTAATTGAATAAAATTGCAGGCATTCCATTTGCATGATGCACTCTCTTATGTTTTTATTTGATCCCTCTATTTTGTCAAAAAGGAGAGAATTTGTTTCTTGCATCATTTGCATAGATTCAACTGAGAAAAATTTGAACTTTGATGAATTCATTGTAAAGGAAAAAAATTGAAACCTGATGAATTCATTGTCAAAGCGGGAAAAATATGCCCAAAAATGCTCATTTCAAGTGATTTAAGGCTAAAATGGTATATTTGAGCATTTGCATGTAAGGGGAGAAATTTGTATGAAAAGGAGGAGCTAAAAGTGTTTTTGGAAAATTTTGAGTTTTTCTTGATCTTATTGATCTCTTCTCACCATAACCAATGCCAAGCATAACAATTATTCTTTCATATGGACCTAGAGTGAGATTCCTACTTCTTGGTGAAGTTGAAGTTTTTTATTGAAAACTTGCTCTATCTAGTTGCTTCACTTCATTTCTTGCTCACTTGCTCATTTTTCAATTTTGTTTGCATCTTATAGACCAAGTGAAGCTCTCTTTCACAATTGCTCCTGCTTTCCAAGAATCAACTTGATTGTGCTCTCATTTGTATTTTTGAGGTATTGCCAATATGTTCATCAAGAAGGAGATTAAAGAACTGCATGTTGAGAATACCATTGTTTCATGCGTGTTAAACAATTGGCAATCATGTTGAGTTGAGATTTGAGTTTGCAAAAGTCTGCATTTTACCTCTCATGCATCTTTGCCAGAGGGGGTCTAACCGGCCTAGGGCTGGTGGTCAGACCGTACAGGCGATAGTCAGGCTGGCACAGAAGCCATGGTCTGACTGGCCGACGATGGTCAAACTGGTTGATGGTCAGCGGTTTGACCAGTGGTCAGCCACCGGTGTGACTAGCCATGGTGGTGTTAGTGATATGCCCTAGAGGCAACTATGTTTATGATGCATTACTTTGTTCCTTGAAATAGACATTATCATTATTGATCAATGAGTATGTGACTTATTTATGAGACTCTTAATGCTAAAATGTTGTTATTTCTAAATGACCCCTGATCATATATCATATGAGGAACAAATATGATTCAAAGATCAGCATATGTATTGATTGATGATCATGTCTCATGGATCATGGTATGGTGATACCAAATCAATAATATGGACATGCGTTAGTGAACATATGTTGGATACACCCGCCATGAGACACTGCAAAGATTCCATGTGTCATCAGTTGGTCTCAAGTAGTGTTTATGTAGAATCCTTAGACTTGAGATCATCATGGTTCCCAACATGCGTAGTAGCCTATTTTGGGACTACTAAACACTACTCCGTAACTGGGTAGTCATAAAAGTAGTCTTCGGGTTTGCCATGAAACATGTAGTGGGATGTGAATGATCAAGATAGAATTTGCCCCTCCTTATGGGAGAGATATCTTTGGGCCCCTCGATGTAATGGATTATGAAAGTGCATGGCCATGCCAAGGTGATTGAGGAGTCAATCACGAGTTTATAATCCATCACGGAATCGAGAGAGTGATTGAGCTATTAAGAGGATGACACAAGTCTCGCCTTGAGCTCAATCTATATCGTGAGGCAAAAAGATTCGTACATGAGAACATTACAGGTTCAGCCGATATGATCTTTACGTATACTTTGGGGTTAATATGTCTTACTAGAGGCCGCTATTAACAGGGTGACCGGAAAGGCGTTTCTGGGTCGCGACCAAGTATACGTGAACCTACAGGGTCGCACACTTAACGGGTTGGAACACTAATTCGAATGTGATTCGGATGTGGGCTCAATTCGGATAGAGATCCGGATAGACTCCTATTGGGCCTCGGTCCACGAGGCCCAAGTGAGGAGGTCTATATATATGGAGGCGAGGGGCTGAGGGGTGCATGCTTCTGTTAATCCCGAGCCAAACCCTAGCCGCCACCTCCCGAGCCAAACCCTAGCCGCTCGCGAGTGCTGGTACACTCGCGATCAGCGTTCCAGCCCCGGACGTGTGGATACCGGTGGAGGCGCTGCTCGTTGCGGCGTTGATCGGCATCAACAACCTACAGATTGGATCTGCTCGTGGTGTGGTTGATCGCGTGGAGGAGACGATCTGTTCGGTACGATCGGCTACTTCCACTACTACCTCGACGCGCGTGGTTGGATCGGCTTCTCCAACTCTTCTTCCGCTGCGCTGCGCGTCTAGTGGTAACGATCCATGATCCCTCCTTAGCATGATGTCCTGGTGTGCGCGGTAGAAAAGTTTTGTTTTCTGCTATCGTAGCCTACGCGCATTCCTTCAGGTGGTAGTCATACTAGGGTTGTGGTGTGATCAGAAAATAGTTAGCGATAGCTATGTTCCAAAGAGAGTGTTTTTCGGGCTAAGCTAGAGCAATATGACTAGGCAGGGTGGCAATCTGACTAGGGTGAGCTTGGTGGTCTAACTATCCACTAGGGTGGTATTCAGATAGGCTAGAGCGGTCTGATCGGCCACCCCATTGAGGTCTGTTGGTTCTGGACTTTTGGAAAATTAGGAGATTTGGTCATGGGTTGAGCTCTAGAGTCTAAGTCATTGCATTTATGGTGTATAAATCATGTTTGGACTAATATGGGTCAAGTTACGAAGAATTTATACCTAGAAATATTTTCTTAGTCTTTGATGTACAAGATGCTTGGAGGCAAATATGGTCGACGGCGTGAAGTTGGATTAGGCTTGGGGATGAGCTAAGGTACGGTCAAGAAAGCTAGGCGGGGTAGTTTGGCTCAAATGAAGCACAGAAGAAGACAAGGGATGTCTAAGGGAAGGTTCGAGCAACGGTTCATCGAATGATGCGGTCGGCTCAAGTGAGGCATGGTCGGGGGAACCAACACAGAGAGACATGCCAATGCATGAGCCATTGGTGGACCTACACATTGCAAGTATAGAAATTGCTTGCAAAAGGAAGAGACGACCATGGACTCGGCTTAGGGAAGAAGTGAGGTCCATGGTCAACACGAAGGAGAAAATGGCTTAAGGCAAAGGATAAATGTGAAGAACCAAAAATGGCTTAAGGCAAAGGTATACTTAGAATAGGATCCCTTTTTTATTTTAACTGGTCTTAAGGAGAAAAGATGGAAGAGCGGATTATAGGGTAGATAATCGTACCATAAAGAGGGATCATGGCAAGTAGCTTGATAGCAAAAATTATGTGCCATTGGATCAATTTAAAAGCATGCATTCGTTAAAAATCAGCTTTAAAACCAAAATTGTGCTCTTTCTAGAAGAGCAGTAGTACCGCAGTTTTTAACGTCGGAACTACCGCAGGACCGCTGGTAAAATTGAAACTACCGGCGACTGGAAGCTCCGGAACCCGAGCAGAGCCTTTTTTCCAGAGAGAAACCTCCGGATGCATTTTAGATTTTGCGGGAACGGAAGTACCAGTGATTTCAACGCCAGAACTACCGTAGGGAGCAGTAGTTCCGCTGTCCGGAGTGGTACTTCTAGAGCCCGAAAGCTCCGGAGGGGAGCGCAACCTTTTTTCCAGAGAGCACCAAGTTTGGGACTTTTGGTAGTTCGGCTCAAGCGGTAGTACCGCGCCGACTTTGCGGAACTACCACAGAGTGGTAGTACCGAAAGTTACAACGGCGGTAGTACCGCGCCGACTTTCTAACGGTCACTGCAGAGCCTCTGACATAGCTGTTCTGTTGCGTCAGATAGGGAAGCAGTAGTTCCGGCCTCAAACCCGCGATACTACAGCTCGCCCTGATTTTTCTAGAATTTGTTCCAAACGGCTAGTTTTGGTTGGTGGAGGGTATAAATACCCGTACCACTGCTCAGGGACAGTAAGAAGCGGCCCATTGAACATTTCTTGAGCATAGAGCATTCATTCCACCCCTAGTTTGCACATTAAGCATTAAATTTTAGGTGGCTGGGCAATTTAGTGCATTGCATTCATTAGTTGATCATTGGCACTCCAATTGCAATCGAGTGAAGCCCAAATCTTTTACTCTTGGTGCTTGCTGGCACCTGGACGATTTGGAGGAGGATTGATCGGTGATCTTCTCAAAGGAGATTGTGAGATGACCCAACATTCGTGTGAAGGGTGGAGCTCACCTACCCGGAGCGGGGAAGAGCTACCACCAGTGATCGAGGTGCTTCGGCTTAATTCGTGGAGCCGGTCCAATTCGTTTGGGCTAACCTCAACGTGGATTAGGGGAAACCGGCAAGTTTCCGAACACCATGGTAAAAACATCGATTGTGTACATCTCTCACTTGCTTTATTCTAGCTCTTACTTGTTTGCATTATTGATATTATTTGCTTGATTTAGAGCTAGTTTTGTTGCTTACTTGACTAGAATTGTGTAGGATTAATTGCTTTACATCCTTGCTATTAAAATTGTAGAGAATTAATTTAGTAAACAAGAAAAATTTAAAAACCTCCTATTCACAAAATGAAGTTTCACAAAGATGGAAAGAATGAAGCCCACATTAGCGAGTGGGACTCCGAGGAGAAGTATTCCAACTCCGACTCAAGTGAGGACGAGTCTCCCAAGAAGAAGGGGCTAGTTGGCATCGCCATCAAGAAGACTTCATCACTATTCTCCACTCCTACTTGCCTTATGGCTAAAGGAGAGAAGGTAAAATTCCTTGACGATGATTGACCCTCTTATGATGATCTCATGGATATGCTAATTGAACTAAATGAGTTTCTTGGAAAAGAAAAATCAAAATTTAAGGCCTTGAAGAGAGAACACAAATCTCTCCAAGAATCTTATGAGGAGCTAAAGAAACCTCATGATTTACTTCTCCAAGAAAATCAAAAATCTTGTACTAGCATTGGAATTACATGTGACATTCTAAATGAAATGCCTAGTATAGAGATATCAAAATCTAGCATGTCTACATCTCGTGATGATCTTCTTGCCATGCCATGTTCTTCAAATATTGATTCTGTTGTAGGGGTGGCCCCACCTAAGCCCAGCAGGCCTGTTAGAAGGTCATGAAGCCCAAAATGGGACATGTATAATGGCATAAATGCCCTTGAGAGGGATACTCAAATGTAAGGGTACTATTGTAAAAACATTCCCCATCTGAGTATATATCTATATCATTCAGGCCATGGGGGAAAACCCTAAGCATTGCTCACCTAACTCTCCACTACCACACCTCTCTCTGTTTGGTCTGTAACCACAACAGATTCCAAAAATGATTTAATTCTTGCTCATGATAATGTACTTGTTAATGAAAATAAGAATTTAAAGGAACAAGTGCTAAAATTAAACAAAAGTTTAGAAAGAGCATACAAGGGAAAGGCCACCATTGATAAATTGTTGAGTGATCAAAGATGCTCATTCAACAAAGAGGGACTTGGGTATATTCCCAAGAAAGGTAAGAAACGGCATACAAACCCATAAGGTTTGTAAAAGAAAATGGTAAGTACTGCACAAAGTGCCAGGATGTAGGACATATATACAATAATTGTCCTAAAAGTAAAATTCAATCAATTGGTTTATATGATTCATGTTACATGCTTAAGATATCTAAAGTAGAAATGCTATTGCTTATTTTATTGGCACCTCGATTTTGGGTGCTAAAAAGAAATCCATTTGGGTGCTCAAAACCTTGGTTACTAACCTCAAAGGACCCAAACAAAT
The DNA here is from genome assembly GCA_017311315.1 of Dendrocalamus latiflorus. Lineage (NCBI taxonomy): Eukaryota > Viridiplantae > Streptophyta > Magnoliopsida > Poales > Poaceae > Dendrocalamus > Dendrocalamus latiflorus. The sequence goes on along the minus strand of CM029616.1, from coordinate 12,434,201 downwards.
TTGGGTACCTAAAAGAACTTGATTTTCTTTTGTAGATGAACTACAAAACCGGTGGAAGGCATTGGGTGCTTGATAGTGGATGCACTCAACATATGACCGGAGATCGAAAAATGTTCACCACATTTGAGAGCGGGAGCAATGAGAAAATCACCTTTGGGGACAATAGCAAAGGAAAGGTACTTGGTTTGGGTAAAATTGTTATCTCAAATGACCTTTCTATTTCTAATGTATCTATAGTAGAAACATTTAATTTTAATTTGCTATCTGTTGCTCAATTGTGTGATTTATTCTTAACTTGCTCCTTCTCTAAAGAAAATATAATTATTTCAAAAAAATGGTAATGAACTTGTCTTCAAAAGTTTTAGATTTGGAAACCTTTATTTAGTAGATTTCTCCTCAAATGAATCTTGTCTAAAAACTTGTTTAATTACAAAAACATCTTTGGGTTGGTTATGGCATAGGAGACTAGGTCATGTGAGTATGGTACAACTTAAAAAGCTTTTCAAACATGACTTAGTTGTTGGCTTGAAAGATGTGAAGTTTGAGAAAAATAGACTTTGTAGTGCTTGCCAAGCCGGGAAACAAGTCGCAAATTCTCATCCTTCCAAAAATATCATGTCAACATCTAGGCCATTGGAGCTCTTACATATGGATTTATTTGGGCCAACAACCTATAAGAGTATCGGGGGCAATAGCTATTGTATAGTCATTGTAGATGATTACTCTAGATATACATGGGTATTCTTCTTAAATGACAAAAGCGAAGCCTCCGGCATTTTCAAAAGTTTTTCAAAAAGGGCCCTGTCGTAGGGGTGGCCCCCACCTAAACCCAGCAGGCCTGGTAGGAGGTTATAAGGCCCAGAATAGGCCATGTGTAATGACATAAGTGCCCCCAGAGGGGATAACCAGATGTAAGGGTATAGCTGTAAAAGCACTCCTCATGTGTGTATATATATGAGTACAGGCCATGGGGAGGAGGCAGGCCATTACGCTCATCTCCATCACTCTCCACTACCATCTCTCTCTCTGTTTGGCCTGTAGCCACAACAGTTGGCGCCGTCCGTGGGGAGGACAAGGACAAGCCTGAAGACCAAAGAAGAAGGACAAGCCTGAAGACCGAAGAAGAAGGATGGCACCGAAAAAAGCTTCGTCAGCGGCGGCGAAGGGAAAGAAGGCGGCCGGGCCGGAGCGTCGTATGAGTACCAGGGCTTTGGCATCGGCAGCGGCGAGCGCGGGTGGCGACGCAGGCGCGGTGGCCGAAGACGTCGACATTCACGCGGTGACGACCAACCTCGTCACCGGCACCGCGACGACCAACCCCGTCACCGGCACCGCGACGACCAACCCCGTCACCGGCACCGCGACGACCAACCCCGTCACCGGCACCGCGACGACCAACCCCGTCACCGGCACCGCAACGACCCACCCCGTCACCAGCGTTGCGGGGACGAACCCCGCGGTCGAAGACGTCGACGCTGGTGCGGCGACAACCGACCCCGCCGACGCAACGACAGCCGACCTCGCCGCCCCCGCCGCAACCCTTGCCAGCAGCGCGAACCGGGCGGTTCGAGGTAGCCACGATGGAGCGACCGGCAGCTCGGGACCTCGCGACGCGGTCATGCCCGCGCCGATCCGCCCGTTGGGAGTACCGGCGACCCCACCCGCACAGGCGGTGGAAAGCGCCCTGCTGGCGGCCCTCAACGTGTTCCAGCGGGAGCTAGGGGACCTTCGCAGAGCCGTCCGAGATATGCAAGAGGCTCGGAGCCAGTAGGCCGCGCCAGTAATCGCGCCCGAGCCCACGCCGGAGAGGGCGGACAGTCGCGAAGCCCCCACGTCTAGCCGTGTGCCGCTGCGGCGCGTAGATCCGGAGTCCCCGCTTTCGGCGGGGCTGCAGCAGGCGGCATGGCCCGAAGACTTCAAGTTTTCTAGCGCCATCGACCCGTACAAAGGCGACACGGACCCCCGCGAGTTCGTGCGCGTGTACGAAACCGCGATCGAAGCCGCGGGCGGAGACGACACCACGAAGGTGAAGGGACTCCCCCTCGTGCTGCAAGGCGTGGCGCTCTCTTGGTTCTTTACCATAGAGCCGGGCTCCATCTACGCGTGGGAGCAGCTTCGCGTCCGCCTCCACAACAACTTCCAAGGAAACTACGTCGACCGAGTCGACGCAGACCAACTCTTTGCTGTGAAGCAAAAACCCTCGGAGAAGCTCCAGGACTACTTCAAACGCTTCACCAAGATTCGATGCCAAGTGAAAGACGTTAACGAAACCACCATCGTTAATGCAGCCATACAGGGCCTTCGTCCGGGCCCGATGGCCGAGTACAATGCGCGAAAGCCAATCAAGACGGTGGCGAAGCTCTTCGACAAAATGGAGGAATATGCCAGGGCGGAAGAAGACGCGCGGCGAAGGCAAGGTGACGACTCCGACACCAACCAGGCCGGAGCCTCGGCAAAAGCCGAAGATCCGCCGAAGAACGGCTCTTCGAAGGGAAAACGTAAGCAGGAGTCGTCCAGGGATGCGCCCGACCGCTGGGACGCCTCGCATAAGGAGTCGTCCGATCAGCCCAAGCGCGGCCAGCAGAGGTCGAGGCGAAACCGGTACGTCCTCGACATTGAAGGCGGTTCCGACGAGGGCGCTCCTGCGGGCCGAGGCGGTCGGGGGCGCCGTGGCCGGGGGCGCGGCCGTGGCCGGGGCCGCGACGATAAAGGTCGTGGAGATTACAACGACCAGCACCAGGGACTGTGGTGTGTAGTCCACGGCCGCGGCAATCATGATACCCGCACCTGCACCTCCATCGCGGCGCTCCGCGATAGCGTCGCTAGGGACAGGAACCCGGAGACGCGTCCGCCTGCGGTGGCCCACGTCCAATTCCCGTACGAGGCCCCCATGGAGGTACAGGCGCAAGGGATGCAACCCCAGGAAGGCACCTTACGGATCCAAGCTCACGTACAGCAGCCTCGGGAGGGCCTCCTATCGCTGCAGGCTCCGGAGGCAACCCACCGCAGGATCATTAACGTCATATCCGGAGGCTCTGCGCTGGAATTTGCCTCAGCACGGCAGCAGAAGGCCTATGCGCGAAGATTACATCATGTGGCGGCATACCCAGCGCAAGCACCCCCGGACTGGGCGCAGCACGAAGTTACATTCACACCCGACGACGCCCAAGGCGTGGACTTCCCTCATCAGGACCCCCTGGTCATCCGGGTCACTATCGTGGGATGCGACGTGGGGCGTGCCCTGTGGACGGCGGTAGCTCCGCGAACGTATTGTTTGCGGCGGCCTTCGACCAGATGGGGATCCCTCGAAGCCGCCTAGGGCCCTCGGGAATCCCACTGCAGGGCTTCGGGGGACAACCCCTGTGGGCGCTGGGCCAAGTAGGTCTTCAAGTCTCCTTCGGCCAAGATGACAATGTGCGGGCTGAAGATGCCACCTTCGACGTGGTCGACCTTCCGTACCCCTACAATGCCATATTAGGGCGCCCAATCCTCAACTCCTTCGGCGCGGTACCACATCACGGCTAGCTATGCATGAAGATCCCGGGTCCCCGGGCCATCATCACCGTCCGAGGCGACCAGGATATGGCCCGGCGCATCGAGCCAGGTACCAGGTGCCCGCGTCGCGAAGCCCAACGGCGCTCCTAGAGCTGGCGTCACAGCACGGAGGTCCGCGGGGCCATTCAGAGGCGCCTTGGCGGGCCCTGCAGATGTCCAGCGACTAGAGGCTTCGGCCGCACTAAGGGCAAACGGTTAGTATATCCACCCCTTGTAAATTGCTTACCCGCGCAAATGGGGAGGTAATGAAGATCGCCGTTTGTCACTAATCTTTCTTCATCACGCGCAAGTACGCGGCGAAGGCGCGCGCAGGCTTAGCCAACGCGCGCGTTCCCGCAGTATAAATCGAAGTCGCACGTTCGCGTGTGCACTCGCCGTAGCCAAAGGTGACGGGCCTGAGTATAAACAAAGACGCACGTTCGCGTGTGCACTCGCCGTAGCCAGGGGTACGGGACTGAGTATAAATCGAAGTCGCACGTTCGCGTGTGCACTCGCCGTAGCCAAAGGTGACGGGCCTGAGTATAAACAAAGCCGCACGTTCGCGTGTGCACTCGCCGTAGCCAGGGGTACGGGACTGAGTATAAATCGAAGTCGCACGTTCGCGTGTGCACTCGCCGTAGCCAAAGGTGACGGGCCTGAGTATAAACAAAGCCGCACGTTCGCGTGTGCACTCGCCGTAGCCAGGGGTACGGGACTGAGTATAAACCGAAGTCGCACGTTCGCGTGTGCACTCGCCGTAGCCAAAGGTGACGGGCCTGAGTATAAACAAAGACGCACGTTCGCGTGTGCACTCGCCGTAGCCAGGGGTACGGGACTGAGTATAAATCGAAGTCGCATGTTCGCGTGTGCACTCGCCGTAGCCAAAGGTGACGGGCCTGAGTATAAACAAAAGACGCAACGGGGGGACGCCCTCGCGCGCACCAGTCTCCAGACTATAAAGGAAGTCGTAGCGTCGAGGTCCGCCTCCGCACGCACTAGTCCACGGACTCTAAATAAGACGTAGCGTCGAGGTCTGCCTCCGCACGCGCGAGTCTCCGGACTATAAAGGAAGTCGTAGCGTCGAGGTCCGCCTCCGCACGCACTAGTCCACGGACTCTAAATAAGACGTAGCATCGAGGTCTGCCTCCGCACGCGCGAGTCTCCGAACCATAAAGGAAGTCGTAGCGTCGAGGTCCGCCTCCGCACGCACTAGTCCACGGACTCTAAATAAGACGTAGCGTCGAGGTCTGCCTCCGCACGCGCGAGTCTCCGGACTATAAAGGAAGGCGAAGTGTCAAGGTCCGCCTCCGCACAAGCCAGTCTACGGACTATAAAAAGGCGAAGTGCCGAGGTCCGCCTCCGCACACGCCAGTCTACGGACTGTAAAAAGGTGAGGCGTCAAGGACCACCCCCGCAAGCGTCGTTTTAGGGAATCCTTGCGCAACAGGTGGCGTACCGGTGAACCCGCAGTGGCATCAACACACAGCGCATATCCGAAAAGGCCAGAAAATCTACATACCGGAAAAATCACACAAGTACAAAGGTCCAGCAACATCTTTGCCGCTCTAAGCCGCTATCCCGCGGGTTCGTCCTTAACACGCACTAAAGCGGGGGCCTCGCTCGAAGGTCGGCCTGCCCAAAAGTCCAGCGACTCTTCGGCCCTTCGCCAGCGTCGAAGGCGTCGCCGAGTTGAAAGGTCGGCCGCAAGAAGCCGGCCCCAGCAAGGAAGCTGCCCGGGATATAGGCGAAAGTCAGAATGCATGCAGCAAGTGTGTACTCCATTCGCAAAAAGAGGGAGCAGTACAACACACGCCTACACCTAGGCACCACGGCGTCAGACCTGCGAGTTCCCGGCGCCTTCGGAGGACCCAGCGCCGCCCTCGTCGCGTCGAGGGACCCCGTCCAGAAATTGGCCGAGGCTTCCCGTCCCGTAGAGCGACTTCCGGAGCTCGATCCGTGCAGCATCCGGCCCGACGTAAGCCCAGATCCGGTCGAAGAAGGGCCCGAGGGCAAGGCGAGCGGAGCGGACGGCGCCGGACATTACTCCAGCCCCGCCAGGCATCTCCAGCTGGGGGTCATCCAGCCCGGCGACGTGCGTACAACCGCGGTGCTGCAGGAGCGCGCACACCAAGCATGCCGACGTGTACGCGCAGTGGGTGCCAAAGGACGTCGCGGCGCCGCGCGCGACGTTGGCGGCATCCCCGACCCAGTGGAGGGTCCGAGACAACTCCTCCGGGCCAAAGGCGCGGTCCGGCACCTCAGTTACCAGCCCTTGAAGATGGCTCTCCAGCGCTTGCATGGCGTCCCACGCAACCACCGAGGCGTCGCCAAGCGTCTGGTTACGCTCCGCTAGAGTCAAGGCAAGCTCGCCTTTTTCCTTCTCTAGCGAGGCGACCTGCTCCAGGAGCCCGTCCCGCTCCGCCGCAAACTTTTGTTCAGCAGCTGCCGCGGCCGACTCCCGCGCCGACGCAACAAGTCCCTCGGCGTGTGCCCTCGCTTCGGCACATTCCGCTTCCAGCTGGCGGATGCGGGCGTCCTGGGCAGAGCGGGCTCCGGAGGCTTCGTGTAGCTCCTCCTCGGCGGCCCGCAGCCTATCCTCGAGCACCTTTCGGCCACGAGTATAGACCGCTTGCAAGTCCTGCCCCAGCACAAGTGTCTGCGGAAGGAAAAGACTCAGCAAGCTCAGCTAGATCAGGCGTTGTCGCATGAGTACTTACCCTCACCCCAGACACCTCGAAGGCGTCCTCGAGGCGCCCCGCACCGTAGGCCTGCAGCACTTGCGGGTCGACGCTGGTGGCCGCGTCATTCACAATCCCGCGCCACGCCCTCAGCGTCTCTGGAGGTGGCACGAAGTCCGCGGGGCTTACGCGCTCGAAGGCTCCGTGTTCCGCCAAGTGCTCCCCCTCCGAAATGAGCAACGCTGCAAACAGGGATACAAGTGAGCACCCCAAGGCATAAAAGCATACACCAGAGTAAGCTAAGCCACCTTACCTTCGGTAGCAGAAGGAATGGTCCCGCCGCGGGCAGAAGCCTCCGCGTTCGGGGAGGGCGACGGTTGTCCCTGCGCGGCGGGCGGCGTGGCCAGGGGGCAGAAGGCGCGTATGCCGCAGGGTCTCCGGTGCTTGCGCTGGAGTCCCACAAGCTTCTGATGCCCGTGGCCACGACGAATCCCCGCGGTGTCCGGTGGAGCTCCGGCCGCACACACGGCCATTTAGCCAGGGCAGCCAGCAGCGACACCGCCCCCGCAGCCGCGGTTAGCGAAGCCCCCGCGGCTGCCGCGCCCGGGGGCGAAGGTTCCATGGTGGCAGTTGTCGCAGGGGGCACCTCGGTTTCTGCTGCTGTCGGTAAGGGCAGCACGGCTCCGTGCGCCCCCGCGGAAGGCGCCTCCGGCACCACAGCGGCCACGGTCGAAAGCTCCACCTCGGCATCGCCGGTCCGCACGGGTTCCGCCTCGGTGACATCGGCGGGCGGTGAGATTTCCCCCCTTCGGCTGCTCGCGGCAAACCCGCCGTCCGGGACGCTCGCCGGAGATACCTCGCCTTCACGTCTGCGCCGCCCAAGCCTGAATCGGCATACCTCGCCGAGTCCGACTCCGCGTCCGCCTAGCCCTCGGGAGCACTAGCAGCAGCAGCAGCCGCCGCCGCGCCAAGCGCGGCAGGCGCCCCGCTGCGGCCCCTCTTCCAAGACAGTGTCTTCTTCTTCGCTGCACCGTCGTCTGGAGCGACACGGTCCGGCACGGCAAGGCCCAGAGCCTCGCACACGCGGTTGATTCACCCCAGCCCCGCCTCGGCGATAGCAGCCGCGCGCTGCTCGTGCTCCCTGCCGGTGTATGGCCCCAGGAATACGCGCGCAGCTTGCTCCGCCTCCTCCAAGCAAATCCCTGAAACAAAGGAGAATACCATCAGCATATAACGCATTCCGCGTGAACAAAGGAGAGACGCGATCGAGGCTTACGAAGATCGCCGGGCGCCGGCAGCAAGCAGACCGATGGCAAAACATTGTCGTCTCGACACTTCTCGGCGGCAAGACGCCAGTCGCGGGCAAGCGGTGCTACGCCGTACATCACGTACTCTTCGGCGAGGTCGCGCATGCTAAAGCGGGCGGCCACGCCTACGAGCCGCTGGACCCTCCGCTTGTCCTCATCATCGAGCGTTCGGCCGGGCGAGGGCTTGAACGCGATCGGTCGGCCTGTGCACTCAAGGCCGCTCCCGCTCTCCACACGGTGGTAGAACCACCGCTTCATCCAGTAAGACTCCCACTTCCCGCGAGTTGAGTTCGCGGGGAAGAGCTTCTTACACGACGGACGAAGGACAAAGGTGACGCTACCGAAGCTCGACAGCGTCCCATCCTTCCGGTCCTTGGGCTGGCATCGTGCCTCGTGAAGGTAGGCAAAAAATAAGGCGCTGGGCCAACACGCCCCCGAGCGCAAGGCCCAGCTGTACACCGCGAGCCGGGCCACGGCGTTCGGAGTCAGTTGCGCCAGCTTCAGCCCGAAGGTCCGCAGCACGTCGCCCACGATAGCCGCCGCTGGGATGCGGAGCCCCGCGTCAAAAAAGGCAACGAACACGACCGCCTCCGACCTCTCGGGATGCGGTTCCGTCTCGTCGGCGGCGGGCAATCGTACCTCCTGGCGCGCGAACAACTTTCCCACGCGCAGAAGCCCTTGGATCGTCTTCTCGGTCACAAGCGAGGGGCCCAGCTCGCCGGAGAACGTGCCTTCCTCCTCCGCCACCAGCCACTCCTTGTCAGCCGCCGTCGGGTCGCGCTCTTGGAGCGCGTATTTCACCTTTAACTGCGAGGACCGCCGGCAAATGTCAGAGCCACCAGCCGCCTGGCCGCTCTTGCTACCGGAGGCCATCGCTTCCCACGGAGAGATTGAAGCGGTGAAGATATCGCGAAAGTGTCGAGGGCGGAGCAGACAGGAAAGAGGGCGTAAAGGTGCGGGGACGCTATTACGGGGGGGCTATTTCAAGTCACCTCGCCCGTACCGCCGCTACCGAAGCGTCGCAACGATCCGCGTGCCGGACGCAACCGCAGCGGTGTAAAGGTCTGCCCCGCACGATTCCCCGTAACTGAAAGCGAAGTGTCGCGAAGGTCCGCGTACGGGGCGCGACCGCAGTCGTACAAGCGCCCGTCCAGCGCAATGCCCCATACCCAAAGCTGGAAGGCCACGACCACAAGCGCCAAGGGCCGTCACAGCACGACGCTACCAGCCGCTGTTAAAGGCGCACTAATGGGCCAGGGGATCACAACAGCCCCGGCGCCGCGCCATTCACTGCCCGCCCCGTGTCCCCCTTGCCTAGGGAAGAGGCGAGCGGCCGCGAGCACGCAACCGTCCACATCCCGCCGCCCACCAGTCATAGGCCGCCACGTGCCCCGGGCGCGTCGGGTTGCACGGTTCGGGAACCTAACCCTGGCAGACCGGGGGCCGGCGTGATTCCAGGAACATTTACAGCGCAAGACCGCATCGCAAGATCCCAAGTCACCGCACGCGTGGCGGTGTTCGCGACGCGAAGGCGTCAGCTCCGCTGCCACCCGTTCGAAGGGTAGGGGACGGAGCGCGCACGTCTACTTCGGCTGGGCGCCAGCTCCGCTGCCACCCGTTCGAAGGGTAGGGGACGGAGCGCGCGCGTCTACTTCGGCTAGGCGCCAGCTCCGCTGCCACCCGTTCGGAGGGTAGGGGACGGAGCGCGCGCGTCTACTTCGGCTAGGCGCGAGCTCCGCTGCCACCCGTTCGAAGGGTAGGGCACGGAGCGCGCGCGTCTACTTCGGCTAGGCGCCATCTCCGCTGCCACCCGTTCGAAGGGTAGGGGACGGAGCGCGCGCGTCTACTTCGGCTAGGCGCCAGCTCCGCTGCCACCCGTTCGAAGGGTATGAGACGGAGCGCGCGCGTCTACGTCGACTGGGCGCCAGCTCCGCTGCCACCCGTTCGAAGGGTAGGGGACGGAGCGCGCGCGTCTACTTCGGCTAGGCGCCAGCTCCGCTGCCACCCGTTCGAAGGGTATGGGACGGAGCGCGCACGTCTACTTCGGCTAGGCGCTAGCTCCGCTGCCACCCGTTCGAAGGGTAGGGGACGGAGCGCGCGCGTCTACTTCGGCTAGGCGCCAGCTCTGCTGCCACCCGTTCGAAGGGTATGGGACGGAGCGCGCGCGTCTACGTTGGCTGGGCGCCAGCTCCGCTGCCACCCGTTCGAAGGGTAGGGGACGGAGCGCGTGCGCGTCTACCCCGACTTGGCACCATTCCCGCTGTGTCGATGTCGGCACCTTGATACCGGCGGGTCCTCGCTCTAGCTAAGGCACTTGGCCGCCCGCCTCGGCCCCGCGCTGGGGAATAACGGTAAGCTGCAAAATCTACCTCGTTCTCCTTAACAGGCCACCTACAGTGCATCACCATCTTTCCAGAGTGATGCGGGCGGGCTCCATAAGGAACACCGGCTGTAGGTAGGTCTGCTAAGGAGAACAGGGCAAACCTTGCCGTCGTATGCAGAAACGCAGCGCGAAGGCAGCACGCGCGGCTGGCCACCGATCACTGACGCTGACCAAGCTCCCAAGAAAAACGGACCACCATCTGTGCATCAACATTCCCCAAGCCGCCCAGCGGCGCTAGGGAATGCTGATGCACGGAAGGGGCCTATTTTAGGGGAGCAGTTTCTACCAAAATGCATGCAGGAACAACGTCGCACCAGCGCCATATATATACCCTAGCAGCGGGGAAGCCAACCGGCGGAAGTCCAATCGGCAGAAGTCCAAATGCCGGGAGTCCGCCGTCACATTAATGGTCACGACGCCCCAAGGCCCGCACCGCACCAAGCACGCTTCACCACGTGGACGCCCGGAAGAGCGAGCGCCGCAGCGCGTCCCTTATCAATCAAGGCTCACGCGGCGGCTCAGGGGCCCGCCACGCTTACCTGTGCCAGTGCAATGCCCCCGGCGCGCGTCTACTTCGGCTGGGGCCACCTCCGCCGCCGCCCGTTCGAACGGTGAGGGCCGGAGCGTACGCGTCTGCTTCGGCCACAGCGCAGCCCCGGGTCAAGTTTGGAAAAGTTCACAGGCCGCAGGGACGGAGGGGGCCAAAGGACTCGGCGACATGGCTTCGGCCCCGTGAAGCCCTTCACCATGAGAGGCTCCTGTCATAGGGGTGGCCCCCACCTAAACCCAGCAGGCCTGGTAGGAGGTTATAAGGCCCAGAATAGGCCATGTGTAATGACATAAGTGCCCCCAGAGGGGATAACCAGATGTAAGGGTATAGCTGTAAAAGCACTCCTCATGTGTATATATATATGAGTACAGGTCATGGGGAGGAGGCAGGCCATTACGCTCATCTCCATCACTCTCCACTACCATCTCTCTCTCTGTTTGGCCTGTAGCCACAACAGGCCCAAAATGAATTTGATTTTAAAATAAAGAAAATTAGGAGTGACAATGCTTCCGAGTTCAAAAACACTAAAATTGAAGATTTTTTGATGAACTTGGAATAAAGCATGAATTTTCCACAACCTACACTCTGGAGCAAAATGGAGTTGTAAAAAGGAAAAATCGAACATTAATTGAAATGGTTAGGACAATGCTTGATGAATATAATACTTCCGATAAATTTTGGGCAGAAGCTATTAACACCGCTTGTCATGCCATAAATCGTCTTTATTTGCATCGTCTTTTGAAAAAGACTTCCTATGAGCTTCTCATTGGAAGAAGGCCAAACATATCCTGTTTTAGAGTATTTGGTTTCAAATGCTATATCTTAAGAAAGGGTGTTCGGCTCTCAAAATTTTAAAGTCGATGTGATGAAGGATTTTTTGTAGGATATTCTTAAAATAGCAAAGCATATAAATTTTTTAATAAAAATTCGGAATTAGTAGAAGAATCTTATGATTTTCAATTCGATGAGACTAATGGCTCTCAAGAAAAGCAAGAATATTTAGATGATGTAGGAGATGAAGGATTACGCAAGGCTATGGAAAATATGCAAATTGGAGACATCAAGCCAAAGGAAGATCTAACATCACCCACTACATCAAGACAAGTTGAACCTCTGACCTCTTCTACAACAAGCAATGTTCAAATTATAGAAGATGAAGAAAAGGATCAACAACCTACTACCTACAAGATCCACAATGCAATCGCCAAGGATCATCCAATAGATCAAATATTGGGTGATGAGAGTAAGGGTGTTCAAACTCGCTCTAGAGTAGCTTTATTTTGTGAACATTATTCTTTTGTGTCTTCTCTTGAACCTAAGCATGTAGATGAAGCTCTAGATGACCCGGATTGGGTTAATGCCATGCATGAAGAGTTGAACAACTTTGCACAAAATGAAGTTTGGACTTTGGTGAAAAGACCCAAGGAGCACAACGTAATTGGTACAAAATGGGTCTTCCGGAATAAACAAGATGAAAACGGAATAGTGGTAAGAAACAAAGCAAGGTTAGTCACTCAAGGTTATACTCAAGTTGAGGGTTTAGATTATGATGAGACATTGCACCCGTTGCTAGACTTGAGTCAATTAGAATCTTGCTTGCTTTTGCATCTAGCTTTGATATTAAATTATTTCAAATGGATGTTAAAAGTGCCTTTTAAAATGGAACTATCTCCGAACTTGTATTTGTTGAACAACCTCCGAGGTTCGAAGATCCAAAATACCCTAATCATGTTTATAAACTTTCAAAGGCGCTATATGGTTTAAAACAAGCTCCTAGAGCATGGTATGAGCGTCTTAGAAATTTCTTGTTTCAAAATGATTTTTAAAATTAGAAAAGTAGATATAACATTATTCACAAAAATCATTGGTGATGATTTCTTTGTATGCCAAATTTATGTTGATGACATTATATTTGGTTCTAGTAACCAAGATTTTTGCGAAGAGTTTGGTGAAATGATGTCTAGGGAATTTGAGATGTCCATGATAGAAAAATTGAGTTATTTTCTTGGACTCCAAATCAAGCAACTCAAAGATGGGACCTTCATAAGCCAAACGAAGTAAGTTAAAGACCTTTTCAAAAAGTTTGGCATGGAAAATGCAAAACCCATCATGACACTAATGGCAACAAACGGACATCTAGACCTCGACGAAGGAGGTAAGTCGGTAGATTCAAAGCTTTATAGATCCATGATTATTAGTTTGCTTTATCTTACAACATCTAGGCCCGGTATCATGTTTAGTGTATGCATGTGTGCTCGCTTTCAAGCTTCTTCAAAAGAGTGTCATATTAAGGCCGTAAAAAGAATTTTGAGATATTTAAAACATTCTTATAACATAGGGCTTTGGTATCCTAAAGGTGTTAAATTTGAATTAATTGGATATTCGGATTCCGATTATGCGGGTTGTAAAGTGGATAGAAAAAGCACCTCGAAAAGTTGTCAATTTTTAGGTAGATCTTTAGTGTCTTGGTCCTCAAAGAAACAAAATTCCGTAGCACTTTCAACAGCCGAAGCCGAATATGTTTCCACCGGAAGTTGTTGTGCTCAATTATTATGGATGAGGCAAACTTTGATGGATTATGGAATTAATTTTGATAAAGTACCTCTTTTGAGTGATAATGATAGTGCGGTCAAAATTTCCAATAATCCAGTCCAACACTTAAGAACCAAGCATATAGATATTCGCCACCATTTCTTGAGAGACCATGTTAGCAAAGGAAATATTTGCATTAGCCACATCCGGACCGAAGACCAATTAGCGGATATCTTCACCAAACCCTTAGATGAAAGCCGCTTTTGCAAATTAAGGAATTGTAACATCCCAAAAATTCAAAATTGAAAAAAATGGAAAGCTTTTAAATTATTTATGCAATGTATTTCATTTGAATTTGGAGTTTATGTATGTTTCTGAAAATTTGATTGAGAATTCAAAAAATTGAAGAAAGATTGAAAAAACAAAAATATGCAAATAATGGGAACTCGAAATTTTTAAATGTGAATCTGAGGAGATGATCCAGAGGAACCTGAGTAAATAAAATATAAAAGTTTCATTTTGAAAATAATAGTATAAGAGGGAAACAAAAACAAAAATATAAATTATATGCAACATATATACAAAGGGCCTAGAAAGATAAGCAAGACATAAAATGTATTTATACAAAAAAATATAGGCATAAAGAAAATATATACATGTATATAAAATGAAGGTGCAAATAAAATATATATATGTATATATATATATAATAAATATATATGTGCACATACAAAAATACAAATAAATATAAATATACATACCATATATGTATATATATACTTGTATCTGCATATGTATATATATACACTAAAACAATCGGGGCCAGCCCAGCCCAACATCCCCTTTTCCCCTTCCCACCCCGCCAGCCGTTTCCTCCCCCTCACTGCCGTCGCTGGCCAGCGGGCCCCTCCTCCATCCCGCCTCCTCCCTCTAGCCACGTGGGCCCGTGCCCCGCCCGCTCCTCTCTCCCCACGCTGGCCCCCCTCCCCTCTTTCTTTCCTTCTTTCCCGTGCGCTAGCTCCCTTTTCTTTTCTCCTCCTCCCTCCTCTCTTCCACGACCGAGCTTCTTCCGCGTCACCCCTCTCCTTTTTGCCCTGCGCCGAATCCCCCGAATCTCGGCCGCAGTTGACAGTCTCCCCTCCTGCCACGCGCCGCTCGCCCTGTCACGTTGCCCCGAGCCCCGCGCCGGACATTGCCCCACGGTCCGGTCCTCCGCCACCTCCGCCCGGTTCTCCGTGCCTCCCCCGCCCCTCCGCAGCTACAAGAAGCCACGGCTCCCCCATCTTTCCTCAGCGCGCGCTAATCAGTTTTTTTCCCCTTTTCCCCCACCTCCTCCACCGTGCGCAGGCCGCCGCTAATTCCACCGCCGCCTCTCCCTCGGAGCGCCCCCGTCTAATTCCACGCGGTGGGGGCGGCTACCCGGCGCCCTGAAGCCATCCCGACCGCTGGCCAGAGCTCTCACTGCCCGTGCGACGCCGGCGCCGTGCGCATGGCCGCGCCGCCATGGGCTCTCGTCGCCGGCCTAGCTCCGGCATTCCCCGATGCCCACCGACACCCCCAGCGGCTTCCATGCAACGCCAAAGACCCATTTGTCCCACCGCCGGTGCCTCCCCGACTCTCCCTCGCCGGCGGTGCCACCGGCCGTACCAGCCCCCGCTACTCCTCTGCTCTGGGCTCCTGCCGCTCGGCTCATCTACTTTCGCTGCCCCAACTAAATCAGGTAACAACGAGAGGCGGATTGGTTAACAGAGCGCGCGTTCGCTGAGCCGACCTGAGTTCGATCCTGCCCCGCACAGCGTTGCGGGTATTTAGGCCTTTTAATTTTTGTTTTGCTGTGTAAGCCAAATGCAGCCAGGGAATCATCAATAAAACTCTGAAATGATCCCTCAAAAGATATAAAAATTTGTTAGGATATAAAAGAGCTTCATAATTACCTAATCATGGATTAATCATCATATGCTAGTATATAATATGGCTTGGGCATTTAATTTAAATCCTTATTAACTAGAGGCTTAGTAGGAATGTTGATTAGAGATATGCTCACATGAAATGACAACTTAGTAAATAAAGATTGAATAAAACCTAAACCCTTGCATATTAGCAATTAAAGGTATTAACAAAAAAATGAGGTTTAGTGTATAGTCAAAAGTTAATAAAAAAATTAGGGATGATAAATGGAGGCTAATAGAATTTAAACAAGGCTTTAGAGAGTGTATGTATGAATTAAATTCAGATTAGTTGTCATGAAAAATAGTTAATGCGACTTTAATGTTTAATTTGTAAATCTAATTATTTATTAAAGGCATTAATGAGGAGAAGTGGTTTTGGATAAATGTCTATATTTAATAAAGATGGCCCTTAACTAGCATGTAAGCATATATGCCTAATAGTTAACATGCCATCAATAAACAAACCTCGGTGACACATTTTAACATAATAGCCCTAGGTCATCAAGATTCAAAATAATCTCACAGACATATAAATACTCTAAATTGAACCTGTAACCAATAACACGAGTAATTGGGGCCACATAAAATGATGCATATCAAGCTTTGCTCAGATGGCTAAGTTTGAACTAAAATTTGAAATGAAACTAAGCTTAGTGGTAGCTAAAGTATAAGCAGAATAAAAAATAGTGCCATTAACCAAATCTTAACACTAGCTTTAGTACATAGTAACATTGAGCACAGTTATAGCAAGCTGGAACCCGTGTAAATAGACCCTAACTCAAATTGAACTAGCCCAGTGATAGATGGAGGTACATAAAATATCATACCGCAAATGCAATAAACCTAGATTATAAGATCAACTCGGTAAGCTAAAAATTCGCAAATATTACTTATAAATATATGTGTGTGTGTGTGTGTGTGTGTGTATATATATATATATATATATACATCATATGCCCTAAATTTAATGCTCGCCAAAGTAATACCCAGCCAGACTTGTATCCCAATTCATGGAACTTCCTTGATAAATACCAAAAATAATAAAAGAGATTGTTAATAAAAAGATCAAGTCATCGTATTTTACTACCGACCTTGCCTCAAATCACCCGAATCACCTATTAACTCCTCATAAAACTAAATTGAGTTTATTCGGATTTATTTGGATCTTTTGAGTTATTTGCTTTTATTTGGATTCAGTCAATTGTCGCGTAATTAGAAATTGGGAGTCATGAAGATTCAGTGGATCAAGCGAGACCCAGCTCAAAGCAAAGATAGAGACCCAAAAGCTCAAGAGAAAGCATTATGTGAGCTCAAGACCGCGGTAAACCGCGCCAGACGAGTCACTACTTTGATCATGTTGATCCTACATTTTCTGCAAATTATTTTTGTTTAAATTATCAAATTGCATGCTGATATTTTATATGCAAATACATGTTTAATATAAGATTCTAGTTATATGCCCATTGTTGCTTTGAATAATATTACACCTCCTTTGGAATACTTGAATATGTGAACCTTGTCACCCTAGCAAAATTATAATGCTAACTTTTCAAAAGTAAGTCCATAATTATACGCCATGCTTAGTACTGCTTAGATACTTAGGGACGCTAAAACGCCCAAGCATCATTACCATCTTTAATCATGAGAAATTGGTTTGGGAAGTCATGCTGGTAATGACTGGTATATGTTGATATGATTATTTTATGTTTCCAAAAACCTCAACTTGCTTAAATATCTGGGCGGATGGTTCGAGGGGGTGTGTGTGGTGCAGTGGAAGCACAAAGTGATTAGTGGTAGAACCGCCCAGATACCATTAAGGACTGAATCTTGTTATGACCTCCTGTGTAAAACAGTACAACCACAAGTTTGTAAAGTACAACTTGGCTTAGTAGATTTACCGGACCAAAGTCATCCTCACAGGAGGAGGTGGTGAGGTAGTGCAAGCGGCTGTCTGTATGATGGCTTGAATGGGACACTCGCAGAGGGTGAAGTTCTGCTATGGTGGGCTAGCAGTGGGGGTAGTTAGCTGCTAGACGTTCAGAAGGAGAACATCCCCACAACGTATGGGACCCACCGCAGGTGGGAGCGACCCATAGGGTGAAATGATGGAAGGGGCGAGGTACTTTGAACGGTTACTGCGATGGTTTGCTCAACCGCATGACTAGGGAATCATGCGGGGCAACGAGTGAATTATCTCTTGTGGTGAAAGTGTACAAACTCTGCAGAGTCAAAACTATTCGAATAGCCGTGCCCACGGTCAAGGGCGGACATGGGAACTTAACCAGATATAGTTCTATTTCAAAAACTTTGTGGGTGGGAATGGAAAAAGTGGAGAGCAGTGAAAAGCCCTGATTTGAATTGCCCTGGGTGTCGTCCCAGTGCTAAGCTAAGCGGCTATAACGCTGAGAGATGCTATATGGTGCGGATGCCATGTAACGGTGGATGAAATCTGGATCGCTATTATTATTGCATTCTCTTACACATTATGTTTTTGTTCAAAATTGCTAGGTCTCAGAAATTTCTATGTATTATATATTTAAATAATGATGATACTCCTCACAAAATAAAATGTCAGAAAGAATAAATAGAGTCGTAAGAAAAGAAAATGGTTGTTTGTGGAAAACGCATAAAGAAGTAAGTGGATTCCTGTCAATCATAAAAAGGGTAAACGATAGTGTGGATTCTAGGAGAAATAAATTGGTGGAGGTTAAATGAATAAATAGGCTAGATAGATGATTTAAATGATTTTTAGAGAATTAGGTAGTGCAAAGGTAATTGCTGGATTACAACACTGATAACTAATATAAATTCTTGGAAGATGATGGCAATAATGAGATTAATAGGATTGGATCAAATACTAGATGGATGAATTGAATTTCTGGGAATATTGGAGAATGATAACAATTATTGGATTATAATCTTGATTACTGATATTCTTGGTGGATGTAAACTATTGAATCATAGACTTGATCACTGATATTCTTGGTGGAGGTATACTAGTGAATTAGTTAGAGATAGATAATTGATTGTTGGAAGAACAAATTATGGATTTGGATCAATAACAAAAGGATTGAATTGTTAGAAAGTTCTATTACGAAATATTTTGGTGGATTTAAAAGCAATTATGTTAGATAATCATTAGAATTTAGAAATAAAGAGTTGCTGATTAGCAACCACGAGATTAGATTGATAGGAATCTAGAAAGCAAAAGATATCGGTGGATTAACTAAATGATGTCACTCGCTGTTTGGAGTTTTAGTCAGCAAACAATAAAGAAAGTGTATTTTCAGTGGATTAGGTCAATTATGGCAATCGTTATGTGGAGTTTAGGTAGCAACAATAACACAATGATTAAATAACAATAATGCTACTAAAGGCGATTTTTGCAAATAAAATAACCCGAGCCTCTCCTTTGATAAGCCATGCATATTATTTACTTGCATTCTGTGTATTGGCTCGCGGAGCACGGTGGTTTGTGCTCACACTCGCTTTCACAACAAATCCAGAATCAGGAAACGGAACACTTCGCCTCAACAACACGATTGTACATGATGGCAGAGAAGATGAAGATATCAAGGGCTAGGTCGCGAACCTCCAGTTGGCTGCCTGTGGGCATGTCCTAAAGGTCCCACTTGCGTGCTTCGTTCTTCCGCTGCTGCAATTTAACAATTTCGGCCTAATCGGCCCATGAGTAAGTCTACTATTATATTTACGCTTCCGCATGATATTAATTTGATATTCATAATTGTAAACTGTGAGCACTATCTACTGATCCAGGGAATAGTGCGGTGGAATCACAGAGGAATCCGGATTGTAAAATCTGGGTCCTGACAGGAATGAATTAAATGTCATAGATTATTCTAATATTACATATATTTATGGCACATTTAAATGCATGCTCACTTGAAGTAGCTTGAGAGCTTTTGTGCAAAAGATTTTATGCAAAAAAAAAGGTTTTGATTTTGATCAAATACAAAAAAAAATTATTTAAAAGGTATTATTTTGGTGTATTTAATGCATAATGATCCTTAATGATTTTAGTTGAGTGCAAAAACTAGGGATTGTTTGCATCTACTCTCATTCCAATCCATTTCCTTCATGTTCCAGAACAATCAAAACTACCGCTGTCTTCCTGCGGTACTTCCGCTGAGCGGAACTACCAACCTTCACGGCGGTATTACCACATCTGACTTGAGAGGGGAAAACCGCTTGAGCCCAAGGGTTTTTGTACGGCCTCCCTCTCCTCCTCCGGTCCTTCCGGCCACACCTCCGACCGAGCCCGTACACATCCTCTCTCTCTCTCTCTCCCACACAAAATCCACCAAAACCGTCCCCTAGATCCATTTCTAGCGGATTTTTCTTCGAATCTTCAAGTCATCTCATCTTCAAAGGGTTCAACTCCTCCAATCCTCAAGGTATCTCGGATCAAAACCCTCTTTTTATTTCTTTTGAACCCTAGGTCAAAAATTTAGATTTAATTAGAATGTAGATGATTTTGCGCAATGATTCTAGGGCAAATGAGTAGATTTGGTGTTTAATGGTGTTTGCACACCTATTCCATGGATTCAATCCAAGAAAACATCAAATTTGTATGCACATTGTCACAAACCTAGAATCGTTCAGGGGGAGCGGAAGTACTTCTCGACTGGCGCGGTACTACCGCAGTGCGGTACTACGGCCCCAGAACGGCGGTACTTCCAATTTTTCTGACAGAACAGCAATTTCATTCTAATCTTTTCAGTCTAAATTGATCTATTCTCCCTTGGTCTTAATATAGTTTCTCCTTGTTCTTAGATGCCTAGAACAAAGGCCGCGGGCAGGAGGATGTATTCCTCCACCTCCAGGGATTCTGCTGGTACCCCCGCTCTCCCATCCACTGAGGCAGCACAGAAGGCTGCTCAAGACAAGGGGAAGGCCCCGGCATCTGAGTCAGACTCTGAGACAGAGTCTGAATAGGCAGTGAGCTCCCCAATGGAGGAATTTGAGGAGGATCTAACAGAAAGGGAGAACCCAGAAATTGATTTTAAGAAAATCACTGCTGATGAGTTTGCTAGATTAAGACATCGAAACCAATTTGAGCTTCCCTGCAACTCTGTCAACCCCAAGTTTCACACCAGATTCCAGGAGCAGATCATTGATCAATTATATGGGAAGAGCAGACTTTTCGCAGACCACAAGTATGTCGACTGGGATCATTTGGATTCCATCAACAAGTATGATGGGACATATAGGCTATTTCAGCGAGCTAGACTACATGAGCTAGTTGCATTGCCGTGTGACTATAATGAGGAGATTATTCGTCAGTTCTATGCCACAGTCTATATCTCACCTGACTTCCAGCAGCTCACCTGGATGACAATCTACCAGAAGATAGAAGCAACTAAGCATGGTTTTGAGCATGATTTTGCGCTGGCTTTGAGGGCTGAGTTGCGCCTTTGAGAAGGTCCTGCCCTTGATATTTCTGACATGTCCATCTACTATAACACTGCCGAGAGGTTCATACCAGGCAAGCTTGTTGGTCTGCTCCCTATTCCTAGCTGGTCAATAGGATTATCAACCATACCATCTTCCCCAAGAGTGAGAACTTCGATGCCATTAGAGGTCATGCTTGGAACCTTGATTACATCATGAAAGGACAAAAGTTTGATGTTGTGGATGTAATCATGAGGGAGATAGCTTCTTCCAAGAATGACAGTATTAAGCGCATTAACTATGTGCCCTACATAATGGCATTGATCAAGACAAAGTTTGAGTTTAGGGGAGGATGTGGAGGAGTGCATAAGCCATACAAGCCCAGACCTGAGCCTCCCATTCCTACCTCTGCTAGAGCACGGCAGGCAGATCAAGCAGCAGCAGGATCATCAGCAGTAGCAGTAGGAGTAGCCGGAGCAGCAGCAGCTCAGCCTGAGGAGGCAGGCCAGCCTTCCCTCTCCCAGATCTACTCGGCCATCCTTCAGGGGCTCTCCTCCCTGAACTCCAAGATGGATACTTTTGATGGGAGGTTGAACACTTTGGACAGTAGGATGACTTCACTGGACGGTAGAGTTGCAACCATAGAGTAGTCCCTGTCCTAGCCTTCTGCGTCGCCCCAGCGTTACACTCAACGTCGCCGTCGCGACCCTTCTCCTTCCGGACCTCAGGAGTGACTCTTTTTGGTACTTGTGCCAAAGGGGGAGAAGAGTGGGTAGTTGGGTTGGGCTAGGATGGTTTTATGTCATATCTATTTATTTTGGGATGTAATGAACTATTTACCTTTGAGTGCTTTGGTTGTAATGACATTATGCTTTATTTATCCTTTGGATGCTTGGATGTAATAACTTTATGCTCATGAATGTTATCATGTCTTTATCGCTTAATGTCCATTTATTTCCATAATATGATATCTCTTTGTCATGTGCATTTTGTCTCATATGTGATAATTTTTATCCTCTTTTTATACATGCACATGTTTAGGGGGAGTATCTCCTCTCTTGAACTTAAAAATGGAAATAATTCTCCTAATGTCAAGACAAAAGTTTATTGCAAGAATTATTCTCATTCAAAGTCAAAATGGAATATACAACTAGTTGCCAAACAAGTGGTATATTCAAAAACATTATTTTCCACATAAAAAGGTGTGTTGTCATCAATTACCAAAAAAGGGGGATTCAAAGCATCTAGGCCCCTAAAAATGGTTCTGGTAATTAATGAATTTATGTGAATATGGGATTAACATGTTTAATGAGTTGTAAAGGTTAAGTCCATATGTTGGCGACAAGATGCAAGCCAACGGATAAATGTGAAGAACCAAAAATGGCTCAAGGCAAAGGTATACTTAGAATAGGATCCCTTTTTTATTTTTACCAGTCTTGAGGAGAAAAAGTGGAAGACCAGATTATAGGGTAGATAATCGTACCATAAAGAGGGATCATGGCAAGTAGCTTGATAGCAAAAATTATGTGCCATTGGATCAATTTAGAAGCATGCATTCATTAAAAATCAGATTTAAAACCTAAACTGTGCTCTGTCTGGAAGAGCGGTAGTACCGTAGTTTTCAACGTCCGGCGACCAGTAGTTCCGCTGGTAAAATCGGAACTACCGGCGACCGAAAGCTCTGGAACCCGAGCGGGGCCTTTTTTCCAGAGAGCAACCTTCGGATGCATTTTAGATTTTGCGGGAACGGAAGTACCGGCAATTTCAACGCCGGAACTACCGTAGGGTGCGGTAGTTCCGCTGTCCGGAGCGGTACTTCCGGAGCCCGGAAGCTCCGGAGGGGGAGCGAAGCCTTTTTTCCAGAGAGCACCAAGTTGGGACTTTTGGGAGTTCGGCTCAAGCGGTAGTACCGCGCCAACTTTGCGGAATTACAGCAGAGCGGTAGTACCGGAGTTACAATGGCGGTAGTACCGCACCGACTTTCCAATAGTCACTGCAGAGCCTCTGACATAGCCGTTCTGCTGCGTCAGATAGGGAAGCGGTAGTTCCGGCCTCAAACCCGCGGTACTACCGCTCGCCCTAATTTTTCTGGAATTTGTTCCAAACGGCTAGTTTTGGTTGGTGGAGGGTATAAATACCCGTACCACTGCTCAAGGACAAGAAGAAGAGACCCATTGAACATTTCTTGAGCATAGAGCATTCACTCCACCCCTAGTTTACACATTGAGCATTAAATTTGAGGTGGTTGGGTAATTTAGTGCATTGCATTCATTAGTTGATCCTTGGCACTCAAATTGCAATCAAGTGAAGCCTAGATCCTTGGCACTCAAATTGCAATCAAATTGCAAAGGGACCAAAATCGTGGTGCTTGGATGGTGTTTGGAGAGCGGTTTAGGTCAAGGAGGTGCTGAGGAGGCCAAGTGGATGGATGCTTGCTCCTTAGTGGGTTGGGCTTATGTGCTTGAAAAGTATGCATAAGTCATGTGTTGAGTGTAAAACCCGATGTATGTCGGGTTAACAAGTGTCTCCAGTTGTGCTAAGTAGTTGCGCCATCTACTTGAGTAGGAGGGGGCTAGAGGCATCTATCTAACCAACCAACTCATCTATTGTCTAGGGTTTATGAGAGAGGCTTTTGGGTGTGTGCTCTTGGGTGAGAGAGTTTTGTCCTCCATGGTGGAGAGGCCGTAAAACATTCATCTATAAGTTGTAATAAATCAATCATCTTCATCACCCATGGTGTGTTCTTAATCGTGTTGATTTTGCACTTGTTTTGGTTGAAGTTTTTGCTCTCTCCATGGTGGATAGGCTGTAAAACATTCATCTATAAGCTGAAGTAGATCAATCATCTTCATCACTCATGGTTTGTTCTTGATTTTGTTGATTTTGCACTTGTTTTAGTTGGAGCTTTTGCACTCTCATCTTCCCTCTTGATCTTGTTGGTTCTAAGGACGTGTAATAGATATAGATGCCTTATGAAGATCATATGCCATCCATCTAGGGACTAGCTATACCAAGATCTTGGAGTTTGCACAATTTAGCTTGATTTGGAGCACTTCTCATGAAATCAAAATATGAGGGTTTTGATCTTGAATCTTTGGGTTCTCTAGATTACTATGATATGTGGGAACCTATCTAAGGCCATCCCTAACCCACGAGCAAGTTGTATATCAAGTTTTTGAGTTTTGCCTGGTTTTGATGCAACAATGCTTATTTTAAGGAAAGTTAGAACTTTGGGCAAGATCTATATGATCCTTCGATAGGTTAGGTTCCTGATATTCTTGACAAGATGTGTGCAAAGTTTTAAGTCATTTGGACTTATCTTTTTAGGTTCTGGTTTACGCTATTTTCTATTCTAGAACAGCAGAGAGCGGTCAGACTGCACCTTGCTAATGGCCAGATAGCAGGCTGACCAAACTGGTGCTCCTGGGCGGTCTAACCACCAACTGGTCCAACCACTTCTCCACAGCGGTCTAATCAGTTGCAAAGAGTTGAACTCAATTTTGCTTTCGCGTTTGTGTGAGTTCTCTCTTGGTAAGCTAATCTAATCTTCCTAGCTTCTAGTTGCTAGTGGTGTTCTACAAAAAGTTCTACTTTCATAACTTTTGCTTTCATCTCCATATTCCCTTCGATTCCAAATGCAAGTCGTTTTAGAATCTATGCCGATCAAATATTTTTAAGTTTGATCATCAATATATTATTAATCACCAAGATTGACAACACAAAATTAGTTTTACTAGATCTATCATGAAATATAACTTCATAGTGTATAATTATTTTTATTTGAAACATCATATTTCGATAGAAATTGATGCTCAAAGTATTACCTTAGAAATTATGTCTAAAATGACTTACATTTACATTTGGAATGAGAGAGAGTAGTACTTAGCATGCCTTATCCTGGTGGAAATTAACGACAGGGTACCATTATGGACCGGATCGAGTGGAGAATGGTAGGTTTACTTTAACAACCAACACTGAACACACACAATTTTATAATTTTTCTCAAAAAAACTTTGTGGACACGCTAATATGTTTTTGAATTTTACCTATCTTTGAGATCATACGCAACAGAAGGATGTGAGTTTGGATGAGGGGGATTTTGTGGGAATTGAACTAAATCCTCAAACTTCTAAACAAGGTTAAAAAACCCTTACCCACCAAACATGCCTTAGGACATTTACAATGGTATAAACAACTATTGTTTATGGTATCCCTCTATGTCATCTATAGACAATACTAAAAACAGCTCCTAAATGGATTATCTTTTCACATGTCTTTATAAATAACTCTTTGATGTATATTGTATTTTGTTTTTTCTGTTACAGTCAACTACTGTATGAGAGACGATATAATTCTTTATGCCCCTTCTCTCCATATCAAATCGTGTCCTACGTGACAAGCCTTACAGACAACTGGCGTCATACCATTGTACATGCTTTTAAAAAAGCACCACAAATAGACTTCCAACCTGACGACAATGTATTGAAATATTAGTATACAAGTAGTATTGGTTCAGCGGAGGCACCAAAGCCATCTATTACACGAACTTATAAAACTACTGGTACAAGCCTATTTCTACGATCGATATACGTACGTACTTTACAAACATGTAGGCATTACTCCTCATCTAACGATATGTATATATATGTTGTTAATTAGTTTAACCATGGTTGTGCACAGAAGCAAAGCAGCAGTCAGGTCAGTTGGGTATAAGTTTGAAGCGAGGCTTCGAAAACGCTGGAGCCGGGTCGTAGGCCCCATAGTCGTTTGTCTTAACCATGTCCATGAGGCTCCTTATTTGGGTGATCCCCATAGTCGTTTGTCTTAACCATGAGGCTCCTTGGATGGGTGCCTGAAGCTGTTGCTCCTCCTTCAGATACAGCAGTGGAATGGTCCTGAATCATGTGATATGAGAATCATATAAGAATTTATTTCCTAAATATAATTCTGAGCTGTTTTGGTCCATTTCTAAAAGTTAACATTATCAATTTGTAATTCAACAAAAAAAATATGTTTTAGTTGTTGAGAATTTTTCTTCTAATGAAGGCCTTAACTGAACAATAGCATGGCTACTCAAGTACTCAAGTAGAATTTCGTCTATACCTTCTGAATCTTTTCTTGCGCCAGCTCCTTCCTCCTGCAAACACAGTCGTAGAAGATTAGTGAACCTACCTGACAGTTTTTTCTTCTTTGTCTACCGTATACAAGTACCTTTTTTCCAATATTACGGATCTTACACATTTTATGTGAAAATTCTTATGCTTTCAATAGACCAATACTACATATTGTCAGGTGTTTAAAAACATACCAGAGTTAATAACTAGAAGTTAGAGATTAGATTCTATTTGAATTAGAGATTGGTTTTCCTTATGTTAGAGATATAGTTAGAGATAATATTAGTTACTATATATGTTAGAGATATGATTGGAATTAGATTTTATCTGTTAGGGGGAGCCATCTATATAAAGGGGCTACCGCATGCTATTGTAATCAATCAGAGAATTATCATAGTCTTCCTCGCCTAAACATCTAGTCTCTCTCCCTCACGTTCTACGCCGACGCCATCCGGCCATCTTGGTGGTATTTATCCCGGTTCATGACAACTTGGTATCAGAGCAGTCGATCCCTTCCCACGACTTCTGCTACCATGGTTCCTGTTGCCGAGTCGTTGGCCGCAATAAGAGCTACTGCTAATGAGATGGCTAACGGCTGGAGCGACGCGATCGCGCTCTGCAAGGAGATCCGCGAGCAGTTGAAGGAAATCAAGGAATCAAATGAGAATGCGATGAAGAAGCTACAAGAGATCATGAAGGCACGTCATCATTCAACACCAGATCTCCAAATCACCATATCACCAGATCTACAGCAACAAGAACCACCGACAGATCCCAATAACCAAGCACCGCTGTACCACCACGCCGCTCCTCCCTCGGTTGCAGCATCTTCCGCAGCATCGTCTCCGACGGCTCCATCGTTCCGTCCAGCGTCCACGCGGGCGCCGCCGCGGCCGAGGAGATCTTGGTCGCCTCCACCGCCGCCTCGACCAACCGCCGCCGCCTGGGCCGCCGTCGGACGGGGCACTTCCCGCCGCTGCAGTCGCCCGCTCACCAGACCGCACCGGCCACCGCTCGTTGCCGCCGTCGACCGAGCCGTCTCCAGCCGCTGCTGCCCGGAGCCGCCGAAGCCAAAGCCGGTCGTCACCCGAGCCCCTGCGCCTGGGAGCCGTCGCCAGGCCTCCTTCTCGCCGAAGCCGCGCACTGGCTGCTGCCGCCAAAGCCACCGCCGTTCGGCCTTCTCTCCGCCGAAGCCGTCCACCGGGAGCCGCCGCTCGGTCCACCTGCCCCAGCCACATGCGCCTCGTCCTCGACCTTCCCGCCGCCCGTCTTCGACTCGAAGCGACCAGCACCGCGGGCCCCGAGGGCCACCGCTCCAGATCTGCCCGAGCCGCCGCCGCCGGGTACGCCTCCACCCGAGCCGTCGCCGCAATCGCCAGCTCCGCCGGCCGCCGCTCCGCAGGCCGCCCGCTCAGCCGTTGTTTCCGCCGCTCACTCGCCGTCTCCGCCCGAGTCCGCCGCCGGTCGCCGCTCCCTTAGTCCGCCACCGGCTGCCGTGGGGACGCCCGGAACAGCCGCCGTCGCCACTAGTCACCACCGACCGCCGCTTCTTCCGCTGCCAGGCCGTCGTCGCCGGAATCCCCGCCTCCCTCTGTTTCTATCGTGAGACCGAGCCGTCCGCACCTGGTCTCTAATAGGACAAGAAGTCGGTGAAGGAAAGTAAAAAAAAATCCAAAAAAAAATTTAAATTTTTTTTTTGCAGGCATTAAATAACCGAAGGCGCTACACTTCGTCTAGCCTTGTTCCATTTGGATTTGGCCGGTCGCCTCTATCTGCTGCAGCACCCCGCCACCGTTCGTCTTCTACATCGGCATCAAATGTCTTCCATTGGCCGCCGTCTAGCAGCTCGAGGACGAGCTGCATGTCCGAGAGGGGTGTAGTGTCAGGGGTGTGGGCCTTGGGGCCAAGGCCTAGTCGGTCTATTATTAGAAGTTAGAGATTAGATTCTATTTGAATTAGAGATTGGTTTTCCTTATGTTAGAGATATAGTTAGAGATAATATTAGTTACTATATCTGTTAGAGATATGATTGGGATTAGATTCTATCTGTTAGGGGGAGCCATCTATATAAAGGGGCTACCGCATGCTATTGTAATCAATCAGAGAATTATCATAGTCTTCCTCGCCTAAACATCTAGTCTCTCTCCCTCTCGTTCTACGCCGACGCCATCCGGCCATCTTGGTGGTATTTATCCCGGTTCATGACATCTAACATGGCAAGTAGCTGAATGTTCACGTCTTTCTTTTCATCTAAATTCAAGAAATTTTACAGAAGATTAATTACTTTTCTGGAAAAGCAAAAACAAAAATCAATGGAACAGAAAAACCAACCTGCAGTACAAACTGAAAGCACTGATACCACCATGAGCAATAGAACAACAACTGAAGCTCTATCAACTTTCTCGGAGCTCATTTTCTTCTCTTTCCCTCCAATCCTCCCGGTTCTTAAACGCTACCACCCACCCACTCTACCTAAAAGGACTGTATCAGAACAGAATCAAGGTTTATATAGCACACGAGCAGTGCTTCAACCTTAGCATGATTGGTGCGCCCAAATTCTCCTTATAATAACAGAAAGCAAATGGTACATAATGAGCACTTTGTCTCCATGGTTTCTGAGTGTGCCGTCAAGTGCTAGTGGGCTGTTAATATGCTATCTCAAGGCGAACAAAAGGAACAAAGCGTTAGTGGAATGCTTGACTGCTCCAGTTCTTTTCTACCGCTAGAGCAAGTGACGGGGAACCACTTGGAGCCATCCGGCAAGCGC
Organism: Dendrocalamus latiflorus; assembly: GCA_017311315.1. NCBI lineage: Eukaryota > Viridiplantae > Streptophyta > Magnoliopsida > Poales > Poaceae > Dendrocalamus > Dendrocalamus latiflorus. The sequence goes on along the minus strand of CM029616.1, from coordinate 12,405,975 downwards.
CATGAAAAGGCGGTGCATAAACAAAATGCGCTATGGTTTCCAAGTCATTGTGCAGCATTAAGGATTGCGCTTGCACCGCACTTGCACGTTGAAAGGTTCAATTGAGTATCATGCGCTAACCACAATAATAATCATTACTTCTTTTTAGTCATTTTTCGATGGATGAATCATGAGTCCGCTAATTGTTACTCCCCAGTCCACAAATAAAGGTAGCAGTTGGTTTTGTACGGTTAATCTTTGACTATTAAAATATATAGATTAATTATATAAAAATAACATCATTAGATTTGTTTTATAAAATACTTTATAATATATATTCTTTATTATCTTTGCTAGTATACTATAATAATAAATTATAGTTAAAATCTTGCATTTGAGATTGTAAAAAGTCAAAAACAATCTACATTTGTGAGTGTAGAGAGTACTCCATCACAAAAGGTGTCAGTTTTGAGACATGTGCAATGGAACTTTTTAGACTTCATCGATCAATACGTCTACGAATATTGAGGTTGAACATATGAAAATAGTATATCTAGATTTGTCTAGAACTCATGATATTATTATTATTATTATTATTATTATTATTATTATTATTATTATTATTATTATTATTATTATATATATATATATATATATATATATATTACAATAACAAATAACTATCAAAGTTGGTGTTGTACAGACTACGGTGGTGATCGGTTCGGCTGAAAAGCTCATGGCTTATGGCTGAAAACACAGTAGCTGGCTGAAAAAAGCATTGTAGCTGACAGAGGCTTATTTAGCATAATTAAATTTAAAAAATTTAAAAAAATAAAAAATATGTTAGCCCATTACGTATAATACAAACAAATACGGGAAAAAAAAGAACCGGCAAAAAAGCTCAACAAAAAGTTAAAAGTTCAGAAAAAGACGAAACTTATGAATAGTGGAAAATAAGCCAGAAGCCGGAGCCGAGTTGATCAGTGCCTACATCAAATGTCTAAAACGACACTCTTTGTGTGACCTCGGGAGTAACAAAATTTAAACTTGAACTAATAATTAAGAAAGGTGCACGTGTTTGCACTGGAAAGGTGCTCAGACCTACAATTTCCCTTCAAATACAAAATAAGATATTTGTATTACAAATAATTACGAGTGCCCACCGGTATCAGGCGAACTGGTGAAGTAATCGGTTGGTATGGTAGACTATGGGCATGTTTGGTTCTTTCAAATACTAATGTTCCAAGATTATGAGTTTTAATTCCTATTTTGTAGGTGTATGGACTATGGTTATTGAGGGGATTTCATCCCATAACCTCTTATCAGTGTATGTCTTAATTAAAGGCATGTTCCTTCCACGGGTCTCCTACTCCGGAGTATAATCTTGTTGCATCGCTGCAAGTGAATACATCATGAGACAGATCCAAAACCACTTCTACGATGGCATTAACACTTCACAACCTTATCTAACAGTCTAATCGAAACGTATCACATTGATCGGTGCACATACGAGGATGATCCCAAAGTTTCTACTTATGCACGGATCAAAAGGCACGCAACCATCCCCATCCGCCTCTTGTGTTAAGCTCCCATACAGGACGAAATTGGTCAACGGCGCCCTTGACATGGTTAAGGTTAAAGCATTTCATATCTTTTGCATGTATGAAGTCATAAAGGAAAAGGAAGTGCTCCTGGGAAGATAAGATTGGGAATTGTTTGGCATTAGTGGGGGATAAAGCTGCATACGGCTAATTAATCCGCCTCTAAGAGCTAGTGTTATGATGCTAAAGGCCAATACCACTTGTGGTATTGGTGAATCAATGGGTGGATTGTGGAATCGTACCATACACGGACCAGAACAAAAAAAAATGGTCATATCTGTTGATAAATACTTCAGGTAAATTCGAACATGAACGGACCAGAACAAAAAAAAGTGAAATACTTCAGGTAAATTCGAACATGAATTCACATCGGATATGAATAACTCTTCTAAATTTAGTTCGTAATAAATCATTTGTATTATTATAATAACCTGGCTTGAGCATTGAAATATCAGGATATGGGAGCCCGGTTACCCAACTGTAGAAAATGCACATGCAAACAGATTTTACAATATAAACCTCCAAGCTTTTCTGCATTCCTATTAATAAAATCCAATCCTAAAATTTAGAATTTTCATGTTCATTTGGTTCTCAAGTTTTTTTTTAGAGACAGTTTTCACTAGATTTTTCCCTAATTTATCCATGTTTCTGGGACTTTATGAGAAGCGAAGCAGGAGTTTTCCTTTTTTTAGAATTTCTAAACATGCAGTACTTACTTGCTATTTTCCATAGAAGCAAGAATCTTGCAAGAAATTAGGAGATCAAATTATTAGAGGAAATATTATTCATCAACAGTAATACACCATCTAAAGTTAATACGGAGAGAGCTGAGGATTGATGGTCATCATGGGTCCTCCTTCGGACCTTCAGTACCTTTATACGGTTTGCATGTACAGGGTAATAGGGGGGGGGGGGGGGGTCCTTGGTTTTATGTTTTATCTTGCCACGCTAAGTCGCACCACAGTAGGTCCTTGGTTTCATGTTGTCTTGCCACAGTTTCTTATGTTTAGTTCTATGCCAGAAGTGTGATTTGCTATATTTTCTTAATCTCATGGATTATGTCATATACTCAACTTCCTTGGCTAACTTTGTTACATTTAAGAGTGGCATTTTGTTGGCTACACTTTTTGAGACAAGCCACACATTAGCTTAGTTATGTAAGGTTGGATATCAACCACACGTTGATTTGCAGTAAATATGCCCTGTGATCTCATAAACATCCCACTTCAAATTGCAAATGTACTATTTGGTAGTTACATGATCTCTACTCTTTAAAAGTACGAGTTGATGGTCGTCGGTGTGTTCTCTCTTGACTCACCGTAGCTGTCCGTTCAGCCTCGACTATTTGCAGCCATCTGATCTCAATCTTCCTCCCGACGAGCGTAGCTTCTCTCCAACTGCTCCCCCACGAGGCCACTTCTGTTTCTACGAGGCCACTTCCGGTCCCCACCCCCTCTCCCCACTTCCTCCTCCGCAACACCCCAGTCCCACCCTCGATCCCTAGCAGAAGCCGTCACAGCTCGTCTTCTCGCATCCGTGCCACCGCTCCTCTCATCCTCCCCTGGCATCCGCGCCATTGCTCGCCGTCTAGGAAAGATGAGGAGGAGAGAGGGGGGAGTGGGAGCAGCGGAGCAGGGCCGGCATCGAGGGGCGGTGAGGATGGGGGACTCCGATGGCTCCATCATGTTGGTCGACGTCTTGCGCATCTCCTTCGGCGGCAAGGTCCGGCCACCCTCCTCCCTGGCTCTCCGTTTCTTGGAAATCTATGCTGCTTAGGGATCTTTTCCTCGTGATGGGCTCATACCTCGCAACAATCGCAAATTGCATTGGGTTTGGGTGTAATTGGGAGGTGACAGATTGGTAGGTGAAACTATGTGAACTTGATGGTATTTGGAGGTTTGGGGGGGGGGGGTTCGTTGGATTTCGTGGGTTGCATTGGCATCGCGTTGCTGATTGTGGTCAGTTCTTGATTTCTTGTGTTCTTTCCTTGTTTGTTTTTTCTATCTTTGCACATCAATAGGAGAGGGGCAGAAAAGAGTGGTGGGGGTGAAAGATTTGGTTTTGGGGGAGGATTTGGGGAGATTTATTGGTTTCTCGGTGGAAGATTTGATTTCTAGGCTCTGTTTTATGCGATGACGGGGCCGAGCGGCGGTGAAGTGCACATAGGGGAAGCTCGCCGAAAGGGATGGGTGAGCCTGGTGGTGGTCGACGTGGCCTTGCGATCTCCCGGTGATGCTCCTATAGCAAGCGATCAGTGAACGGGACGATGAGTAGCCAGAATTGCTCCTGGCGGTAGTTCACTGGAGACGAAGGAGAAGTAGGAGCTCGAGAGGCTAGGGCTCAATTGGTTGCAACGGGCGCTAGGTGAGGAGGCTAGGAGGCAGAGAAGTGGCTTTATAGATGCGAAGGAGAGGCATAGTACCGTCGTACCATGAGGCGTTGCCTCAGCTGCTTCAATGGCACCGACAGAGATTCGGGACAGGAGCGACCCGGGTTGGTGCAGCGTCTCCCTTGGGTGGATACTCGGGCATCATTGCAGAGACCCCCATCCGTTGCCATTGCCGGCAAGGCCATGGTGACCGACGAGATCGGCATCACCATCGATCACTGCGGCGGCTGCCTCGGCTGCCTTGCGCCATTGCTCGGTCTGCACGCATGGTTGTTACGAGCACACAACGTGATCATAACTCGTGCGTGTAGTCGTAACTTGTGCAGCGTGGTCGTAACTCGTAACCATCATCTCTCCTGAGGCAAAATTGATAATTCACGTGCTTTCTCTCTTCCCTTTAGCCCAAAAATGATATAATAGTGCCCTCGGTGTTCTACAGCAAAATTACACCTTTTTACAGTGTATTCTGGTGTAACCATGTTTTTTGGATATCCATTGATAAATGATGATAATTTACAGTATCCTATAGCCAATTTCCCCTTGGAATTTGTAGTTTAAATTTCACGTAATACTCAAGCAGAGGGGTGGGTTCTTTTCCCCTTTGGTTTCTATTGCTATAGTAACTATCTTTTAAATGGTATGTTTTTAAGACTATGTCTCCATGTAAATTGTAGTATACATTATATCAGATTTAACTGTACCAACTAAAATCGCATGAGACTTTTTTTTTCTCTTCTACTGTCTCTCATGAACATCTCTCATGAAATCCAGGGAAATATTGATCTACCTGACAAGAGCATTGTCGACCTTGGGGTCAATCCTGGTAGCGACGACATCAACTGACATAGCAAGGGAACAACAAGGTATTAGATCTTGAACAAAAGGACACGATGGGGTCAGGGGAGGCTACACCTGCAGAATCTTGGAGCGAGGGAGGTGGGTCGCCAGGGACCAGGGTGAGCTCCCACGGGCATGGCGGCCAAGTGTTCCGGAAGGAAAAGAAGCACCGCACCAGGGGTGGACCTGCCCTTCGGGCGAGCCCGAGCGGCCGCCTGAGCTCCCCTCACCGGCCAGACACCCCCCCGGCAAGGCCCAAGTCCAACCTGTCCAAGGCTCCAAGCAAACACCCAATAAACACATGGCCCAAGCCCAACCGCCCAACAACGGAATGAGATACCAGCGGAGTAGCGGACGACGCACCACGCACGACAGTCCACCAAGCCAAGAAAAGAGAGCCGGCGGCGGCGCTAACCTATATCCCGGCCTCCCGGGGCGGCAGAGGCGGAGGACGGCGCGGCGGCGGCGCCCAGTCGGAGGAGACGGCGCGGCGCCCAGGCGGCTAGCGGGCTAGGGGAGGGCGGGAGGCAGTGGCCGGCGAGTGTAGCGCCGGAGTTTGAGGAGAGCGGTCGCCGGTCGGGACTCGGGAGCGGCCGGCGGATTTTTGAGGAAGCGAGGGCCGAGGGCCGGCGGATTTTTGAGGAGGCGAGGGCCGAGGGCCGGCTGATTTTTGAGGGGATTTTGGAGGAGGCGTCGGCCGGTCGGTGGATTTTTGAGGAGGCGTCGGCTGGTCGGTGGATTTTTGAGAAGCCGAGAGCAGTGGATTTTTTAGGACAGAGGAGGCGTCGGCCTTTGAGGATTAGTAATTACTTTTAGTCTTTTACAATTTTATCTACCCTACTCTATAATACACCAAAATTATCTTTACTACATCCACCCCCTCAACCACCCCCACAGTCATGCCTAATCTAAGTCCACCCAGATTTGTGTACCAAAGTAATCCAACTCCATACAAATGAATGGTCTGGATCTCTCCTCAAACCTTATTCTCTTACTCATTGAAGATCCTAAGGTCAAAATCATTTGGATCATGCACATCATTGAACCGGTACGCTGGCCACCCCCGCCCCCGCGCGAATCCCGCGCCTCCCCCACGCCTCCCCACGTTCTCCCCCGTCTCCCCCTCCGCGTCTGCCCTCGGATCTCCGCGCCGCCTCCTCCCCTCCCTCATCCGCCGCTCCGCCGTCGCCTACTCCTCCCCACCCTGCGCCGCCGCCGCCTCCTCCTCCCCCCACTTCTTCGCTCCGCAGACCTCCCTCCGCCCTGCCCTCGATTCCTCCGCAGACCTCGCTCAGCCCCCGCGCTACCGCCGCCGCCTCCCGCTCCTCCGCTCCGCCAACGCCTCCCCTTCCCCACCCCTCGCTCCGCCGCCGCTTCCCGCTCCTCTGCTCCGCCGCCGCATCGCCGAGGAGGAGGCCGCCGCCGCCTCGGCCCCGTCCAAGACCGCCGCCCGCAAGGCCGCCCGCGTCGGCGCCCCAGCGCCCAAGGTCTCCTCCGCTCCTCCGCCGTCGCCGCCTCCTCCACTCCGCCGCCGCCTCCTCCTCCCCCCACCTCCTGCCTCCCTCCGACCTCGCTGCGACGCTCCTCCTCGACGACGCGCCGCCTGCCCTCCCAGTCTCCTGCAACTCCAAGCCCACCTCGCCAAGAAGCATAGATCTGCACCGCCACTCTCCCAAGTTCTTGGCTTCGCCTCAGATCAAACCGAACCGAATCGAATCGCCTCGCAGCCGCTTCGTGCTGAACGTGCCCAAGGAGGATTTGGAGTCGTTCGAGCGGATCCTGTTCCTGCTGGAGCAGGCGCACTGGTTCTACGAGGACAACTCCATCGAGCACAACCCCTCCCTCAAGTCCCTCTCCTTCAAGGACTTCACCTCTCTTAGTAAGCTTCCTTCTTTCTCTCCCTCTCAATCTCTCTCAGTGTGTGCAGTAGAGCCCTAAATCCCACCCAAGATTCTTGACGCCATCATTGGTTTGATCGCTAACGCTGCCGTCGCCGTCGTTGTTTGTGTAGTGTTCAATAGCTGTGCTGCTCTCAGGCCCTACCGCGCGCATCTAGACGACATCTACAAGGACTTCACCCACTACAAGTTCCGCGTCCCCGTCTCCGGCGCCATCATCCTCGATGACACCTATGAGAGGGTAATTTTTTTCTTCTAATTTTCACCCCCATCCTGTACCATATTACTTGCTCACTAAATGCGGTTTAGGAATTTGGAGTGGGACTGCTAGGTTTCAACAGCAAAATCTTGCTATACCAAAGTCTAAAGATTGAACATGAGCATGTCTCAAATCAACTACCCTGCTTGGAAAAATTGCAACTTGTATTCTATTATATGCTATTTTCTCTGATAACCTTTTATAGATGGTCTATTACATAATTGTCTCAAATCTCAATACATACAGTTTCACACTGTTCTGCACTGAACTTAAATTTCAAGCTTTGATTCTTTGCCCCCTGTAGCCTGCAATTTGCTCAGGAATTTTTCATATCTCAAAGTTCTTTCATTTTCCCCCTTCTCTGCAGTGCTTACTTGTGAAGGGATGGAAGGCTAGCGCCAGCTGGAGCTTTCCTCGTGGAAAGAGGAGCAAGGATGAAGAAGATCATACTTGTGCTGTTAGAGAAGTATAAACTTCAGAGCTGGATCACGTGTTGTGCTTTGGAGTTTCTGTCGAGCGCATTGCCCGTGTTTACGATCACTTGTCATTTTTGTGGTTTGCTGAGGCACCTGTAGCAAAGCAGTAACGTTCTTCACAGGTTAAATTGTTTCAATTATTGTTCCCTTCTGCAACCAGTAACACATTGTGTTTACTAAGTTAAACCCTCACAAGTTATAATTCATAGTTTTTACTACACAATGGATTGGAGATTCACTAATGAAATGTATATCAGAAAATGGCATTGCATGTAAATATGACTGTATTAATTAGTAGTTTTTACTGCACAATGGGTTGGAGATTCACTAATGAAATGTAATCAGAAAATGGCATTACATGTAAATGTGACTATGCTTTTTTATTAGTATTAATGCATAGTTGTCTTTTCTCTTTTTGTTCAGGGAAAGAAAAAGAAGCTGTTGAACTCAGGAAAAACTTCTAAAAGCACACCTAGAAAAGAGAGTGCTCCCATGGCTGATTTTGTGGATGATGATGCGGCCTTACAGCAGGTAATATATAATCACAAACATAGCCGCCAAACTGACGTGGTCCTTTAGAGACAAATGGATATAGTTATATTAAGAGCAGATACATCAAATTTGGATTGGCATAGTTTATCTCATATCTTTTGTGGCATGTGCTCTAAAGATTCAAGTTTTATTTTTTTTATTCTTTATATTTTTATTTTGTAAGCAGTCTTAATTGGTTACTACCTTGATCTACAGAGGTTGGAAATTGATTTTTGAGGTTGTGATTAATTCTCAATACTTCTGTAGTTGATTCTAGCATATGGGAATTGATTTTTGAGGGAAGTGATATCACATTTTTAAGGTTCAATAGGTGTTGTACTAATCTACTGTGATAGTTTATGGTTGGTTTTCCGTTTTGTGTTGGAAAATAGCTGATTATAGCTGAGGTATAATGCTCGAAAAGATGGTAAAAAATGCATATGCATGAACTTTTTATTATAAGTTATAACCTGATTAATAAAACATTAAAATGACACTTCTATGTAATGTTCTTGTGAGTAGTTCGCTCTATGTATGTGTATTATTCTTCTGCAATTGCTTGGATCTCTTTGGAACATTTTTTACTATCCACTTGTCAAAATCTTTGCAGCTAAACCTATCAAAATCACATTTCCTTTTCCCTCTATGCCTCTTTATATCTTGAATATTGAATTTGTACATTACAATTGCTATTAGCATTTGTTACCTAGAAACTGGCTATATTGTACTTGTTCATTTTTTGTTAACTATTTTCCAGTTTCCTTGAACACCAATCTTCTGTTCCGTTGGCCCAACTGCTGAAGTAATTTTTTTTCCTTTCCATTGATATCTGTTGGTAATCTAAACAATTTTCTATATTTTAGCAATCTATTTCTGAATATCAATTCGATTATTCAAGATTGTACATTGAACATTGTCCTTAGGATCCTTTGCCTACTTTCATTAACAGTTGCTTCATCTTCGCCAAGTGATCTGTTGTCATTATGTTTACTTCATGATAGCATTTATCAATGTACAAAGATGTGTTATATATGTTTGGAACATTTAATCTAGGTTTTGCGATAAATAAGAAATATGTTTGATATTTTTTTCAACTCAAATGCATATTCTTGCTGCGTGACCATTTCATATGATAATATCTATGCTTGCTTTAATGGAAAGGTGACACATGATGTAAGAACAAGACATAAAAAAATAACTGTATATATGCACACCACCAAGCAATGGTGCAAAGGGGTGGGAAGTATCACAACGACTACTCATGGATAAGCACCAATCAATGGATGAAGGTACTTTCTGCGTTTCAACATATGTCGTGGTATGACTGTAAGTTGTTCCCAGCAGGTTTTCCAATCTGCAAGCAAGCTATGGGAGGGATGGTTGTAGAGTTCTCCAAAAGCATGCCAGCAGAATGGGTCGTTTAGGTGGTAGTGGGGTATTTGCACAGGTTTGAGTTGAACTCCAGTAAGAGTGATCCCTGAACAGGGTGAACTTTCACTGCATGCAAAAATGGACAGGCTTGATTGTAAATGTCCCTCTGATGTTCTCATACTGAACGCTTGATACTGCCACTGCTGATGTTTGATTTGTACAGGTTCTTCTGTCACAATAAAACTGGTCTATGATAATAGGTGTTTGAACTTCGGAGACTTGTATGTTTGAGAACCTTACGTCTTGAACTAAAGTCTATGAAAGAATGCCTGCGGGGTATCGCTAAAGTTCGGATTTTTGCGGTGCCGGCAGTTGCTAATTCGCTTGTTGTACTCGCGATTCGGCAACAACACTACGGAAGTTTGTGTCTTTATTTTCTTCTTGGATAAAGCTTCGTGTTAAGAGTAGAGCATCAGTTCGTGTTAGTCCTTCGTGCCTACAATATCGATACATTCATCAGCTAGAGCCTAGATCCCGAAAACCCCTATTTTCCTAACACTTAGACTTACACAATCGTACGAATTCACCTCCAATCGTCTTACTCGTTGGTTCTTGATTTCAGGCTGTGGTGGCGGCTAAGGCTGATCCTCTCAAGGTCATGATAGCTGGGGCGCCGGCTTCCGGTAAGGGCACACAATGTGAGCTCATCAAAACCAAAGTAAGTCATTTGGTAATTTGGATCAGCCTTGTATATTATTTCAGTGTTTATCATTCATACGTGCATTTTTTAATGAGGGCGATGGGGTGAACTTAACAGTTTAGTAAACATTTGTGCGAGTCGTGGACTGGTTTTCTTGATTGTATCAAGTAATGGACAGTGTAATTTGCAGTATGGTCTGGTGCACATTTCTGCTGGAGATTTGCTAAGGGCGGAAATTGCTGCAGGCACTGAGAATGGGAAGCGGGCCAAGGAATTCATAGAGAAGGGACAGCTGGTTCCCAATGAGATTGTTGTTAATGTAGGTGTCTCTTTTTTTCCCATCAATGTGATTTGAAGTTATCAGTAATACTGAAATATAGTTTTGGGTTACTGCCAGAATAGTGAAGGAACGCCTTCTGCAACCAGATGCTCAGGAAAAAGGTTGGCTTTTGGATGGGTACCCAAGAAGCTGTTCGCAGGCAATGGCACTGGAAACTCTTGGAATCCGGCCTGACATTTTCATTCTGTTGGATGTAAGTACCCAGTTAAATCAAATTATTGACATGTAATACAAATTAAAAGGCATATTTGATCTTTAGACTATGAAATTTGTCACCATTATGCTATAGTACTTGTAGTACCGATTATATTTCTTTGAAGTCTGAACACTCCTTCCAGGCCTTTGAAACACTGCTTTAGCTATCCTTAGGCTAATGAATAGCGTGAACAGTACAAATGCTGCCAATTGTGACCGATGTAGTAGTTTCTTAATTGAGAGATAAATATAGTTTCTTTCGTTAATAAGTTACATAATAAATTTTAAATATTCGCCCTTTTCAGAATAAATAAGGTTCACAATTTTGATTCCAGCCTTTTACAGTCATTACTTGTACTAAGTGCTACCACTGGAATATTATTATGCATTCAATATTTTTCATGCTTTATCTATCACATTGAAATGAACTGCAATTTAGTAATTAGATTTCAGAAATGGAGAATGCACAAATATTAACTCATTTTTTTGCCAATGTAGGTTCCGGATGAAATTCTTGTTGAAAGGGTGGTTGGGAGACGGCTTGACCCTGTAACAGGGAAAATATACCATCTAAAGTATTCTCCACCAGACAATGAAGAAATTGCTTCAAGGCTTACACAAAGATTTGATGATACAGAAGAGAAGGTACATGTTTCTACAGATTATCAGTTTGTTGATTGGTGATTTACTGATTTCAATAAGAGTAGTACTAATCGCAAATCTTTCATATGCTCTGGTATTCTGCTACACTCCAATCTCTTCAGCTCTGGTCAAGTTCTCCAAAATGACTGCAATACAAATTGTTGTTCATATGATCTGAAGTTGGGCAAAGAAAACTGTGACAACTGTTGTGGGTACAGCATCCATTACATCCCTCATATTGGCATTGCCATTCTTTTCCACTTTTTTGGCTGTTACTAGGCGACTCAATTCTTCATCATATGCTCTTCAACTGTGATTCCTGGATCAGTTGCTTCATACTACTGGCCACGTGGTGAAATATCAATAAGCACTAAGCGCTTAAGAGCTACAAGTCTACTATATCGGATTAAGACTTAAAATAAGTTTAACCATACAACAGAAGACTGTGCAGCAGCTCTATTATAAATGCTACTAATCTGAATTATATCCTTCCACTGTGATGAACGCTTGATTTGGTTTCCCTTCATGCATTACAAATATATTGTTTTCACATAAGCAGGGAATAGGTGCTGTTTTTAATATGATGTGCATATGTAGGGTAAAGTTGTATGCTTAGCGCCGGTTTCCTTTTAAAATAAGTTGTATGCTTAGTCCCATGACTATGGTCATCTTGTGTTTCAGGTTTTACAAGGTGGCCACGAATGATTCTGTACTCTGGTTCCAGGTTGGTTTTGACAGGTTAATCTTTATATGTAGTTGTTTTTTGCGTCTGTAGTTGCTACATCTAGCCATCTAGGGAAGGGACAGTGGTGACCACTGACAACCATGCATCTCTCTCAGAAAAAAGGGTACGCATTGTTCAGTCTTTGGAAATGGATGGCTGCTCCAATTTTCTTTTTCTTTTCTTTTCTTTGGAAAATTGAGCTGGCCAACTGTAAGTTTCTACAGCTATCTGTATAAAATCAAAATTAGATTATACTCTTCTTGATTAAATTTAGCATTATACTGGCAATTGTCTTCTGACATACTGCCATGTTCTGTCCTTTCTGACGGAAACTCGACATGATCTCCTAAGGAGTATATTCGGTTCCAAAAGCAGTATAATAATTAGAAGAGAGAAGCATACTTCATATCTGTAATCGAAAACTTTACCTGGGAGCATATGTAGCTAAAGGAGAATAATGTCAGTATTGTAAATTTTTCAACTGGCGCAATTGATCTTGATAGGAATTATGTCAACTGGAGATCACCTGCCGTGTAACTTTTCAGTTTTGGTAGTTATCTCTGTAACATACAATACATTTATAGACTATACCTCTTCTTCGATTGCAACAATATTCGCTTTTGAACCGATCAATTACTACTTAACAATGGTTATGCTCTTGCTAAATGCAGGCCGACTGTCATGATTCATGAACTTGCAACCGATATAGGTGTTTAGAAGCTATCTGATGGAAATGCCTGGCACAGGAGCGCTTTGATAATGTTCCATCAGAGGTGTATTGCATATTGCCATCCATGTGTGCTCACAAATGCTATTCGTCTCGTCTGCCTGTAAGGGGCTTCTGGATGTTAACTACTACTGCAACACTTCTTTGCCAATACATATTTCTTCCACTTCCAAATGAATTTGCTACTGTCTGCAGAACATAGTGCAGATGAGCTTCAGATGTACTTAAATCCAAGTTTTGATTTAGTCATTGAGTGAAAGTGTAAAACATACCTCTTCTGTAGTACTTGTGTATCTGAAGCTTTGCAATTTTCTGCGAGTAATATACTTCATTTTTTTGGTGTACTCTTGTTCAGTACACTTCTTTCTATAGTCTCCAATTTCAGTATAGCCATTTTTGGAATTATACCCTATTTTCCCATATACCCTTTTCCACAAACATATATACCCTTAAGGGTTTTGTTAAACATCATCTGAATATTTTCTTTCTTACTATCACTATATTTTAGAGCTCCTTCACATATTCATTGTTAATCCTTGGTGTTGATTCTTTGGTGGAGTGGAGAGAAATTGCGGCGATATTCATATTGAAATGACACTTTTTAGTTTTTTCTTGTATACATTTGTTAGTACGTAGTAGTACTACGATATACAGTCATTGGTGCTCCTAAATTTAATTGGATCAAATGAGATCGATGATGACTGCATGGAATGAGTAGAACCCAGATCCAGAATAGCAGCACTGTAGCCTCTCTCTCTCTCGTTCTCTCTCTGCATGGTTGCTGGGGCCTGAGATCTAGGTGCTGGGGGCGCGAGCTTAATCAAATGGATTTGCTGTTCTGTATTCCTGTGCGAATATACAATATATACAATATTTATATATGAGCTTAATAAAATATTTGGTTATACAATATATGAGACGTGAATCTTAATGAATCTGATTGTTCGTTTTATTTTTTACAAATTTTATCTTGTTTTGAGAAGTATATTTATATATTTTGGGATGCGCTTTCTATTACTAAGGTACTTTCATTATATTTCTCTCTTTTTTTCTTTGTTTCTCTATTATTCATATATAAATTTGAATTGAGCAAGAGTAAGATATTATGTTTGTGATAATGTAATTTAGCGTCTTAGCTCATCCTTGATTTTGTTCCTGATTTAGCCGCTGGCAAAAGAGAATAATTTTTTAGTATTATAGTAAATAGTGTGTGGCACTGTAACGAATAATGCAGGGTACTATAGCAGATTAAAAAACGAAGATGCCGCTTTCGCTTCCTCTCTGTTGTTGACGTGAAGACAGCACAAGAAAATTTTCTACCTTGCTCAGACGCTTGTTTCAATCAATCCTGCCCTCAACGTGAATCCTTGCCGGCGCACGGCTTCTCCCTTCCCGTGAGATGGCCTCCCATAGGTACATAACATTCAGCCTAAAATGGTGTCAGTGCTTTGTGAAAAGTTTGCACACTTGAACTTGACATTTTCTATTGGAGGGCAGATTAGTTTTGATGTAAATTTTAGACTTGTACATATTTGCTGGAAATATTATGTTCATGCTACTTACTACCGCGTCACTGAAAATTCAGGTATTCCCGCAAGGCTGGGACAAGACCTACTGCTTGAGATATTAATGAATCTGATTGTTCGTTTTATTTTTTACAAATTTTATCTTGTTTTATATTTTATCGTAGCGTTAGCACGGGCACACTACTAGTATATTGTAGTTCTATAGTTCTATTTTATAAAGGTGCAACAAATTCTATTTATTCTAGAGACTAGATTATATTTATTCTAGAGAGACTAGATTTATGTATGTAAACTAGGTTGTCAAAATTTTATGTAGAATATGTAAACTAGCTTGTCAAAATAAGGGTACTTATATTTTTACCTCCGATTTGCGTAATATTATCAAGACCGATTTGCGTAATAAGATGTCCGATGATTGGCTTAATGACTTGATGGTGTGCTATATCGAGCGAGAGATATTCAAATGACTTGATCGTGAAAAAAAAATCAAGAAACGATTTCAAAACATGGAAACTCGAAGAATGAAAATGTCTCGTTCTCCTAGACGTACTTAGTTATTTACTGGTATATTTTTTGTCTTCTTTTTTATTGCATCTTTTATATTCTATTATCGAATTATGACACTACCGATTTATCTATCTTTCACAATTGACAAGTTGTTTCTTTTACAGCTATCTACAATTGTGGATCAAGCTTCATTAGTGAGGTATTTTTCATTGTCCTTCCGTTATCAACATATGTTAACATGCAAATTGTAGCTGTTGTTTCTATTTCGTATCACATACTTTTATTATTGTGATTGCAACATAGTTTGATCATGGATTATTTTGCTTTTCGGTATTACTATTTATTTCACGCTTCTGACTTTAGCCTACCTAGTTTTTTTCCTGGATCTACCATTGGATTTCGCCCTAGCTATAATTTTTCTTGGGTCCGCCACTGCGCCGCACCAAGCCGACGAAGCAGACAACTCGTATTAGGGCGTGCTTTGGGTTGACCCGCATTTGTCCTGGCCCTAGTGGGGGCAGGGCGTGGCGGGGTTATTAGGCAACGGTGCTCCGTTGGGCTAGGACAGGTTGAGTTTAAATGTTTAATGTATTTTTATCAACGAAAAAATATGTCATGAACTAAATTTTACAGAGTTATTATTAAGAAACACAAATATTTAAAGGTAACACGCTAATAAGGTATTGTTTATATTAGTTTTTGTTTTTAAAAAAGTCAGAAGTTAATATAAATATTTGGTTTTCCGAAGTGCCTTTCCTACTCCTCTTGCTCCTGTTTCGCTCCGTGGATAAGGTAGGGGGTAACGGACGTATCGCACAACCTACCTCTCTCATTTTCATCTCGTGCACTTATCTCTCCCTCATTTTCCCTACCGCTTAACCACTCCTTTTAAAATCTACTTATTTCAGTCAATATTATTCATTTTCACATTAAAACTACCAACCATAGCTAATCCCTAAATACACGACAAACAATGGTTGAATTTACGTAACTATACTTTATAAACCCAATAATTTACGTAACAACGCTTTATAAAACCAACTAATATATATAAAAATAGCAGGGTTTGTCTATTAAACGTTCAACTGTTTTTTTCCTTCTAAAACAATCAGTTTTGCCAACCGTCGGAAGAGGATCCAACATTTCAGATCCACCCTCAATCCTATATAACCAGTCCATCCTCTCACCCCAGCCGCCGCCTCCCCATCTCCCACGCGCCACCTCGCAAAGGTGCAGGGCAGGGCGCAGATCTAGCTAGAGCTCTTAGCTCGTGCCAGAGGATAAAAGTGTTTGGCATTGATTCAGAAGTCAGAACTACGCTTGCCTGTGGGCGTTACTAAGGCCCTGTTTGGATCTCTTGACTAATTTTTAGTCACCTAAAGTTTAGGTCTAGTCCATCCAAACAGGTGAACTAATACCTGGACTAATTTTTAGTTCATCCCCAACTAGCTATTAGTTCATTAGTTGGCAAATGTGGACTAATTGTGGACTAAAAGGTGGTACCAAACAGCAAAAGACGAAAATACCCCCGCTACCCTTTCTCCACTACTCCACATGGAACACACTAACAAATATAGGGGTATAAATGTCTTTGCCCATGAAAGTCACCACCTTTTAGTCCATGTATCCAAACAGCACTTGATTAATTTTTAGTCACCTAAAGTTTAGTCACCTAATTTTTAGTCCACCAACTAGTGAACTAATAATTAGTTCTAGACGATCCAAACAGGCCCTAATGTGCGCACGCGCGCCAGCTCCACATCGAGCGTCCCGACCAGAACGCAATGTGCAGACCGCGGTGTCCGCGCGTTGCAACGTGTATTCGCGTTTTAGCAGTTTCGCTACGGGCTAAATGGCAAAATGTAGGATTGGGGGCAATGGCGAACGCATTGTTAGTTCAATTGGTTCTAAACAACCCATAAACCTTTTAATTACTGCATGAATCTATGTCCTTATTCATGGGTCGGTACGGGGATGCTTATTGTGGCTTATAAGCCGGACCTTACAGTTTATTTGATATTATTTAGGTTTTTTCAGTGTAGCTGATGCTAATTTTTTAGTGTAATTAAATTTAAAAAATTTAAAAAAGATTATATTACTACAGACAATACAAAGAAATAAGAAAAAAACAAAAAACCCAAAAGAAAGTAAAAAAATCAGAAAAAGAAATAAGGCAAAAAAAAGCCCAAAAGAAAGCAAAAAACTAGAAAAAAAAATTAAAAAGTTATAAATTATAAGTTAAAAGCTTAAACCTAAATGAGTACGCTGAAACGGTTTTTCGACATCAATAGCTCCAATCACCTATGTTGTGTGTTTCTAAGAAAGCTTTTTATGGACTTACCGATATCTAAATACAATATATTTTGGATTTCGTTAAGAGTTAGATACCGAGGAGAATGATTATAGAGCTAGTAAAACGAGCACCAACACTCCGTACCACGAGCGTAACTCCCCCACCCCGGTCCGTCGGTGCTCCACTCGTCGGGCCACCTCCGCCACCCTGGCGTGCACCAACCAGATCTATGTGTGACAGTGTTATACCTCCTTTACAATCCACCATCTATCTGCCGTTGTACCTCATCCACTAGGGATAGGCGGTGGAGGAGACCAGCGAGACGTTGTGGCGGTCGTTGTCAGATCTGGTCTTTGGCACCAGGTCTTGGGCTCCAGCGAGTAGGTGACAACGGCGTGCAGCTGTTCATCACCCTGGCTGCCCCAGGTATGTACTGCAGCTGCCGCTATGCATATTCGTCGTCGTCGCTCCAATTCCACCACGCGATGCACACCGCCCCTTTGTCCTCCGCAGCCGGTGTACATTAGGACTTTATGCTCACTCCGTGTACTTTGGACCGTAGAAAAGTACTCCTCACACGTGTATTAATGTATAAGTGTATGAGTAAAGTATGGAGCACACAAACTGTATACTCTGTACAGTATGGGTACTTTGGTCCGTATGTACTATTTGTTTACTGTGGATTGTAGTAAAATACTCCCTCACGTGTACTATAAAATACTACTCGTATGTGTACATGTGTTTTACTGTAGAATAATCCTACGTGTATTAAGTATACCACCTGTGTAAATTAACGCATAGAGTAAACGGTACAAAATTCAAATTTATAACTAGAAGTAGCTTGATTCAAGTTGATGGGACAGTTAATTGGCTGACATGACTTACTGCATCATGAAAATCATATGGTTTTATTTTATTCACAAATCTCGACGAGGAATAGATTGTAGGTGCAGCTTAACTTCAGTTCAGATCTGCATTTGCTCAATAAGGAGCATTTCACAACTGCAATTTTTGGGCAGTAAGCAGCCCTTCGATGTGGACGCCCCAAGTTCGGACGTTCTGTGTTCATAGAAAGCAGCATTTGGAATTAAATTCAATTTCGGGCAGTTTTTGGCCGGTTTCCATTGGTATCAGGTAACCGCCAGCTGATGGCTTCTAAAAGCTGTTTTTCTATAATTTGGCTTTTTTACAGTACCTAGATAAATTTCAGAGAAAGTATCTTCTCAGAACAAAGTTACTAATTAATTATAATACACTATAATAACTTTATTTATATTAGCAAAAATCACACATTATTGTTTCTCTATCTATAATTTTTTTAAAAGGCTGTTACTATTCACAAACCAAACCTAAAACCAAAAGCCAATATGAAAAGCCAAGCATCTTATACCCTGGCCGCAAGTAATTTACATACAGCACCACACAGAACATGAAATAACAACTGGAACACTCGTTGCAGTAATGACATTACAACATTTTAACAAATCCTGGTACAATCCAGTTCAGGACGATCTTATCTTGCATTGCATTAAAACATTCAGCAGAACAGAGCCAACAGCTCAACATGTGACCAGATCATAAAATCGTCTGCCCAGTAACAAGCAGTAAAAGATACATCACTTCCTCCACAAACTTGTGATACAAGGAAATACTCAAAGCAACATTCGCACAATCTCCGGTTGCACAATTTATTCTTCCTCCTCAGCCTCCTCAAGCCATTTGACAAAAGGCTCAAGGGCTTTCACAAAAGATTGCCTGTCATTACATTACAGTTATTAGGAGCTTCAAAAATGGTAACACCAAAGGAAATTAACCAAATTGTGCGTTAGTGTCTAGGTAGTTACCTCCCCTTTGGGTTTGAACCCTTGCGGAACCAAAGAAGGATGGTATCTTCAGCTAGGACATCTTCATCATACAGTGTTCTTACAATTTCAGGGAACAGCTTCATCAGCTTAGCATCCTCATAGCACTGTGTCTGAACCTTGTATATAAGTTCCAGTTCTAGCCTGCCACTTGTGCAAAATGCATTCAAAAGACCAGCCCACGCTTTCACCTGTAAATGCAAATAGAGCAACAAAACAAATTTACTTTGAATGCCTTCTAATGCACCATCAGAACTTTGGGGAATTGAAAGTTTTGTTGACTAATTACATTCCCTACCAAGTACTACACAGGTATGAAGAGTAATATAAATACATAATGTGACCATTCAGTTAAGTGTAGTCCGCTTGAAAAAAATGTATAACAAGAATAATCAGGAATCAGGATAAATTATCTTTCCAACCATGCTCATTTTAACAGTGTCGAAGGGGGAACCATTATCTGTCAGACCATAATTAACAATTTTTTAGTGCAAATTTATTTGTATTTTAGAGCACATTTAATTGTACTTTACATTTAACCATATAACTCGGCAAAGAGTGGAGCACATATATTTACATGTATAAAACAATACAATGGTGCATCACCTTCAGTACAATCAAGCCAGTTAAAGACTGTCTTGCACAAAACTGAAATATGAGAAATATCACCAGTACCTTGGTAAAACCTGATGCCCCACATAAGATAGGTTTGTCACTACTAAAGCTAGAAACATCACCTATCGCCCCACCAAACTATCAATGGTTTCTAATCATACCCTAAACTTGATTTTCCATCACACAGACTGCGCTTTCATAAATGTAAGTAACATTTCATTTTCCCTTAGGACCTGGTGGGGTAACAAAATAATCATGACTCAATTCAACTCCAAAGTTTCTAGAATGAATTTTGAGAAATGTTATCTTGATATGTTTTCTATTATCAACTTATAGGTAATCTTTAAATTGAAACAACACTTGCCTTAATCAAACTTGCACATTTTTAGATATAACAAGTTAAATGCAGATCATTATGTGAGAGGCAAATGCTCCATGGAAATAACTTTTTAATCATTAACATGCGAGGACTGGGCACAATGATTTTGATAGGAATAGGGTGAAAGGTGGTAGAGAGCAATTCTACAAATGTCTGAGATAACAATGTCAGTTAGAAAGGTTAATTAGTTGGAGACATGCTGCATTGCTGCTACTTACGAAGGGTACCAATACCAATTCTAGTTAGTGAGGGATAATTGTGGTACTATGGTACACATAGAATTTTGGAAAAGGTACTAACGATTTTCAACAAGAAAAAGAAATCCATAGAATTTTGGAAAAGGTACTAATGATTTTCGACAAAGAAAAACAAAACAGCCATGGAAGACGCCAAGAATTAACAGAAGTTAGAAAGGTTAATTAGTTGTTGGTGTGTTGCTACTTAGTGAGGGACAAATGTGGTACTGTGGTACACATAAAACTTTGGAAAAGAAACTAAATGATTTTCCCCAAGAAAAATAAAACCAAAATGGCCACAGAACACACCAAGAATTAACACATCACATAGACATGACACGATTAAATAATGAAATATATTATACGTAGTAAAACAACCTCGTGCCGTACCAAGATTGGTTACAAAAAAAATAACCAATTGCCAAAACTAGACTGCTAAATAGATAAAGTCACTAGTCGCTACATAATCTGAGATGTCACATAGACTAATAGACTTGCACGAAATTGTAAGAAAATCGAAGTCTAATATAGACAAGACATTACCTGACGAAGTGCTGAATTAGAATTTTGCTGCTGGTTCTTTCCAGACCACTGAACAGCCTCCATCAGCACATCCCACAGCATGCGGACAACTTCTATATCAGGAAATTTAGCATCTTTCACCTGTTGCTTGACAGCCTCAGTGACCTCAGATATTTCAGTCTCTTCATTGATCATGGTAGTCAGTGTTGACTTTATCTCCTTAAGTTTAACCTCAAACATTTTCTTTTCATTGTACTCAACAAGGCTAGTCAAACCTTCTTTGCTGATGCAAGCACAAATAAACGCGTCAGCACATAACAAAATAGACAACAGAACTAGGTTTTAATGTCACTCATACAAATAAAAACATAATATTAGATATTACAAAGTTCTATGCCAAAGACAAACATCTAAACCTTGCTAACAACTTACGTAAAATGCTCAGATAAAGCCTCAGAGGATCTCTTTGCTGATGGGAAAAATTCCAGCAAATTGTCCTCCATTTTGCCTTTCTTCAAAAGTGCAATTAGATCATCCAAACTGTTTTCTTTCAGATATTCCTTGAAAAACTCAGTAATGAATGCAAGCACTATCCCTTTGGCAACAAGATTGTCCTTGAGTAATGGCTGGAAGACTGTCTCAGGTGGAAGCCCTGATAACTTCTGAGAAAATGCAAGTGCTGTGAAAATGGCAAGTTTCTTCCTCTCATTTTCCTCAAAGAACTCCAAGGATTGGAGGAATTTGCGCATAACATTTTCAAGATTCTTGATCAAGAAAGGCCTCCTGCGTAATGTTTTCTGAATGTAGAGGACATAAGGCAAAATTGCTTCACGCTCTGCTGCACAATCAAGGACAGAATAGGGATGACGTTCTCCTTCTTCTTCAGGTTGTATTGTGCCAGGCTGAGTGCGCCCTCCAATGAAAACAACCTACGTTTTCTCAAACATTTACTATTTTGCATTGCACGAAAAACAAAAATAAATAAATAAAATAGGCAAAAGAAGCCCAAGTACTTAATTGTTGTTCTCTGCTATTATGCAAGAGTTGAATTTGAAACATTATTCAATATTGAACGAACTAATCTCGAATGCCAAGCAAGAATAATGGCATAACCAGAATAAGCACCACCTAACTAGGATTTAGCACAGCTTGCGCAGAACGTCTATCATTCAGAGGATGAGTGGATGACAGAATACTCATTTTGAAGTTTGAACACCTTCAACTCAATCATGTAATACTGTTGTGCTTCCAAATTATGTTCAAAATCATTGCGCAGAAAAAATTTAACACAAGCAGTTCAGATATACTAACTACACACAATTCAAACAAATTACTTTAAAACTTTGATGTGCATAAAAACAGCTTGACCCAAGGCAGTATGGCGTCACGGAAATAGAGCATCGTCATTTCCCAATGTAAATTTAGGAAATGAATATATTGAAATCACAAATTTGAAGTATGGTTTGAAATCTTACAAAAGCCAAATAGAAATCTGTGTAAAACTCCTTAATCAAAAGGGAAATGCAATACAATTCACAAAACAGCTTGCAATATGTAAGATTGAAGAAAAATACAATAATCAATGCAGGACAACTAAGCTCATAAATATGGATATCTGGAGAAAGGGCATAACCATGTGGAATACAAGTATACAACATACGTGAAAAATCTGAATACACAGTTCCATGGACCATACCTCAAAAAAGGTATCACCGTAACGTGAGTAGTTGAGATCTGAGGACTCAATACTTTTGGCAACAAGTTCCTGTCAGCAAAGCACCTTTATTAAGAATTGATTGCACAGGGTTGAAAATACCAAAAAAAAAAGTCAAAGCAATATATCCAAAATTCTCTGGCCAGTTTTAGTTACAAATGTAGATGTTAGTCTGTATATGAACATTCTATCAGTCCAACTTATTTTCAATCTGGTTATAAGAATGAGCATCACAATTTATTAGAGAGATGCAATTCCTTGTTATTTCTCATGAAACTTTTGCATTGATCACACTAAGAGATGGCCAAATTTATGAAACAAGTTGTGTATGAGGCAGAGGTGATGATAAGGTATTGATCAAACCCTGAATTTCATATGAAATACAGGTTAGATGTTTGTTCGCCTACCTCTTATCATCTTATGAAGAATGTAAACCTGAGATGTCAAGAATGTTTTAATGTTTTTCAAAGCAAAACTGCATCTCTCATGAGTAGAAAATACAGTTCAGATGTCAAGAATGTTTTACAAAGCCTAACTGCAGATCTCTTGTGTAGAAAGTCCAGGTGAGATGTCAATAGTATGTTTAACAAGGACTAACCAGATCTCCAGCATTATCCAGATAAATCTGGACAATTGCATCAGAGAATGATGCAGGGTCCAAAGGAGCTGCAATATTCCGTTTGCGGGTCTTAATCCGCTGGCCTCTGCAATATTTACATAACAAAAAATTATATTACCAGGGACAATCTTATTACATGAGATTTTCAAAAAAGTTTTGCAATCTACCACAACACTATGCATTGACAATTTCGATGGTAATACAAGAAGGGAGGTAGATCACAATTTATAATAAGAAGACACGTAAAGCAAGTATAAATTCATGATGAAGAAGATAAAAAATTGTGAAAGTTACATTAATACAAGTGTAAAAGATCAACACAGCCAAGGGATGGTCAATGTCAACAAAATCTTAACCTGCATCATTAAATGTTGAATTAAGAATAGCTCAAAATTAACAGAACTAATGAAATTTGAACATGCAACAGCATTCTGGCCTAATTTGTTGCAACTGCTTCTATTGGAATAATACCATTGATCCAAGAATATACAAATGTAACCATAATGATCAAAAGAAATTAAGGGAGGCTACTCTTTTACATGATATTGAGAAATCTAGGACATATAGACCGTGACGTATGAGTAGGGGGTGATATATCCATAAAAATATGATCAAGTACAAGAAAAAGTAAAACACAAGAGTATGAGTAAGTGCAAGAGTGTTACCCAAGAGTGGGTTTCTCCTTTGAGCTGCAAAGAAAAAAGAGAACAGAAATTAGACCATACCATGGAAAATGAAAAATGTCATCTCCAACTACCATATGGAAACAAAATAGTAACAGCTAGACATTTCTTCTCCACAAATAAGATATACAGCCCTAAACATGCACTGCTATGATTCATTGATTCACATGTAGCACTTTAGTTCAGAAAGGGCGAAGATGCAAAATATCCTACAGTAAGCAAAACATGAGATGGTTGTTTAATTACTACCTTGTCAATCATTCCTGAGATGCTAACATCTAACATACAAGATATCAAAAGAATCTATAGATCAAATAAAATCGCAGGTTTTCACCAATCTTGTATTTCTTTGTTGCTAAAACTAACGACCCACTGAAACGACATTCTCAAATAATCAACAGAAACGTAATATTCCTATGCTCGTAAAGAAGAAATTTGAGGTTCCACATGTTACCTCCCATGCAATAAACAAATCAACAATTGTCAAACGAATAAGGAAATAAATCAAGATTTTGATAAAAGAATAAGGAAACAAATAGCAATTGTAAAAAATGTATAAAAACAAACCAAAAAACGAACAAACTCTAATCCCCTCGCTTCGTTTTCTCCAGACCTTTTGATCCAATACCTGAAAACGTAACAAGCAACCACTAGTAGATTCACTAAACCATGGAAATGGAAACGATTACGCCATCCATGGAGAACTCAAGTGTCAAAAATCATCACGCACACCTCAGAAAATGGGCGAACCTGTCACTATGCACCAAAAACCTATCTACCAACGCCCAAACCAATGATCAGAAGGGATCAAAGAACCTACGAAACTGGCAGGAGAACAGCAACTCCATCCAACGCCACAAAACTTCAATCAAAACATCAAAGTACAGATCAATCTATCGCCAAACAAATGATCAGAAGGGATCAAGGAACCTAAGAAACTGGCAGGAGAACAGCAACTCCATCCAACGCCTCAAAACTTCGATCAAACCATCGAATTCCCCAAACCACGGAAATCAAGACATCCTACACATTCTAAAAAAATCTCTATGCCCATTTCAACAACAGAAAATAAGACGACTCTATCTATACGCACCAAGTGGTTCAAACTACCTCGCAGGGATTAATTTGACCTAAATCGCAGGGATTAAACCAAGAAACGTCAGGAGGAATCTAATCGGATATAATCAACTGGATCCGACCTAACCTAGCGTGGAATCCACTCGAAAAACCCTCACGTAGACCATCAAAACCCACCGCGCCAAGCCCAAAATCGATTGCACATCCCAGAGCACCCAAATCAAGAACCATCACCACCAACGAACCCTACCGCCGAGCTCCACAGATCCGCTAAGCAACCCAACAAGGAAAAGCAGAGATCCAAGGAAGGCGATCGCGCCGATCCGTACCTCATAAACAACGATCTGTCGCGGAGAGGAGGGGTCGAGGGGATCCGGGTTCGGGGTGGAGGCCGGTGCGTGGAGCCGCCTCGGCGAGGAGACGGGGGGTTAAAAACCTAGCTTTTTGTGGTGTGGCGGTGGCACGAGGGGGGCGTGGGGGAAGATGGAATAAAGGAGGGATGAGGGGGCGGATCGAGTGGTGGGGATCGGCCGGGAGTTCCGTGCGGGCTGGGGCGGAGGGGTGGAGGGTTCGGGCCGGGGGTTTGGGTCCGGCCGCCGGTCGACACGTGTGGGTGGGCTTAATATTGTTGTGCGGGCTGTTGCGGCTGGCGCTGATTTTCTAGATATTTCGGCTATTTTTGGCTCCAGTGGCACGGAAATATCTCATTTGATTCTGCGGGTGCGTTTTGTCAGATCTGACCCTCTCACGTGGCCGGAGTGTGCGTGAGGCCAGCGACTTATGATTTTTGGTTGAAATTTTTAAATTTTGATTATTTACGGTACAAATTACGGAGAGATAGATACTCACTTGCAATTTTAGCTGGTACAGATGTTGGACTTTTAACGTGTAGATCGTTTAACTTGTAGACCCCGAGAAAATACTCCGCTTGAAAGTTAGATACTGTAACAAAAACCAAAAGCCGCCAGCTTTTGACTTAAAGAACAAGCCCTAAGTGGCGCGCTCGACGAGCGCACGAGCTAGCGGGCGTGACTGGGAAGCACGTTAGGAGAGTTGGCGCGGCCCCGTGCCGTGCCAGGTGAGGTATAGGGGCGCGCGAGGAGGTGGCGCCCACGGCCGCGCAAGGGAGCTCCCGCTTTTTTTGCATATATTTTTTTGAATTTGTAAATATAGTCAATGGGCTAAAAAAATTACATTTTTTTTTACAAATTTAACATTTATGAATTAATCTGGAAAATTTTTATGAGCGTATTACTTGTAGGAATTTTTTAATATATGAAATGAGGCCCGAGTATTGTGAAATTTATTTTGTAAACTCCTGTATTTGGTTGTGTAATTTTTTTGCCAAATTCTGTATGTTGTCAAATTGTCTCACAAATTGAGGATTTAGATCTTATTTCATGTCATTTCATGTGTCTAGGCCAAAAACGGCCGTCATTTCATGCATGTGGGCATCATTTTGTGTGCATAGGCAGGGAAGGGGGATTCCCGGTTAATGCGGTGGGGGTGTGCCAAATCTTTGCACGTTGGTGGAGCCACCCACTTTATGTGGTGGGGTTACGCGGGCGGTATATCGACGTGTTATATATTTACGTTGTGAATTAACCGCAGAAATTTATTTATGCATACTAATTGCTACGGAATTTTGTAACATAGTAAATGAGGTGGTAACATGGTGAAATTTATTTTGAAGGTTGGTTACATAATTTATTTTGTAGTGTTACAATCATAGTGTAAGAAAATATGCTGCAGAAGGGGCGGTATTTATAGGCTTAGGTGACGTGGCGTAGGCTTTGCAAGTCCTATTCGGTTTAGGCAAATTCACGTCCGCAAGGCAACGGCATGCTGGGTGATTCATGGACCTGCGTAGTGCCACGTCGTTTTACAAAGTTGCCCTCATTTGACCTTGTCACTGTGCAAGGCTGTCTTATTTAGTCTTGTCACTACATAAAGCTGCCCGTTTGGTCTTGTCACTGCGTAAGGCTATCTCATTTAGTCTTGTCACTGTGCAAAACTGCCCCGTTTGGTCTTGTCATCTGAAAATGCCTGCTTATTGACGCCAAAGAGGCGGTTGTTTGGTGGCGAAGGAGAGGAGATTTCAGGCTATAAAAAGGAGCTATTCCTTAGGTACTTCCCCTGCATTGTTGTCCTTCCCCTCCTTAAGCATTTATCCTTATTCTCTGCACCTTGGCTTTGCATCTCCCGCCCCTAGACGTCGACATGAGCCAAGCGAGCGCCTCTTCGTTGGCACCCACAGTAGTTTACCCGAAATGCAACACACTAGTAAAACGTAAGCCCTCACGGATGCCCTTGAATCCTGGACGGCAATACAACAAGTGCCTCTTTTTACTCAGTGAGTCAATTTGGTTTGAGTTGCTTTCAATCATTTTGCATATGTTAGCAAATATTTTTTTCTGTATTGAATTGTAGGATGGCCCAAGCGGTCGCCGATTCTGGGTGTAGGAAGATGAAATGAGCACGAGGCACGGCATTATTCCATAGGAGAAAGTTGTGATTGGGGGTAGCGAAATGGTGGAGATGAGGCATCGTTTTAACAGACTGGAGAGCAAGATGAACCTACTAATGTATGGTGTTTTCTTTCTTGTGTTGGTCGTTATCTTGAAGATGTAGTGCTGTGAGTCTTGCTGTGATTCATGTTGGCTAGGAACCACAGCCAGCTCTCTGTATTCTCACCCTCCACAGTTATGAAGCTCACGAGGAGCAACTAGTCGTTGGCATCGGCTACAACCGCAGTGAGGATCGTGCCTTCTACTACCCAGATAGGAAGGTGCCATTTCTCATCAGCGCGGGACAACAATAATTTGGGCCCTTGGTGCGATGCACCTACTCCAACTTGTTTATGTACGTCCCAGGAGTTGATTCCGTGATTTGGTGGAGCAATCTTGTGACTATGTTGTAAGCCCCTTCGTATGTGCCTACATACGACCTTACGTTTCTCCCGCCGTACCTTCTTGTAGCTAACCTCAAAGCCCACCGTGTTGACAACATTTGCCAATAGAACCTTCGGTGTGACGAAAATATCTGTGAAGACTAGGTGGCTGATCAAGCTCACAACTACAAGGATGTCACATTGCGGTGCCTGCGAAGTGGCTCAGCAAGCTCACATGTGTGATCCTTTAGCACTGTGATCCAGAAGTCAATCGCCGCCCCTTGCCCACTGCGCACAGACCTTGCCAGGGCAAGATTCATCCACACACTTGATGATATAGATGTTAGAGTTGGACCTGCGCACTCAATATTTCCGGCTGATGGTTACGACATATCTCGCAATGGCATGATGGGCAGCACTCTTATTAGGGAAGCGTTGCTCTAAGAGTGTAGTATCTTCGTTGAAACCCCACTGTGCCCCCTCTAGCTGTGGCAAAACTACCAATGTCATTGCGATGTCGTTTGATCGAGAGGAGACATAAGCAACATTAGTGGTTACAACACCACCGACTATACCTCCCGCAGAAGCTTCTCTATCTCCCTCATCTGCAGAACTAGATGTTTTAGAGTCCTCCTCCTCGCTCTGCACTTCTTCCACCTGGTCAGCCAGGTACTCGTGGCAGTCACTACGGGTTGTCCACCATCCCTCCATGCCTTCGTTCAGCTTGAAATTCTCCGCACGCTTCCTCAGGTCTCCATCACTAACTGCCTCACCCGCATCTCCACCACCAACACCATCTACATCATCACCGGAGACCAATCTAGGCACTTCATCACCAGCACCTACGGCAGAACTAGCCATGCCAGATGATTCAGTCCACTCTACAAACTGAACATACACCATCGATCTCGTATATATGGCAGTAGCAAGGTTGCACACAACATCCATGTAATTAGCCCATGATGCCCACTTGTGTCCTTCAGAAGTTGCCAAACGGTCTCCCCTACAACACCCACCATTGAGGCGTACAACGCCTTGATGCGCAGCTTCTTCCTTGCAGTGGCTCGATCGAACGTCAAACGCACGCACCTCCTTAGCTCCAAGAGGCCCATGTCCATTAGGCCCACCCCTCGGATCACAGTACGCTCACAGTTCGATAGATCTGCCCTCGTACAACCCCTCGCGTATGAGACCATTCCCATGGAATACGAACAAATCTTGAATGCCTGACATAGCGTACCTAAAAAATTCCCCAGAGTATGCAACATTGTGTTACAACATTTCTCACTATTTTAACCACTACTAAACTAAGCACTTTAGAGTATCGCATACGGGAATTACTTTGCATCTGTTCAAAATAGGAAAACCATGTACTGCAGACGAAATTAATTCTATGCCACTGAATAACATCTGGTTCTATAAATTACAACTGAAATGCCCTCTCTCTAGTATATACCATTGAATTGCACCAAATCTCAATTATGTGCCATTGCCATCACTTACCCTCCATTTGGCCCTCGAAAAAAATGATTTTCCCCGCAGTTCAAAATCTGTCCATGTGATAAAAATTAACTAGAGGGTAAATGGGCTTAGCCAAAATTACTGAAAATTTTTTACTCGATCATTGGAGTAGTGTACATCTCAAATATTAAATGTCATGAACCGACCCTTCCATTTGATTCATTTTTCAAATTCATCTCAAAATTGGCCTACTTTACCTATTTTGTAAACTATGACAAATTAACTATACAAAAATGTAAATTCAAAATTTCCTAGTGCTACGTGATATCTTACAAGCATGTGAGAATTTTTCTAGAATGTTTACACCTCATTTAGCTCTGTTTCTAAATAGAACCCTTTATTTGCGTTTAATTTAAAAAACTAATAATTTGTTGGAACAGTCCCTTCAAATATTTTTCCAACCTACCGCACATGTTGAACAACGCATCTACAAATTTTCATAATTTTTTTAATGTTGTTTGTTATGTTAGATACATCGGGTCTTTCCTCTTTTGCTACAGGCAGTGAATCATTTCTCTCTTGCACTATTTTGCACTATTTTTACCATTGCTAAACTATGCATAACTAAGCATATGACACATGCACCACTGTACCATTCAAAAAATAGTGACAAGGCTCCTGCATAATATTTCTAAGCAGACAACAACAACAATATTCAATTTTGAACATAAGAGCAATGCAACCGCTTTCCTAATACATGCTAATCACAGTGCTACAAATATTTCTATACAAGGCTAACTAGCAAGTTTTTGTACTAACAAGCCACTGCTTTACTAATTAATTGCTAATCACAGTGCCAAAAATATAGTCGCATGTTAATGAAAAATACCTGCTTTCCTAATTACATGCTAATCATAATGCTAAAAATATAGTCGCATGTTAATGAAAAATACCTGCTATTGATCCTCACAGGTCGAAGTGGTAATAACTTGAAATGCCAATTCAGGAACTACTCAAATTCCCTGCGGTTTCATAGCATTTGTTTCCCTCTTCTCTGCTTCTCATAATGTCTCGTTTATGGCCTCAACGAAATAGCTCGCCTTTCAAATAGGGATGCCCATTGACAGAGACTTCGAGGCCATTTTATCATCGAGCAACGTGGAGGAGGGGCCACCAGCCGCATGAGAGGGAGCCACCATGTGCAACCATCAACAGTCATGGGGCGTGGCAGCTGCATGCATGCGGGGACAAGGGCCAGGCCATTTGGCACGACCGTGTGGTGGGCGGGCCACCTCACGTGGTGCCCAGCATGCCATCTCGCACTCGTGGTGGGACCGGCATCCTTATGTGGTGGCAGACTGTGCCAGGGGGGTCACACAGACGCCGGGCACCCCAGCCCGCTTACGCGTGCCCCAGCCACACAGGGCGCCTCACGCGGTCACTGAGCACGTCAACCAGCTCGCACGGACATAGGGTGTGCTAGGGGGCCAAAGCCAGCAATTCCGTAGGGCGGGGGCTACATCTGGCAAAACGTGGTGCAAGGGGCTAGATTGGTCGTAAGTTCAATTTTCTAGAACACACAAATTTTGGTTGTCTTTGATGGAAAAGCTACTACAAAGATCACAAACCCAGCTCAAAGTGAATGGAGAGAGAACCCCTATGCCTGGCAAAGATCTGAAGCTGTTTGGCCCTCATATAGACAAGTGAACTCCAATCAAGGATACCTTGAAAAGTAAAGTAGACTAGCCAGGTGAATAGTAAAGTTAGAAAAAAGTCTTTCATGCCAAGGTGTACTAACATAGAAAGTCAACGAGATACCAAGAAGCAGTTACAAGCACGAAACATAAGCAGCCGACGAAGGGGCAATTGGTTTGTGAGCTTGAATTATATTCATTAGTCCTGTTTGGAACAAAGGAGTTTCTAAGAAATTAAAGTATTAAATAGGCGGTAATCAAAGGTGATGATATCGTATATCAAGGAAAAACTAATTAAGCATTATTAAGAAGTCATGAGATTCTAAGGTGTAAGTCTAATGGAGTTTAAACCCATTTAGTGGCTAAACACACACCCCGTAGAATCGGTTGTTTCTGTTAGTAGTATGCCCTAGAGGCGGTCATAGAGATAATTGTATAATTTATATGTTTATGATCTTTTTAATAATATGTTATTGTGCCCTTTGAATAAATATCTTTAAATTAACAACTACGTGACTTCTTCGTAAAACACTTTTTCATATTTTTGATGTTATTCTAAATTAGCCCTAATCTTGGATCATTATGTGAAATAACAATGATTTATAGATCAGCATATATATTGATTGATGATCATGTTTCACAAATCATGGATATGGGAATATCAAATCAATAATGTGGACACATGTTAGACAATATGGTGTTAGATTGATCCACCTTGAGACACTATTGGGATTGTTATATTTTTATGTGTCATCAGTTGGTCTCAAGAAATGATAATATATAATCCTTGTACCTAATATCAGTATAGTTTTCTATATGTGTAATAGTGCACTTATGGGTTGCCAAACGCTACTCCGTAGCTGGTAGGTATAAAGGTCACGTTCGAGTATGCTGTGAAACATCAAGGGAATGTTACTTTGGATAAAGAATTTTTCCCTCCTACATAACAGGAGGGATGTCTCTGGGCCTCTCAATATGGTCTGATAAAGGAAGTGCTTAGCCATGGCACGAGTGGTCGAAGAGTCGAGCACATGAAGTTATCCATCACTAGATCGAGAAAAGATTGAATAGTCTATAGATGACACGTTTCTCACCTAGAGTTCAATTAGGTGTCGTAAAGCAAAAGGAGAATACGCAAGCAAGTCATTTAGTCTGACTAGATATGGGCTGGTAGTATGGATATACTGACTAGTCATGAACTAGTTAGACATATCACAGACTGATTTACGAACTGGTCGTATGGGAATACGGACTGGTCGTAACTAGATCAATCCAATCATAAGGAGTTATGAACTCATCATCAGCGAATAGGACTTGGTTCCAGATCATATGCATAAGGTTCATCTAGATTTATCTTTATATATATATTTAGAGACCGATATGTTCTACTAGGGACCGCTACTGACCAGTCATCAGAAAGGTATTTTCATATTACAATCAAATATACATGAACCTACCAGGTCACACACTTAATAGGTTGGAACAATTAGAATTGGTCAGAGGCTCTCTGAGTGGGATAGATCTCTACTCATATTAGATGAGGTTCTGGTCAAAGGCTCTCCGAGTGGGATAGATCTATACTTATGTTGGATAAGTATCCGGTCAGATGCTCTATATAAAGAGGTGCCTTGGGCTATGGATAAGGGGGCAAGATAGAGAATAAACAATAGGTCATTTTGTCTAACCAGATATGAACTAGTTAAATGGGTATACTGACTGGTTGTGAACTAGTCAGACATATTATAAACTAGTCTACAAACTGGTCGTAACCAGATACAAACTCGTCGTAAGGAGTTACAAACTAATTGTGAATGACTAAGACCTAATTGTAGATCATATTGCATATGGTTCATTTGGTTTAATCTTTGTGTATATTTGGGGCTCGATATGTTCTTCTAGGGACTGCTATCGACCAGTGATTGGAAAGATGTTTTTGAATTACAACTAAGTACATATGAACCTACAGGGTCACACACTTAACGGTTTGGAACAGTAAGGGCTGGATTATAAACTCCAAGTTGAGTACGATCTCTACTCGTATTGGATAACATTCTAGTCAGAGGCTCTTTGAGTAGGATATGATCTCTACTCGTGTTGGATAAGAATCTAGCAAGAGGTTCGATATAAAGGGGTGCATAGAGTTTTAGAATTGTGAGAGACATTGCACCACCCACTAAAACCCTATCCTCTTCCTTCTGAAGGCCTTGGTGTGCGTGTTGGTGCTAGCACACCGACACACGGCGTTTCATTCCTGGATATGTAGACTTCAGTAGAGGCGTTGCTACAACTATGGCGTTGATTGGGACGATCCGAGGAGAACACAACTGGCTTGTGGACATCAACCACCACTACGGGACGATCAACTTCCAAGGATCACCTTCTATGGATGTTGGACGATTGACTACTTCCACTATACCGACATAAGCTACGTTGAACCAGGCTGCTTCAACTCTTCTTCTACTACACTGTGTGTCTAGTGGTAACGATTTATAATCTCTTACTGACATAACTTCTTGGTTTACATGATAGAAATTTTAATTTACTCTATTATAGCCCACCTTGTATCCTACAGTTTCAGCATGAAAGCAGTTGAAGAAGACACTCCATAAGCAAAGCAAAATGTAACCTGATGGATTACTCTTAGAGAAAGCAACATCCACAGCCGTAATGATTTTGGCCCAACCATGAGTAACGGCCTTCCATCTAGCCTTGCTCGTTTTAGTTTCACCTTCTAGCTTTTAATTCACTAATCTTTTATTACATCTTTTTCTGGCTTTTTTGGGCTTTTTTGCTTTTTCTTTTTTCCCGTATTCCTTCACATCGTCTATACTGGGTTAACCTATTTTTTCCATTTTTAATTTTTTAAAAATTTAATTACACCAAATAAGCCACCATCAGCTACAGTGAAAAATAAGCCAGCTACAGTGAAAAAAGTCATAAGCCATCGCCGAACTGAGCACCACCAGCTCTTTTTCATTGAGGATTTGTTTGTTTAATTGGATTCCCTAGCCCTTTGCATGTCGGCACTATTGATTTATCTTCACATCAATTGTGCCAAGATTTTGTTGGATCCGCAGCAATGAGTGTGCAGTTTGGATAACTTTTTGGGCTCATAATCTCTTGCCAAGAAGAAATGAAGAATGCAACATTTTGCTTCTAGAATTCTCACATCGTTTGTATCCTCCTCTATTTGGTTTTAGTGAAAGAACCAATTGGGAATCCTAGAGGAGATAAATGGGGGGCTCGATTATTTATTGTCTTTCAACATTCTTAAGAGCCTGCATTTTTTGTTTTACAGAACTAAGAACCTAAAGTAAGGTTTCTCCACCTCTACTTTAATTTACAACATTTATTGTATGGTTGTGAACCTAATTCTGGGACAATGTTAGATACCATGAGTTCTTTAAATGAGTCAAGGAGGAGGGGATGTTGAAAGTGTTAGTGATATGTCATAGAGACAATTATATAGATGATTGTATTATTTCTATATGTATGACCGTTTGAATAAGTGTTATTATGTTCATTGAATGATTTATCATTTATGAAGGTTATCAAGTATATGATATATTGGTGAAGCTCTTTATTTGTTATATGATATCATTCTAAAAGATCCCCGGTCAGATGTCATTGGTTAGGATACTAGTGACTTATAGATTAGTACATGTATTAATTAATGATCACGTTTCACCAGTCATAGATATGGAGATATCAAATTAATAATGTGGACACATGTTGAGAGTATAGTGTTGGATTGACCTATCTTGAGACACTATTGAGATTGTTATGTCTTATGTGTCATCAGTTTGTCTCAAGTAATGATGATGTATAATCATTGTTTCTACATGTGTAATAGTGCACTTATGGGTTGCCAAACGTTACTTCGTAACTGGATAATTATAAAGGTAGATTTTGGGTATACTATGAAACATGTGAAGTAAAGTGACTAGTCGAATATGAGATTTGCACCTCTTGCATAACAAAAGAGATATCGTTCGGTCCCTCGATGTGGTCAGATAAAGGAAGTGCACAGCCATGCCATGAGTGCTTGAGGAGTCGACCACATGAAGTTATCCATCATTAGATCGGAAAATATTGAATAGTCCATGGATGACATATTTCTCATCTAGAGTTTGGTCGGATATCGTGAGGCAAAAGGAGAATATGTAAACATGTCATTTTGTCTGACTAGATATGGACTGGTAGTATGGGTATACTGACTGGTCATGAGCTGATCAGACATATCATAGACTGATTTGCAAACTGGTCGTATGGGGATACGGACTAGTTGTAATCAGATACAATCTAGTCATAGGGAGATACAAACTAATTTGTGAGTGAATAGGACATGGTTGCCGATCATATTACATAAGGTTCATCTATATTAATCTTTATGTATATTTAGGGTTGATATATCCTACTACAGACTGATATCGACCAGTGATCGAAAAGGTGTTTCTGGATTACAACCAAATATGCATAAACCTATAGGATCACACACTAAACAGGTTGAAATAATTAGTATCCGGTCAAAGGATCTCCGAGTGGGATACGATCTCTACTCATATTGGATAAGGTTCTGGTCAGAGGCTCTCCGAGTGGGATACATTCTCTACTCATGTTGGATAAGTATCTAGTCAGATGCTCTATGTAAATGGGTGCCTTAGGCTATGGGTAAGGGGCAAGATAGAGAGATATTGCACCACCCACCAAAACCCTAATCGCCTCCTTCCAAAGGCCCTGCTACACGTGTTAGTGCTAGTACACTGGTGCACGACATTCTATCCCTAGGCGTGTGGACTTCGGTAGAGACACTGGTATGACTACGACACTAATCGAGATGATCTAAGGAGAAGACACAATCAGCTCATGCACGATCAACAACTGACTACATCGATACACGCTACGTTGAACTGGGCTACTTCAACTCTTCTTCTACTACACTACGCATCTAGTGGTAATAATCCATGATCTCTTACTCATATGGCTTGCTGGTATACGTGGTAAAAATTGTAATTTACATTAGTGTAGTCTACCTAAGATTAAACTGCAAGTGAACAAGTACTAGTCAAATTGAGAATTTGCTATATAGGTGAGAAGGTGCTATTGAATTAGAACTGTTCGCATATATAACACTACAGTGCAATAGTTTTTTTTTCAAATGTGGCCTCCGAATGCTTTTTTTTTGTTGCAAAAATAGCCTCATCCCTGAGTTTGGTAGGCACGGCAAGCGACACGTGTCACCTGCCGCGCGACCCAAGCTTGGTAGGTTGGCTACAGCATAACACCTCATGCGAGCGCAGTAGGAGTTCGTTCTGCTCGATGCCGATGGGCCTATAGAGCTACTGAGCTCCCTAGGGTTGGTAGCACCTATCGAGCGCAAGCTTCACTAGCTCGATATCTCTACTGCCTATGCTGTAGTACGTGGCCCCCATTGGTTGTTTGCCCATTTAACCCTTTT
The DNA here is from genome assembly GCA_017311315.1 of Dendrocalamus latiflorus. Classification (NCBI taxonomy): domain Eukaryota; kingdom Viridiplantae; phylum Streptophyta; class Magnoliopsida; order Poales; family Poaceae; genus Dendrocalamus; species Dendrocalamus latiflorus. The sequence continues at coordinate 12,369,770 of CM029616.1, read as the reverse complement.
TTAATAATTAGTGCTAATAACAAAAAAATATCTGGTTTTGTTAAATTTTTTTAGAGAGGTGCAACAAGGGATTTGGATGGGTAGATAAACCAACACCACTAATTCCATGCTTTAAGTAGTACAAATATATTATTGCAAAAAAATTGTACCAATGGACTATGTGTAGCCTAACAATGGCCCTAGGGCGAAAATGTGGAACCATGTGGTACCCACATGGTATGATGGTCATTCAGACAACGTGGACATGGCTAGTTGTTGTGGTAGTGATAGGCGTAATTATAGCTTGGATTGGCACAACAGCAATACCGATGGCAGTCACTGCTGAGGTACACCAACTACTCGTTGTTTCTCTCCCTAATCCTCTGTCTATGGAGTTCGTCGTTGTTGGTACTCTCAGTTTGGAGCTCCTCTTGTAACTCTTCTAGGCATATGTGTAGTTTATGAATGTAAACCTGCGAGGGTATTTGATACAATAGACCCACCCACTCAATGAACTTGCAATCCGTTGTCTACAAGCAAAACAAGATTAGTACAAGCGTTCCATGTGTGCAAGTATAGGTAGCTGTCATAGCCTAGCTATTTATTTCAAAAATAATAATAAATAATTAAATTTAAAATAAAAATAAGTGTTATTTAGTTGCCTGAGTTTTAAATTTATTTGCCTATTTTTAGCTCTTTTAAAAAAAGGCTTCTCTTTTCAAAAGTAATTTAAGTAAAAATAAATAAATCATTAAATAAAGGATAATTTGAATTCTTGTAAAAATACTAATTCAAAATAATTATTTGAAAATATTAGGCTTTTATTTGGTTTTCTGTAATTTAAAATTCAATTTCAAAGATATAAAGAATTGTATATATAAAAATAAAGATGAAGATTATGTTGAAAATAGTTTTTCTAAGTACAAAGTAGCCTCAAGAATTTCTGTGAATTTTTCTAGAATTTTTGGACACTATTTGCTATTTTCTAAGTCTATTTTGATTTTCTTTGTATTTCTTAAATTCAAAAATGCATTAAACCTTTTTTCCTTGGGTAGAATTAGAAACCTTTTTTTTCTAGCATAGTACCTCATTTTCTTTAGCCCAGTGCACCCTTTTCTCGGCACGTGGCTTGGCCCACGCGGCCCGTGCGCTTGCTTGGTCTGCTACCTCTCACATCTTGCTGACACATGGGCCCGCCTAGCCAGCATGCCTCTCTCGATGATGTGTAGGCCCCACATGTCGGGGCCTTCCCCCCACTCTCTTCTCTCTACCAACTAGCCTTGCCCATTAGCCCTCCCCCTTTCTCCCTCTCTCTCACTGTCTTCTGGGCCCACTTGTCATCTCCCACCTCTCGCCATCTTCCTCCTCCCTCTCTTCTTCCTCCCGGCGCCACCGCCACCACCGTGTAATCATCACCACAGCTTCGCTCCCAAGCACTGGGTTTCCCTTCCCCTTTTCTCCCTCATGTGACTCACATCCTCCTAGATCCCCATTCCTTTCCTTCGGGCCACACTTTCCTTTTCCCCTCTCCGCAATCGCCACCGCCCGCAATCACCAGCGAGCAATTAGCCACCATGCCCCCTGGCCCTAAAAAAAGCAGCCTGCCTCCACCCCCGAACTGTACTCCACCTCTCCCTCACCTCCTTTTCCCCTTCCGAGCGCCCAAGCTCTCCCTCAACGTGCGCCCGTCGCTTCGGCCCTTGATGCAACTCCGATGAGGAATCACCGCCGCTCCGACTACCCCGAAGGATCACCATCTTCGGCTTCACCGCACCTCCATGAGCTCCCTCCACCATTGAAGAATGCCGTCGGAATGCCATCTTCACCAGAGCCACACCGTCGATGCCGCCCTCCCTCTCACCGTTGACTGCCTCCAAGCACGCCCAAACATTGCACCAAGGTGAAATGAGCTCCTCGGCCTCTCCTGTCTCTTTTGAGCCCCTCATCGCCCTCCGCCGCTCATTGGCCTCCCGCGCCTGTGGTCTCCATGCACCACTCACCGACCATCATGCCACATTAGTGCATAGGTCTACGTGGCTGCCAATGTGGTAGCCACATCACGCCACACATGCTCCACATAAGCTTGGTCCACCGGTCAGCATCTCAGCCATTTTTCCTTAAGAAAAATAATTCACCCAAAATTCATTAATCCTTGCTGATGTCAAATTCTCTTTTCCTTTAGAAAAATAATTCCAAAAAATAGGAAAATGCTTAATAGTATTTTCCTTCTCTTTTTCTTGGAACAAATTCTTTCAAAAGCCCGTTCTCCTCCGTCCTAACTCCAAATGGACCCATTTTGTTTCTAAATTCATCTAAAATCCAAATTTATCCATTTTTTGCCATTCTTTTTAATTTTGAATTTTATTTGAATTTATTTAGGTTGTTTGGTTATTTTCACGTATAGACTATGGCGTTCACGAGGAGTGCTACTTCGACAATTCTCACCAATCCACGAAGCAAGACAATTTACACATATTGACCATGTTGATCCCAATTTATAAATAAAATTATGTTATTTTAAATTATTTTTCATGCATATATTTATTCTATGTATTTCAATTCTAGTTTCAAAGACTTAGTTAATACCTACTTGTTATGACACCTTTGACATTGTAAATTTGACATTGTAAATCCTTATACCTTGTCACTATAGAATAAAAACTCTAGTTAGTATACTAGTATTAGCTAGAATATTTTGTAGAACTGCTTAGACATGCTTAAAAATAATCTTAGACTTGGGATAACTTTTTCACGTAAAATGATGAGTTTTATAATGTATTCTTGACTTTGGTGAGTCAAGATAGGCTATGAAATATTTGACAAAGTAAAATATAAAACCTAATTTAGACTTAGGCAAATGGTTAGGTGGTGGGTATTTGCTGGCACACGTTGTTGCTTGGGTAACTCAGCGTGGGTGATTGGCACAAGGGGTATGTGGAAAGTTTGCTTAAGTCAATTAAGGATCGGTTTATAAGCTACTACTACAATCCCTATAGGACTACCACAAGACTGGTATAGGATAGTTCTAGCTAACAATTTACAAGTTCTAACCTAAGTCTCGCTATAAGTTGAATGTGAGCGTGGCATAGACCACGAGAAGTCTCATACGGCACAAGAGGGGGCCCCGATCTAGTGGATTCTTTATTAGGGTGAAACCTTAGCGAAGGCGTGGCCAGGTTGATGGCTTTATATTGTAAAAGTCTTGTTATAATTTTCTTAGTCGCATGCCTTCAGAAGCATACAATGGCTGACATTATGAGTTAATCATATCTTGTGGATAAAGTTGTACCACCTCTACAGAGTGTATAAACTATTCTGGATAGCTGTGCCCATGATCATAGGCATGCCAAGTAAAGTTTTAATGGATTAAACGTTGTTTTTAAAAACTGGTTTAAGTGGAATTGCTGGAATCTTTTGGAGAAAGATGGTCTAAGTGGGATACTCGTAGATAGGTTAGTATTAGGTCGAACCTACACTAACAATATTAATTTGCTTAAAATACTACTTTCATTTGCTATATTAAATACAATAACTTACATCTACTTACTGTATTTATTCAAATTTGACTTTACGCTCAAATAACCCTATTATACCTTCAGTTGCTGCCCTTACATTAATAATGCATTTTCCCGTATAACTTGCAAAGTATATTTTTGTGCTCGCCCTTGCTTAATTCTGTTGCTCAGAGGATGATGACTTTGACAATGGTGAGGATCATGATGAGTAGGCCGCATCTTACTATTGTTTGCCTGTGGGCAGCCTTATTGGGCTTTTTCACATTATTTACTATCATCCGCTGTTATTTACTTCATATTTGTCCTATGGGCCGTTGAGATGTAAAACTTAGCTATAAGGCCCATATTCTTTTAATATATATATATATATATATATATATATATATATATATATATATATATATATATATATGCATACCTAATCTACAAACGGTGACAATAGTGTGTATTTCTTCAGCTATTAATAAAGAATAATTGTTATTGCCACTAATACATCTCTAACATGGGGTAATTACAAAATATGGTCTACATGAACTAAATACATACGTCATCTAAACATGGTTATCAAGCGCATTCTAGACAACCAAACCACTTTTATGCTAATGAAATATTAATGACATATTAAGCACATTGCTCGTAGGTGAATGAAACATACCTCTTTGCGACGGTCTTCACCGAATCCACACTAATTCCAGCTGCGAAATCCCTTAAATTGCACCAAAACTATCTCGAAAAACTAATTCAAACTCTCTTTCTTTCTTCTCCCTTGGCTCTCTCCCTATTGGCGGGGAAGATACTCAACTGCATGACTTCGGATGAGATAGATAAGAGGGATGCGAGCCATTGTATAAGTGCACGGAGGCATTGCCGACCAACAAGTCCATGCGGGCGCATGTGGGCGGCAGTGCCAAGTCCAGCCAAAAGCCACGAGAATAACTGACGGGCACATCACGTCGTGTTGTGCCTCGTGCATCATGTCATGTCACATCAGTCGACCACCTAGGCACTTGCCGAGCCAAGGCAGCTCGGCAGAGTCGAGGGAGCTCGATAGCCCCCTATCTGCTATGCTCGCTCCCTGCCTGTTGTGCTCACGCAAGCTGCCACGTTGAAGCCGGCCTGCCAAGCTTGGGTGGCGCATAGGTGACATGTGTCGCCTGCCACACCTACCAAGCTTAGGGCCTGAGCTATTTTTTTTGCAAAAATGGATGTCCAGGAGCCAAATTTGAATAAAACATGCTACAACATTATATGTGTGAACAATTCCTAAGTTACAACCGCTTGCGCAAAGCTAAGTGGTCAATTAGTCGTATCAGAAGCACTTTCTCAAATTCTTGGACATTATAGGCTTCAATATGTGGCATGGCGGCATATAAGTTGGAGTCACCAATACAAAGTTGGGTGCATCATGTGTTTCATTTATCTTAATTAAAGCAATTCCTTGTGCTTCACTCTTGTGTTTCGTGATTTACCAAATTTTGTGGAGCTGGATGTTAAAAAAGGGTAATCAATGGTCTCAGAGATTCTGGAGACATATACAAACTTCTACTGACAAGAGTCCTACAGACAGCTAGTGTATTAAGTTGGTTTCATTGGCATGGGCTATATAGCAACAAGAGGATTATTGAATGGAAGAAAAAAAATCCTAATTCAACTCATCCCCTTTACTCACTATCTCAGCCCTGATCCAATTCTCCCCTCAAATTTCTCTTTCTTACCTTCATCCACCAAAATTGTGATCCCTGTTTGTCTATCGCGATTCAAGGATGTAATAACCCGCCTTTTAGCAACTTAATTAACATTTATATTTAAACATAAACTACTAAGTCACTAGCTGAACCCACAATAATAAAGCATTATCACATACTATAGAGCCATCAAGAAAATATCCAGATCTGTATATAGATATGCAAATGAGTAATTAATGTATATACAATCCACTATAATTAGTACATGTTTAAATGTAATACAAATTACTTAATAAATTACAATCCATTATATAGATATCCAAATAAAAATACAACATCATATTATTTACGATATTAATTACAATTTAATCTGAACAGGAGCCGCTTTAGTCAAAAATCGATATATGAATATGGGTATTTTCTCTGAATATGAGTGACTAGTAAATTTTTAAAGATAAACCTAATAATTTAGCAACTTAAAAAAACTTATTTTAAAAATGATGTTGAGGAGAGATATGCATCTTGATATGATGAATGTTGTTCATGGAATTACCTATTTGCAATTAATTCTTCCTAAGTACTTTTGTACTCATCATTGCTATTAATACTCCTTGTTTAGAGATGAGTTAGTATGATGATTTAGCCTATTTACGCGGAGGACAACTATGCCAAGAGAAATGAGATTGGTCCGGATTAACACGTACGAGATGGATATCCTATATAGAGGTGGGATGAGTAGACAATTACCGGTAGCAATTACATGAACCCGGGGTATAATAGTGTGTTTCTATATATTAGTTTCAGTATTAGTATGATTATTAGTTGGTAAAACTTCTATTTCCATGTGTTGTAATATTTGGCAAGAATTGTGCAGCGCTATGGAAAACTGTAGCTCTGCGTAGCAATGATATTGTAATAATATTATACCGTTTCTAGCTATTGTTCTACTATAATATTCTACTATGGCTTATTATTCGATAAAACATGAATTTATTCTATTTTTTCGGGTAATAACTATAGATTGGTGCTATTAACTAAGGTAGTGATGGCACGGATCGTCACAAGGGATATCACAGCTCAGACTATACACTCCTTTGGATAAGATATCAAGGGCATGTTCTTTTGGCCTATGACTATGTCTTTTGATTATGGCTTATTAGTCTAATGATTATGAATTGCTAAAAGAAGTTAAAAACCGTTGCAAAACTAAAAAAGAACAAGGCCTAAGTCATTCAGACGGTGGAGCTCCTCCAATGGTATAGCTAGCAAAGGGTCTTTCAAATTGAGAATGTAGTCAATTGACTTCTTTGAAACTTTTGGGTTATTTTGCAGATTGCATGAATCTAGACTATGTCTGCGGTCTATGGTCTAAATTTCTTGTTCGCTGAAGATAGAAGAAACACATAATTGTTCTCCACCTTTCGCATATCATCTGTCCCGTGAAAAGCTTGCATGTTTGGTTATGTCCCATATACATATTGTTGGAAATCTAGTCAATTTTCGGCATATTTTAATCCAGAAATTCAGCATATAAAACATGACATAAACATGCATGAGTGATCTATCAACGATGTATTCATATTCGCTAACGAACAAGCTAACAGAAACATCTATTAACATATTCATAGCACACAGAAACAAATACACCAGAAAAGTTTTAGATTTATACCCTCGGGCGGGGCCAGTGCCGGAGACACCGGAGGCGCCGTTACCATCAGTCGACATGATGGCCTATTCGATGTAGTCGATCAAGGCATGATGCATGATGAAACTTGATGCAGGAAGATGTTCGCAGTGCAGTCCCGCAAACGGTTCACCACCAGGAAGTAGACGTCGCAGATTGAGTAGTCGCGCTGATGCGCTCCCCAAAAACTTGATCGCCCGCCTACCCGTGCAGGTACACAAACAGACGAAGTTCCGGAGGCCTACTCGCCCAGAAACTTGTGCGCGCAAGGTTCTGGACCGGAGATTGCAGAGAGCAGCAACAAAAACAGAGGGAGAGAAAACTGTTCTTTCGTATGGAGTTCTTATGCTCTGTTCTCTTGTAACAGCAAAAATGAAGAGACCAGTAACTGCCGCCATTAGTCACCAGAAACTGCACTCATTACTCGAAAGTAACCGCAGCCATAATCCACTAGTAACTGCACCGTTACTGCCAGCGAGTCAGTGCGTTTCGATTTTCGAATAGATAAAGAAAAACGCGCCCGCACCCGACACGCCTACGCGCGTACGTACGCACGCACACGCACACGCACCCGCACCGCACCGCACCACACGGCACCGCACGGCACGACGCGGTGCGGCGTGGCGCGACGTGGCGTGGCGTGGCAAGGCGAGCGAGCGAGCGAGCGCGCGCGTGTATTGGCTCTCTCCAATTCCACAAGGGGGTTACCACGTTCCACCTTTTAAAGTGGTGTAACTCCCATTCAATTCTCCATATGGGACTAAACAATTTTCTACCTAGCATTAGTTGTGGGCCTAGGAATTTCATTTGATTAATTGCTAAATTAAAATGGGCCAATCCCAATTAATCCAACAATCCCCACCAAATTTCAAGGCACACGAGAAATGCTCTCAGTTCTGCTGTTGTTTGATATACCAGTGTTTCGATGGAGACTGTTAAGTTGAACATCCACCTAGGAAAGGAGTTACACTCATCCACAACTGAACAATGGACTATGCCTTGAATTGACAGTTTTGTGCGAACAAGCTTTACCCAATTCCTTTACTAGTACTAGGCTGCCTAAAGCATCCCCTCTGGTTGGAGCGTATAAGTCATACTCCATGCCTATTCATGAGTATCTAGAGATCACCCAAATCTCATAGACTGTGACCAGCAGTCGAACTCATATAGGTGTGTTCTTTCTAAGATGTCCTGTAGGCCGACATCTCTGCTTTAAAAAAGCCACTTGGATCACATTAAGGTAAAAACCAACCTGCCATACAGAATAGGAGAGAAGCGCATCACTGAAGAAATGAGCCCTGTAAAGGTCTCTCCTCCCAGTCAACCAACAGCTTGTTTCACCATCCTACTTCACGGGATCTCCGATCACATAGAACAGGTTACCACTGTGGTATGACTCATGTGGGTCTCAGGCCCATCTCACTCGATGCACTATCTATCACATTACGTGATAAACCCTTTGTAAATTGGTCTGCCAGATTCTTAGTTGTTTGGACATAGTCCAGTGCTATAACTCCGGAGTTTTTCAGCTTTCTGACAGACTTCAACCGCCTCTTAACATGCCTAGATGACTTCATGTTGTCCTTAGAACTGTTCACCTTGATAATTACAGTCTGATTATCACAGTTCATCAGGATAGCCGGTATCGGTTTTTCAACCACCGGCAGATCCATAAGGAGTTCACGAAGCCACTCAGCCTCAACAGTGGCGGTATCTAACGCTGTGAGTTCTGCTTCCATTGTTGACCTCGTTAAGATGGTCTGCTTGCAAGACTTCCAGGAAACAGCACCACCTCCAAGTGTGAACACATATCCACTTGTGGCTTTTATCTCATCAGCATCAGAGATCCAGTTTGAATCACTGTAGCCCTCCAGTACCTTTGGGTACCCAGCATAGTGAATGCCATAGCTCACAGTTGCCTTTAGATAGCGCATTACTCTCTCAAGAGCACGCCAATGATCATCTCCCGGATTTGAAACAAACCGGCTTAGCTTGCTCACAGCAAACGAGATGTCAGGCCTCGTAGCACTAGCTAAATACATCAATGAGTCAATGATCTGGGAGTATCTCAATTGATCCCTTGTTATTCTTCGGTTTTTCCTCAATAATACACTAGGATCATAAGGAGTAGGAGCAGGCTTGCAGTCACTATAACCAAAGCGACTCAAGACCTTCTCCACATAGTGGGATTGCATGAGTGTAACCCCACCATCACCTCCTCTCAGTAGCTTAATGTTAAGAATCACATCAGCCACTCCCAAATCTTTCATCTCAAAACTCTTGGACAGAAAGTCCTTGACCTCCTCAATCACATTGAGGTTGGTCCCAAAAATCAATATGTCATCAACATACAAACACAAGATCACTCCTTCTCCCCCACCATAGCGATAGTACACACATCTGTCAGCTTCATTCACAATAAAGCCAGCAGATGTCAAAGTTCTGTCGAACTTCTCATGCCATTGCTTAGGTGCTTGCTTTAGGCCATACAAAGACTTTAACAACTTGCACACCTTTCCTTCTTGACCTTCTACCATAAACCCGTCTGGCTGATCCATATAAATCTCCTCCTCCAACTCTCCATTTAGGAAAACTGTCTTAACGTCCATTTGATGAACGAGAAGACCATGAGAGGCAGCCAGGGCAAGTAGTACTCGAATTGTGGTCAATCGGGCAACAGGTGAATAAGTATCAAAAAAGTCCTCGCCTTCTTTCTGGGTATAACCTTTGGCCACAAGCCTTGCCTTGTACTTTTCAATAGTACCATCAGGCCTAAGCTTTTTCTTGAAAACCCATTTACATCCTACAGGTTTACACCCATAAGGACGATCAACGACCTCCCAAGTTCCATTAGACATAATAGAGTCCATCTCACTCCGTACTGCTTCCTTCCAATAGTCAGCGTCAGGAGAAGAATATGCCTCTTCAATGGTTCTTGGAGTGTCATCCACGAGGTATACAATGAAATCATCACCAAAAGATTTTGCAATCCTTTGTCTCTTACTCTTTCGAGTAACTTCATTGTTATCCTCCCCAGGATTTTCCATAGACGTTTGCTCAACATGTTCTATCGGCACAAAAGAATCAAGGGGAATTATAGGTTCTTGACTAGATGAGCTAGGTACATCACTTTTCATAGGAAATTCATTCTCAAAAAATGTAGCATCTCTGGACTCTATGATTGTACCAATACGCACGTCAGGTACTCCAGATTTTATAATTAAGAACCTATAACCCACGCTGTGTATAGCATAACCAAGGAATACACAATCTACAGTTTTTGGTCCAAGTTTGCGCTTCTTGACAATTGGCACGTTAACTTTGGCCAAACGTCCCCAGGTGCGCAAGTATGAGAGAGTCAACTTCTTCTTTTCCCATTCCTCGAATGGTGTTACTTCTTTGTTCTTTGTAGGAACTCTATTCAGGACATGACATGCGGTCAATATAGCCTCACCCCACCATTCCTTAGAAAGTCCCGCAGTGTCTAACATGGCGTTAACCAAATCAGTTAGAGTGCGGTTCTTTCTTTCGGCAATCCCGTTTGATTCAGGAGAATAGGGAGGCGTCCTCTCATGAATAATTCCATGTTCCTCGCAGAATACAGTAAACTCATTTGAAAAATACTCTCCTCCACGATCAGACCTTACCCGCTTGATTTTCCTCTCAAGTTGGTTTTCTACCTCAGCTTTATAGATCTTAAAGTAATTCAAAGCTTCATCTTTTGTTTTCAATAAGTACACGTAGCAAAATCTAGTGCAATCATCTATAAGCGTCATGAAATATTTCTTTCCCCCTTTAGTCAACACGCCATTCATCTCGCACAAATCGGAATGAATGAGTTCTAACGGTGCCAAATTCCTCGCCTCTTTTGCTGCCTTGTGAGGCTTGCGAGGTTGTTTCGATTGAACACACGCATGACACTTAGAACCTTTGACCAAAGTGAATTTCGGGATTAAACTCATATTAGCTAAGCGCGTCATACACCCAAAATTAACATGACAAAGTCGTGAATGCCAAACATTAGACTCATCATCATCATTACACACATGGTTCACAATTTTATTACAGGAATCCATCAAAGAAAAACGGAACAAATCTCCGCTCTCATAGCCTTTACCAACAAATGTTCCATACTTAGACACGACACATTTATTGGACTCAAAAGCAAGCCTAAAACCATTTCTACATAGTAGAGATCCGCTAACGAGATTCTTCTTTATGGAGGGGACATGCTGCACGTTCTTCAACTGCACGGTCTTTCCCGAAGTAAACTTCAGATCGACCGTACCAACACCACGAATAGCTGCATGCGATCCGTTCCCCATCAACAAGGAGCAACCTCGACCGACCTGATAAGATGAAAACAAGGAAATATCAGCACAAACATGAATATTAGCACCAGTGTCAACCCACCACTCAGGTGATTGACAAACAGAAAGAACTGTAGGTAAATAATTACCGTACCCCGATGTTCCTCCAGCGTCACTAATAACCATGTTGGCAGACTTCTTCTGCTTATCCTTGCGATCTGGACAATCCTTAGCCCAATGGCCAGAATCACCGCACACAAAGCAGCTGCCCTTTCCTTTGCCTTTCTTCTTAAACTCAGTAGTAGCCTTGGGCTTGACAAAAGGCTTATTTTTCTTTTTGTTGTGAAAAACCTGAGGATTCTTCTTCTGCACCAAATTGGCGCTAGAACCTCCCTCAGCAGCAACTTTCTTGCCACGAGTATCTTTTGCCCTCGCCTTCTCTTCAACACCAAGAGTGCCAATGAGATCAGTAACACTGAACTCTTGCCTCTTGTGCTTTAGAGAGGTAGCAAAATCCGACCAAGAGGGTGGTAACTTGGCGATAATACCGCCAGCCACAAACTTGTTCGGTAACTCGCACTTATTGTTCTCAAGCTCCTTTGCCAGCGTCTGAATCTCATGAGCTTGCTCTACTACAGAATGGTCATCGACCATCTTGTAGTCATAGAACTGCTCCATGACATACAGCTCACTGCCAGCATCAGAAACTCCGAACTTGGCCTCAAGTGCATTCCACATATCTTTGCCCGTAGGCAAATGCATGTACACATCCACAATGTTATTCGCCAGTATGTTGACAAGTGCACCTCGAAAAAAGTTATCCGCTACATTGAACTTGTATTCATCCTCATCAGACAGAGGCTCAGCGGGCTTTCCTTGTGCAACATGAAAACATTCCATGGCAGTAAACCATAGGATCGCGCGTGCACGCCATCTCTTAAAATTTGAACCATCAAACGGAGGGTGTGGCTTAAGCGACGCAGCAAAGTCAACTACCGAAAAAGACCTATCAAATTTTTGGATTGTTGGAAATCTAGTCAATTTTCGGCATATTTTAATCCAGAAATTCAGCATATAAAACATGACATAAACATGCATGAGTGATCTATCAACGATGTATTCATATTCGCTAACGAACAAGCTAACGAAAACATCTATTAACATATTCATAGCACACAGAAACAAATACACCAGAAAAGTTTTAGATTTATACCCTCGGGCGGGGCCAGTGCCGGAGACACCGGAGGCGCCGTTACCATCAGTCGACATGATGGCCTATTCGATGTAGTCGATCAAGGCGTGATGCAGGATGAAACTTGATGCAGGAAGATGTTCGCAGTGCAGTCCCGCGAACGGTTTACCACCAGGAAGTAGACGTCGCAGATTGAGTAGTCGCGCTGATGCGCCCCCAAAAAACTTGATCGCCCGCCTACCCGTGCAGGTACACAAACAGACGAAGTTCCGGAGGCCTACTCGCCCAGAAACTTGTGCGCGCAAGGTTCTGGACCGGAGATTGCAGAGAGTAGCAAGATCGCCCGCCTACCCGTGCAGGTACACAAACAGACGAAGTTCCGGAGGCCTACTCGCCCAGAAACTTGTGCGCGCAAGGTTCTGGACCGGAGATTGTAGAGAGTAGCAACAAAAACAGAGGGAGAGAAAAATGTTCTTTCCTATGGAGTTCTTATGCTCTGTTCTCTTGTAACAGCAAAAATGAAGAGACCAGTAACTGCCGCCATTAGTCACCAGAAACTACACTCATTACTCGAAAGTAACCGCAGTCATAATCCACTAGTAACTGCACCGTTACTGCCAGCGAGTCAGTGCGTTTCGATTTTCGAATAGATAAAGAAAAACGCGCCCGTACCCGACACGCCTGCGTACGTACGTACATACGCACGCACCGCACCGCACCGCACCGCACGACGCGGCGCGGCGAGCGAGCGAGCGAGCGCGCGCGTGTATTGGCTCTCTCCAATTCCACAAGGGGGTTACCACGTTCCACCTTTTAAAGTGGTGTAACTCCCATTCAATTCTCCATATGGGACTAAACAATTTTCTACCTAGCATTAGTTGTGGGCCTAGGAATTTCATTTGATTAATTGCTAAATTAAAATAGGCCAATCCCAATTAATCCAACACATATATCCAACTCAAAATCGAAGCAAAACAAAAGAACCGTGAGTAATAATGACATCATTAGAATGAGCAAGATTTGTCCAAAAAAAAACAAACTGCGGAGTACATAAGATACGAAAGGATTGAGAGGGTGGGGAGATGCTGTTGACGATTTGTGTAAGATTTAGCAAGGATCTTACAAATTGGCAATGTGAAGTCAATTGACATCTTTGAAAACTTTTGGTTAATTTCGCACCGACCACAAAAGGAATGCACATATCTATAGACTATAATCATATGATGTGTCTGGCCCAAAGTTCTTTTTAGTTTTTCTAACAAATAGTAGAAATATATAAAATGCGTGGGACGTACAAGTGCAAGCTGACGTCTAAGTTCAGTGATGCAAACTCTTACGTGGTAACTGGTATGCCGTAATGTTTTGGATGAATTAGATTTGGGTTGGCATCGCATGCAAAGTGGTGTTAGGTGCAATAGGGCATCTCCAATGGTTCTAGCTAGCAACTAACTAGAAAACTTCCACATCATTTATATAGTACACACACTACTACAGAAATCCACATTACAGACGGTTCAGAAACGTCATCACAGACGGTTTTCCGAACCGTCTGAAATTATGGGTCAGTGATAATCCAAGTTATCACAGACGGTTTTCGAACCGTCTGTGATTATCCGATATCACAGACGGTTTTTAATTAAAAACCGTCTGTGATTATGCGATATCACAGACGGTTTTTTATTAAAAACCGTCTGTGATTATCCGATATCACAGACGGTTTTTAATATTAAACCGTCTGTGATACTCCTCCCCCCATCAGAATCTATTTCTGTTTATAGCTAGCCTCAGGAAATGCTAGCCATGCCCTCTGAAACAAGCAGATAATCACAAACAAAAAACATACAATTCACACATCTCATTTCCTTTCAGATACATTTCACATACATAAAACATCCCATTGACATCGCACTTCATTTCACAAACATAAAGCATGCATCCATTTCGCAAATCGATTAATTGAATTGAAATGAAATATCTATTAACAAATGCACAGTTACAAAAGATGTGCACTGCATTTGCACTTAGTGATAAGAACAATAAGAAATCATGGTGCGCAGTGGAACCGTCCTCCTGGCGTTATGACTTGAGTCAGCAAAAAGTACGCCAACTCTCCTCGAATCCCTCCAAGAACAGGCTGTTTCAATGCAGTTGACGGGATGGACGCAGCCTGTCGATAGGAATATCAATGTGCGTATATATGTAACGTGTTAAGTATGAAGTAATTATGGGAAGAGTGACAAACCTTGCGATTGGTGAGCCTCGAGGAATCGAGGAGTAGTTCCATATGTTGGCAAACGTAGTATCCACATGTGTTGCCCGGCTCCTGCTGGTGACACTGCAAAAAATGGAATGTGTTAGTTCAAGAGGCATTAGTACCAACTGTTGCATAGGATTAATTAATGTGAAATAGCGAATACCTTAAAATCTCGAACATGTGTCAGCAGGCCTTTGGCCCCGCGCTTTGAGTCACCTCCCTTTTCAATGTAGGTGGCGAACGCCCTACGTAATTCGAAAAAGTTAACCTTAATCATTCGAAAGGAAAGAAAGTACAATGTAGATATGTATGGGGAATATGTGCTTACCTATCGATTACTTGGCTGAGAACTGTGAAGTCCATTTTATTCTTACTTAGGGAATTAAGGTAATATACCTTGTTCCATTTTGGTACAATTACTATTAAAATCCAATGAAAGTTCTGAAGGAAGGGCATAAGTACATAATCCTTCTTGACGCAACCCAGCAGTCCTGCTGCGATGTACCTCTCGACAAGGGGTGTATCCTGGTCAATGGTTTGCTTGGCGACCAATTGTGGGTCCAAGAAACCAACTGATAAGTTGGATGATCTAGCTTTAATCAGCATGTGTCTATATATATACACACGAAAGCAAAAAATTAGATATGTCATTTATCGGTATGACATTAACGGAGACTGTGATTGTACACACTTACAACGTCCAGCATCGAATGATTGAGACGTCAAGAGCGTTGAACGTGAACAGATCGAATAAATCCTCAAAGGCGACCACAAACATACACTCTTGAAAACTGTGGTGTAAATCTTCTTCGGTGAATTTGACAGTGATACTTGAAGTCCGTTCTCCCTCTAGCTTATTGGACTGCTGCATATACCACATGTGCAATTGCGTGCAACTATATGGTAGCTTTTGGAGGTATTTTTCCTCGAGCAACGGCTGACCAAGCACGAATTTGCGGGCCAAAGGTAGGTACGGAATATCATCATTGGTCTTCTTTGCTTTGCCCTTGCTGGCCTTGCTGCCTCGGCTATAGGCCGACTTAACGGCAGTCGGCAGCAGCGGTGCAAGTTGCTCTGGCGAGAATAGGACACGTGGAGATAGCACCGGTGCAGTATCCGGTGGTGGAACCGACTGGTCTTGTAATGGAGATGGCACCAGTGCAAGTTGCTCTGGCGAGAGTATGACCAGTGGAGATAGCACCGGTGCAGTATCCGGTGGTGGAACCGACTGGTGTTGTAATGGAGATGGAACCAGTGCATGTTGCTCTGGTCCTGCCACCGGTGAAGAAGACTCCAGGGAGATGTCGCTTTTGGGCCACTGGATGAATGTTCCGATGGCCTGTCCTAGAGTCATGATCTCGTCGTTGGGGGGCTTCGGTAGAGGGACCACCTCAAAATTGACATGCACACCATCCACATTAACTTTTGCGAAGCCTGGCGCTAAAGCTTGACCGTGCACCATGGCCCCGATACCAGACGAATATGTCTGGCCCCAAGCAGCGTACAAGGGAACGGAGTCATATCTCACTTGGAGCTTGCAATTCGTAGGCTCCTACATAACGATACAAAATTAGCTACTCGAATAGGCCTACCAATGGAGCAAGCATTCGAGAGGTAATAATTATTACCTGGATGTTGTCGACAGGAAATTTGGACTGGATTTGCGTCGGATTGGACGCGCAGCTACTCGGACGGTTGTGCGGGCTAGCTAGCGCAGCAGCGGCGGTGGCGGCCTGCTGACTTTTTGTCTGTTTCCGCACCTCATCTCTGATTATATCAGCCATCGAACCCAGTAGCTCCTCTTTAAGAGATGCCTTGATCTCTTCTCGTAGCTGTGCGTCACGCTCGGCTTTGTTTCTCTTCCTGCGCCGATACATGTCGGAGTCATCTTGGAAACCATGTTTCCATGGAACGTAAAGCCCAAGGCCTCTCGTACGGCCCGGGTGCTCCTTGTTTCCCAGGGCCACGGAGAGCATATCATTCTCCCTTGTTCCCTGGAATGATCCCTCGGTAGATTGAAAACTCAGCTCTTCCTGCAAGAGCACGACATGTCATTTCAATTCGTACGAAGTTGTGGAGTAATTACAAGCTACGTAGTTCGATCGATATCTTACCAGGCGCTGGGACACTTGCTGGTCTGTAGGGTTTCGAAAGGAGACGTCCCCCGATGTCATTGTAGATGACCTTGCTCTAAGCCAATTTCGAGCGCGGTCATCCGGGATATTGGAAAACGGCGGGGCGATGTCCTCTGCAGCTGCCAGCTCATCCTCCAACCTCCATTGCGGGATTTTACCCGCATACCCAGCTGTGCCAAGTCTGTGGGGGTGCGTGTTTTTTGCCTGGAGGGCCTTGTGCGCCACACTTGTACTTTTGAAATCTTCGGTCGTTTTCATCGCCTTGAACTCTTCCCATTGTGGTTCCAGGAATGGGTATTTAGTCAAAGGCGTTTCGTCCGTCTCCACGTATTTCCTGACAAGCGTGCTCTTGAAGTTCTTCCATGCTTTGCACGCCGCTTGGTAGGTTTGTCGTTCCACAGCGTGTAAGTGTTCTTCTGGGAACTCGAACGATGCCAAAATTTCGGTCCACAGCTCACGTTTCCGAGTGTCAGGCACGTTCTTCCACGAATTGTATGTGATCTCAATTCGTTCTCGTGCAACTATTCTGACCATGGTTCGGAATGCGTTTACCGCTTGCTTAGGAAGGATAGGGACCCCAGCTGCGTTTACCGCTGTGATGGTCTGTCGGCTCTGAGGCTTCTTTGATAGCCCTCTTCCTTGGCATCTTGATGTTGGAGCGGATGCCTCCGGCGATGATGTTGAAGAATGCGCGGGTGACATGTTGCTCATTTTATGGGTCTATTAAGATAAGATGAGAATGTAATCATATTGAATTGGAAGAGAGGAGTAGAGGGGAGGGGGAGAAGGGAGGAGGTGATATGGACATAGAGAGGGGGTGATGTGCCTATCTTAGCATCTACTTTAGTTGCTAATACTATAAACCAAATAATAGAATCAATAACAGTCTCAACATGAATATGTGCTCTCAAATTGTAGGGTTGCACAAGATTAATCTTGGCCGTCCCGCTACTAAATCATATACTCTTCCTTGATTGGTTATGCCAAATAATGAATTCAGTCTTTTGAGCTCTAGATACAAACTCTACAATCTCAAGATCAAGATATATTCAGCATGCATATATTCAGATAGCAGTTAACTTTTAACTTGTCAAGATGAAATCCTAACAGATCAATTTAATAACATGCCATAACTGTAAATCCCACAGGCAATCTCAGTATATGGAAGATTGTATATAACAGCTATTAGAGCTCAAAGACCGAATGAACCAATCTCAGTATATGAATTTATCATCATTGAGCAACTGTAAATCCCACAGGCAATCTCAGTATATGGAAGATTGTATATAACAGCTATTAGAGCTCAAAGACCGAATGAACCAATCTCAGTATATGAATTTATCATCATTGAGCAACTGTAAATCCCACAGGCAATCTCAGTATATGGAAGATTAACAAACTTGAATATACATGAATGCAACTAAGCAACTAACTATAACAGTAAGCATAACAAACTTGAATATACAGTAAGCATATACCATAACAGTAAGCAACTAACCATATACATAACAGTAAGCAACTAACCATATACATAGCAGTAAGCATATAACAGTAAGCCCTAAACCCTAACACTCAGTATGAAGTATCAAGCATCAACCCTAAACCCTAACAGTAAGCATGAAGCTCGGGGAGGGATTTGATGACCTTAGGGGTTTGGTGACGGAGGAGGAGGCGGCGACGCAGGAGGAGGCGGCGGCGACGGAGGAGGAGGAGGCCCCGGGCTCGGGGAGGCGGCGGCGATGACAGGCTCGGGGAGGCGGCCGGCGACGACGGAGGAGGAGGAGGCGACGACGGGCTCGGGAAGGCGGCGGCGACGACGGGCTCGAGTGAGGCGGCCGGGGAGGGCTCGAGTGAGGCGGCCAGCGAGGGCTCGAGGGAGGCGGCGGCGAGGGCTCGGGGGAGGCAGATCGGGATTTAGATATTAGAATAACTGCAAAATACACGGAAAACCCTAGACACAGGTATATATAGCGGATTATTACAGATGGTTCTAAACTTAGAACCGTCTGTGATATGAATATCACAGACGGTTCTAAGTTTAGAACCGTCTGTAATAAGCATACTATCTCAGACGGTTCTACGTTTAGAACCGTCTGAGATAGTAGGCTTATCACAGACGGTTCTAAATTTAGAACCGTCTGTGATAAGCCTATGCCCGACTGTAGTCATTCATGATCAACAGCCAACCATCTGCATTCATGATCAACTACCTACCAGCTGCATTCATTTACACATTTTCTCAATCTGCATTCATTTTTGTCACACATTTTCACATACACATCTGAAAATTGACTACATCACACATTTTCACATATACATCTCAAAATTGACTACATCACACATTTTCACATATACATCTCAAAATTGACTACATCACACATTTTCACATATACATCTCAAAATTGACTACATCACACATTTTCACATATACATCTCAAAATTGACTACATCACACATTTTCACATATACATCCCAAAATTGACTACATCACACATTTTCACATATACATCTCAAAATTTTCACATATTTCCTTTAAAAATTAGCCCTTCATCATGATCAATGCGTACGTAACTAGTTTCGTCACGTTGTTCATCGTCGACCCTTATGCCATTTCCAAAAGGAGGTAACTCGTCAAATTGATTGCATTCCTCCTCGTCCACTACATTCTCCACTCCAACAATTCTCCTTTTTCCATGAAGAACTACATGGCGTTTCTTATTTGCCGGGTCGGTTACATAGAAAACTTGAACAACTTGATTGGCGAGTACGAATGGTTCGTCTTTGTACCCGACACGTTGGAGGTCCACGGTCGTGACACCGTACTTGTCAACCTTCACCTGTGGGAGATGCACCCAACGACAGCGAAATAAGGGGATTTTGAAAACCACATAGTCGAGCTCCCAAATCTCTTTTATGAAGCCATAGTACGAGTTTCTCGACCCATCGGTACTGAATGCATCTATGCGGACACCGCTGTTCTGGTTAGTACTCTTGACATCCTGAGACTGCGTATAGAATGTGTACCCATTTATGTCATATCCTTGCCATGTCACAACTGTAAATGTCGGCCCTTTTGCCAACCATGTCAGCGTCTCACTCGGCGAGCTCCTAGCGATTTGCTCCTTCAACCATTGGTTGAACCAACGGTTGTGTTGCCTCATGATCCAAACATCCGGCCGCTCTGGATTCTGTTGCCGAAGCACATCCTTGTGCTGCTCCACATAAGGCGCCACTTCAGTCATGTGTTGCAACACCGTGAAATGGGCTTGAGTATACGTGTCCATATCTGGAGTGATTGCTTTCCTTCTGATAGTTCCGAGACCCTTCAGCCTCCCCTCATGACGAGATTGAGGGACACCTATCGGTTGAATCTGAGCCATATAATCGACACAAAACTCAATGACCTCTTCGCTTGCATAACCTTCGACAATGCTGCCCTCCGGCCGAGAACGATTCCGTACGTAGGACTTGAGAATTCCCATGAACCTCTCAAATGGGTACATGCTACGTAGGAATACGGGCCCGCACATTTTTGTCTCCCACACAACGTGAACAATGAGATGGACCATGATATCGAAAAATGAAGGAGGGAAATACATTTCAAGGTGACATAGAGCCATCACCACCTCGTCCTGCAGAGCATCTAGTCCTTCGGGATCGATGACCTTCTGAGCAATTGTGTTAAAGAAATAACATAGCCTCATGATTGTCTCTCGGACTTTGATCGGCAAAATATTTCTAATTGCAATAGGGAGCATCTGTGTCATCAGCACATGACAATCATGGGACTTCATGCCATTTAACTTCAAATCTTGCATCGAAACAAGTTTCTTCACGTTGCCAGAGTAACCAGACGGAACTTTGACACCATGCAAGCACTGGCACAGTTCTGTTTTCTCAGCCTTGGACAGAGTGTAACACGCATGGGGAAGGTACGTTCGTCCATTTTCAGTGCATGTCGGTGCTAACTCAGGCCTGATGTCCATGTCAGCCAAGTCAAGCCATGCATTGACGCCGTCCTTTGTTTTATCACGGATGTTCAGTAAGAGACCAATCAAGCTGTCGCACATATTTTTTTCTACGTGCATGACGTCGATGCAGTGCCGAACATCTAGGTACTCCCAATAAGGTAAGTCCCAAAATATTGATCTCTTCTTCCAGGTGTTCTTCTCATGAGCCCTCAATTTACGTCCCTTTCCGAGGACAACATCTAAATCCTTAACCATATCATAAACCTCGTGTCCCCTTAAATGCCTTGGAGCTGAACCGTCTTCCTTCTCTCCGTCAAATTGTTGCTTCATCTTGCGGTATGGGTGAGCCCTCCGAAGGAACCGGCGGTGACGCATGTAGACGGTTTTGCGTGGGTGTCTCAGCCATACACTCTCGGTACCATCTAAACAGTGAGTACAAGCTTTGGCACCTTTTGTACTATGGCCTCATAGGTTACCAAGGGCAGGATAATCATTTATGGTGTAGAACAATAAGGAGCGCAGAGTGAAGTTCTCTCGTTTGTATGCATCCCATACCTGTACCCCTTCGTTCTACAGTACTTTTAGATCTTCCACCAACGGTGCTAGGAACACATCGATATCATTCCCAGGTTGTTTTGGCCCTTGGATAAGTATCGACGGCAAAATGTACTTTCGCTTCATACACAACCAAGGAGGAAAGTTATAGATGCAGAGAGTCACGGGCCATGTGCTGTGTCGGCTGCTCATGCTACTGAAAGGATTCATTCCATCTGTACTCAGTCCAAACCTTATATTCCTTGGTTCTGCACCGAACTCTGCAAAACTCCTATCGATGTTTGCATACTCTTTACGGTAGAGGATACAGTCGTTCGGGCATGCATGTATTCTTTCTACTTCCATTCCCAACGGACAAAGAACCTTCTTGGCTTTATACGTGGTTTTAGGCAACTCATTTCCCTCCGGAAGCATGTCCGCTAAAAGACCTAGCAGCGCCGTGAAACTCTTGTCGGACCAACCGTTGCTTGCCTTCAATTTTAACAGTTCAAGCACGGCCGACAACCTCGTGTACTTGCAGCTCGTGTACAAAGGTTTCTCTGAGTCCTCCATCAAGCCACGGAATTTAACATACTCTCTCTCATCATAGTTCTCTTCTACATCGCGAAGCATCTGATCCAGATTATCATCGTGCAACCTATCCGAATCCGAGCCACAATCAACATCAACCGGCGGCATGTCATTCACTTCACCGGCGATGTCATCCGGGGGCATATCATTCACTTCGCCGGCGATGTCATCCGGGGGCATATCGTTCACTTCACCAACGATGTCATCCGGCGGCATATGATCATTCACTTCGCCATGACTGGTCCAACACGTATAATCCTTTTTGAAATCCCTCCGAATCAAGTGCGCTACAATTTGCCCTCAGTTCTTAAACATCTTCAAATTCTCGCAGTCAGTGCATGGACAACACATATATTCCACCCCCTTATTCAACATATCCTCCTCGGTGGCTCTTATAAAAGCAGAAACACCATTAATGTACTCTTCACTCACACGGCTTGCGGCATACATCCAGCTTCGGTCCTACGTTACGTACATATATAACAACTTAGTATTAAAATCTAGATTAACTAATTATAACTACATATATACGGGCCACATTTATTATATTGAGACTTAATTTGCTAGCTCAATTCATATTACAAACACAACAGCTATTATATAACAAACAATTTTACAAATTAACCATCTTTAATAACCACTAATGGATTACTTAGACCTAAATTGTAATGCAATTAAAGAAAAAATAAATTACATTACTAACCATATCTAGAGCAACCAGGAAAGACTGAATATTCAAAGCTCAATCTCTGCCTCTTCCCACCAAATTAACTGGCCTGAAATCGCCTAGCTTCCTCCCGAGTGAAAAAGTGCGCAGCAGTGGCTAGATCTGGATCGAAATGAAGACAGATGCGGTCTGAGCAGCGCAATAAATACCTTAGCCATTATCACAGACGATTTTTAACTAAAAACCGTCTGTGAATTATCACAGATGGTTTTTGATTAAAAACCGTCTGTGATAACTAGCTTATCACAGACGGTTTTTATTCAAAACCGTCTGTGATAATCTGGGATTATCACAGACGGTTTTTAATACAGACCGTCTGTGATACTTCGGTAATAACCGCCTGTGATAATCCATTTTCCCGCCACAAATACCACAGACGGCCTCCTAATTACAACCGTCTGTAATAGTGTTCATCAGAGACGGTTTCACAAAACCGTCTGTGATGAGGCGTCTACTATGAGGCTTTCTGTAGTAGTGACACTAAAAGCTAGCATTGTAAAGAACTATCTATAAGGATAGCTATTTGATGCTTACATGCACATACAGAAAAGGACTATCATTTATAGAGGCTGCATCGTTTTGCGTTATAGACTGGTGCTTAAGAGCTGGCTCGGTTTTTTTTTGCATACTCTCTTTTCTCCACATAGGATGTATGCTGATGTGTACATACATATAGCTAGCTGAGCAAGTTTAATAGTACAGATAGCTGCTACCTCCAATATATTTCCATGTCATCAAAAGATAATGATGCAGTCAACTCATACAATAAGCTGGCTATAAGTTGTCTCCATAAGAGCTCTCAATCATTTAATACATACATGGGTATTGATAATTTAATACATGCATGGATATAGCAATTAGTTCTATAGGTATATGCATGGATAATGCATCTTTTCCTGTGCTATAGTCTGACTCTTGCATGGGAGTCGGCTTGGCTCTCTCTCTCCTTTTCTCTCCCCTCCACATAGGACTATGCTGACATGGATTCCCTTATAGCTAGCACAGTCAGCCTTATTAAACTTGCTCTAAGTAAACTATAACCCTTCGATTCTAGAGCGAGGAACAGCAAATCGGTTCCCCCTGAACCTTTCGTCTTCCCCCGTGAGACTAATCCCAAAGCCACCATATCTTTTTTCTCTTTGCCGAGCTTGTGTGATCTAGCATCACCATTAGTTCGTGGTTTCGCACCACCGGATCACAATTGTCAGCTATCACGATGGTCGTAGGCAATCTCCACGGCATGGGAGCCCAACTGCACCGTTGGTCACGATTTCCATCGACACTCCATTACACATTGCTTAGACCGTAAAGTTATTTAAAAAAATTTCCATCATGAGACACTCAAATTCCCCCCAGTCCGATCATTCCATTATCCAATGATCAACACGGAAAGTTTACATGACCCATCCTAGACATCACGAGTTTGCACAACATTTGCCCCGTAGAGGGCTGTAAAAAAAACTTGAGCAGCTATCGAGTCTCATGAGCTACTCGAGATCGGCTCGCTCTAGATTCGATTCGAGCTCGGCTCAAACTCTAAACGAGCCTAGCTCAACTTTGATCTCGAGCTCACGAGTTTCAATGAACCGAGCTCGAATAGCTCGTTAGGCTCGATTCAAACTTAAGTATTGATACATATTAACTTTTATTGATCTTACTCAAATTGAACTCAAGCTTTTTTATTATTGCAAATTATTGCATGTTGAATTGTTTTGATTGTTATCGAGCTTACTTGAGCTGAACTCGAACTTTTCTTATTATTTAAAATTAGTGCATATTATATTGTTTTGATTGTTATCGAGGTTACTCGAGCTGAGTTATAGCCTAATCGAGCTTGGATGAGCTAAACTCAAGCCTAGGTCAAGGGTTAGATCCTAACTTAGACTCGCTCGAGCTCGGCTTGAGCTTAGGAGACTAGGCTAGCTTAAACTCGACTCATTTATAACCTAGTCTCATAAACATATCTTACCCAACTTGCACATAAAAGATTGAAATAGAACCGTGTCAATAATCAAATCGTTGATATCACAAATTGGGGAAAAAAAGACAAATATCACAGAAGGATGGAAGGGAAGTGTTGTGGTTACAGACCAAACAGAGAGAGAGTATGGTAGTGGAGAGTTAGGTGAGCAATGGCTTAGGGTTTCTCCCCATGGCCTGTGTTGTATATATATCCACATGGGGAGTGCTTTTACAATTATACCCTTACATCCGAGTATTCCGTTCAGGGGTACTTATGTCATTACACATGTCCCATTTTAGGCCTTACATTCCTCTAACAGGCCTGCTGGGCTCAGGTGGGGGCCACCCCTACAACAGGAGCCTCTCATGGTGAAGGGCTTCACGGGCCGAAGCCATGTTGCCGAGCCCTTTGGCCCCCTCCGTCCCTGCGGCCTGTGAGCTTTCCCAACCCTCTGCTGCGCTCTACTGCTTGGTGTAGTGTTCGTCTTGCCGCGAGGGTATGGCACTGGGCGGGTTGGCGTAGTCTTCGTCGTCCACAGGGCGACGTCGACGTAGTAGTTGGAGCCGAAGCCAGGGTCGAAGTCGGGGTCGAACTCGCACCCGGTTTGGCGGAGTCGGTAGCTGCCCGGGCCGTGCAGCAGTGGGGCCAAGGTTGTCCTTCGGGACGAAGGTCGAAGTCGAGTTTGTCATCGAGGTCGGGGGCCGACGTCGGCGTAGGAGTCGGAGTCGAAGTCATGGGTGGAGGCCAGAGTCGAAATCGCGGCCGCCCTGACGGGGTCGATAGTTGCCCGGGCCACCCTCAGCTGCGGGCGAAGTCGAGGTTGGAGCAGGGGCAGACCTCCCGCCGATGGCTTTTCCTGGGCGCGAGGTGGGTGCGGCTCCGCAGTCTGGTAGTGCGCCTTAATGGCTCCTGGAATCATGCTGACTTCTGTGATGGCAGGAGCAAGCTGCTGCAGGCGTACGTGCTTTTCCACTCAAGGTGTACACGCGGCGGGCCATATTGGCGCGTCGTGGGCTGTCAGTGGTCGCTCGACCGCAGCCGTTTGCCCCTTCCCTACAAGGGAGGGATACGTGGCGGGGTGTTATGGGCGCGTCATGCGCCGCCTGCCCACCTACCGGCGCGCGCCCCCAGTTGCCAGCGGTTGCGCTTCCCGATTATGGGGAGCCGAATCGCTGGGCTCCTGCCAGTTGTGTCGCGCTGGTGGGGGGGTTGAGTCAGCTTATAAGGCGTCGCCACCAGCATGGGTGCGCTCCTTCGCATTGGTCATTCCGGTCTGCCTTCTTTCTGCTGCCCGCGCAACCCACCCCTGCTCCTACTGTTTTAGCGCCCTATCTCAGAAAGGAATGGCTTGCCGCGACGATCTCGCTCGCCGGCTCAGCGGCGGCGCCTCGTCCGACCGGTACGATCTGTCGCCCCCCTCGGGGGAGTACTCGCTGGTGGTGCGAGGAAGATCGCACGTCAACAAGCGGTGGGACGCCATGGAGCACTCGGGAGGCCGCTGCTCTCGCGTGTTGGGGCGAAGCCGCGTTACTGAAGAGATGCTCCAGAGACTCGTCCGGGAGGGGAAGATTGCGGAACGTGGCGGGGCTCGTCTACCCAGTCCCACCGAGACGGAGCCGCTACCGGCGGAGATAGAAGCTATTGTCTTTGTTGCATTCTTCGATGCTAGACTACGTATGCCCTCGACCCTCTTCGTTGGCGAGGTCTTGCAGGCGTACGGCTGGAGCTGGCACAGCTGACCCCCAGTGCGATAGTCCGCCTGGCTGTGTTCGCTTGGGCACTGCGAACAGAGGGTCGCCGCCCCAGTGCGAGTTTGTTCGCTATTCTGCACGATGCGCGCTGTCAACCGAAGAAGCTCGAGGGGGGAGCGGAATCGAACTTCGGCAGCGTCAACTTCGTGCTGAGGAAGGCGTGTACGGGGCTCTTTCCTGCATGGGCCACGTGAGGGAAATGGGAGTCCGGCTGGACGCGTCGGTGGTTTTACTACCTCGTGACGAGCAAGAGTGGTCTGTCGTGCCGGGGGCAGCAGATATCGTTCAACAGCTCGCCAGACATGGAGCCGATGTTCGACGACGCGCAGAAGGCGCGGAGGCTTGCCGGTATCGCCCACCGGTTTAACATGCGTGACCTTGCCGAGGAGTTTACCATGTATGGGGCGGCGCCGCTCTCCGGTCAGTGGCAGTACGATGTACAGAGCAGTATCCGGGAGGACGGTGTCCGTCCGACTATTTCCTGCCTTCTACAACCCTCCGCTCCTTGTAAGTCCTTCGACCGTTGGGTGTGCGCATGCTCGCATGATCATGTGATTTCTTCTGGGTGATGCTCCATTTTTGTGCGTAGTGCGCCGGCTAGAAGATGCAGAGCGCACAGTCGTTGCGCTCCTCGGGCCATACTCGGCAAACGAGCACAGGCTACACGAGGCCGCGACCACCTCGGTGAAACAGGGGCGGATAAACCGGGTCTGCGAGGTCTTGGCGATTAGTGTGCCCGAGCGCGCGGTGCCAGTGAAGACTTCGAGCCGCCATGATGACGATGGCGAAGTGGAGGCGCGGCCGCCTCGGCGCAAGGCCCGATCTGAAGCCACCAAACCCGGCCCATCAGTCGCGCTGCTGGGAGGTATCACCGAAGAGGGAGGCACAGCCGGCGCCGAGTCCGAACCCGCCGGTTCGGGGGGGAACGTTGCCCCTACTGAGGGTTTAGATGGCGACGAGGCGACTAGCCTCGGTGCTGTTGCCCCTAGAGATGAGGTGGCGCCGCCGGCAACGACCACCGAGGGTCTGCTGCCTGCGACGTCCATCGGGGATTTGCCGAACATGACCGGAGCAGCTGAGGAAGGGTCGCCCGCGTCCCCAAGGGCGAAGCACCCCCGGGTGCTGTCGTCTCCGCCTGCAAGTGGGCGATTCGGGGTTGCTGGGGCGGTCACTGGGATCCTGGCGCCCTGTGAGGAGGTCAGCGAGGCTGGGGGAGAGGGCGCCGCTCCCTGGCCCGACGAAGCCCCCATTCCCTGTATGGAAGCTGCGCGGGCACCCTCCCGTACCTTGGCCGAGGGTGTCGAAGGTAGGCGCGATTCCTTCTCCTCTTATGACTTCGCGAAACTCTCTCCGATTTGCTCGCTCATTTCGCCATCAACATAAGGCGAGACGAGGTCTCCCGGACGCGGTCAGGGATCGAGCAACGGAGGTACACGCGAAGTCGCCGACCTTGCTGTGTAGGACACTGCGGAAGCTGCTGGGCCGAGGCCCGTCATCTCCGATTTCATCCCGCGGTCGGAGATGCTTCGTGTTTTTAACCAGGTCGCGGAGCGCGTCGGCAGTAGCTTGGATGTGCCGGCACTGGCGACATGCGGGGGAGACCTTCTGGCTCTCGCGTTGGGTGCTTCGGAGATAAGGGTAAGTGGTTTACAACCTGTGGCACTATTTGAGGTCATTCTGACTCGCGCAGTCCTTCCCAGACTCTCGCCCTCAGTCAAGCCTTGGAGGAAACTCGCGTTCGCGAGCGGAGAGCGCTGCAGAGTGACCTTCGCGCTGCGGATGATGCTCACGCTGTTAAGGACGAGCAAATCCGCAGGCTGGAGGCAGAAAAGGCGATGATAGCTTCCAACACGGAGGATGCCGTGGCGGCGGCGCGACGCGCCGCGGAGGAGGTCCAGCGTGCTGCGATGGAGGAGCGCACTGCCTTTCTTTAGCAAATCTCCGTGCTGGAGAAGGAGAAGATCCAACTCGCCGCATCCCTTGCAGAGAGGACCGAGGCCCTGGACAACGCATCCATGGCGGCATGGAGGGCGATGGGGACGTTGGAAGGGGCCCTCCGGGACCTCGTCGTCGACGTACCAGAAGTTACGCATGGCCCCGAAAACCTGACAGAGATGCTTGGGCGGATCGAAGAGGGCTCGAGCCTCGCTCTCCGCGATGCCAAGTCCTTTGGCGATCACTGCGGCTTCATGGGTGCCTCCTTCGCCCTCGCCTTACTCCGTGCCCGGGGGTGTGGGCACGTCGTCGAGCTGGCGCACTCTCAGCTGGATCTGCTGGTCGAGCCTGAGGTGATGTCTGGCGCCATCCGCTTCACCCAGCCAACCGTACAGAATTTCTATGATCGAATCTGGGGCCGTGTTGGGGAAGACGCAGCCAAAATCGCGTTGCGGCGCACCCTGCGTAAAGAGGGGGACCTCCTCCGGTGGCTCGAGGGAGTTCCGCGGCGCGAAGGAAACGACACAGATCAAGGGTGATGCCGGGGTTGGGTGTGTTGCGTATGTACATCTTTTTGTATGGGTGCTTCGCAACCTGCTCTTTTATATGAACGAAGCAGTGCCTGCTCAATATGTTGTCGTCATTGCATGCCCCCATTCTAGGTGATTGGAAGGTAGGGTAGGTTTTCGCGCTCGGTCCCGCCAGACTTGTAGATAGTAGTAGCCGAAGCAGACTCGCGAACGTTTCGTCTTCTCTTCCGGAAGGACGGCTGCGGAGCTGGCGCTTGGTCAAAGTGGGCGCGCGGGCGCTCCGTCCCCTACCTTTCGAAGGAGTGGCAGCGGAGCTGGCGCCTAGTCGAAGTAGACGCGCGAGCGCTCCGTCCCCTACCTTTTGAAGGGGTGGCAGCGGAGCTGGCGCCTAGTCGAAGTAGACGCGCGAGCGCTCCGTTCCCTACCTTTCGAAGGGGTGGCAGCGGAGCTGGCGCCTAGTCGAAGTAGACGCGCGAGCGTTCCGTCCCCTACCTTTCGAAGGGGTGGCAGCGGAGCTGGCGCCTAGTCGAAGTAGACGCACGAGCGCTCCGTCCCCTACCTTACGAGGGGGTGGCAATGGAGCTGACGCCTAGTCAAAGTAGACGCGCGAGCGCTCCATCCCCTACCATTCGAAGGGGTGGCGTGGAGCTGACGCCTAGTCGAAGTAGAAGCGTGCAGCGCTCCGTCCCCTACGTTTCGAAGGGGTGGCAGCGGCGCTGGTGCCTAATCAAAGTAGACGCGCGAGCGCTCTGCCCCTACCTTTCGAAGGGGTGGCAGCGGAGCTGGCGCCTAGTCGAAGTAGACGCTTATTAGAGCTTGGGCACGTGGGAACTTCGACCACGTCTTATTTATACTCCAGGGAGTACGCGCAAGGACCACGCCTGCGCGTGCGCGGGGATATCCGCGTCTTGTTTATACTCAGTAGAGTGTGTAGGGACAACATCCGCATTTTATTTATACTCCGTAGAGTGCGCACAGAGGTGGGCCTCACGTTGCATCTTCTTTATACTCCGCAGAGTGCACGCGGAGGCATCCCCCCGCTGCATCTTACTTAAAGTCCGTAGACTGCGCGTGGAGGTGAGCCTCCGCGCGTTGCGAGCGGTGAAGGTGCGTGCGGTGGCGGACCTCAACGCTATGTCTTATTTATACTCCGTGGAGTGCGTGCGGAGGCGGACCTCAATGCTACGTCTTATTTAGAGTCCATAGACTGCGCGCGGTTATGCAAACGGTAAACTTCATTAAATTCCCGGTTGCGCGGGTGAGCGATTACAAGAGGTGAGGTACTAACCGCTGACCGCTTAAAGGTGGAGACGGCTGTAGCCGTCGTTACCCGGTGATGAGGCAGTACACGGTGCGAGCCTCTAGTGCTGGAGCGGTTCGCGCAGGAGCCTGGCGAGGTGCTCCCCGAAGCCGCCAAGGGTCCTCGCGCTTGCACACGGCTTAGGCGTAATACCGCCGCAGCCTGTCTGCATTCCACGCGTGGCGAAACGCTGCCCTTCCAGCGTGGCGAGGCAGTATGCTCCCTTCTATAGAGCCTCCGCGACGATGTATGGTCCTTCCCACCTGGATTCCAGCTTGCCTACCGTCTCCGCATGGAGTGCCATCTTGAGGACGAGGTCTCCCGGCTAGAATTCTCGCGGGTACATGGAACGATCCTGAGCGCGCACCATCTATCACGCATACTTTATGACGTGCTGGGTTGCGCTTGCCCGGTCTCCATCAAGGAGGTCCATGGACAATTGGCGCTCCTCTTCTGGTGCCTGGACGAGGACCCTTCTCGAGCCGGCCTTTATTTCCTCGGGTGTTACCGCCTCGTCGCCGAAGAGGAGCTTGAATGGCGTGAACCCCGTCGGGCGTGTCACCGTTGTGCGGAGGGACCAGAGGACACTGTGGAGCTCGCCCGGCCACTTGCCCTTTGGTAACCCGACGAGGCGCTTCTTGACCGCATCGGAGATGGCGCCGTTCGCCCGCTCTACCGCGCCGTTAGACTGCGGGTGTCCAACCGAGGCGAACCGGAGCGTGATGCCCATGCTGTCATAGAATTCTTTAATGGGGCTGCGTCGAACTGCAGGCCGTTGTCGACGGTGATCTCCCTGGGCACGCCGAAGCGGCATATGATGTTTTGCCAGAGGAAGCGCTGCATAGCTGCCGAGGTAATCTTGGCCAGGGCTATCACCTTTGGCCACCTGGAGAAGTGTTCCAAAGCAACCGCTACGAACCGCAGGTCACCTGGGGCCCTGGGAAGTGGTCCCACGACGTCGATGCCCCATCGTGCCAGCGGCCATACTGGGGGTATAGGATTGAGGCTCGTCGGGGGCCTGCGAATGGCCCGCCCCATCCATTGGCAACCTTGACACCGACGCACGAGATCTTGGGCGTTGACGACGGTTGTTGGCCAATAAAAACCCTGCCTGAATGCCTTGCCCACTAGCGATCTTGGTGCAAGATGCGAACCGCAGAGTTCCGCATGAATTTCTGCAAGGAGCTGCTTTCCTCCTTCGCGCGAGAGGCATCGCAGAAGTGGTGCGCAGACTCCCTTTGTGTAGAGCACCCCGTCAAGCACCTGGAAGGACCTAGCGCGGTGTTGTAAACACCGGAGCTCGATGGGGTCGTCCGGCTCTGCGATGCCCAATAGAAAACCGAAAATGGGTTCTCGCCAGTCACCCTGCTGGGTGATCTGGTGGACGAGGGCTGCATCGCGGTTGTCCTGCGCGATGGCTGCCGCTGGCAGGACTTCGTAAAATGCCCCACTGGGAGTTGGGAGCTGCTGGCTGGCGGCCTTTGCAAGGACATCGGCTTGTTCGTTGTCTGCGTGAGGGATGGCTTTCACCGTGACACCCAAAAAGTGTCGTTCCTTCACTCGTACGGCTGCTAGGTACTTGGCTAGCTCCGGGTCCTTGGCTTGATATGACTTGTCCACATGGCCCGCCACCAGCCGTGAGTCGGTGCGAACGAGGACGCGCCTCGCACCCAGCGCTTTGAGCTTCCCAAGGCCAAAGAGTAACGCCTCGTACTCGGCCGTGTTGTTGGTGGCAGGAAATGCGAGACGCACCGAGTACAGCAAGCGGTGCCCCTCAGGTGTAGTAACGACTATGCCGACGCCTGCGCCCGCGACGCCATAGGCTCCGTCGGTGTTGAGTATCCACACCGGGTCTTCTGGCTGGTGGACAGGCTGAGCTGGAGGAGTCCACTCCGCGAGGAAGTCTGCCAAAACCTGGGACTTGATCGCCGTTCGGGAGGCGTACATTAAGGAGAATGGAGCAAGCTCGGCTGCCCATTTGCCGATTCGCCCCGTGGACTCCTCGTTGTGCAGCATCTCCGCCAGGGGGAATGAGGATGGCACCGTTATCGGATGGGCCAGGAAGTAATGTCGGAGCTTTCTTGAGGCCATGACCAGCGCGTAGGTAAGCTTCTCGAGCTCCGTATACCGCATCTTGGCGCCCTGAAGGGCTTCAGAGATGAAGTACACGGGTTGTTGGAGAGCGCCCTCTTTGAGGACAAGGACGGCGCTGACCGCCGTTGCTAAGGCGGCGAGGTAGAGCAGGAGGGGAGCCTCTGGTGCTGGGGCAACTAGAGTGGGAAAGCTTGCGAGGTGTTTCTTGAGGTCGTCGAAGGCCTTTGCGCAGTCGTCGTCCCAATGAAACCCGTCGCAACCGCGGAGAGTCTTGAAAAATGGCAAGCCCTGTTCCGCTGCTCTAGACAGGAAGCGGCTCAAAGCCGCCATGCGGCCGGCCAGCCTCTGGACCTCCCTCGTCATCTTGGGCGGTTCCATGCCCAGGATGGCGTCAACCTTGTCGGGGTTCGCCTGGATGCCTCGTCCGGACATGAGGAAGCCCAAGAGCTTGCTCGCCTACACGCCGAAAACACACTTGTCCGGATTGAGCTTGATGCCCGCCTTCCTGAGGTTGTCGAAGGTCTCCTGGAGATCCTGACCATGGGAGGCGAGCTGCTTGGTTTTTACTACCACGTCGTCGACGTAGGCCTCCACGTTCCTCCTGAGCTGAGCAGCTAGCGCCAGCGCGACAAGGCGGGTGAAGGTTGCACCAGCATTCTTCAAGCCGAATGGCATCCTGACGAAGCAGAAGGTTCCAATCGGCGTAATGAAGCTGGTTTTATCTTCGTCATCCTTGGCCATGTAGATCTGGTGGTAGCCGGAGTAGGCGTCCAGGAAGCTCATGAGCTCACACCCTGCGGTGGCGTCAACCAGTTGATCTATGCGCGGCAAAGGGTAGTCGTCCTTCAGGCATGCCTTGTTGAGAGCGGTAAAGTCGATGCATATACGCCAGGCGCTGCTAGCTTTCTTGACCAGCACCGGATTGGCAAGCCAGTCCAGATGTTGGACTTTGCGAATAACTCCCGCCTGGAGAAGCTTCGCCACCTCCACCTTGGCCGCTTGCTGTCAGTCCATGGACATGCGGCGAAGCTTCTGCTTGACCGGCTTGGCGTCGAGGCGGACCGCCAAATTATGTTCGATGAGGGCGCGGTCCACACCTTTGATGTCCTCCGAGGACCATGCGAAGATATCTACCTGGAGTAGGTCTTGCTCCACCTCCGGAGAGAGACCTTCGCCGATGGACACGAACTGCCCTTCCGCTTGGAGGGGCACCCTTTTGACCCTGCCCTCCGGGCGGGGCTTAGGTGTCCATCCCGGAGCGGATGGCGTGTCCGCCTTGGATTCATCAGTGAGGACGTGCACCTTGTGGTGCGGACCCCTGGCGCCGGCTTCGACACACCTAGCGAGGTCTTGATCGCCGAAGATGGTGATGACACCCCGTGGACCTGGGAGCTTCATACACAAGAAGGCGTGGTGCGGCACCGCCTCGAAGGAGTTAATGGCGGGTCGGCCCAGTATGGCGTTGTATGGGTGCGGGGTGTCCACGACATCAAAGACGATGTCCTCGCTTCTGGCATTGTCGGCCTGGCACAAGGAGACCCGGAGGCGCGCCTGGCCCAAGGCCTTCAGGGGCTGGCCGCCGAAACCTTGGAGGGGGGTCTCCGATGCACTTAAATGACTCCGAGGTATTCCCATGCGATCGAGGGTCTCCGCGAACAAGATGTTCGCAGAGCTTCCTCCGTCGATGAGGATGCGCCTAACATCGCGGCCTGCAATGTCGGCCTGGATGACCAAAGGATCTTGATGGGGGAACTCCACGCCTTGGGCGTCGGCTGGCATGAAGGTGATGTTGCAGTGCGGCATCCCCTGGGGTGGTTGGGCCGAGGAGGTTCTCGACGAGGAGCCTCCGGAGATGACACTAATGATGCGGTGCTGGGTCTCTCCCGGGGTCCCAGCTCGTGGGGGGACGTCCTTGCGGTGGTTGCACGTGGGCTGCCTCTCAGCGCCATAAGTTCGGTGCATGCCCACGTGAAATGATCACCATAGCCGTGCACCTCGCACCATCTGCCATAGTCCAGGATTTCCTGCTCCGCGCGCGGTCTTGCGTCACGGCTTCCTTCGTGTTCTCGGGGAACACCTTGTGTGGCGAAGACGTGGCGAGCCTTTTGGGACCTTCGTTGGTTACGCCGGGGCTTACGCCTACCGCTTGACGAGTTGTCGTGCGCCCCGGCGTCGTCGCATTTGGGAGCATCTCCCTCGGATGCTTGCTTGCGTTTTGCTCTCGAGTCGTCCTTCGCGTTTCCTTTTTGCGGCAACTCCCCCGCCCGAGCGGTGTCGAAGTCGTCGCCCTTGCGTCTTCGCGCATCTTCCTCTGCTCGGGCGTACTCTTCCATTTTGTCGAAGAGCTTCGCCACTGACTTGACTGGCTTCCACGCGTTATACTCGGCAAGCGATCCCGGGCGAAGACCCTGTATCGCTGCATTGATGATGGTTGTTTCGTTGACGTCCTTGACCTGGCAGCGTACCTTGGCGAAGCGTTTGCAGTAATCACGGAGCGTCTCCGAGGGTTTCTGCTTGACGGCGAAGAGATGATCCGCGTCGACGCGCTCGACGTAGTTTCCTTGGAAGCTGTTGTAGAGGCGGTCACGGATCTGTTCCCAGGCATACATGGAGTTTGGCTTGATGGCGAAAAACCAAGAAAGCGCTACTCCCTGCAACGCTAGGGGGAGTCCCTTCGCCTTCGTAGTGTCATCGCCGCCGGCGGCTTCAATAGCAGTCTCGTATACGCGTGCGAACTCCCGAGGGTCCGTGTAGCCTTTGTACGGCGCTATGGCGCTAGGGAACTTGAAGTCCTCTGGCCACGCCGTCCGCTGCAGACCTACAGAAAACGGGGACTCCGGGTCCACGCGTCGCGGCAGGATGCGGCAGGACACGAGAGCGTCGCGGCCGTCTGCCCTCTCCGGCGTGGGCTCCGATACGACCACTGGTGGGATCTGCTGGCTCCGAGCCTCTTGCATACCCTGCACGGCCCCGCGAAGATCCGCCAACTCTCGCCGGAGCGTGCCAAGGGCCGTCAGCAGGGCGTTGTCCCCCGTGGACGTGGCCGGGGCCGCCGATGCATCCAGGCGCCCCGCCGGGACGGCGGCAGCCACAGCCTGCACTCCTGGGCTGCTCGCTGTGGCGACGCGATGGGCTCGGAGGTCGATGAGGGGGTCGGGCGCCGCGGCGGCGATGGTGGTGGGATCGGGTGGTGCGTCGTGAACGCCGATGCTCGCGACCGTCACACCCGCATCGCCACCCACGCCTGCGGCTGTCAACGCCGAAGCCCTGGTGTTGACGCGAGATTCCGCTGCTCCCACCTTCTTCTTCGCCGCCGACGACGAAGCTTTCTTTGGTGCCATCCTTCTTCGAATCTGGAGGCTTGCTCTTATCCTCCCCACGGACGGCGCTAACTGTTGTGGTTACAGACCAAACAGAGAGAGAGAGTATGGTAGTGGAGAGTTAGGTGAGCAATGGCTTAGGGTTTCTCCCCATGGCCTGTGTTGTATATATATCCACATGGGGAGTGCTTTTACAATTATACCCTTACATCCGAGTATTCCCCTCAGGGGTACTTATGTCATTACACATGTCCCATTTTAGGCCTTACATTCCTCTAACAAATCTGCTGGGCTCAGGTGGGGGCCACCCCTACAACAGGAAGAAAGAAGATTATCTTTATTTCTATATTAAGATTGCAACATACTCTTGTACAGCAATTACAAATCTAACTTTGCTATTCTTTGCCTCTGCTTTATCGATCTATCTCTTGATGTTGTGTCATTGATTCATCTCTCTTCATCTTCTCCTGTAATATTTAAATAGCATCGAAAAGGCGTCGGTTGTCTTACTGGAACAGACATCTTGTCAATTTCTCATGCCCTCATGTGCAACCGGTTGCTGTCAGCGAGAGAGATCTAACAAATAACTGTCAATTAGTTACTTATCAATAGAAGAAGATTGTAGCAACAACCATAGGACGGTTGTTGTCATAGGCATAGGACCAAATCGTCACATGATTATTAGAGTTAAGGACGCATATGCTCTATTGCACCGCCGAAAAACTGCCTAGAATTAGACTCAATTATCGGATCATAAGATCTCTGAGTAGTGACTTGTCAGTAATAATCATCCGACCAAAGATACTAGGGCAATAATCCTCCTACCGATGGCACTTGGGCAGTATTGTTTTATGTGATCTATGATCTTAATAGCTTAGGACCTAGATTACATATCAAAACCGTATTTAATGAATTATTCAATCCTCGTCAAACTAGAACTATTTTCAGTATAAAATTCCAAGACTCTGTAATAATAAAGATAATATTGGAATGAGCAGGATTTGTCCATATATAAAACTGCAGAATACATACAACGTTTGACAGACAAACTGAACTTGATAAGCAGTCATACAAAAAGGCAAAGCCAACTCTCAACAAATTGAAAGTTGACTCCAAACGTATGCTGCATAATCACTGCGAGTTAGGATTTACAAAAACAGCAACCCTACTCATTCTTAGATTAAGGTAAACCGATGATCGGGACGGGAGCTCATCGGTCGTGCAAATATAGCCGATGATGCTCTCTCCAAAACATCAGCGAATGCGTCTGCTGGTTGCAGACTCGCACTGCAATTTCAGTACGCTTCATTTCTTGGTCGAACTTGTGTCACCGAACTTTGGTAGCGCCAAAAGTGTGTTCAACCGGGTGAAGCCCTCCAAGGACCTCTCATCTCCACTTACATTTGAGTCACTTCCATCATCTGCATCTTCTGGAATAACCCTTTTACTATTGTGCCGGGGGTTCTTTGATCGGGCTGGCATCCTAGGACTGGATCCAATTCCCTTGCTAGTAACAGACTGCCCTGATACACCAGTATCGGCATCCTTGTTCAGGAAAAGGCATACCACTGCACAGTCATCAGTTTTGGAGGTTGGATATTTGAACCTCCAAGTCTGGTTTGCTAAATCAACGACGGAACGAGCTGCGGTGGAATGGCCAGAGCAGGAGGCAACAACATCCACCACTTCTTGGTTGGACAGAACATCCCATACCTATGGCCAGAGTGCAGTTGGGTATCAGAGTATGTTAAGATCAAGTAGTTCACCACTTGTAAATCAGGTGGTGCATATTTTAAACTAGAAGAAACTATTTTTTTTTCTCATTCGAAAAGTCACGTAGAAAGAAACTGCTGTTTATTTTTTGTTACCCCATCTGTGGCAAGGACAATGAACTCATCCTTCTCAGTGATTCGCCTATAGGTGACCTCAGGTACAGATATCAGCCCAAAATCCTTTAGACAAAAATCACCAAAAGCTCGAGCCATTGCTAGACCAGGTGAGTTGCAATTAGGAAGCCAAAGGCGAGCCACATCTGGTTCATCCTGATGAGCAAAGACCCTTCCATTACATCGCTTGATCCTTCTAGCCTCTCCTGTAACAAAATAACATTGTATTAAGTTAGCTTTTCACCATTATGTCCCAAATTGCATTCACCAATACAGCAGTAACAGATAGTTCTGAGGAGACTCAGAACGTAACAAGTATTAAACAGTCAAGCATATACTCAGCTACTCAAGAAATCTGTTCATGGGCCTAGCTTGATGTCCTAGACTGAAAGAAACAATGCAAAATACATAACTGCAGCGATAGAGGACTGACTATAATCCCAAGGAATAAATATTCTGTTGGATGGTGAGTCCACACGACACATTAGTACATAAAAAAACATATAGCATAAAAGTCAATCAATACGACGATCATACAAAGAATTAACCTATGCAATTACCCAGAAAATATGCTTACCTTCTTATTTTAAATTAAGAATAATGAAACACAAATCACTTTAATGAGGCATGCATTGTCTTGTCATGAACTGAATTGGGTTTGGTGGTTACAAATATTGATGATAATTTATTGGGCTAAAGAAATCAAATCTTATACAAGAAGCTTTGATGCTGAATTGCTGACTAATAAATCTAGATATAATATGGATACTAAATGTAACCTTACTTTATATAATCACTAATAGAGAAGGTTCATAAGTTTTAACAAAAAGAAATATATTCTGGATATGATCTTACTACCAAGGCATAGTTCCAGGTGTATTTCTACCTCTGGAGATAGCTTTCAATATTGGGCCATACTCACTTAACACTTATTCTCTTCTTCAAAACAGAAGCAACATCGCTCTCAAGTCTCACCTCCGTCTTTTCATCATCTCACACATTTTGCATTCTCCACATGTTCGTTCTAGTACCTTGGCAGTCTATTAATTGTGTAGCAAGATTGAATTGAATTGTTTTAATATTTTGGATTGTCAAAAACCTTGTCGTGAAAATCCAGATTAGAGAACTAATCTTGTTAGTATAGAGAAATGTTGTGGTCCTTGAACCTTGCATCAACATTATCGTGGGTAAGGGTGAAAACGGATCGAATATGGACGGATAATGGCTCTGTCATATTTGTTTTCGTATTTTTTCCCGAGATGCGGATACGAGTCCGGATATCCCGGATACAAATACAAATATGAATAATATTAAATATAAATACGGAGTGAATACAAATCGAATCGAATACGATCATGAATATTTCTCAGAGCATGAAAACCCTTTAAATTGTACGCACAAAATGAACAAAAAAACATAACTAGTTTATTTGATCTAAACATTCGTGAAGAACATTTAAAAATTCTTCACATAGGCTAAGGTTTCTTCTCTAACTCTATGTATTAATGTATGTGTTAATGTATGATAGGCTATTAAAGTATCTTTTAAATGGACTAGGCTGAAATAGAGAATGTAGGCTACGGATATTTGGCCTTGAATATCCGGATAATTTGGATCCGTATTCGTATTCGACAGATAGTTTTTTTTAGAATTAAAAATGTGGATCAATGTTATGGTCATTTTGCTGGAGGCTTAACAAGATATAAAAAGAGGGATGGATTTCTGAATTTGAGGATGCCTGATTGGCCATCAACAACTCTGTACAAGTTGATAGGGAAGGCATCAAGGGTACTAAACATCCAATCTGGTGAGAAAAAATTAATCTACCTCATCAACTTTGAGGGGTTGACCTATCCTCTCCTGGGCTTCTTCAACGGCAATAAAAGTTCCCTTCAATACAGTTGGATTACATTCATCTCAGTGAGAATTTTCCGAGAGATGGCCTATTTGTCCTAAGTCATTGAACTGGTCATTTATAGACTGCACCTCAAGAGTTTTTTGAAATCTTCCGTAATTAAAAGGGTTGAATCTAGGTTTTGGGGTTTTGAGGTTCTTTGTTCTTTTCTTGTGTCTCTGAGTTCTATTATTGGAGATATTTTTGTGCTTGGATGATGGGTGCTTATGGAGAGCCTTGACTAGCCAATCTTTACTCTTAAACCTCTTGCACTTCAGGTGAGTTTTAGTTTCTTTTCTTAGGTCAATCATGAAAATAAGGTATTTTCAGTTTTAAATTCCCTTAGTTCTCTATTCAAATCACTAGTTTACCTGCCACCCACACCACCTGTGCCTTTCATATATCTGGATATGACAATTTCAACAAGTCAATACCATAACATAGCAAAATGAATGAGGTCTCACTTCAGAAGCAACAGGGGAAAAAATCTTTAGCCTAATGGCATCACAGGCACAAGTAGCAGGATTTAGTAAATACCTCGAACGGGAAAAGACAAAATATAGAATATTAAGTAACTTAAATTTAGGGAGTGAAATAGACTTACTTGGATGATCAGGTTTCAGGTCAACTGTCAACTGATGAGCAACCAATCGACCGTTTTGATCTCTGGTGCCTAATACAGCCCTTGAGTCACCTAGATTCCCAACAATAAGATCCTGGCCCTAATGATATGGTGGTATAACTTTAAATTGTCTGCATCTGGAATTCTTAGGTAATAGTAAATCCATTTATTATAAGGAAATGGGTAACCAACAAACAATAGTACCTGCTTGATTAAAGTGACTGCAGTAGTGCCACTGCAAATGCTATCTATGTTTCGATGTAACTTAAGCTCCTTATCCATAATTTTAAAAGCCTTTCGGAATGACTCTTTCATTGTGTCAAGGAATTCTTGATGTTCCTCTTTCTGGCCAGCCAATGTGGGAGACTTGTCTTCTGCATCTGCATGAGGAGATAACGTCTCTTCCAGAATTGAGCCATCTGAATTGCTGGTTGGGCTCTCCCCATAGTCATCGTATATCAAATCACACAGCTTCGAAGGGAGAGTGTCTCTTACTTTCCTCGCAATGAGATGGCCATGTGGGCCATGGCCATCAAAAACTCCACAAAAAACTGTGTCTGATCTTCCATTAAAGTTCTGTAAATCATGAAATGGAGTTCCAAGGAGTTACAATATACATAAAGAGAAGACAAATGAAAGATCAAAAAAATTGTTGGAGGCCAACATCATTATTCATTTATGATGCATCTACAGAATATTTAATTCATTCAAAGGTTAGAATGTCAAAGTTGGGAGGAGTTAGAATGGAAAACTTGGCATTCACTATTTTGCTATTCTTTTGATATGCAACTTTCCTATCCACGTAAATGGATCAACAAGGGGGCACTGTTTGACTGGATGAGTCACATTTGGGTGCTTCATTGTCTGCAAGCATGCTTTATTCAAGCATTGACCATTTTATCAAGAATATCACTTCAAGGCTAGAAGACATAATAAACAATGACCCCTTATTTTTGCATGAGCAAACAACATAAACTAAGTGATCTCAAATGAAACAAGAGTAAAGCAAGATGGTTGGCCACATCCAAACATTCAAGTCTGAAAAGTTCATTGTGAAATGTTGGGAAGATGACGAGCCATGCGTGAGGAAAACAATAGCCATCCTATTGTTTCTTTTAAAACATCTAGGCATCAGATAGTTGCTTTTCACCTAAAACTCCGATTCATTATGCATTGTATCTCCAGCGAAAGTTGCTCCAGTTGTTGACAAATGGAAATCCAACCTTTTGATTTTTAATGTTTCATTTTAATTTGATGTTCCCCAATAAAGAACTCCGATTTGTTCCGGATACTCCAAGAAAACTATTGGAGTGCACAAGTCCACCAGCCATTGTCAGTTAAACAAAGAAAAGCGCATGTTGACGATGAAATATAACATTCGAAACACCAAAAGGTAAACGCAGCAGTAAAGTAAAGAAAGGGATCTTGGGGTCCAGATACCTCCCACACGACCATGGCGTCCTGGTTGGTGCCCTTCTTCCCCTGCCGCGTGAACAGGCAGGCCGCATTGCCCGCCCCGCTCCCGGCGATCCTCCCAGGCGCCTCCTCCTCCCTCCTCCTGCCCCCTGCCCCCTTCCCCAGCGCCGCCGCCACCTCCTGAGGCCGCTGCTCCGCCGTCAGGCACGACCCCATCGCCAGCGCCCGCACCACATCCTGCAGGCAATCCAGGCACCCGCCTCCGCCTCCGCCTCCGCCTCCGCCTCCCCCTCCACCACCCCCCGCCCCACCCCCCGACGGCGCCGCCGTCGCCACCGCTGACGCCGTTATCGCCGCCGTCTTGCTCCTTGATCACAACCCAGCCCAGTCCAGCCCACCCCAATGCCCCCAAAAGATTCCACCTTTCCGCAGCCCAACGCTTCCAAGATCCGTCGATCCTTGCGATGGGGCGGTGGCGTTCTTGATCGCGTCGTGGGCAGCGGGGGCCGGACCAGGCACCGACGGGGACACGTCAGGTGGCGATGGGAGCCAACCAGAAAAAGGGAAAAGGAGGGTGGGATTGGACAAGAATAGGGAATCCAACAGCGAAAAAGCGGGGAGAAAAAAATAGTACGGGGGCGGGGAGGGATGGAACAAGTGGCTCTGCGTGGTTTGGGCGGCTTGC
Organism: Dendrocalamus latiflorus; assembly: GCA_017311315.1. Taxonomy (NCBI): domain Eukaryota; kingdom Viridiplantae; phylum Streptophyta; class Magnoliopsida; order Poales; family Poaceae; genus Dendrocalamus; species Dendrocalamus latiflorus. The sequence goes on along the minus strand of CM029616.1, from coordinate 12,327,797 downwards.
GGGACGAACGAACAGAAGCGTGCGTGCATGGGCGTTTTCTTTTCTTTTTTGGAAATGGATTTTATTCGTTTTGTTTGAGCCTATCCGGTTGGCATTTTTGGAGAGTGTTCACTCTCTGAACAGTGGATTTGGGTAACTGTGGAGATCTCATCCACGAGGGGAAAAAAAGGTGACGGTAGCTTGGAAATGTTCTAGATTTTAGTGTTATACCACACTACTACAGAAAAGGTCATCACAGACGGTTCAAAAACGTTATCACAGACGGTTTTGTGAACCGTCTGAATTTATGGATCAGTGATAATACGAGGTCATCACAGACGGTTTTTGAACCGTCTGTGATGCAAATATCACAGACGGTTTTTAGTTAAAAACCGTCTATGATATATAGTTATCATAGATGTGATATTCCCTTCTATTCCTAAACCTATTTCTGTTTATTGGCTAGCCTCAGGAAATGCTAGCCATGTCCTCTGAAACAAGCAGATCAATATGTACATGTATACATCCAATTCACATCTCAATTCATTTCACAAACATAAAACATCAATTTTTATTAAGATTAGAGTATACCATTACAATATCTCAAAACAACGAGCAGGTTACAAAACAAGAACAACGAGAAGGTTACACAACAAGAACAACGAGCAGGTTACACAACAAGAACAACAAGAACAACGAGCAGGTTACACAACAAGCAAAGATCATCTATGCCTTCTCGCCCCTGATGCAACGCATGAGCTGAATGTCTTTGACGACCACCATCGTCGGCGTTGATTGAGCGTCTGCCCGGTTGGCACGAGCTAGATGCCTCTGCGTCGTCTGCAAGGAGGAGGACAGCAAGGAGGAGGAGAACAACAAGGAAGAGGACAGCAAGGAGGAGGATAGCAAGGAGGAGGAGACCAGCAAAGAGGCTGGATTTTGGTTATATTTATAGGGGAGGGAGAGGGAGGGAGAGGCGGGAATTCAAAATTTTTGGCGCGGGAACGGAAAGGCGGAGCTACGATTCGTGGGGCTGAGGATTGACCGGCCCAGCGGTCAGGTTATCACAGACGGTTCTATATATAGAACCATCTGTGATGAATGAATATCACAGTAGAACCGTCTGTGAATTGGAGCACAAATTTTATATACCGATGCAATATAAACAACTAGTCTGAAAAGATAAAATAGCAAAGGTTTATATAGTTTATATATACTCATTTGAAAGGTTTCGACGAGATCTACAACTTTGCAGTTGAAGAAAAATCCAAATTCCGAAAATAAAACCAAGAAAAAAAAGCAAAAACAGAAACCAAAAACTTACGACGCAGGTTTAGGTCCAAAGATAGCCGATTTTTGGGGTCTTGGAGGGCGACGGGCGCAAGCAGGTTGTTTTTTTTGGATCGGGCTCGTCGTTAGCTTTCCAACGAGTACAAGAACATCGAAAACGGACACCGTATGCAAAAGTTATGCCCGTTTTACTGAAGGTGTCTCAAAACTGAACCATACTAGGACTTAAGCGAGAAAATATGAAATTTTGAGGGATTGCAAGGCGGAAAACGTATCACAGACGGTTTTTATTATAAAACCGTCTGTGGTACTAGAATATCACAGACGGTTTTATAATAAAAACCGTCTATGATATTCCAGATTATCACAGACGGTTTTTATTATAAAATTGTCTGTGATATTCTAGTATCACAGACGGTTCAGCGGTAAGAACCGTCTGTGGTACTCCTTTTTCCCGCCACAAATACCACAGACGGCCTCCAAATTAAAACCGTCTGTAATAGTGTAAATCACAGACGGTTTCACAAAACCGTCTGTGATTTGACGTCTACTATTAGGCTTTCTGTAGTAGTGCCAGGTGACACAGACATTACTCTCATGTATTTTAAAATTTCATCCATGACTTTACACGTTATAATACGTGTGTAAATGTAGTTTGTTGTATCTAGGGGAACCAAGAAGAGCGACGCCGGCTCTCATTTTTGAATGTGATGGATACCAGGATATCACATAAATTGATGAATGCATATCTCATATACTGTAGTTTGTATTTGGTATTATCCAAATTCGTATGTATTTGGCATTTGTATCTTCCTTGAGTACGATGAATATATACAAGGAAAGGTTTGGCCGCACTCAATGCGTTTCAGCCATTAGTTACACCCATGCGTTGCAAGCTGCTCCTTCCATTAATAAAACCTTTTGATTTTCTTTTTGTTTGAGAACTGTTGATGCATCAGATAGCACGCTTATTTATCTTTTTGCAATATTTTCAAGTAACTGTTCACACAAATATCTTTTTTTTTCAAATTTGGCATCCGAATATCCATGTTTGCAAATCTAGCCATATCTATGGACCTACCAAGCTCGATAGGCACCTGACAAACCCCCATGCAGGGTAATTGCCGGCTGGCACTCTGCAGCCGCATATTAGCGCTAAGCGCATTCAATTAATATTAATCACAATTAATTAGTACCAATCAAAATTAACTAGTAAAAAATCGCATTTAATTTGTAACTTTATTAGTGCTAATTAAAGCACTAAAGTAATCATATTTTATTTAGTGCCAATCGTATTTTATTTAGTACTAATCGTATTTAATTAGCACTAATCGTAATTAATTAGCGCTAATCATGTCATTAACTAAGTTGTACTTGCAAGGTAGTGCCTAATCTTGTGAACCTCTCATATCACATCTTGCATAATGATTTCTTTAATTAGATTTGAAAGTATTTTATAGTGATTGACCAGATGAGCATACTCTAAGAAAATCGTAGTTTATATCTATAGTATTCTAAAAATACCCTTTTAAGGATATGTACGTAAATAGTGCAAAAGAGATATATTAAAAGAGGCTATGTAGGATTTTAGGGTGTGTTTGGTTTGAGGGATGAGGTGGGATGGAATGGGATGGTTCCTTTGACCAAGCCTATCTGTGTGTTTGGTTGGAGGGATGGGGTGGAATGGAATGGTCCAAAGTGGGATGAACCTGTGCAAATTTAGAGAATATTTTTCTTAGATGCTGGACTATGTGGTTCCACTTTTTTTGTGGAACTATCTTATCCTATTCCATCCCTATCCTATCCTATCCCATCCCACCCCACCCTATCCCTCCAACCAAACACAACCTTAGTCTCGGTTTAGAGTTATTCTCATGATCCAAGGATCGTGTGGGGGGAGGGTGAGAAACCAGAAACCCTGGAACGCTTGCACCTGTTGCCATGCGTACCTGCACTCCCGTGTGACGGCCGCCAGCGCATAGGCGTTGAGTGCCTCCGTGCGCCACCGAGGGCCACACGCCGTTCGCACCGAGCGCGTCGCCAGGTTCCCAGCCGCACGAGGGAGTCGCCCGGAGCCAGCGGAGTGCAGTTTTCCCACAAACGTACACGTGCGTCTGGCTATCTCGGTCGGCAAGCCAGAGTGGTCAGTGAAGAGCACATCGACCAAGGCGCGGTTTCAAGGAGCTAGTGAAAATTGAGTTAATAATAAATTGATATAAATTGCTAAGATGATATGGATTTATGTATTGTTCTGTTCTATACTTGTTGAGTCACTGACACACCCTTATGTATTTGTTATTTTTAAGTGAATAATGAAGGCGACATGCATTAGATGAAAGTAGAACATGGAACATTGCACATTGTTGTTCTATACTTGTTGAGTCACTGACACACCCTTATGTATTTGTTATTTTTAAGTGAATAATGAAGGCGACATGCATTAGATGAAAGTAGAACATAAAACATTGCACATTGTTGTTCTATACTTGTTGAGTCACTGACACACCCTTATGTATTTGTTATTTTTAAGTGAATAATGAAGGCGACATGCATTAGATGAAAGTAGAACATGGAAGCTCTTTACTTCACCTAGCAACTTATCACCTATGGATATGAATAATTTAGTAGTTTCTGTTGAGGAACCGTTGCTGGCGACCAGTCCGATCGATTCCTCTGTTTAGAACAAATCGAATCAATCACAAAAGACAGAATAATAGATTGAACACACAGAGAGAGGTAGAGAGAACTTCTAGTATTTCTTTATTAATTTCTGATTGCATCTGTACAAAATATGCCGGTACGGCTCCCTATTTATAGTCTCCGGTGAGGTGCCCACCATGGGCCAGGTCTGCTGGCCCAGGCCCAGGTTTCCTAACACTCCTCCTTGGGCACTCATCCGACACGTTCATGCCTCGTTAAACTCCATAAAAACTCAGTGGAAAAAATTTAGAAAAAGAGTACATGATACATGTTATGCTGCAATGCATGAATTGCCTCATTTAAAACCTTGGTCGAGAAACTTTAGGAAAACTCGTCAAGGGAAAAAGAGTACAATTCACCCAACTTCATTTAGTCTTTAGGACTCTATTCTTTTGGGTACTTAATCTTCATGATCAAGATTTACTATCGGGTTTGAGAGAATTCTCCCTCTGATTATGCATTTCTCTAAGTCTCATCATTCCAATTCCTCGCACGCACCTTTCAAAGCTAGATGCGGGGAGTGACTTAGTGAATAAATCTGCTAGATTTTCACATGACTTAATATGCAGTACTTTAATCTCGTCCATCTTTTGCAATTCATGAGCATAGAAAAACTTGGGGTTGATATGCTTTGTGAGATGACTCTTCACATAGCCCGTTTGCACCTGTGCAACGCAAGCTGCATTATCTTCATAGATAATTGTGGGGGTTTGCACAATGTTCATTCCACATGACTACTGGATGTGGTGAATCATTCGGCGGAGCCAAGCACACTCTCATGCGGCTTCATACATCGCTATAATTTCTAAGTGGTTCGTCGAAGTCGTCACGAGACTTTGCTTGAACGATTTCCAGGAAATTGCAGTTCCACCACACAGGAATACATAGCCTGTTTGTGACCTTACGGTATGCGGGTTGGACAGGTACCCAGCATCTGCATAGCCAATCAAGTTCAGATCTTGATTCTTTCTGTAGAACAATCCAAGATCCTTGCTTCGTTGGAGGTACCGGAAGATATCCTTTATACCAATCCAATGCCTTTTGGTAGGTTCTGCACTGTACTTTGCTAATAGGTTCATGGCAAATGCAATGTCGGTCTAGTGCAGTTTACTAAGTACATGAGTGCTCCCATTGCACTCAAGTATGGGAATTCCGGTCCCAGGACTTCCTCCCCCTCTTCCCTAGGTCGGAAAAGATCTTTTTCTTGCTGTAAAGACCTCCCGATCATTGGTACTTTCGATGGGTATGCCTTCTCAAAGCCAAACCTTTCTAACACCTTCTGGGTGTAGGCCGACTGATGTACCAATATTCCTTCAGCGACATGCTCAAGTTGCAAGCATAAGCAGAATTTGGTCTTGCCCAAATCTTTCATTTCAAATTCTGACTCCAAGTAGGAGCTTACTTCTTTTATGTCTTCAATTGTCCCAACGATGTTCAGATCATCTACATACACTGAGATTATATAGAATCCATTCTGGGATCGCCGTATAAATACACGAGGACAATCTTCATTATTCATATAGCCTTTCTTGCAGAGAAAGTGGCTTAAGCGATTATACCACATTCTGCCAAATTGCTTCAGTCCATACAGGGACTTTCTGAGCTTCACACTGTACAGATTTATATTTGCTCTGTCTTGGTTCGGGAGAGGGATTCCTTCAGGGACTTTCATATAAATCTCCGAATCCAAGTTACCATATAGGTATGCAGTCACTACATCTATCAATTTTATTTCTAAATTCAAGTTCAGTGCCATTGAGATCAAATATCTAAAGGTAATTCCACTCATGACTGGGGAGTAGGTTTCTTTATAATCAACTCCAGGACGTTGAGTGAAACCTTGTGCTACCAGCCTTGCTTTGTATCTCACTACTTCGTTTCTTTCATTTCTCTTCCGAACAAATACCCACTTATGCCCTACAGGGTGCACATGGGGAGGTGTGCGGCATACGGGCCCGAACACCTATCTTTTGTTCAGAGATTGCAATTCAGTTTCTATTACCTTCTTCCAATCTTCCCAATCTGATCTTTTCTTACATTTAACGAGCGATGCAGGCTCAGGATCAAGATCGATGATTGTGGCAATTTTCTTTGCGAAGTAGATATCGATATTGGTTATTGTCCTATTCATGGACTCTCCTGTGTGTACATAATTTATAGCTATTTCTTAATGAGTTGCTTCTTCTGGAGCTTCTCCTTGCACATTGCTTCTTCCAATTGCGATGGCAAGTTCCTTTAGTTTTTCGGCTCCGATGTGTGCGCACACATCCATACCGGTTTCTTCTTCCATAGAGATATTCAGATCTGGTATGCCCTTTTATGAAGGTGTCATACTTGTGCCAGGTCTCAACTGGCTCCCCTTCTAATTCTGGGGGACTTCAGTGATCGGCTGTGATAAGTCCTTCTTATCTTTTTTCGCCAGGCGTCCCCGGTTACATGGGATTAGAGGAGCCAGAGTTCTCGTCGTTTTATTCTGAGGCCTCTGGACGGGATTAGGGATACCTTCTGCTTTCTTTGGTATTTCAACCCTTTCCGGTGCATTGCGTGCAGGCACATGCGACTTAGTCACGCTCTTCAAATCACTAAAGTGATCGGGCAATTGGTTTGCTAATGCTTCCAGGTGAATGATCTTCTGAACCTCTTTCTCTTTTTCACTAGTGCGCGGCTCATGTGCATGAATTCTCGTGGCTTCCCACGTAATTTCCCGATATTTTTCATCAAGGGGTTGATTTCCTCCCCCTAATGTTGGGAAATTATCCTCATAAAAAATGCAATTAGCGAAGTGGGTGGTATGCAAATCTCCCGACATGGGTTCCAAATACCTGATTATGGATGTAGTCTCATAACCAACGTATATCCCAGTCTTGCGGAGAGGGCCCATTGCAGTACGCTGCGGAGGGGGTATAGGTACATAAACCTTGCATCCAAACCTCCTGAGATGAGAAATTTTCAGTGGTGACCCTTGCGCTAGTTGTATAGGGGAATGGATGTTGTAGGCCGATGGTCTAAAGTTGATGAGATTCGTTGCATGTAGGACTACGTGTCCCCAACATGTAGCTGGCAAATTAAAATTATGCAAAACAGGTCGGGCAATAAATTTAATTCTCTTAATTAAAATCTCTACCAAACCATTCTGGGTATGGACATGCGGTACCGAATGCTCAACTGCAATGCCCATCGCCATGCAATAATCATCAAATGCCTTTGAAGTAAATTCTCCGGCGTTGTCCATTCTGATGGACTTGATGTGATGATCAGAGAACACATTTTCTAATGCGAATGATTTGCGAGATCAACTTTGCGAAAGCATGGTTTCTTGTGGACAACAGACCCACATATGACCACTTCGAGGAAGCATCAATGAGCACCATGAAATACTTAAATGGCCCTGAGATGGGCTGAATGGGACCGCAAATGTCTCCCTGGATGCATTCTAAGAATGCAGGGACTTCATCCTTCACTTTCAGAGTGGAGAGTCTAGTAATTAATTTTCCAGTGGCACATGCAGGGCACACAAAATCTTCGTAATTTGGAAAATTCTTTACATTAATATTATGCCTTTGGGAATTATTAATTATATTTCTCATCATCCTAAGATCTGGGTGGCCTAATCTGTCATGCTAGAGATAGAAGAGTTCAGAGCTTCTAAAATTGTCTTCAGGACAGTGTAGGCTACGGGTGTCTTGATGTTGGTATAATATAGCCCAGTTTCTAGTGAAGGAAGTTTTTCTAATACCCTTTTGCCATTCTCTTCGCGCTTCGTGATGAGCAGGTATTCCTTACCGTACTCTTTTTCAGTCTCAAGGTGGAAACCATTGGCGCGAATATTCTTAAAACTTAGGAGAGTTCTAGTCGATTCTGGGTACAATAAGGCTTCTTCAATGATCAAAGTTGTGCCTATTGGAAGTATAATTGCGGCTCTTCCGGAACCAATTATACATGCATCACTTCCGGCGATTGTCGTAAGGCTGCTAGTGCTTTTACAGATCGACTGAAAATACTTAGTCTCTCTTAAGATGGTATTCGTTGTGCCGTTGTTGGCAAGGCACACTTCCTCTATGGGGCGCCACACGTGTTCTAATATAAGGTATTTTATTAACATGTATTAGAATGCATTCAACACATAAATAAAATACTCCAATATCAGAACATATCATGCCATCTTAAACTGAATAAATGAATGAATTATTTCAAAATCATCCAACCATCATGAGAGAAACAAATGCTAAAGTACCATCTATGCAAGTTCTAACTTGTCCATTTAACACAAAATAAATGACAATAATTCTAATGCATTCTGTGCATCAGACTGAATCAACTAGAAAATCAGAGACTTCTTCGGCTATCTTCTCAAGAGTGATCTTCTCTTTGAGAGAACTCATGGCGGTGGCTACCTCTAGGTCGTAAGGAGGTGCTGCTGCCAGAATGGGCTCAACCTCCATCAACTCAGGCAGCTGCTCGGGATGCTCTTCCTCAACTGTTGCAAAGTGGGCTTCAGGCTGCCCTTTGCCATCCTTCTTCTTCTGGGCTTGGTGGGCATCAATGACATGTTGCGGTTCTTTGCATATCCATGACCAATGCCCCCACTTTTCACACTTGTAGCAACCTTGGTTCTGCTGGCCATAGGTCTTGCCACTCTTCTTAGCCTTTTTGTCACTTGGAGCATCTGACTTGCCTTTCTAGGCAACGGCCTTACCTTTCTTCCCCCTTCTTTCCATCAAGGGCTTTCACACCTTGTAGCTCCCAGCGTTGGCCTCGCGGCCAACGGAGCTCCCCGGTGGTTGAGTAACGTAATTCTTGCGGAGAAGTTTATTCTGAGCCTCCGCAACCTGCATCATATCAATCAATTCGGTGTACTCCTTGTAGCCGTCTTGACGATAGTTGCGGGTAGATAGAACAGCATTGGGGTGAAAGGTGGACAGGGACTTCTCGATCTTCTGCTCATTTGTAATCTGCTTGCCACAGAGTTGAAGATTGGTACAAATCCTGTGCAAGGCAGAATTGTACTCTCCGACCATCTTAAAGTCGTTAAACCTCAGTCTGATCCACTCCTGCTCTGCTTGAGGAAGAATGGTGTACTTTAGCCTCTCAAACCACTTCTTGAGTGCGGTCCAGAGTGCTAGCGCGCTCTTCTCCGCCACATACTCATTCTTGAGAGTGAGACAGGGGTGGTGCCTGAGAAAATGAAGTGCCTGATCATTCTCTTTAGGTGTAGGTTGGGCGTCATGCAGTCCGCCAATCCCGATAGCCACACGGAGCTTCTTGGCTCCAAGCACTATCTCGACATCAGATGCCCACGTCAGATAGTTTTGGCCATGCTGAGCCAACTCCTCGAACTCCCGGTTCGTGATGCTAGTCATCTACATGTGTATGAATGGAATAAATAAGTTTACTGCTGGTAAACATGCATGGAATAATTTACTACGGGTAAATAAATGGTACAAAAGGTTCTTGCAATATTTCATAATTTTCTATGCATTTTCTATAAATTTTACTGCTAATTACAGTGATTAAAATCAATTTAAACAATTATAATTAACCAAAAACAATAAGTAAAAACAGAAAATAATAATGGCAGAATCAAATAAGCTTCAAATGCTAAAAATAATTCAAAATTCGGATTCCCAAGGCCCTTTTATGCTAGAATATGAATTTTCAGTGAATTCTGCAATTGTAGAGGGTTTCTACGCAAGTTTTCAGTTCAGAGAAAAAATTGGCGTAATTTCTTGATTTTCGAGGGGTTTTCTGCAAAATTTGGGACTCGTTCGTAAATCTGAGGACCTATTCATAATTTTTGGAATTACTGTGGCCTCTCTGCAAAATCCGGGACTCATATGCAAATTTTAAGGGCTCATCGGCAATTTCTGGGAAAGAAGAGGGCTTTTCTGCAATTTGCCGGCCCCTTCCCGCGCGGGCCTTCTTTTTTTTTCTTTCTCCTCTGTCCAGCCCATTACCTCTAGCCTTTCCACGGTCCACTGGCCCAGCGGCCCAGCCGAGCGGCAAAAGAGATTGGGGGTAGGGAAACCCTACCCCCATTTGCATTTGGCGGCGGCGGCGGGTCAAGGCGCGCACGCGGCAGGCGGGGAGGTTGCTGCGGGCCAAGGCGTGCACGCGGCGGGCCGGGAGGCGGCGGCTGCATGGGAGCCGAGGCCGACGGCGGCGGCGCGGCGCTTCGGGCGCAGCTCCCTCAGGTGGCAGCGACACAACGCGTGCGGGGGCGCGGCGGGTAGATGCCGGCTTCAGGCGACGCAGACCGAAGTGGCTCGGGGTGACACGCGCACACAGGAGATGAGGCGATGCGGCTTCCGACCAGCGGCCGAGGCGGTGCACGCGTGCGTCGGCGATACCGAGGTGCCTGGGGCGGCTCGTGGAGAATCCTATGTGACACTCACATGCGGGCGGCGGTCATCAAGCTGCAGCCGATCGTGGGGCTCAGGAACGAAGGAAGCGCTTCTGGCGACGCAGACCGGAGGCCAGACGGCGCGGCTACGCGCTGGACGACGAGTGCGGCAGCCACTCGGCTTCGAGCCAGGAGGCGGCATCGGCAGCACGCACGAAGGCGGCGGCGCTTCGGGTGTTGAGCGCTTGGTCGGCGCACGCACGCGGCTTCGGGCCAACGGAGGCGCTTCGAGCGCATCTACTCCGGGCGGCGGCCAACGGCGAGGGATCGGCCGCATGCAGGCGGCGAGTGGCGACCGGCGGCAGGGCTGGCCGCCCACGGCGGCTTCAGGCCGACGGCCGGCGCCCAATCTCTCTTGTTTTTTTCTTTCCGTGTAGTGGCCGTGTAGAAACGAACCGTGCAAAATTTTCATTCGTTTTTTTCTTCTAATATATAGTGCAATCAACATCTACCCCGTGATGCAATCTACCGATCGACATTGTGCCAGCGACTTCAGGTCTGCTCGCGGTAGATTAGGGCGGATTTGCACTGTAGAAATTCAATCTAGAATGCAAAATTGTGAATTTAAAGCGATCTAGATAAATCAATCTATTAGGGCTTCGATGATTACCTTCGATTCACCGGAGTGATCTCGTGCTGATAACGTGTTGAGGAACCATCGCTGGCGACCAGTCCGATCGATTCCTCTGTTTAGAACAAATCGAATCAATCACAGAAGACATAATAATAGATTGAACAGAGAGAGAGAGAGAGGTAGAGAGAACTCCTGGTATTTCTTTATTAATTTCTGATTGCATCTGTACAAAAAATGTCAGTACGGCTCCCTATTTATAGTCTCCGGTGAGATGCCCACCATGGACCAGGTTTGCTAGCCCAGGCCCAGGTTTTCTAACAATTTCCATAGCATTAACTAGATAATTTATGGTTTTTCCTACTCTTCGTAGTTCATAATATCACGACATGATGCTTTACTTAATTTAGACATGTTAATGATTTATCTTGGTTATTGTTGGTTCATATTAAGTTCAGTTTGTGGTTTACAATGTCGTTGAAATTTATGATTAATGTTTTGTTGAATGTTTATTCTTGAAATCTAGTTATTGGTAATGCTTGTTTAATTGGTTAAAATTGGTAGCGTAAGTTGTTTTAGGTGGCATCTTGGAATTTTGTTAAGCTAGAGTATTACAATATCTGCACTTCCAATTTTTCTTTAATTATTTGCTTCTAGTATTGGCAATTTATTGTTGTGGTTTTTGAAAGAACATATCGGTATTGATATTCTATTCACATAAAATTAAAATTCTTTCATGGGATAAAATTCAGAATTTACTCTTGTCACTACCGTCTCGCTCTGGGGATAAGATAGGAGGTCACGGGTGCATCACACACCCCACTCATCTCGCTCCCATCATGCACCCCACTAGAGCCAAATTGATCTAGGTTGTAACTTATTGGAACAAATCAGCAAGTAGAGAAGGTTTTTTCTAACGCTAGTCATGAATTCAATGGATCAACGTGCATGCAGCTGGTCAATGACGCAGGATACCTTATCCTAGTGCAAAGATTTATTTAACCATTGTGCTGGTTAGTACTTGTTGCAAAGCTACTAGCTGAATATTCAGAGCCAACCGCACGCATATATTAAACTGCCAATGACTCCAACATTTTTAAAGTACATTATTATTATCAGCACCGACCTTCCTTGCATACTATTGTTGAAAAGCAACCGTAGGATTGATGCTTGGAAGCCTCAGGACGATAAAATAAAATGTAATAATTGCGGTTTTCATAATGGCCAAAGTAACATAGTTTGTATGACTAAATCTGTAGATAATACTATGTAATTAAGTACAGCAATCATGTTTATGATTAGCGATTAATTAAGTTAACAATTAGTGCTACTGAATTATGATTAGTACTAATAAAACACTAAATAAAATGAGATTAATTTAGTGCTTTAATTAACACTAATTAACTGTAATTGGTATTAATTAATTATAATTAGTACTAATAAAAGCCTCGATAGGCCGACAGCCTGCTGCCGCGCATGGAGGGCTCGGTAGGTGCCTGCTGAGCTACTGTAGTTGGTACTTGCTGAGCTATTGTAACTCAGCAGGTAACTATCGAGCTCCTATAGCTTGGTAGGTATATGCTAAGCTCAATATGTTCACATATAGAGGTAGATTTATAAAAACGGGTGTTGAGGGATTAAATTTAAAAAAATAGCTATAATGAAAAAATGGCTTCATTAGCATGTAGTTTGCAACACGGTCACCACCTATTTATGCTTAATGCACGTATAACATGTAAGCAAGGTATTTTAGGTGGCAGCCTGAAAAGCCTATTATGTAGACGTTAGATAGTTCTAATTTGTACTACAACAGGTTGGCAACGTTGTGACAATTGGTTCACCCGCCGCCATTGTTCCTAACCGCTAGTTGTTAGTGATATACCTTACAGTTAATCATGGAGATGATTGTATCACTTCTATATAAGATTTTTTGAATAAATATTATTATATTACTTGAATGAATTATCATTTATAAAGGTAAACAAGTATGTTACTTACCTATGAAACTCTTTATTTGTTATATGATATGATTCTAAAAGGATCCCTGGTCGGATGTCACTGCACAGAATACAAGTGATTTATAGACCAGCATATGTATTTGTTGATGACCATGTTTCATCGGCCATAGATATTGGGTTATCAAATCAATAATGTGGACACATTTTAGAGAGTATGGTATTGGATTGACCCACCTTGATACACTGTTGAGATTGCTATTGTTATCGGTTGGTATCAAGTAATGATGATGTAAAATTCTTGTACATGAGATCAGCATAGTTTCCTACATTGTAATAGTGCACTTAGAGGTTGCCAATCACTCCTTTATAACTGAGTACTTATAAAGGTAGCTTTTGGGTATGCTATAAAACGTGCAGAGAAATATGACCAATCGGATATGAGATTTGTACATCTTTCATAATAGGAGAGATATCTTTGAGTCCCTCAATGTGGTCGGATAAAAAAAGTGCATGGTCATACCATGAATAATTGAAAGAATCGACCACATGAAGTTATCCATCACTAGATCACGAAAGATTAAATGGTCCATAGATGACACGCTTCTTACCTTAAGTTCGATCGAGTGTCGTGAGGCAAAAGGAGAATACACAAATAGGTCATTCAGTCTGACTAGATAGGAACTAGTTGTATGGGTATACTGATTGGTCATGACCTGGTCGGACATATCACAGACTAGTCTACAAACTGGTCGTGACCATATACGATCAAGTCGTAAGGAGTTATGAGCTAATCGTAAGTGACTGGGATCTGGTTATAGATCATATTGCATAAGGTTCATCCAGATTAATCTTTTTGTATATTTGGAGGTCGATATGTCCTGTTATGCACCACTACCGATTAGTGATCGAAAAGGTGTTTTTGAGTTACAACTAAGTATACATGAACCTCTAGGGTCACACACTTAATGGTTGGGACAATAAGGGTCTGGATGATAGACTCCGAGTGGGATACGATCTCTAATCGTATTGGATGAGGATTTGATTAGAGGCTATATATTAAGAGACGCGTCGAGCTGAAGGTTATAAAAAAAAAGGAAAAATCGAGGATCAGAGGAGATCCCAAGACACACCCATCAAAACTCTAGCTGTCACTTCTCAAAACTCCTACTGTGCACACTGGCGCTAGCACACCGACACACGATGTTCCATTCTTGGATGTGTGGACTTCAGTAGAGGCACTGCTATGACTATTGCACTGATCGGGATGATCTTAAGGAGGAGATGGTAAGCTAGAGGACGATCAACTACTTTCACTATTTTGACACGCGTTACGTTTAATTAGCCGCTTCAATTCTTCTTCTGTTGTACTGCGTGTCTAGTGGTAACGATCTATGGTCTCTTACTCGCATTGTTTCTTAGTTTACATGGTAAAAAATTTTAATCTACGCTAGTGTACCCTACCCGTATCCTAGCAGTGGTATCAGAGCCATCCTGTATAGTTTTTGATTTGGATTGATCACATATAGTAGATATGTGGTAGTAGTAGATTGGATCTATTACTAGTCTCGTACAATAATCTAGATCCGTTTATATGGATGGACTGGTTTGGTCATCGGTTGATGAGATCAATCAGCTTCAATGTTAGAAAATGGGTTTATGGGAGATTGATAGGTTTCAGTTGTGCCTATTCATTGTTGCATCATGTGTTACCCCTATTAGTCGGGATTCCGCCATCGGGGTAAGACGTGACGCGCATTCGTATGGGGCCAAAAGATCAGCTTTGTCACTATTGCTAACTAGTGTGATTGATCAATGGAAATTGGGCTAATCAGATTGGTCGAAATTGGACCACCGTAATAGGTGATCATTGATGCATTATAAGGATTATGCATTCATATCGCGCGATAGAATTAGATTCTTTGTGCAACTTGCTTTTGCAGAGATTAATGTAAATAGTATGGCCCAATATGTATATGATGCACGTATGATCTTATCATGGCCTACGTGTCATGCTAAATTATAGCCATGTGCTACATATTATTGTATAACGACATGTGTGTCAATTTGTGATGCTTGATATGCTCATATGTGACTCATTACTAGCTATTAGAAGTAATAGCTAAGAAGGTGAATATGGTGACTTAGCATGATAGCTCAGTGAATAGGAAGCGTGACGATGGATATTACATGCTAAGGGCCATACTATCTCAGTGTTTAATTTGACATATGTGAATATTTTATGTTCCTGTTATACTATTGTTCATGTTATTATTTTTGGATGCTTTTAATATGATAGAATAGTATCCCTCTAAAAAATTAAGTAAAACTTGATGCCCTTCCAATTGTTGCACCTATCAAGATTTTGATCATTAATTGGTAGGTCTGTTAAAAAAGGGTGCCATTAATTATCTTAATAAGATAGGAAAGTGTTGGACACGTTCATACATAATATTGATTTAACTTTACTAAGCTATAAAAATGGTTTTGGGCTTAGGGCCATGGTGTTGAGGCTGTAACATGTGGATATCACTCAACAAATGAGAGTTACATGTGTTGTAATAAGGAAGTGGTTGCTTACCTACATTGCTAGGTTTCTAGCAGTGATGCCAAAGCTCACTAAGGCTTGGTGAAATATGGATCTTGACTCACTATGTGTAGTTAGAGGGAACATAGTTTTTAAACATATAGTGATAGTATCTTTTGTTAAATTGTTTAATGGAAGATTTCATATAAACATAGTGCTGAACTTTTTCATATACTTGTTATGTTGTCGAGCATGCTGCCATCTACTTCCTCCGTACATAGTTTTAATTTGTGATCTATTCTTCAGAAAGAAAACCAAATGGAGCAAACTTCATTGACTGGTATTATAACTTGAGAATTGTTCTCAAGCAAGAAAATAAGAAATATGTACTAAATGTTCCATATCGTGATGAACTAGCTGAAGATGCTACTCATGCTGAAAAGAATGAGTATGAGAAAGATAGCAATGACTCACTTGAAGTTGGCTATCTTATGCTTGTCACCATTAACTCTGAACTTCAGAAGCATATGGATGCCTATAATATGACTGTGGGTCTTAAAATCCTGTTTGAGAAACATGCAAGGGTTGAAAGGTATTAACCCTGTTTGAGAAACAGGCAAGGGTTGAAAGGTATAACACCTCTAGTCATTGTTTGTGTGCAAGTTAGCTGAAGGAAGTTTGGTCGGTCCTCATGTAATCAAAATGATTGGTTACATTGAGAGTTTTGAAAAACTTGGGGTTGGATCTTTTGGGCTGCGATTTATGGCTTATGGCTTAAATTTTTGAATTTTGGCTGTTCGCGAGAGACAGTACGCAAAGAAAAATAGTTGCATGTGATTTTGATTGGTACAGCTGAATGCAGTGTACGTTTTACTACAATCTTCCTATTGACCCTACCTTGAAAAAATACACCATTTGAAAGTTAATTACTGTAGCATAAGCCACAAGCCATAAGTAGAAAAGAACTGAGCCTTGGTTTTCCCTTAGCCAAGAATTGGCTACTGGTGTGATCCTCCAATCGCTCCCTCTAAGTTTTAAACGAGTCATTTTAAACTTTCATATGAATGGCATGAAAAAGTCAATGACCAAATTACATAGGATACTCAAGTCAGCAAAGGAGAGAATTAAAAAAACTCTAATCATGTGATGATGGTTTAGAAAACTACCAACTTCAAAAAGAAAAAGTTTAAGGCTTTTGGCAAAAGAAATGGTGCAAGCAAAACTAAAGATGAGATCTTGAGTATCAAATCTAAGCCTTAGGTGCTTAAGATTGGCACTGCACTTGACATCATTTGCTACCATTGCCATGGGTTAGGCATTAGAAGAGGAACTGCAAGAAGTACTTGATAGAATTGGAAAAGAAGAAGGGAAGTAAGACTACCACTTAGTTATAAATGTTATAGAAATAAATTTTGCTATTTGTCATATTGGTTCTTGGGTATTTGATACTGAATCAGTTGTTCATATTTGCAATTCGATATAGGGGTTGATAAAGGAGTAGGATTTTGGCAAGAGACAAGGTTGATCTTCGCGTGGGCGATAGAGCAAGAGTTGTTGCATTGGCTATTGGCACTTTATCATTATCTTTATCTTCAAGATTAGTTTTACAATATAATAATTGCTATTATGTTCCTATCTTACGCAAAAACATTATTTCTGTTTCATGTTTAGGAGCAGAAGGTTATGAGTTTAGAATAAATAACAATTGTTGTTCAATTTATTTGAATGATATACTTTATGATCATGCTCTATTGGTAAATAGATTATATATTCTAAATCTTGAGGATGTGCCTGTCTATAATATTAATACTAAGAGGCTTTGATCGAAGAATTTGAATCTCACTTATAGTTGGCATTGTCGTTTGGGTCACACAAATTAGAAGTGCATGATGAAGCTTCATAAAGATGATCTTCTAAACTCATTTGATTTTTGAATTATTTGAAACATACGAGTCTTGTTTACTTGGCAATGACTAAGACACCTTTCACTGGTCTAGGAAAAGGGGCATATGATTTGTTAGCCTTTGTACATACGGATGTATGTGGACCAATGAGCTCAACAGCCAGAGGTGGTTTTCAGTACTTCATAACTTTCACCGATGATATTAGTAGATATGACTATATCAACTTAATGAGGCATAAATCTAAATCTTTTGTAAAGTTTAAGGAATTTCAAAATGAGGTGTAAAATCAACTTGGTAAGTCAATTAGAGCCCTATGATTCGATCATGCAGGTGAATATTTGAGCTATGAGTTTTGTAATCATCTAAAACAATGTGGACTGGTTCCATAGCTAACTTTGCTGAGAACGCCTCAATGGAATGAGGTATCTGAATGATAGAATCAGACATTGTTAGAGTTTAGTCTATGATGAGCTAATCTAATTTGCTATTATCTTTTTGGGGTATGATCTAGACACAGCTATGTTCACACTAAATAAGATTCCACCAAAAACCGTAGAGAAGACACCATATGAGATATGGACTGAAAAACACCCCAGGTTATCTTTTCTTAAAATATGGGGATGTGAGGCATATGTAAAATATTTGACGTCTGATAAACTCATGCTTAAATTAGACAAATGTTTCCTTGTGAGGTATCCTAAGAAAACTAAAGGATATTACTTTTATAAAAGGGATGAAAATAAATTGTTTGTTGCTTAAAACGGTGTCTTTGTGGAGAAAGAGTTTCTTTAAAAGGAGTTAGCGGGAGCTCGGTGTTCACATTAAATAAGATTCCTACTGAATCTCCACATGATGTACAAGATTTTGTAGAACCTGTGCAAAAGGCACTAGCCCCACATAGGTCTGAAAGGTCAAGTCAATTGCCGATAAGGTATCAGCATGATGTTTATTGTTTGAAAGTGATGAGACTAAGACTTATGAGGAAGCAATGATGTCTTTGGATTCTAAAAAAATGGCTTAGAGCCATGAGATCGGAAATACAATCCATGTATGACAACAAGTTTGGAATTTAGTTGATCCGCCTAATTGTATAAAAACTAATGAGTGTAAATGGGGTTTTAAGAAAATATAGACATAGATGGAAATGTTTATATCCATAAGGCACGATTGGTAGCAAAGGATTTCAAATAAATTCAAGGTGTTGATTATGAGGAAACTTTTTCACTCGACACTATGCTAAAGTCTGTTCGAATCATTCTAGCTATTGCTGCATATTCCGATTATGAGATATAGCAGATGGATGTCAAAATAGCTTTCCTAAATGAAAACCAAAATGAGGATGTGTACATGACATAAACTGATGGTTTTATCGATCCACAAAATACTAGAAAGATATGCAAAGTTTAGAAATCGATCTATGCATTGAAGCAAGCATCTCATAGTTAGAACATTTATTTTGATAGGGTAGTCAAAGGGTTTAGCTTCATTGAGAATGAAGAAAAACCTTATGTTTACAAAAGGGCTATTGGGAGCACACTTGTTTTTTTGATCTTATACGTGGGTGACATATTACTGATCAAAAGTGGTACTTCTATGCTTGAATCTATCAAGTCTTTATTAATAAATAGTTTCTCTATGAATGACTTAGGAGAGGCAGCATATATTTTAGGCATAAAGATTTATAGTGATAAAATTAAAAGGCTAATTGGGTTAAACCAACATATGTACATTGACAAAGTGTTGAAGCGGTTCAACATGCAAAATTCCAAGAAGAGTTTCTTGCCTATGTCATATGGTATTAGTTTTAGCAAGATTCAATGTCCTTTGATACCTGATGAGCGAGACCAGATAAGTAAGATTCCATATGCTTATGCCATTGAGTCTATCATATCATGTATGCCATGCTTTGTACACAACCAGATGTGTCATATGCTCTAAGTGTTATGGGCATATATCAGTTGGATCCAGGTGAAGGTCACTGGATAGCTATGAAGAATATCTAAAATATTTGAGAACTATGGATGTGTTTCTTGTTTGGAGGTGAGGAAGAACTGATCATAAATGGTTATACTTATGCTTGCTTCCAAACCACAAAGATGGTTTTTTTATCATAATCTGGGTTTGTTTTGTCTAAATGGAGGGGTAGTGGGCTAAAAAATTCCAAGCAAGATATGGTTGTTGATTCTACAATAGAAGCTGAGTATATTGCGGCTTTTGAAGCTGCAAATGAGGTTGTTTGGATAAGAAAATTCATATCTAAACTAGGTGTAGTGATTATAGTCCAATGGATCTCTATTGTGGTAATAATTGAGCCATTGCACAAACTAAGGAGCCTAGATCGCATCAAAAGTCCATACACATAGTTCGGCGTTATCACCTCATTCGCGAGATTGCTGATAGAGGTGATGTAAAGTTATGTTGGTTCATCATCACATGTGGTCAATTAATTAATTTTGACTTAATGAGATATTGAATCGTAGCCACATTTATAAAATTTGTGTGCCATGACATAGGTGTGTCATTAGTGTTGGTTATACAAAATGGTTTTCACTTGGGCAATTGATCATGCAGTAAAAGGGAAAGTGTGGTCAGCACTTTTGGGATGTGGGTGTTTCGCCTGGGAAATGTATAAGGATTTAACTTTGTGCGCTGTTGATCTAAGTCTTATCATACAACCACATGTCTAGTATGACATAGACCTGGCCGATTAATTTATGATGTTTTAATTTTGGTTCTGTTATTGGGATGAATGTGGTTTGGTCACAGCTATGGATCCACATTAAGGGAGCTGGCGGTACTGGGTTGAGATTGAGCTTTGTAAAGTCTTTGTCATGAACTCTTCGTCGCACACCAAAGGAAGTGTCTTAGTCGTGTGGCAATATGAGATGATCATGTCTTGTTGGTAAAGTTGTGTAACCTCTACAGTGTGTAAAACTATTCGAATAGGCGTGTCCCCGGTTATGGGCAATGCTCAGTGATTTCATATGAGTGGTAGATGTTTCATAAAACTTGGTTGCGATTAAGTTGGAAAGTGAAAGGTTAGTTCATTGGTGACTCATTATGTGAAAGGTTAGTTCACGGTTGGTTCATTGGGTGGATGGTTTGTTCATTGTGGTCTATTCAATTCTTTTGACTTAATTAATTATTTACTTGTTTCAAAGTTCACTTTCAGTGTATTTATTGTATTTACTTTAAATTGTTGCTTTCTGCAAAATAACCACTTAGCCATCATTTGGTAAGCCTTGCATATTATACTGCATTTTGTTAGAAACGACTTGTTGAGTACTTTATGTGCTCACGGCTTTATCTATACTTGCTCAGTTGAAGATGAAGAACCATACTAGATGGAGGTATGTGAAGGAGAGTACTTTGATGGCTTCTCGGATTAGAACTTCACTTTCCAATCAATTGCATGTGGGCATGTCGAATGGCCACTTCGTTTTTCGTTTTGTTTCTGCTTTAAATTTTGTTAGCCCTTCTGGCTCTTGAAGTGTAAAATTGACCATAAGATCGCAACTCTGATAATTATTTTATATTTGAATCTTTCTCTTGGTTAACCGTGTGTATGGTTGATATTTTTTCTATGTTTCCACTATGTGCACTAGCGTGATCTTGGACTAGTCCAGAATATACAGAGAGGTACAAATTTGCATATTCAAGCCTCGGCAAACACCCTCTTGCCCTTGAGCCAAAATGACATAAGTTTCTTGCACCAGCTCACCACCATTGGACTATGTACTTCTAACCAATCCATACCAATCATCACCTCGTAACAACCTAAGGTCAGCACCTTGAGGTCGGTATGGAATACACTCCCTTGCTCTTCCCCTGGGCATTGCACAAACTCTTTAGTGAAGTTCAACATTCCTCCATCCATGTTGTGCACTTGAACAGGTTTTAATGGTCTATGTGCACCCATCAATTGACTTCCGAAAGCCTCACTCACAAAGCCATGGGAGCTACCAAATTCCACCAATATCAGCTCCTCGTGCCATTGCACCATTCCTTGCAGTCTGACCGTGTGTAGCGCCTCTCGACCACTGACTGCCTCCTTAGAGATTGCCATCAAGTCACTCCTAGATGCCCCTTCACCACTTTCGGAGTGCATTGACAAATACTCCCTATCTTGCAGCAGCTCCAAAAGCTCCTCAACAACATGTATTTGGACGGTTAGGCCGCACTTGTGATCCCAACTCCAACATTATTTGTCGGTGTGGCACAAACCATGGGCACGGTGGTATGCTCATAGAGTAGCCAGCTGGTCTGTGTTTGGTGGGGGTCTTGCAACCGCTTCAACTCCTCGTCGGTCCTCCACATGAGTCCCCACCACTGGCAACTCCTTGCCAGGTGGCAGTGGCAGGGTGAAGCACCACTTGCAGCAATGCCCAGACATTGGGATTGGAATCCGGTCAACAGACATATCTCCTTACTGCCTCCAGCACCTCCTTCTACAAACAAACCAAAGAGATGGTAGTATCCAAATCGAGAGGTCCATACAACACGACAGCGGAGTGCACATCACCTCGTAAACAATCAATGAAGTGGGTGACAAAGAACATGAGCAATTGATGCATAATCTCATTGAACTTCTCGGCATACTTTGTGACCGAACTAGTGTGACGAAGGCGGTTTAATTACCTAACTTGTTGCTGAAACTCTTTTGTACCAAAGCAAGCACAAATCACAGTAGCAAATGACTCCCAAGTGTAGTGTTGCGTATGTGCATTAGAGTATTGTAACCACCGCATAGCATTGCCAGTGAAGTACATGGTGGCTAAACTAACCCTCAACTCTGGGTGGACAGCACACACCCTGAAATAATTCTCACATTTCAACTGCCAAGCTCTTGGACCCTCACCATCAAACTGCGGGAAATCTACTTTGGGAGGGTTGTGGTGATGCCCTGGGGTTCTAATAGGAAACTCAAATTGCTTAAGATGATGGTGGCAAGGGCTTTGCGGGTAGTGCTTACCATTGTTTGGAGGCGGCAAGGGAGATTCCTCCCCATTTGCCATCCTCCATTGTTGCGGTTCTTCGCGGTGGCCTTTAGGCCCTTGATCACACCCACTAGGGCAAGCCCCCGGTGCCTCCTTAGGCCGCGGCTGAATTGGGATGAAGGGTGTAGTTAGCGGCACTTCCAGCTTAGGCAGGATGCCAGACAGATCCATCGGGTGTACAGTGAGCACCATGTTGCGGGTGATCTATTGGATTAGATCGCGCAACTTACCAACCTCAAAGCGTAACTCATCGATCACCTTCTCCACTTCCAGCTTCCACTATTGCAGCTCCAACATCGCCCGCTTGATTTCCTCCATGGATCGGTAGATCGCTCCCCCTTGCGCTTACAACTCCTTGATCGACTCCCCTTGAGCAGTAATTGCCTCACTCTGGGCCTTGATTGCCTTGATGAGCTCAGCGATTTGGTCCATCTCCTCCACCTGAGTTTGTGTTCTTGTGCGGTAACGCAGCGGATCTAGGGCTTCGAACTTGCTCTGATACCAGATGTTACATTCCTCTTCCAATATATGAGTGGCTATTATAGGATTTAGTGGATACAAGAATGTAGGATCGGAAATAGCAACAGAGGGGGGTGAATGGTGCCTTTTAAAAAATCGTCCCTTAAAGTATCCGCTCAAAAACACTTCTCTCCGATAGCTATAAAAGCTATGAAGTCGAAGGTTCAAGCTCTCTGGAAATTTACACTAATAGAGGAAGTAGCATAGCGAAAAACCAAAGCAAAGCAAGCAACAACAAAAGCTTCAAAGAAGAACCAGAGGAAACCGGGCAGGGCGGTCAGACCACTTGACATGGGCCGGTCAGACCGCCAGTCATGGGCCAGTCAGATCGCCCTGTTAACTCCTGTCTGACCGCTGACCATAAAGCGGTCTGACCGCCAATGGAAAGCCGGTCTGACTGGTTATTCCGATTTAGAGTAGAAAACAGGCAGCGCCCGAAACTGAAATAACTGAGATCTTTAGAAAACAATGAAATTGATGAATCTCAGCTGTTCTTCTCAGGCCTAAAGACCAAGAATACACACTCAATAGCTTTAAGACCTCGGGGAACAAATAAAACACACAAAGAGATCAAGAAATCAAGATTTGAGTAAAAATCTGAAAAGTGAGTTGAGAATGGACAAATTATCAATTTGCTCAACAATCTTGAATCCTTTGCTCATGAGTTTTTGCAATCAACTTAGCAATGATCTCAGGACTTGAGAACCCAAATCTCGAGCCATCTTTTGGAAGGAAATCAAGAGAGCCAAGGTTCCCCTGACATGAAACCCTAGAAAAACTAGAAACAGAGGAAATGCTCAAGCCATTTCTCGGGAGGGAAATTGCAGAGAAAAATGCATGCTTTTGGGAAAATGCTAGCCAAGTGACCTTGAGATTATTCCCAGTTCAAAGCAACCCATTTTGCTACTCATTGCTCAAAGATTCAGCTCAATCATCAAAATGGAAGAAAAGAAGCAGTGAGACAGCTGAAATTGAAAACTATCACAAAGAAGGAGAAACAAGACTAAAATTCTCAAATAAATTCATTCCCATGAATGATTCATAAAGAGGAATGATTACATGAGGGTTCCATTACATCCATCTCCACTCAACCCACTACATGCTTGACTGGGAGATGGACACACAAGACACTCCACTGCCTGAACTCTCTCTACAGGAATGCATACACTACTTTGAGCTCACTTGCTTGCCCAAATGCCTACATACACCACTCCTTTTATCTCCAAGCTCACACACCAAAGGAGAAAATCAAGAAGTGTCATACCAAACACACTCCATGCCTCACACACACTTGAGGCAAAAAGTCAACACAACTAGAAATGGAGGGAAACCAGCCATTTCTCTCATGCTTGAGTCAAATCTCCAATTTGCCCCTCAAGCACCTTCCTGGAAGCTTCCTGCAACTGGCACCTTTGACCGTCTGGACCTTGACTCCTCCCTGAGTCTAGTCCGGTCCGCTTCGCTGCACACGGCCGCGCCCAACATCCTGACCGTTTGGACCTCCAACTCCTCCCTAAGCCTAGTCCCGATCCACTAGCCGCTGCCCGTCGTGTCCACCCGACTCCGACCGAGACCTCCGACTCCACCTGAGTCTAGTCCTGGTCTGTTTCGTCGCACACGACCGCAACCAACCTCCAACCGTTTGGACCTCCGACTCCTCCCTGTGCCTAATCCCGGTCCTCCTCGCCTCACCATGACCTAGCTCCGAAGTCCTGCAGCCACACAGACAAGCAAACCGTCACATAGCACCGCACGAAACAACATAATCAATAATAGCATAAGTAAAAGGTACTCAACCCTAGAATACCCAAAACAAACTTAAAATCTCTAAACCAACCGTCAATTATTCATCACCAACATGGGGATTCCTCCACATGATCTCTCAATCTCCCCCTTGATGAGTATATTGACAAACACAGAAAAAACACATAGAATTGAGTTTGTTTGAGGAGTCAAACATGGTCTAAAAGAAAGAGAATGATGCTAATGACCATGTTGACAAAAGGAGCAAAAGAAAGAGCAAGTTTTCCTCAAAAGCTCCCAATGCACCCAAAGCTCCCAAAAAGGCTTTTTCTCCAATATTCTCCCCCTTTTGGCAATAGAATCATCAAGATGCAAAAGAGAGAATATAGCATGGTGTGGCTGAAATTTTATTCAATCTAAGCAATTAGAGCCATGAAGATTATCCAAAATGGCCATTAAGTGTTACACCAAGCCATAACTCATATGAAAACTATCAAGATCGTGACAAAATATGCATAATCAAGCCAAGCCACATAAGTATATTGAATGAAGTTTAGAGCATGTCAAGCCATTCAGGATCAAAGTCTAGCTAGAGGTATCCAAGGAGGATGCAAGCCATGTCAATAATCTAAGTGGAACCAAGAAGCTAGAATTGAGTCAATTTAGAGTGCTACATGTTCAAGAATGAATCATTTGTTCAAGTACTTGATTCTTTTTGTTATTGAAGCAAATGTAGCTGTAGGACCAAAAAGGCGACAAAGGGGGTGGGGTGAATGGTGCCTTTTTAGTAATCGCCCCAAAGTATTCTCAAAAGTCTCTAATCTCCGATAGCTATAATGTTGGTGATATGCCCTAGAGGCAACATGGAGATGTTGAATATATCACATACTATGTTTATGATACATTGCTTTGTTCCTTGAAATAGACATTATCATTATTGATCAATGAGTATGTGACTTATTCATGAGACTCTTAATGCCAAAATGTTGCTATTTCTAAATGATCCCTGATCATATATCATATGAGGAACATATATGATTCAAAGATCAGCATATGTATTGATTGATGATCATGTCTCATGGATCATGGTATGGAGATACCAAATCAATAATATGGACATGTGTTAGTGAACATATGTTGGATAGACCCGCCATGAGACACTGCAGAGATTCCATGTGTCATTAGTTGGTCTCAAGTAGTGTTTATGTAGAATCGTTAGACTTGAGATCATCATGGTTCCCAACATGCGTAGTAGCCTATTTTGGGACTACTAACCACTACTCCGTAACTGGGTAGTCATAAAAGTAGTCTTCGGGTTTGCTATGAAACATGTAGTGGGATGTGAATGATCAAGATAGAATTTGCCCCTCCTTACGGGAGAGATATCTCTGGGCCCCTCGATGTAATGGATTATGAAAGTGCATGGCCATGCCAATGTGATTGAGGAGTCAATCACAAGTTTATAATCCATCACGGAATCGAGAGAGTGATTGAGCCATTAAGAGGATGACACAGGTCTCGCCTTGAGCTTAATCTATATCGTGAGGCAAAAGGATTCGTACATGAGAACATTACAGGTTCAGCCGATATGATCTTTACGTATACTTTGGGGTTAATATGTCTTGCTAGAGGCCGCTATTAACAGGGTGACCGGAAAGGTGTTTCCGGGTCGCGACCAAGTATACGTGAACCTACAGGGTCGCACACTTAACGGGTTGGAACACTAATTCGAATGTGATTCGGATGTGGGCTCAATTCGGATAGAGATCCGGATAGACTCCTATTGGGCCTCGGTCCACGAGGCCCAAGTGAGGAGGTCTATATATTTGGAGGCGGGGGGGCTGAGGGATGCACGCATATGTTCCTCCCGAACAAAACCCTAGCCGCCACCTCCCGAGCCAAACCCTAGCCGCTCGCGAGTGCTGGTACACTCGCGATCGGAGTTCCAGCCCCGGACGTGTGGATACCGGTGGAGGCGCTGCTCGTTGCGGCGTTGATCGGCATCAACAAACTACAGATTGGATCTGCTCGTGGTGTGGTTGACCGCGTGGAGGAGACGATCTGTTCGGGACGATCGGCTACTTCCACTACTACCTCGACGCGCGTGGTTGGATCGGCTTCTCCAACTCTTCTTCCGCTGCGCTGCGCGTCTAGTGGTAACGATCTATGATCCCTTCTTAGCATGATGTCCTGGTGTGCGCGGTAGAAATTTTTATTTTCTGCTATCGTAGCCTACGCGCGTTCCTTCAGTGGTATCAGAGCCATCTTGCTTAGTTTGCGATCTGGATCAGCGCATATGATGATATGCGGTTGTAGTAGATTGGATCTATTACAGTCTAGATCAGTCGGTTCATGTGATGAATCGATGGTAGCACGGGTTGATGAGATCAATCGGTGAATAGGGGTTGGATGAGGCGCAGATTGTATCACTACTAGTGCCCTAGAGATTGTCTCGGATCGGCATAAGGTGGTTATGTCGAATACTAGTAGGATACGAATCTGATAGCCTCGGGCCAGTGGGAATACTAGTGCCCTAGAGATTGTCTCGGATCGGCATAAGGTGGTTATGCCGAATACTAGTAGGTTACGGATCTGATGGCCTCGGCCCAGTGGAAAAACTAGCATCCTAGAGAATGTCTCGGATCGGCATAAGGTGGTTGTGCCGAATAGTTTTTCCATTGCGATTTCATAGATTGGATCTGTAAATTTCGTAGGGTGTACCCGCCTTGTATAGCGTCTTGGGTTCACATCGTTAGGTAGAATACGATTCTACGTCTAACTTGTTTTTGCAGAGAATGACGTGAATAGTATGGCCCTATATCTTATTGGAATGTATGAGATGTATGTGATGCATGTAACATTCGTTCATGGCCTGCGTGTCATGATTATTTCAGCTATTGTTAGCTGTCTATATTGTATTTAACGACCTGCGTGTCGACCTTAATGCTTGAATCTATCTTTGTAATCTTCAATTTCTAGCTATTATAGGTAGTAGCCTAATTTTGAGGTTACAAGCTTTCAAGCATGGTGGCCTAAAGGAGTGATGTGGAGGATGGAGATCGTCTACACCTACATGGAGATGGAGATCACCATTTGTTTGGGCCATACTACTTCACAGTTAAATGTGTTTATCTGTGATATTATCTATCTTATTCTTATGCAATGTTTTTGTCATATGTTGCTTTGGTAGGATAGAATCCCTCATAAAATTAGGTGTTCATGCCCTTCCATATGTTGCACCAAAAGATAATGATCACCGCATGGTAGGTCTACCAAAGTAGAGTGCCGTCGGTTATCATCATTATTTGGGGTAGATGTCGGACATCTACATGCGGAAGCATTTGGTTTACTTAACAAGGTTATCAAAACAGTTTTGGACCTTGGGGCATAGATTGGGGCCGGGGCATGTTGATGTCACCCAACAAGCAAGAGTCACATAGGGATGTGATTAGCAAGGTGTTGCTTACCCATGTCACTAGTTTTCTAGCCGTGATGCCAAAGCTCACTAGGAATTAGTGAAATGAGGTTCTTGACCCACTATGTAACTTAGAGGGAGTTTTGTTGCAAAACACATAGTGGGAGTCTTTTGTTAAATTGTTTAATAAAAGATGAACATAAACATAGTGCTAAACTTTGCATATTCTTTGTTGTAGATCATGTCAACTAATGCCGCATCCAGTTCTTTTAATTTGCGATCTATTCTTGAGAAAGAAAAACTCAATGGAACGAACTTTATGGATTGGTATCGCAACTTGAGAATTGTTCTCAAGCAAGAGCGCAAGGAGTATGTCCTTGAGTCTCATTATCCTGATGACTTGCCTGATAATGCTACTGCGGCTGCACGGAGAGCTTATGAGAAGCAAACGAATGATTACCTTGATGTGAGCTGTCTCATGCTTGCCACAATGTCCTCTGAGCTTCAGAAGCAATATGAGAACACAGATGCCTACAATATCATTGTGGGGTTGCGTGGTATGTTTGAGAACCAAGCAAGGGCTGAGAGGTTCAACACTTCAAAGTCCTTGTTTGCGTGCAGGCTTGCAGAAGGGAATCCCGTCAGCCCTCATGTGATTAAGATGATTGGCTACATTGAGAGTCTGGAAAAGCTTGGTTTTCCCCTTAGCCAAGAGTTGGCTACTGATGTGATTCTCCAGTCGCTCCCCCCGAGCTTTGAGCCATTCATACTGAACTATCACATGAACAACATGGATAAGACCTTGGCAGAGTTGCATGGGATGCTAAAAGCTGCCGAGGAAAGCATTAAGAAAAGCAGCAATCATGTGATGATGATGCAGAAAGGCAAGGGCAAGCCCAATGTCAAGAAAGGCGCGGTCAAAAGAAAGTTAGCTCCCGATGAGATCGCGAGCAGTTCTAAGGCCAAGCAAGTCAAGAAGGGCGCTGCTCCTAATGCAGATTGTTACTACTGTAAGCAATCAGGTCATTGGAAAAGGAACTGCCCAAAGTACTTGGAGGATCTTGAGAAGAAGAAGGGAAGTACGACTTCCTCTCCAGGTATAAATGTTATAGAGATCAATCTTGCTACTTCATCCACTGATTCTTGGGTATTTGATACCGGATCGGTTGCTCACCTTTGCAAATCGTTGCAGGGGCTAAGAAGAAGTAGAAGTTTGAGGAGGAGCGAAGTGGATCTTCGCGTTGGCAATGGAGCAAAAGTTGCTGCGGTCGCTGTTGGCACCATGCCATTGTCTTTACCTTCAGGATTAGTTTTGGAATTGAATAATTGTTATTGTGTTCCATCTCTTTCCAAGAACATTATTTCTGCTTCATGTTTGCAAGCAGAAGGTTATGACTTTAGATCTGTGAACAATGGTTGTTCTCTTTATTTCAAAGATATGTTCTATTGTCATACTCCATTGGTGAATGGGTTATATGTTCTTACTCTTGAAGAGTCACCGGTCTATAACATTAATGCAAAGAGGCAACGTTCGAATGATTTGAATCCCACGTTTATTTGGCACTGTCGCTTAGGTCACATAAATGAGAAACGCATGGAGAAGCTCCATAGAGATGGTATTCTGCACTCATTTGATTTTGAATCATTTGAGACATGCGAATCTTGTTTACTTGGCAAGATGACAAAGGCACCTTTCACCGGTCAAGGTGAACGGGCAAGTGACTTATTGGCACTCGTACATTCTGATGTATGTGGACCAATGAGCTCAACAGCCAGAGGTGGTTTTCAGTACTTCATAACTTTTACTGATGATTTTAGTAGATATGGGTATATCTACCTGATGAAGCATAAGTCCGAATCCTTTGAAAAGTTCAAAGAATTCCAAAATGAAGTGCAAAATCATTTAGGCAAGACAATCAAGTTTCTACGATCTGATCGTGGAGGCGAGTATTTGAGCCATGAGTTTGGCAATCATCTGAAGGATTGTGGAATTGTTCCACAATTGACTCCGCCAGGAACACCTCAATGGAATGGGGTATCTGAACGGAGAAATCGCACCTTATTAGATATGGTGCGCTCCATGATGAGCCAAAGTGATCTTCCGTTGTCTTTTTGGGGGTACGCTCTTGAAACAGCCGCTTTCACACTAAACAGGGTTCCATCAAAATCAGTAGAAAAGACACCATATGAGATGTGGACAGGACAACGTCCTAGCTTGTCTTTTCTTAAGATTTGGGGATGTGAGGCTTATGTAAAACGTTTACAATCTGATAAGCTCAGTCCTAAATCTGATAAATGCTTCTTTATCGGGTATCCTAAGGAAACAAAAGGATATTACTTCTATAATCAAGGAGAAGGCAAAGTGTTTGTCGCCCGGCATGGTGTCTTCTTAGAGAAAGAGTTTCTCTCAAGAAGGGATAGTGGGAGCATGGTGCAACTTGAAGAAATTCGGGAAACACCTGAAAACGTTTCAGCTCCTACAGAACCACAACAGGATGAACAAACTGTTGAAGAACCTGTTGTGGACACACCGGCACCACGTAGGTCAGAGAGGTCACGTCGTGCACCTGAAAGGTACATGTTCTTGACTACTCAACAACGGGACATATTGTTGTTAGACAACGATGAGCCTAAGACCTATGAAGAAGCGATGGTGGGACCAGACTCTGAGAAATGGCTTGAAGCCATGAGATCCGAAATTGAATCCATGCACAGTAATCATGTTTGGAACTTGGTTGATCCACCTGATGGTGTTAAAACCATTGAGTGCAAATGGATTTTCAAGAAAAAGATAGACATAGATGGAAATGTTCACATCTATAAAGCGCGATTGGTGGCCAAAGGTTTCAAACAAATTCAAGGTGTTGATTATGATGAAACTTTTTCGCCCGTCGCAATGATAAAGTCTATTCGGATCATTCTAGCGATTGCTGCATATTTCGACTATGAAATATGGCAAATGGATGTCAAAACAGCTTTCCTTAATGGAAATCTGAGTGAGGATGTGTACATGACACAGCCCACGGGTTTTGTCGATCCGCAATCAGCTGGAAAGATATGCAAGCTGCAAAGATCCATTTATGGATTAAAGCAGGCATCTCGGAGTTGGAACATTCGTTTTGATGAAGTAATCAAAGGGTTTGGTTTCATCAAGAACGAAGAAGAGCCTTGTGTTTACAAAAGGGCTAGTGGGAGCGCACTCGTGTTTCTGGTCTTATATGTGGATGACATATTACTGATCGGAAATGACATTCCTATGCTCGAATCTGTTAAGTCTTCATTGAAAAATAGTTTCTCTATGAAAGACTTAGGAGAGGCGGCATATATTCTGGGCATCAAGATCTATAGGGATAGATCAAGAAGGCTAATTGGATTAAGCCAAGATACGTACATTGACAAGGTGTTGAAAAGGTTCAACATGCAGGATTCCAAGAAAGGCTTCCTACCTATGTCACATGGTATACATCTTAGCAAGAGTCAGTGTCCTAGTACACCTGATGAGCGGGATAAAATGAATGCGATTCCATATGCTTCGGCTATGGGATCCATTATGTATGCCATGCTTTGTACACGTCCAGATGTCTCGTATGCTTTAAGTGCTACAAGTAGATACCAGTCAGATCCAGGTGAAAGTCACTGGATTGCCGTAAAGAACATCTTGAAGTACTTGAGAAGAACTAAAGATGTGTTCCTCGTCTATGGGGGTGAGGAAGAGCTCGTTGTAAATGGTTACACCGATGCTAGCTTCCAAACTGACAAAGATGATTTTAGATCGCAATCTGGATTTGTGTTCTGCCTGAATGGCGGTGCGGTGAGCTGGAAGAGTTCCAAGCAGGAGACGGTTGCTGATTCTACAACAGAGGCCGAGTACATAGCAGCTTCTGAAGCTGCTAAAGAGGCTGTTTGGATCAAGAAATTTGTTTCTGAGCTTGGTGTGGTGGCTAGTGCCTCCAGCCCAATGGACCTCTACTGTGACAATAGTGGGGCCATTGCGCAAGCCGAGGAGCCTAGATCGCACCAGAAGTCCAAACACATTCTACGGCGATTTCATCTCATCCGCGAGATTGTGGAGAGAGGCGATGTGAAGATATGCAAAGTACAAACGGATTTGAACATTGCAGATCCGTTGACAAAGCCGCTTCCCCAGCCAAAGCATGAGGCTCACACTAGGGCAATGGGTATTAGATACCTACATGGTTGACTCTAGTGCAAGTGGGAGACTGTTGGTGATATGCCCTAGAGGCAACATGGAGATGTTGAATATATCACATACTATGTTTATGATACATTGCTTTGTTCCTTGAAATAGACATTATCATTATTGATCAATGAGTATGTGACTTATTCATGAGACTCTTAATGCCAAAATGTTGCTATTTCTAAATGATCCCTGATCATATATCATATGAGGAACATATATGATTCAAAGATCAGCATATGTATTGATTGATGATCATGTCTCATGGATCATGGTATGGAGATACCAAATCAATAATATGGACATGTGTTAGTGAACATATGTTGGATAGACCCGCCATGAGACACTGCAGAGATTCCATGTGTCATTAGTTGGTCTCAAGTAGTGTTTATGTAGAATCGTTAGACTTGAGATCATCATGGTTCCCAACATGCGTAGTAGCCTATTTTGGGACTACTAACCACTACTCCGTAACTGGGTAGTCATAAAAGTAGTCTTCGGGTTTGCTATGAAACATGTAGTGGGATGTGAATGATCAAGATAGAATTTGCCCCTCCTTATGGGAGAGATATCTCTGGGCCCCTCGATGTAATGGATTATGAAAGTGCATGGCCATGCCAATGTGATTGAGGAGTCAATCACAAGTTTATAATCCATCACGGAATCGAGAGAGTGATTGAGCCATTAAGAGGATGACACAGGTCTCGCCTTGAGCTTAATCTATATCGTGAGGCAAAAGGATTCGTACATGAGAACATTACAGGTTCAGCCGATATGATCTTTACGTATACTTTGGGGTTAATATGTCTTGCTAGAGGCCGCTATTAACAGGGTGACCGGAAAGGTGTTTCCGGGTCGCGACCAAGTATACGTGAACCTACAGGGTCGCACACTTAACGGGTTGGAACACTAATTCGAATGTGATTCGGATGTGGGCTCAATTCGGATAGAGATCCGGATAGACTCCTATTGGGCCTCGGTCCACGAGGCCCAAGTGAGGAGGTCTATATATTTGGAGGCGGGGGGGCTGAGGGATGCACGCATATGTTCCTCCCGAACAAAACCCTAGCCGCCACCTCCCGAGCCAAACCCTAGCCGCTCGCGAGTGCTGGTACACTCGCGATCGGAGTTCCAGCCCCGGACGTGTGGATACCGGTGGAGGCGCTGCTCGTTGCGGCGTTGATCGGCATCAACAAACTACAGATTGGATCTGCTCGTGGTGTGGTTGACCGCGTGGAGGAGACGATCTGTTCGGGACGATCGGCTACTTCCACTACTACCTCGACGCGCGTGGTTGGATCGGCTTCTCCAACTCTTCTTCCGCTGCGCTGCGCGTCTAGTGGTAACGATCTATGATCCCTTCTTAGCATGATGTCCTGGTGTGCGCGGTAGAAATTTTTATTTTCTGCTATCGTAGCCTACGCGCGTTCCTTCATATAATAGCTATGAAGATAGAAGAGATATGTTCACAAAAATCAGACGGACAAACTAGATGAAACCAACTTGGCCAAAAAGGTTTCGAAGCAACACGGTTGAGCGCTCACAGAGAATGAAGCTAAGAACCGAAATGTGCTTTGCCGAAAACAGAAGACTGTATGTTTCAAAGAAAACTCGCCTGAAATGTTCAATGAATAGCCAAACTTAGACTGACAACAACTTCCTTGAAGAAAGAAAAACAAACCCGGAGCTGCAAGATTTGATATGGCCAAGAAAACTGAAAAGATCAAAATACAACATGGCTAGCTTGAACACAAATGAACAGATCGGCACAGTAATGCCCTAACACAGTAAATTCTAAGAAATCTGAAAGGGAGACAGAAATTAATCAAACAAGCTAAACCGAAAACCAGAGTATAAGCAGCTGCTCAGCAGAAAACTAAACAGAAAAGGACATACACAGCAAACTAAACTATTTGCTATCAAATCTGTCCAACAACAGGACCTCTCGGTTTTGTAATTTGTTCCTGCAGACCGAACACAAAACTACTGCAGTAAAAAAACTAAGAAAGCTGCCGAAAGACTGAAAAGGTTGAACGTTTTTCACTGCCAGCCGTGAGTTTGTCTTTGCTGCCGACCAGGAAGTAAACTGAAAGGTGTTGTATTGCCGAACAGAATACCAAAGACAAAAAGATTAGGAATAGAAAAGCAAGTCTCTGGCCAAGAAAATAGACTAAAGCAAAAAGGAAAAGAAAGCAAAACAAAAAATAGCATGCGGCAAAAGAAAGAACTGCAGACAGTCAACACAACTTGCAGGTACAGAAATTACTTAACAGGAGGAGAAACACAACTAAAAACACCATCGATTGATTTGCTCCTCTTCTCAATTGATTGAACCATCAAGCTAAAAAGCATACTGATCTTCAACAAAGCTAATTCAAAGAATAAGATCAATTCTACTGAAAATTCAGATAAAGCAGAGAAGGGATTCAACTGAAGAGCTGAAAACAGAAGGAAGACCAATTTCCAAATACCAAGTAATTCCCAACTCGATTGGTCGTGAGACTTTAAATCATAACAGAGATCATCCTCTGATCAAGAAAGTATAAGACCCAAAACAACTCTTGATGAGATAACATGAACTCCAAAAGAACTCTGCCTCCAAACCCTAAAACACAAGCAAACAGAGGACATGCAGCGGGTAAGTTCTTGGAAGCAAAAACTGCATACGAAATCTTTTGCTCTCTAGAATGGCCTAGCCAAGGGCCTTTTAGTAGATTCCCAGATCAAAGCTAGCAGGATATGCAGTCTCTCAACCAAAATCTTGACAAAGAAGATGAGATCACAAAGAGGAACAAAGTTCAACACAGAACAGAGAAGCAGACCTAAGACAAAACATAAAAGGAACAAGAAACTTAAACATCTCACATAGGTTTCTCAAGAAAGGTAGAGAGATGAATGATTGTATTGTCAAAGTGTTCTTACAGCCATCATACAACTTCCCAATACACATATACGCAAAGGAAAAAGAAATCAAGAACTCACACCATCTCAACTCAGTTTCATACTCTCAGAAGAACACCCAAAAAGAGAAAACAACCACACTACTGCTGCCTACCACACATGCAGACAGGGAGAGCAAGAATAGAAAAATCCTCAACACACTCTCTCAAGGCTACTAGAGAACATACTCCCTTTATATAGCCTCCCACTAATGGGTTTGCATCTCCCTTTACCCGCTAAGTCCAACAACTCTTGCGCTTTATCCGTTAACTCGAACCGCATCCGCTTCCGCGAGTCTGAGTCAATTTTACCGAATTGCCCCTCATGCT
The DNA here is from genome assembly GCA_017311315.1 of Dendrocalamus latiflorus. Classification (NCBI taxonomy): domain Eukaryota; kingdom Viridiplantae; phylum Streptophyta; class Magnoliopsida; order Poales; family Poaceae; genus Dendrocalamus; species Dendrocalamus latiflorus. Next base: position 12,292,330 of record CM029616.1, on the reverse strand, counting down.
CCTTCCCGGAAGCTTCCTCGTTTCTTGCCGTCCAAGCCTCGCAACCACCTCGAGTCCTCGCCGTCTTTGGCACATCCCGACCGCTCCGACCTCAGCACCACCTGCGCCTAGTCCGGTCATCCCGTGCCTCGCCACGACTCCGCCTCGATGTCCTGCAGCCATCACAGACAAGAAACACATCACATAGCACCGCTCGAGATAACGTAATCAACAATCACACTAGAGAAATCTTAAACTCAAAAAAGCCCAAACCCGTCGATTCAAAAGAATAAGCATCCTAAGCACTTCGACCAAGTTTGACCAAGTCCGACCAAAGCCGATTGCACCGCGCAATGACATGACTCGAACCACACAAACCAAACTCGACTTTCCTAAAACAGATGTCAATTACTCATCACACACATAGGGACACCTCCACATGGTCTCTCAATCTCCCCCTTGATGAGTATATTGACAAACCCAAAAAAAGCGTGAAGTTGAGTTTGTTTGAAAAATGAAAAAGAGAGTCAAACATGGTCCAAAAGAAATCAAAGAAGCTTATGACCATGTCGACAAACGGAGCAAAAACAGAAAGAACAAGTTTTCTCAAAAGCTCCAAAATGGCTCCCAAAATGCTTTTTCTCCGCTATTCTCCCCCCTTTGGCAATAAAATCATCAAGATGCAAGGAAGAGAATAAAATCACGAGCATGGATGGAATGGCTGAATATTATTCATTTTAAGCATGATGAGCCATGAGGATTATACAAAATGACCTTGAAGTATTACACCAAGCCATAACATATAAGAATGATATCAAGATCATGACAATATATGTAGAGACAAGCTAAGCCAAATAAGTCACAATCTAAAAATTAGTCGAATTGCTTAGCATGTCAAGTCATCCATGATTATAGTCTAGCTAAAGGTACCCAAGGATGATGCAGGCCATGTCAATAATCTAAGTGGAACCAAGAAGCTAGTATTGAGTCAATTTAGAGTGCTATAAGTTCAGGAATGAGACATTTGTTCAAGTACTTGATTCTGTTTGTAGTTAAGCAAATTGAACACATTTGACATGATTTTTCTTTTAAAGCTCATGGTCATTTCCAACCAACATTTTTAGTCATGTGCTAGATCTCAAGCCTTATGCGACTACTCCAAGATAGAAGCTTAAGGAGATAGTCTTGGTCATCCAAAATTCCCCCTGAGTTCATGCCTAGTGCAATGGCAAGCAGTCTCATGAGAAAGAATTGGTGAGATCAGTTTTTTTCGCACAAAAGAGATCTTTTAGCATTTTTACGAACAAAAGACTTGTACTAACTCATGCTTCATCAAGAAACTAACATAGCTCAATCTAAAGCTCAATAAAGATTCAAGACTCAACTCAACCTATTTGACATGGCATGGATCATAAAGGGATAACTAAAGACAGACTAGTCTCAAGAGCTAACATTACATGAATTAGTTCAAGTTGAGCATTTTAATCAACCTATCATGGCAAAGACTAGACTACACATATAAAGTCATGATGAATCTAGCATTTAAGCACAGATCATGGCAAGATGTAATTTATTGTAAGCATGTCATAACAGGATAATAATCAAGGCTCCATGTAGTTATATTACAATGCAGAATGCTTAAATGCAAGAAAATCCAGCTCCCCCTCAACATGAGATGCACTTTTAGTTCAAGTTGAGTTATGTCAACATTAAGATCTAGAAGCTCCCAAATGAACTCCCCCTGAACCAAAGCAATAAATCGAGAAGCTGGCAAAGAAATCAAAAGGCAGTCCTTAAAGCATAAATAAGATATAGAGGATACTATGGCTCAGACTGACTCTCATCTACCCCATATGACTCTAGGACTATCAGCTGATCATCTAACACACTAAGGAGCAAACACGTACCCTGTCTACTCAAGGGTGGCCCAACCCTTGCTAGAACCTATAAGAAGTGAGTGAGCTCAACTTAGTGAGAAGAGAAACAGCTAACAAGCAACATCCTAGAATCATAAGATAAGAGGAAGAAGTCTAAGCAACTAGACGTAGAGAACCACTCTAACCTATGCTAGCCATCACAGACAAGAAACACATCACATAGCACCGCTCGAGATAACGTAATCAACAATCGCATTAGAGAAATCTTAAACTCAAAAAAGCCCAAACCCGTCGAATCAAAAGAATAAGCATCCTAAGCATTTCGACCAAGTTTGACCAAGTCCGACCAAAGCCGATTGCACCGCGCAACGACATGACTTGAACCACACAAACCAAACTCGATTTTCCTAAAACAGATGTCAATTAGTCATCACACACACAGGGACACCTCCACATGGTCTCTCAGTAGCACAAATCAACATTTTTCTTTGAAACTCATGGTCGTTTACAACCAAAATTTTAGTCATGTGCTAGATCTCAAGCCTTATGCGACCATTCCAAGCAAGAAGCTTAAGGAGATGATCTTGGTCATCCAAAACTCCCCTTGAGTTCATGCCTAGTGCAATGGCAAGCAGTCTCATGAGAAAGAATTGGTGAGATCAGTTTTTTCGCACATAAAAGAGATCTTTTTTCTTTCTTAAATAGTTGTACTAACTCATGTTTCATCATGAAACTAGCATAGCTCAATCTAAAGCCCAATAAAGATTCAAGACTCAACTCAGCCTATTTGACATGGCATGAATCATAAAAGGATAACTGAAGACAGACTAGTCTCAAGAGCTAACATGACATGTCTTAATTCAAGTTGTGCAATTTTAATTAACTTATCAATGGCAATGGCTTGACGACACATATAAAGCTATGATAAATCTAGCAAATAAGCACGCGTCATGGTAAGATGTAAATCATTGTAAACATGTCATATAAGGATAATAGTCAAGGCTCCATGTAATTATATGGCAATGCAGAATGCTGAAATGAAATGTAATTATATGATAAGGCGCGCTTGAAGCATCTCTCGATCAAGTGTCCATCCTTCTGACAGAAGGTACATTGGTACTTTACCTTCTGACATGTAGAAGTAGCATGATGAGGCTTCGCCTTCTGAGAGATCGAAGCAACAGGTGGAACCACCTTACTGTCAGAGATCCCTTGGACAAAGCCCGCTGATTTGAATTTAACTTTCTTAGTTCTGGGCTCGACCTCAATCACACCGGCTGCTATGGGTCTAAGAACAGCAGGTGGATGCTTCCTAACATTCTCAGAAAAATCATATCCTAGACCTTGATTGAATTTGCAAATCTTGGATTGCTCTAGAATAAGATTTAGCTTCTTCTTGCCTCCTACAAATCTCTCGAGAGTGTTCATAAGATACTGACACTCCCGAAAGAGAGAGGTGCAAGAAGAGAAGGGGAAGAAGAGACAACAGAAGGTAAGGGAGTAGAAGAAGAACCAATAGCAGAAGAACGGAAGGCATGTGCACGCCCAGCCACCTCAGAAGGGACAGTCCTACTGCTAGCCATTTGGTTCACGTCGTTAGGCGTCTCTACCAAACCCTCATGCTTCTTCCCAACAGCACACACATCACAAGTAGATGGTGACTTCTCTAGAAGGTCCTTAGTTAGCTTCACACATTTTTCATCCAATGCAATCAAGTCAGATTTTAGTTTTTCACAGTTATTGCATGGTGAGCTAACAGGGTCCTTAGAAGCATATTGAGCCATTTTCTTATTGTAGTCAATCATTTCTTGAAACTGTTTTGAGACAGATTCAAGTTCAGCAGTTAATTTAGGACAGTTCACACATGAAGCAATAGGCTCAAGCAAAGAAGCATGCAATTCAGCAATTTTATGATCTGCCTTTTTCAAGTTCATTTTTAAATTATTGCAATTTTCACAAGTCTCAGGCAGATCGAGAAGCATAGTATAAAGACCTGTAAAAGCATTGTCCTTATCCTCACATGAGGTGCAAGAAATAGTCTCAATAGTAGTAGATGAAAGAGAAGCTACCCTACTCATCTCTAGTTCAGCAAGTAGACTAATATTCTTCACCTTAACCATATCAAGCTCAGAAGACAGACTATCATGAGAGGTCCTTAATTTCTCCATGTCAGCAAGCAAAGCAGAGCATGTATCACATTTGTCACGGGAGGGAGCAGATATAAGTGAAGCAAGCTCCCGTGACAATCTATCTAGTTCCTTCTCCAACTCGCTACACCTAGCTCTAGCATGAAATTTTCCTAGCTTAAGAAAGGCATCATTAAACTGGTCATAGGAGGGGTATACCTCGTCAGAGTCAGAGTAGAGCTCGCTGTCGCTTACTTCGCCCTCAAGGGCCATGAAGCACATGCCGCTGAAGTCCTCGCCATCCTTAGGATCTTGATTGTCCTTCCCATCGTCGTCGCTCCACCCCTCCACCTCGCTAAGGTCGAGGTCATCGATGGCGGTGAGGACGCGGTGGAAGAGCTTCTTGGCTTTGCCAAGGTTGCGGAACTTCTTCTCTTTGCTTGGCGGCTTCTTGTTGCGTGTAACACCCCAGGACCCACATTACCCTGGGATGCCACTAAAACCACTCCACAACTAACCAAATTACAAGATAAAATAATCTGGCAACAATTCCTATAACAAGATAAGATAAGATAAGCGAAAGCATAATCAACTAAGGGAAACATGATAGTGACAACAATTCAATATTTAAAACAACCTCCAACATTTTAACCTAAAACATAGTTCACAAATCTAACATTATTAAGTTAATGTAAACAAAGCTAGGCAAAGGTCTAGAATCCCTTTGTCTTTATTACAGCATAAATCTATGATCCAAGTGCATTAAGGTGGTGCCTCTCTACCCTTCCCATGCATGCTCAATGATCACCTGAAGGGGGGGGGGGGAAACAAGGGTGAGATAAAATCTCAGCAAGCAAACTGTTTAATAGGCTAAGTAAACTACAACAGTTCAATCATCAACATTTAATTTCCACAATGACCACGTTTATATCCTCAACCTCAAATCACCACCAACAACGGTAAAACCATAGCAAATAAATCTTGTTTGACTACTTTAAAACCTCAACCGCTATCACTACCAAAGACAATAAAGCATATGTATGTTTTACTTCACTACTTTATTGTTTCTCACATCCACACTGCTATCAACAATTACTACAAGAGAAAAGAATCTCATGCCACAATCACAACCCCCACCAAACCACAAGGGACGAACCCCATTCCATGACCACATCCACATTCCTCATACCACAAGTAGCTCACATGAGCCAATTCTACATTACAACTATGAAGTTGTACATTCCACATTACAACTATGAAGTTGTATTTGCCTGTAAAATAACTTCACCACAATACATTGCATAGGTATGCCAATGATCTTTCCACAATGCAATGCATATGAATGCATATGCTCCACAACACCGTTATCCAACAAGGTAAGAGTGTGCATTGTATTACGGCAATGTACGATGCTGTACCGGTACGATCGTGGCTAAGTGCGACGACATCCACATATGCAAATGTCATGATATGATATGAATGATATGATAATCATAAAACACATGAATTCCAACCACAAAGGAGCATCAACATGCTCACAACATATCCACAACCACATATTTGTTTTCATATTCTGCATTAGCACACTAAACAAATTTTCACATGATTACGAGCAATTTATCCAAACATATCAATTGATCAATAATTGCTACCATTACAACCACAAGTATTCACTAAGAATACTACCACTTAGACCACAATATACTCATAAAGTTCTCTACCCCACAACTATATTGATTCATCAAGATCAATTCCGCATATCCACAATTAAACCATCAAGATCATAAACAATTGAATTCTTAAAACACTACCATCTGGACCACATTAAGGAAGCATGTAACAATGACATAGCACCTCAATTTAAGAGAATTAATTAATGTGAATGTAGAATAATTAACGAGTTAAACAGTAGCACATCTGCTACGTTTACTTGCTTCTACCGTTGAAGTGAAGCAAATCACGTGCGTTTAGGAGAAAAACCACCTGTCCAAAAGGTACCTCTCAGCACAAAACAACAGCAAGGAAAACGCGTCTTAAGAAGTAAAGATGTCGCTAGAACCCTGAACCCACACATCAACCTCTACGCTTAACGATTCTTCAATCTACCCACTGCAGCAGCACTGCTTAATATTTTTGTATCTTTAACAATACTAAACAAATTACAGCAAATGATATATATCTGGATTCCTCACTTAAATGTCTTCATTTTTTATGTAGATCACATATTTTTATTTTGATCCTAGAAAGGTATAACTTAATGCGCAAAACAGAGAACGTTCTCTGTTTTGACAATCTGGATAGCAAGATTCTAATGCGTGCCAACCACAGTACAAGGATCTAAAAAATATGATTTTTATATAGAAGTTAGATTACTGAATTCCCTACATTTTTTTAAATTGCAACAAAAATCATAAAAATCATGTTCTACCCCTAAATCACACTTGAACAGCAATCTGTACCCCTGACAGACAGCGGTGTTCCCGACCCTGCTACGCCCAGATCCCGGAGCCAAAAATTCTGTAAAAAATATAGAAGATGGGTCTCGAAGTTCTCTACAATTTTACTTTTGGGAAGATCCGCAGGAAAAATAGTTTGATAGGTCTAAACTGCGCAAACAGACGCGCTGCGCGAATCAATCTCCAGACAGACAGCACAAAACCTTAATCGGGTAAACAATCTGCTAATCCCCTTCTAATTCCGTGCCATGAACCCTAATTACTCTAAAAACAGAGGGGTTTGGGATTAGGAAAAATTACCTAGAGGATCCCTTGGGATCACCCATCTTCTTTCCTCCTCTTCTTCTCCTCCTTCTCTTCTTCTTCCTTCTCTTCCCTTTCTTCTTCTTCCTTCTCTTTCTCCTTTGCTCCAATGGACAGCAGCTTGTGGGGGGAGTTGGAGGCGCACCTGGGAGGGGGAAGAAGGTGCGGCCAGGGGTGGGGGGTTAGGGGGTGGCGGCCAAAGGGGGGAAGAGGGGGAAGGGGGCGGCTAGGTTAAAGGGGGGTGCGGCCCAAGGTGGTCGGCCCACTCTCCAGGCAGCCCACTCAGAGGTTTTTATTTATTTATTTATTTATTTATTTATTTATTTGTTATATCCATTTTATGCTATTCCACAATTTTTATTTTTCTCTTCCCGCGATTTACCGAAAAACCGGCAACTCCGCGATTAATTTAAAGCAGACGCCGAAACGACGTTCAAGGTATTACATTGCGGTTCTTGTCGGTGTAGACGTTCTTGCTCGAACCGCCGTAGTCGTTCTTGCCCTCCAGCTTGGGGCAGTTTGCTTGAATGTGGTTGGGGCCACCACACTCAAAGCAAATCACACGACCACCTCTCTTTCTCTCCCTAACCCTCTTATATGCATGGGAGAATTTTCTGGCTAAGAGGGCTAGCTGGTTTTCTGGAAGCTGTTCAAGTAGGTCATCACTCATCTCACAAACAGTAGTAAGAGAAAAACCAGAAATACCATCAGAAGGAAACTCAGAAGTTGAACTGGGATCAGTGACCAAAGCCATCGACTGAGACTTCGACTTGCGACAGACAATGTCAATCTCGTGAGTCTTGAGGCGTGAGTACAACGCATCAAGAGTCAAAGTCAAAAGGTCCGTCGTGTCCTTGATGGTGGTCACTTTCATCTCCCAAACACACAAATCCAAAGCCGAAAGCATTTGACGAGTGTTGTCCGAGTCGGGGTATGTGAGACCGACCGCTCGGAGGTTGCTCAAAATCTTGTGGAATCTCGCAAAGCACTCATCAAGAAACTCTCCAACGAGCATTTCAAACTTGTTGTAATCTCGCTTGAACTGGTCCTGTCGTACCGTTTTAATTTGGGTGGTGCCCTCATGGTAAGCATCGAGAGTCACCCAAATGTCATAGGCCGACGTAAGATGAGAAATGCGATCATACTCATTTCGGCTCAAACCTTGGATTATGATGTTCCTTGCCTTCGAATTTGCCTCAACATCGGGCATGTTCGCCACATTGATGTTCTCATCGGCAGGAACAGCAAAGCGTACTTTGACCTTGCACCAAATCGCATAGCCCTGAGCCTGTATGTAGGTCTCCATCCGACTCTTCCAAAAGGGATAATCGATCCCATCGAAGATCGGGGGCTTGGTGGAATACTTGTCCATTGCCATGGCTCACAGACCGGTTAAAGATCTATCAAGAAGAGCTAACCGGCTCTAATACCAATTGTAGGATCGAAAATAGAAACAGAGGGGATTGAATGGTGCCTTTTAAAAAATCGCCCCTTAAAGTATCCACTAAAAAACACTTCTCTCCGATAGCTATAAAAGCTATGAAGTCGAAGGTTCAAGCTCTCTGAAAATTTACACTAACAGAGGAAGAAGCATAGCGAAAAACCAAAGCAAAGCAAGCAACAGCAAAAGCTTCACAGAAGAACCAGAGGAAACTAGGTAGGGCTGTCAGACCGCTTGACATGGGCCAGTCAGACCACTCAACATGGGCCAGTCTGACCGCCGGTCATGGGCCGGTCAGACCGCCCTGTTAACTCCAGTCTGACCGCTGGCTCTACTCCCGTCTGACCACCGGCCATAAAGCAGTCTGACCGCCAATGAAAAGCCGGTCTGATCGATTATTCTGATTCAGAGCAGAAAACAGGCAACGCCCGAAACTGAAATAACTGAGATCTTTAGAAAACAATGAAATTGATGAATCTCAGCTGTTCTTCTCGGGCCTAAAGACCAAGAATACACACTCAATAGCTTTAAGACCTCGGGGAACAAATAAAACACACAAAGAGATCAAGAAATCAAGATTTGAGTAAAAATCTGAAAAGTGAGTTGAGAATGGACAGATTTTCAATTTGCTCAACAATCTTGAATCATTTGCTCATGAGTTTTTGCAATCAACTTAGCAATGATCTCAGGACTTGAGAACCCAAATCCCGAGCCATCTTTTGGAAGGAAATCAGGAGAGCCATCTTTTTGGAAGGAAATCAATAGAGGAAATGCTCAAGCCATTTCTCGGGAGGGAAATTGCAGAGATAAAATGAATGCTTTCGGGAAAATGCTAGCCAAGTGACCTTGAGATTATTCCCAGTTCAAAGCAACCCATTTTGCTACTCATTGCTCAAAGATTCAGCTCAATCATCAAAATGGAAGAAAAGAAGAAGTGAGACAGCTGAAACTGAAAACCATCACAAAGAAGGAGACCTCCGACTCCACCTGAGTCTAGTCCTGGTCTGTTCCGTCGCACACGACCGCAACCGACCTCCAACCGTTTGGACCTCCGACTCCTCCCTGTGCCTAATCCCGGTCCTCCTCGCCTTACCATGACCTAGCTCCGAAGTCCTGCAGCCACACAGACAAGCAAACCGTCGCATAGCACCGCACGAAATAGCATAATCAATAATAACATAAGTAAAAGGTACTCAACCCTAGAATACCCAAAACAAACTCAAACTCTCTAAACTAACCATCAATTACTCATCACCAACATGGGGATACCTCCACATGATATCTCAAAGAAGAATCACATATGGAAAAGGAAGGAGATAGGGACAAGAGAACAAAGTTGGGGAAAGGTTTAGAGTCTATTGTTCTTAGTAGTACATCGATACCTCCCTACCCCTGTCACCCCAACTGGGAGTCACATAACCAGACCTAGCTACAGAATCCATTCCCCTCAAGGATATCTACAGCTGGGCCTCCTACTCCTTTTGTTGATTGGGTTGGAGCTGGGTGTTGCTGTCGGGCTATGAACAATGTCCCATCCTATGATATATTTTAGCCCATTAGGCACCATATCATTAGCACGGGTTCTTCCTCCGAAGATTCAGGTTCTACAACATCAATATTACCAAGAAGAATAATTTAACATTTTGTAATAGTGGCACGAGCATAAGATAATATATCCAGTGCTATCTATATTACCATAGGATGTGTTAACTGTTTATGTCTCGATAGGCTAAACAGGCCCATACTAACTCATCGGGCTTAATGTGCATAGGCCAGTCTGGTACAGCCCGTAAGCTTGGCATGTTGTGCCTAGGTCTACAGTTGAGCACACAGGCCAACATGGCATGGCTCAACTAATCTGATAGGCCTGTGTCTTAACGGACCTGTGCTGCAGTACCCGATGGGTTATTTTTTGCACGTGAACATGCAACCACCCTTGATGGTAGAATTTCTCACCCACACCCATAGCCCATGGGTGCCTACTGCTCATCAAGTGTCTGTTTGCCCATTCATGCTTGCGCTATTGATGGCAAGCTCTCCAGAAGTCCAACTACAAAAAAAAGACACAAAAAAGCCCCAGTGAGAGGTGTAGAGGAGTCGTGGCAATGACGGTGGGCTGGAGGCACAATTGGCCATCTTGACGCTTGTGTACGAGGTGACGGCGGCCTGGATCCCAGTCCTGGTGGTGGTAGAGAGTGGAGGCGACACTATGCGGTGGAGAATGGGTTTGAGAGTTGGTATGAGTGAACGAGTGGGTTGCGTTGGTGTGGAACTAATGACAGAGAAAGCAATTTTTTGAAGAGAAAGCGTGACTCTTATGTAACAACCCGTATATGAGGCCGGTGGGTTTCCTCGTAATTGCCAGAAAGATCAATTGTAGAGTGGTAAATATGGGTGTGCATCAAACATGCTCATGCTTTAAATTATAGGAGAGTATGGTTTAACATCCGAGTTTACAACATTAAGAGTATCCAAACACAAAGTTTATATTACAACACAAAATTTCTTCCAACTGAACTGCATGCATGATCGAGCATAGACAAGACCTAAAACCAATAATCGTGTCCTTCTAGAGAGTTATCAAAGTCTCCCTCAAAAGGTTTCTCGGTGCCTTCGCAACTTCTTCTGTTGATGATTTTAGCATGTATGAGTATAACTGTTGTAGGGGTGGCCCCCACCTAAGCCCAGCCGGCCTGCTAGAGAGTTGTAAGGCCCAAAATGGGATATGTGTAATGACATAAGTGCCCCTGAGAGGGATACTCAAACGTAAGGGTATTGCTATAAAAACACTTCCCATGTGGACATATATATATATATATATATATATATATATATATATATATATATATATATATATATATATATATATGTGTGTGTGTGTGTGTGTGTGTGTGTGTGTGTGTGTGTGTGTGTGTGTGTGGTACCAGCCATGGGGAAACCCTAAGCACTTGCTCACCTAACTCTCCAATACCATACTCTCTCTCTGTTTGGTTTGTAGCCACAACAGTTGGCGCCGTACGTGAGGAGGGACGGAGAGCAAGCCTCAAGATCTGAAGAAGGATGGCATCGAAGAAAGCTCCAGCCTCAAGATGCGAAGAAGAAGAAGACGGGAGCGACGGAGTCTCGCGTCAACACTAGGGCTTCGACGTCAGCAGCCGTGGGCATGGATGGCGACGCGGGCGCGACGGCGGCGAACGCTGGCAAGCACGCCATGACGATCGACCCCGCCACCGGTGTCATGACAATCGGCCTCGCCACCGCCACCACGACGGTCGACACCGCCCCGCGTACGGTGGGAGGTCCCACCGTGGGCACGACGACAACGTTGACAGCGCCGACCGGGTGGCTGGGAGCGGCAGCGTCGGCGCCCACGTTGGCGCGGCCGTGACCCCCCGCCCGGTGCGGAAGCGGCGAGCGGTCCTGGCGGCAACATGGGCCTTGCCGTCGACTCCGACGTCCACCACGCCACCACGACAGGTAATCCAGGAGTGCAGACCATGATCCCTGCTGTTCTGACCATGCAACCAGGTACATCGGGCGCTCCAGCTATGACTACGGTGGAGAACGCCCTGCTAGCAGCCCTCAGCACGTTCCAGCGGGAGTTGGAGGATCTCCGCGGGGCCGTACGGGATATGCAAGAGGCTTGGAGTCAGCAGGCTTCACCAACGGTCACACCGGAGCGGGCGGATAGCCGAGACGCCCCCACGTCCGGTCGCGTCCCGTTGCGACACGACGACCTAGAATCTCCACTCTCCGCAGGCCTTTAGCAGGCGGCGTGGCCGGAGGACATCAGATTCCCGAGTGCCATCGAGTCATACAAGGGTGACACAAAGCCACGGGAGTTCGTGCGCATCTACGAGACCGCCATCGAAGCACCGGCGGGGATGACACTATGAAGGCAAAGGGGCTCCCCCTCGCGTTGCAGGGGGTGACGCTCTCCTGCTTCTTCACCATCGAGTCAAATTCCATCTACACGTGGGAGCAGATCCGCGACCGGCTCTACAACAACTTCCAAGGGAACTACGTCGAGCGCGTCGATGCGGATCAGCTCTTCGCAGTCAAGCAAAAACCCTCAGAGAAACTCCGGGATACTTCAAGCACTTCGCGAAGGTACGTTGCCAGGTCAAGGATGTCAATGAAACGACCATCATCAATGCAGCAGTACAGGGCCTTCGCCTAGGGCCGCTGGCGAAGCTCTTCGACAAGATGGAAGAGTATGCGCGGGTGGAGGAGGATGCGCGAAGATGACAACTTCGACCCCATTCCAACGGAGGAGCGGTCTCAAGAAGAAAACACAGGAGGTGACTCCCCGACAGGAAAGCGCAAGCAAAAGTCCACGGGAGACGCCCCTGAAAGTGGTGACGCCGGGAGACGCGAGAGCTCGCTAAGCGGAAGGTGCAAGCCCCGGCGTAACCAGCGCAGGTCCCAGAAGGTTCGCCACGTCCTCGGCACGGAGGACGCCCCCGATGACAGACCGCGCGCGGAACAGGAGATCATGGACTACGGCCGGTGGTGCGAAGTGCATGGCTACGTCACTCATGTCACGCGGGTGTGCACAGTAGTCAGGGAGCTGCGGAAAGCTGCCATCAGAACCCAGGCCCTAGAAGTCGGCCCCCTGCCGTAGCCCATGTTCGGCAGCCACCAGGAAGTCCCCCGCAAGTTGCAGCCACGGAGGGGGCCAGCACCGCATCATTAGCGTCATCTCCGGGGGCTCTTCGCCGGGGACCTGGGCGCAACCGCTTCCGAGAATGCCACGCTGCAACATCATCTTCATGCTGGCCGACGCCCAGGGTGTGGAGTTCCCCCACCAGGATCCTCTGATCGTCCAGGCCGACATTGCAGGCTGCGACGTCAGGCGTGTCCTCATCGACGGAGGCAGCTCCATGAACATCCTGGCGACGGGAGCCCTCGACCACATGGGGATCCCCCGGGGCCGATTGGGGCCGTCGAGGACCCCGCTTCAAGGTTTCGGGGGCCAGCCACTGAACGCCTTGGGTCAGGTATGTCTCCGAGTTTCCTTTTTTCAAGGCGATAATGCCACGAGCGAAGGCGTGGTCTTCGACGTGGTAGACACACCACACCCATACAACACCATACTGGGCCGACCCGCCATCAACTCCTTCGGGGCGGTCCTGCACCATGCCTTCTTGTGCATGAAGCTTCCGGGCCCGCGGGGTGTCATCACTATCTTCGGCGACCAGGATCTCGCCAGGCGCGTGGAAATCGGCGCCAGAGGTCCACACCGCAGGGTGCACGTCCTCGCCGACAAACTGAAGGAGGACACGCCATCCGCTCCACGGTGGACGCCTAAGCCCCGGTCGGACGGCGGGGTCAAAAAAGTGCCCCTCCAGGCCGAAGGGCAATTTGTGTCAATCAATGAAGGCCTTCCCCCGGAGGTGGAGCGAGACTTGCTCGAGGTTCTCCGGAGCAACGCGGACGTCTTCGCAAGGTCCCTAGAGGACATCAAAGGCATGGACCACGCCCTCATCGAGCACAACCTAGCGGTCCGCTCCGACGCCAAGCTGGTCAAGCAGAAGCTTCGGCGCATGTCCATGGACCGGCAGCAAGCTGCCAAGGTGGAAGTAACGAAGCTCCTCCAGGCCGGGGTCATTCGCGAAGTCTAGCATCCGGATTGGCTTGCCAACCCGGTGTTGGTCAAGAAGGCCAGCGGCACTTGGCGTATGTGCATCGACTTCACCGCCCTCAACAAGGCATGCCCAAAGGATGACTACCCTTTGCCGCGCATAGACCAATTGGTCGATGCCACCGCGGGGTGTGAGCTCATGAGTTTCCTCGACGCGTATTCCGGCTACCACCAGATCTACATGGCCAAGGACGACGAGGACAAGACCAGCTTCATCACGCTGGTCGGGTCTTTCTGCTTCATCAGGAGGCCCTTCGGGTTGAAGAATGCGGGCGCAACCTTCACCCGCCTCGTCGCGCTTCTGCTGGCCGCTCAGCTCGGGAAGAACATGGAGGCCTACGTCGACGATGTGGTAGTCAAAACCAGACAGCTCGCCTTCCACGGAAAGGATCTCCAAAAAACCTTCGACAACCTTAGAAAGGCAGGCATCAAGCTTAATCCGGACAAGTGTGTCTTCGGCGTGCAAGCGGGCAAGCTTTTGGGCTTCCTAGTGTCCGGACGAGGCATCCAGGCGAATCCCGACAAGGTCGACGCAATCCTTGCCATGGAGCCGCCCAAGACGACAAGGGAGGTCCAGAGGCTCGCCGGCCGCATGGCCGCTTTGAGCCGCTTCCTCTCTAGGACAGCGGAGCGAGGCTTGCCATTTTTCAAGACCCTCCACGGCTGCGACGGGTTCCATTGGACGACGATTGAGCGAAGGCCTTCGACGACCTCAGGAAACACCTCGCAAGCCTCCTGATGGACCATGTGGAGGTGACCCCGAGTGTGTGATGAGTAATTGACATCGGTTTTAGGAAAGTCGAGTTTGGTTTGTGTGGTTTGGACCATGTCATTGCACGGTGCAATCGGCTCGGTCGGACTTGGTCAAACTTGGTCGTACGGGCTTAGGAGGCTTATACTTTGATTCGACAGGTTTGGGCTTTATCATGCTAGATATTTTTGCTAATGGATACTTTATCGCGAGCGGTGCTATGTGATTTGTTTCTTGTCCGTGTTGGCTGCAGGACATCGAGTGGAGTCGTGGCGAGGCACGGGATGACCGGACTAGGCGCGGGTGGTGCCGAGGTCAGAACGGTCGAGGTGTGCCGAAGACGGCGAGGACTCGAGGTGGCTGCGTGGCTTGAAGGGCAAGGAATGAGGAAGCTTCCTGGAAGGTGCGCGAGGGGCGTTTTGGTAAAAGCGCAAAGCTGCACAAAAGGAAGCGGGTTTGGATAAAGCATTGAGTTGGTGGAGGCTTAATGGGTAAAGCATGGTGTGAACCCATTATGGAGGTTATAAATAGAGAGGTGCTCTCTAGTGCTGAAATTGAGAGAGTGGGTGTAAGAGTTAGGGTTTCATTTGGTTCTCTCCATGTACGAAAAATGAGAGATGGATTAGGGTTTTGCTTCTAATCTTTGTTTGTTGAGAAAGAGAGAAAGAGAGAAGGTGAGAGGTTCTCGCTATGCTCTCCAGGCGTATGGGGATGTAGGGTTTGTTTGGTGAAATGAAATGGATTGGTTGTGTTTAGTTTCTTGTCTCCGACTTATTTTATGAGAGTTGTCTTGCTCGTGTTTTCTCTTGTTATTCTCTCTTTGTTTTGTTTTCCTTTCAAGTGACTGCATAGCACTTTTGTTCTCTCATGTGAAATCTGAATCATAGTCTTTGGGCTAGTGAATTTATGAGAGCATTCCATAACTTGCAGTCCTATTTCTCCTCTCGGTTTAATTTTTGTTGGCAGTCGGCAGTGTTGTTTATTGCTTTACATCAAGTGTAAACCGAAGGGCTCATCTACAGGTGCTGCATGTTTGAAAAATCTGAAAACATGTGTTCGGTTTGGTGTATTAACAGCTTTATCTAGCTGCTGTTCGAATGCTACTTTCAGCAGCAAATTAAGGAATCAATCCGGCCTGTGAAAGTGTTTCTCGGTGGTAGCAAGAGGCTGTTGTTGTGTCCGAAATCTCTTTGCATGCACTAGTTATTTTCAGCTCTAGGACAGCAGCAGTACCTGCTCTTTGAGCTTTTCATTTTTGGCTGGTCTTCTTGCTGGTTTGGTCTGCAAAAGGAAAGGAAAAAGGGGCACTTGGCTGCTGCATGCAGTGCACTTTTGAAGCCTTCAAGCTGCTGCACAACACTTTCGATTTGCACCTTCTTGCTGCAGTTTTCAGTCAAAAGTTGCTGCCATTTTCAGCTAAAAATTGATGCTTTATGCAGCTGAGAAGTTTGCTAGTTTCTAGTTCTTGGCAAGGATCTTTTATTTTTGTGTTTCTTTTTCATTTCCAGGAAGGCTCTCAAACTTGCTTCTTCTCCAAGTTCATCTTAGCTTCTTTTTGCCTATTTTTGTTGGTCTATTCTTACCTTTCCTAGCGAGCAAATATTTTCTAACTTCATAGCTATCATAGCTATCGGAGGAGAAAAAGAATTGCGAGTGGATACTTTGGGGGCAATTTTTAAAAGACGACATTCACCCCCCCTCTGTCGCCGAATTCGATCCAACAATTGGTATCAGAGTCGGTTAGCTCTTTTCAATAGATCTTAACTGGTCTTTAGAGCCATGGCGACGGACAAGTACTCGACCAAGCCCCCGGTCTTCGATGGGATCGACTATCCCTTCTGGAAGAGCCGGATGGAGACCTACATCCAGGCTCAGGGCTACGCCATCTGGCGTAAGGTCAAAGTACGTTATGTTGTTCCTGCCGATGCGAACATCAACGCTGGAAACTTGTTTGATGTTGAGGCGAATGCGAAGGCAAGTAACATCATAATCCAGGGGTTGAGCAGAAGCGAGTTCGATCGCATCTCTCATCTTTCATCGGCCTTCGATATCTGGGAGACCCTCGATGCTTACCATGAGGGCACCACCCAGATTCAGACGGTTCGACAGGACCAGTTCAAGCGAGATTACAACAAGTTTGAAATGCTCACTGGCGAGTCCTTGGATGAGTGCTTCGCTCATTTTCACAAGATTCTGAGCAATCTCCGAGCGGTCGGTCTCACATACCCCGACTCGGATAATGCCAGATAGATGCTTTCTGCTCTTGACTTGTGGGTTTGGGAGATGAAGGTGACTACCATCAAGGACATCACAGACCTCTCGACTTTGACTCTTGATGCGTTGTACTCACGCCTCAAGACTCATGAGATTGACATTGTCTCTCGCAAGTCGAAGTCACAGTCGATGGCCTTAGTCACCGATCCCACGTTGGCTTCCGGTTCTTCTTCTAATTCTCTTTGCAGTTTCTCTCTCGCTGCTCTCTGTGACGTAACTGATGATTAGTTAGAGCAGCTTGGAGATGAGCAGTTGGCCCTCCTAGCTCGGAAGTTTTCTCATGCTTACAAGAGGAGGAGGGACAGAAAGAAAGGAGGACCCGTGATTTGCTTCGAGTGTGGTGGCCCCAACCACATTCGGGCAAATTGCCCCAAGCTGGAAAAGGGCAAGAACGACTACGGTGGTTTGGGCAAGAATGACTACACCGAAAAGAACCGCAACAAGAAGCCTCCAGCGCATCCTCAAGGCAAGAAGAAATTCCGCGACTTTGGGAAGGCCAAGAAGCTCTTCCACCGCATCCTCACCGCTTTCGACGACCTCGATCTCAGCGAGGTGGAGGGGTGGAGCGACGACGATGGAACAGACGAGCAAGAACCCAAGGGCGGCGACGACTTCTTCGGCATGTGCTTCATGGCCCTTGAGGGCGAACGAGCGACAGCGAGCTGTACTCCAACTCCGACGAGGTATTGCCTTCCTACGACCAGCTCAATCATGCTTTTCTTAAGCTAGGTGGATTTCATGCTAAGTCTAGGGCTAGGTGTACCGAGTTAGAGAAGGAAGTAGATAGACTATCACGGTAGCTTACTTCACTTAGATCTACTCCCTCCCATGACAATTGTGATGTTTGTTCTGCTTTGCTGGATGACATGGAGAAACTAAGGACCTTGCATGATAGTGTGTCCTCTGAGCTAGACATGATTAAGGTGGAGAATGTTAGTCTGCTGGCTGAGCTTGAGATGAGTAGAGTAGCGCCTATTTCATCTACTGTTGTTGAGACTACATCCTGCACCTCATGTGAGGATAAGGACAATGCTTTTAGAGGTCTTTATACCATGTTGCTCGATCTGCCCGAGACGTGTGAAAACTGCAATAATTTGAAATTGAACTTAAAAAGGGCCGATCATAAAATTGCTAAGTTGCATGCTTCTTTACTTGAGCCTGTTGCTTCTTACACCAACTATCCAAAATTGACACTTGAGCTTGAGTCTGTTTCTAAGCAATTCCAAGAGATGGTTGATCATAACAACAAATTGGCTCAGTTTGCGACTAAGGATCCTGTTAGCTCACCATGCATTAGTTGTGATAAACTAAAACTTGAACTCGTTGCTTTGAATGAACAATGTGTGAAGCTAACTAAGGATTTACTAGAGAAGCCATCAACTCATTGTGATGTGATTGCTGAGGTGGGGAGGAGCCCAAGGGTAAGGTGGAGACGCTTAGCGACGTGAACCAACTGGGTAGTAGTAGGACTGTCCCCTCAGAGTCGGCTGTGCGTGTACAAGCCATTCTTTCCTCTACTGTTGGTTCTTCTTCTGCTCCCTTACCTTCTGCTGTCTCTTCTTTCTCTGCTCTTCTTGCACCTCTCTCTTTTGGGAGTGTTAGTATCTTATGAACACTCTCGAGGGATTTGTAGGAGGCAAGAAGAAGCTTAATTTTATTCTAGACCAATCCAAGATTTGCAGATTTAATCAGGGTCTAGGTTACGATTTCTATGAGGATATGAGGAAGCATCCACCTACCGTGCTCAGACCCATAGCACCAGGTGTGATCGAGACTGAGCCCAGGACCGAGAAAGTCTAATTTAAGTCTGCGGGCTTTGTCCAAGGGATTTCTGACAGCAAGGTGATTCCCCCTGCAGCTTCGACCTCTCATAAGACGAAGCCTCATCATGCTACTTCTACCTCTCAGAAGGTGAAGTATCATTGCACCTTCTGTCAGAAGGATGGACATCTGATCGATCGATGCTTCAGGCGCGCCAAGATTGCGCGTAGAGACCGTGTTAAGTCTCTTAGGCGTATTCAGGGTCAGCCCCAGACCTTGAGTGCACCTAAGACCAACACGAGGTCTAGGTTTGTTTCAGTTGATGGGTTTGGGTAGCATCGAGGACTTGATTTTTCCGAGTTTTCTGGTCTTCGTCCTCATGCTCCCTTTGGTCGTGATTTCCGCTGTTCTGAGGGTAGATCTTGTTTTCCCCGTCGAGATGGCTACCCGCGGCGTGATCAGCGTGTTGCCGGTGCTCCGACTCGCTCTCCCGTAGCAGTCGGACCCAACAACAGCTTCAGGTCTGCTCAGAGGCCTTCTGCTTCTTTGAGTGACAGAGAGCGTAGGGTAGATAGAGGTCAGTCGTGTTTGACTACTTCATCTGCTCGACGTGTTACTCAGTATTGGGTGCCAAAATCACTCTTGATTTACCCAGTACTGAGACTTTACTCTCTTGTTGACTCAGGTTCGCCGGGCAGGGAAGGGAAAAGTTTGGCTCGTAGACTCTGGGTGTTCACGACATATGACCGGAGACTCCCGTTGGTTTTCTTCCCTTGCCCGTGCTCCAGGTGATGAGACGATCACCTTCGGAGATGCTTCATTTGGGCGCGTCATCGCCAAAGGTACAGTGTGTGTTAATGATTTTTTCATTTTGAAAGATGTTGCTTTGGTTAGTAAGCTGCAATATAATTTGCTTTCAGTCTCTCAGCTTACCGATGACAGTTTCGAGGTGAGCTTTAAGAAAAACGCTTGCAAAATTCTTGATTCTTCAGGTAGTCTGGTTTGCGGGATTTCTCATTTTGGGAGGATCTTTCATGCTGATTTTTCTGAGTCTTCTGGTGATCCTCTCAGGTGTTTAGTTGCTTCTGAGTCCCGCGACCTTTCTTTCTGGCATAGGAGACTTGGTCATATTGGATTTGACCATTTGACCTGAGTTACCGGCCACGACCTCATTCGTGGTCTGCCGAAGCTCAAGATGGTCAAAGATCTTGTTTGCGCTCCATGCCGGCACGGCAAGATGGTTGCTGCTTCTCACCCTCCGGTCACAGTGACTATGACCGATGCACCGGGACAGCTGCTCCACATGGACACAGTTGGACCAGCTCGAGTGCAGTTAGCAGGAGGGAAGTGGTATATTCTTGTCGTGGTCGATGACTTCTCGAGGTACTCTTAGGTGTTTTTCTTATCCTCGAAGGATGAGACGTTTACACATTTCCGAGGTCTTTTCAGTAGGCTTTCTGTTGAGCTCCCGAGTGCCTTACGAGCGATCCGCAGTGATAATGACATGGAGTTCAAGAATTCCTACTTTGAGAGGTTCTGCGATGAGACGGGTGTAGAGCACCAGTTCTCTTCTCCGCACGTCCCACAGCAAAATGGCGTCGTGGAGAGGAAGAACCGTACCTTGGTCGAGATGGCCAGGACGATGCTCGATGAGTACTCTACACCGTGGAAGTTTTGGGCTGAGGCTATAGCTACCACGTGCCATGTCTCAAATCGAGTTTTTCTTCAGGCACACTTGCACCGCACTTCTTATGAGTTGAGATATGGGCGAAATCCCAGTGTCTCTCATTTTCGTGTCACGTTCTTGCGATGGGATCTTTCTAGGCTACTCGACTTCTTCGTGGGCTTATCGGGTTTGGAACTGCGAGTCTAGTAAAATGGTAGAGACCTGTGAGGTGACCTTCGACGAGGCCAGTCCGGGGACTAGGCCCGATATCTCAGGTTCTTTAGAGCAGTCCGAGCCCATCTTTGTGGATGATGAGGACGATGGAGATGAGGGTTGTCTACCCGATCCAGTCCCTCATCCACCCTTTGAGGTGCCTTCTTCCACCGCACCTCGAGGCGATCAACCCATGCCTTCTGCTTCCTCTGGAGCTAGTGGCTCTGTCCCTACCTCGTCAGCTCATGAGGTAGAGGCCACTTCTTCATCTCATCCTGGACCTCCTAGACACATTCAAAAAGACCATCCTTCTGAGTAGATTATTGGAGACCTGTTTGAGCGAGTCACTCGTTCAAAATCGGGTATGTCTCATTTCTGTCTCCATTCTGCCTTTGTCACCTCCTTTGAGCCCAAGGACGTTTGTCATGCCCTTTCAGACGAGTCTTGGAGAATTGGAGAGAAACAAGGTCTGGTCGCTTGTTGAGCCCCCACGAGGTCACAATGTCATTGGGACTAAATGGTTGTTCAAGAACAAGCAGAGTGAGGATGGTGTGGTTGTTCGAAACAAGGCTAGACTGGTAGCTCAGGGGTTCTCCCAGGTTGAGGGTCTAGATTTTGAGGAGACCTTTGCCCCTGTAGCTAGACTTAAGGCCATTAGAATCCTGCTTGCCTTTGCAGCTTCTAAGGGTTTCAAGTTTTACTAGATGGATGTCAAGAGTGCCTTCCTCAATGGCTTTATTGAGGAAGAAGTCTATGTGAGACAGCCTCCAGGTTTCGAAAACCCCAAATACCCAAACCATGTCTTCAAGCTTTCCAAAGCTTTGTATGGACTTAAGCAGGCCCCTAGAGCTTGGTATGAGAGGCTTAATCCTACTTGTTGAGTCATGGGTTTGAAATGGGTAAAGTAGACAAGACCTTGTTCATTCGCCGGCATGACACTGATCTTCTGCTCGTCCAAATTTATGTGGATGACATCATCTTTGGCGGCTCCTCGCATGCTCTCGTTTCCCAGTTTTCTGATGTCATGAGCTCGGAGTTTGAGATGAGCATGATGGGCGAGTTGAGCTTCTTCCTTGGCTTCCAAATTAAGCAGGCTCGGGAGGGTACCTTCCTGCATCAGGGCAAGTACACTCGAGACCTCCTGAGGCGCTTCGACATGAGTGATGGTAAGCCGGTGTCCACTCCGATGGCTACATCAGCTTCACTAGACCCAGATAGGGACGTGTCGGGCCCCCGGATTACCAAACCCGGACCCTCTGTGTATTACAGCACTAGTCCCAGATCAAAGCTAGTGCACACAGTCAAACAGAATGGAAAACATCACCATCAACGATTTATTACAATAAATAAGAGTACTGACCACAGGGTCTCATTATTACATTGGAGGTTTAAGACCTCGCACACAAGAAATAAAGCGGAAGCAAAGATAACTCGAGGACGACCCATCAATTCACCACAGGCAATTGACTGGGGAAGCGCGACCTAGTCCTCCGGGAAGAATCCGTCACAGCCACAAGCGAAGCAGTAGTCGTAGTCACCTTCTTGAGTTTCAACTTCCTCTGAGATTTATTTTTAAGTGTAGCATGTGAGTACATAAAGTACTCCGCAAGTCTTGGGAAAAATGCATAGATGCAAGGCTTGACAAAGGAAGGCCATATGGTTCTTTTGCCCAAAGCAATATTTTAAATTCAATTACTACTAATTATTTTCGAAGGCATCAATTTCATAAAGTAAATGATTTAACAAAACTAACAATTATTCCCTAGTGAAGGTTCCATCTACCAACACTAGATTAATCAATTTGATCAAGTTACTTACTGCGGGTTACATCCACCCTCTCTGGCTCCATCCGCCAGGATACCCTTCCGAGAGTTCCCTCCACTCTCGGAATACAAAACTTTTGATTTTAAAACAAAGCCAGAAATCTACCATGTGAATGCATTCCTTGCCCGCCCTTGACCGTGGGCAAGGCTATTCGAATAGTTTTACACTCTGCAGAGGTTGTACAACTTTACCCACAAGAGATAAATTATCCTAAAAGTCAACACGCTTCCTTTGGCATGAGACCCAGATAAAATATCACAAAGCCTTTACCTTACTCTAATCTAGCTAGATACCACCCGCTGAGGTTTCACCGCAGGTAGGCTAACTGCCCGAACCGAAGCCCCCTCTTGCGCCATATGAGTACAGTAAATCCCTGTCCCTCACTGTGAATAACCAGTCCATCCCTGGCACCCACTTTCCACTGGTGGCACCTAAACTAGACTATCATAAGTTAGTCAATTAGGTCGTACCCATATAGACTTGTGGTTGTACGGTTAATGCTCAGTCTGGACAAACACAAGCGTCGGCCCTTAATTGACTAGGGTGGAATATACACTTAACAAGATCTCGTGCTTCCTGCACCAATCGAAACCAACCATCCACCCTAATCTAAACCAATTTCCAAATTTTATTTTATTTTAAAAGAACAGTGGTAACTCCAATTACCACTAAATTTGTAAACACAAGGGTATTACAGTAATTCATAATTTCCCATTTGCAAGATTTATGAGGTATTCAATAGCATGGCTAAGCATTGTACTACCATTCTAATACCAACAATTTAATATACTACTCTCATTAATGAGTCAAAGGAGTTTCTAGGGTTGCAAAGGTACATGGCATTCAAATTCAAATGAGGGCATAACAAAATTGGGGTAACTAATACCTTAATACTTGAACTAATATTTTATATAAATAGCAATGCACATAATTTAAAATAATTAAAATATTTCGAAATCATAGGTTCAAGATGATCAAAGGAGACTTGCCTTCTTGAGCGTGGTTTGGTTTTTCTTGCTGCGACTCGACAAACACTTCGGCAACGTCGGAATCTACGCGCGAAAAGACAGACAAACAAAACAAATAAATACAAACAAGATTCAAATAAAATTCAAAATTCAAATAGAGGCCATATTTGGATAGATTATAATTTTAGACGAATTTAGGAGAAAGGTTCAGCGGATTTGGGGTTCACACGAGGGAGAACGAATATCTGGAAGATCGGTTGGGAAAAGAAATTACTGAGATAATATTTGGACCAAGAAAGATGGAATGGATTTTATGGAGATTTTGCAAGATTTGAATTTGAATTTTGAACGTGCACAAAAAATTTGGAATGAAACTGAGGCTTTGAAATTAAACTAGGCATTGAAATTTGAAATTTAAATATTTGAAATATCAATTAAATTTCAAATATTTGGAAGGATGGAAGAAATGGATAGTTTGGAATTTTTGATGAATTTAGAATTTTGAATGGGCTCAAACGGAGTTAAAACGAGGGAGAACGGGCTCCGGGAAGTTTGAAAAGAGAGAAAATGGAAAAACTGGATTTTTGGAATTATTTTTCTAAAGGAAAATGAATTATGGCGTCAGCATTGCGTCAGCCCTGGGATTTTGAATTTCGGCCGAATTATTTTTGTATTGGAAAAGAGGGGGAGTGGCTGACGTGTGGGCCCGGTCTATGTGGACCGAGTCCACGGTCTACGGGAGGGGCTGAGGTGGCACGGGTGGCGGGGCCGGGCTGGCGTGGCGCCGACAGGGCAGAAACGGCCGAGGTGGCCGAGGGCGTGGAGCCACGTGGCTGCCACCTCACCCTCGGTGCCGACGTGGCGGGGCATCGGCGAGGAGGCGCTCGGGCTACGACGGCGGCGGCGCTCCGGTGCACGGCGGCCGACGGCGAGGGGCGGAGGGGAACGAGGGGGCGACGGGGAGCACGACGGTGGCCGCGGGCTTACCGGAGGTGGCCGACGGCGAGCTGGCTGCGAAGAGAGGCGGCGGCGCGCTCGGGTTCACGGCGCGGCGGCGTTGGGGTGCCCGGGAGGGAGAGAGGAGTGGAGGGGGAGGTGGTGCGAAGAGAGAGGGGGCCGGGGAGGGGCTTTATAGGGGTCGTGGAGGGGGGAGGCGCCGGGGATCCCTCGCTGTTGATGGCGCGAGGCGGCGGCGTAATGGCGGAATTAAGGGGGGGCACGGCGCGGGGAGAGGGGAAACGGGCGCGGGGATGGCGGGATCGGGTCGGGGAAGAGGAGAGGGAGAGAAAGGAAGGAGATCGGCGCGTCCGTTGGGCGGCGGAAATGGCGGCGGTGATGGCGCGTCCGCGCGGGAGGAGGAAGAAGGCGTGGGGAGGAAGAAGGGCGCGCTGACAGGCGGGCCCGGGCGGCAGGGAGGGAAGGGAGCGGGGCAACCGGATGTTGACACGTGGCGGGGAGGGGGAATCGTGCGGCAGGCGTGGGCGCAAGGCGGGCGGCGGGGATGAAGCGAGGGGGCGACGTGGCGTGGATCGGGAGAGGGTAGGCGGGATTGAGCGGGGGCGACGTGGCCGGCATCTGGCCGTCCACGTGGCGGCCGGAGGGGAGGGGAGAGGGGTTTTTAAATTTTGATTTTTGTTTTAGGATTTTCAGAAATGCTTGGAAATTCATTTAACCTCAGAAAAAATATGAAATAAACTCCAAAAATTCCAGAAAAATACACAAAAGTTCCTGGAGACATTTTGGGCTTAATAAAAATACTTCCAACTAATGTTGGTATTTACTTTTCATACTTGAAATACTTTTTATTTTCAAAAATACATTTTTAAACTCCAGAAAATCCAGGAAACCAAATAAAAGCCAAATAACTCCAAATAATTAATTTGAATTAGGATTTTTATAGAAATTCAAAATATCTTTTTATTTAATAATAATTTTAGGTTTTACTTAAAATACTTTTCAAATCCAGTTTTTCAAAACAGAAGTTCAGGGCAAATCCAAATAAAACTCAAATACTTTAAAATAATTAATTTGAATTTAAATTTTTCACAAAGCCAAATTTTGGGATGTGACAAATCTACCCCCCTTAGAAAGAATCTCGTCCCCGAGATTCGGACGGACTGGGAAAAAGATAGGAGAGGAAAAACCCGGCTCTTAGGTCCTCTTCACGCTCCCAAGTTGCTTGACTTCGAATGGTTGCTCTACTGCACTTTGTGGAACTTTATGGTCATACTTCTTGCGCAGCGTTCAGCTTCCTTCATGATTCTATCTTGTTGTTTGATGCTCTGAAGTATTCCTTTAATTGAGAAATATGGAAGACAACAACAAATCGGATTGGTACATCTTTAGTCGCCTGCAAGCTCTGGGTTAACTTCAATTGCCCTTATCATATTGATTAATTCAGAATTCCACCAAAAGGGCTTAACTTCCGCAAGTGTTCATCCGAGAAGGACATAATTATTTCAACTCTTCAAAAATTCTTGATTCCAAAATCATATACCGCAATTGCACCTTATTGATTTCAGCTTGATTTCAACAAATAATCCCATAAACTTTTGTTCTCTACTCTAATTTGAATCGACGACCAACCATAGAATTTTTCTAGCAAGAATCCAATACATTGTAATTTATGATTTCCACCAATTGTTTTATGATCATTATCTAATCCAACAGATCCACAACTCTGATCAAATAATATAAAATTAATCCAACCTTTTAGTAATCATCAATCAATTTTAAGATCGTCTAAGCAATAATTTAATATTCATTAATCCACCAACATCAATCTCTTGTTAATCATCATTTTGGTTCCACCAAATTTGAATGAACTCCATTAATCGTTATCGGACAATCTCTCAATTAATTATTATCAGACAATGTCTTAATTAATTCTTATTGGACAATCTATCTCCCGTAATTGATTTAAATACTCTAGGTTATCCATTTGAACATCCTTAAACGATCTAGTTAATCACATTAGTTAAAATCCAATTATCTAACAATTATCCGTTAAATCCACCAATTCAAATTGACATATCAAAGTCCACTCTGCAATGATAAAATTAATCCACCAAGATATCTAAGTGTGTTATCTTCTAGAATTCCACTAGTATCCACTTATCATCAATAAGTCCACCAAACTCTGATAATCGATCAACTCCACAAAATTCATCTACTCTTCATGATTCAACCAATTCACCCAAAAATTGATATCATTAATGATAATTCAACTTCTTAATCTTTTAATCTCTCCCTTTACTGGATCAATCTCTTAATACTAATTCTCCAATGATCACAAATAATCCCTTCAACAAAAATCTTGTTTTACATCCAGTTGCTCCTTTCAATCCTAGATAATAAATCCAAGGCAAAGTTTAGACTCTTCTCATGATCTAATTAGTTCCACCAAGTTTACTACTGTACTCATTCTCCATGATCTATTTAATCCACAAATATTACTTTCTTCACATTTATTCATAATCAATTGGTATCCACAAATATACCTTTTATCTCAATCCTCTCGAATATTAATCAATCTTTTCAATTATAAATCCAAAATATATCACTCTAGCAACAATTCTCCAAATTACCTAACCTGACATGCACTAATTATGACGGCTTTCCCGACAAGAGTACATTCCATAAATTTGTTGTCTTCCATATACTCTAGGTCTCCAAAGATTCTCCAAACTTGGACTGCAGTGAAAGAATTGGAGCTTGCACTTTTGAGGTAACTAGGGTTAGGAAAAGATAAGAGGGAAGTAGCACAGATAAGAGATCAGGGGAACGAATAAACAACATCCCACACAAGAGAGAACAACTAGGAGAAGCTTAGCTTGAAATAAAAATAGTTTTTAGGGATAACTGTACTACAAGTATACAAAGACTTGGTACAGTCCACCTAACACACAAGCAAGTAATATATAAGCGTTCTAAAATCGTAGGACTTTACTTGGATACTACAACTAAACAACTAGTCCTCGCTCCTTCATGATGACGCGCTTCCCAAATGCTTCTCATACGCAACCTAACTGAACCATCTATAGAAATTACAAAGGGAAGAGAGTACTATTGCCATTCCAAAAGAAGGTAAGCAGATAGAAAAGAAAGAATGCCATGACGAAGGTAAGGATAGAAAGACAAGAAAAGACAAGGATAGCACATTATTAAATTTTTATTTTACAAAATAAAATTTTGAAGTTCTTCTTTTAACGACCATTCTAACTAGGTCACGTCCTACAGTCAAATTGGCTCTGATACCACCTATGTCGGGCCCCCGGATTACCAAACCCGGACCCTCTGTGTATTACAGCACTAGTCCCAGATCAAAGCTAGTGCACACAGTCAAACAGAATGGAAAACATCACCATCAACGATTTATTACAATAAATAAGAGTACTGACCACAGGGTCTCATTATTACATTGGAGGTTTAAGACCTCGCACACAAGAAATAAAGCGGAAGCAAAGATAACTCGAGGACGACACATCAATTCACCACAGGCAATTGACTGGGGAAGCGCGACCTAGTCCTCCGGGAAGAATCCGTCACAGCCACAAGCGAAGCAGTAGTCGTAGTCACCTTCTTGAGTTTCAACTTCCTCTGAGATTTATTTTTAAGTGTAGCATGTGAGTACATAAAGTACTCCGCAAGTCTTGGGAAAAATGCATAGATGCAAGGCTTGACAAAGGAAGGCCATATGGTTCTTTTGCCCAAAGCAATATTTTAAATTCAATTACTACTAATTATTTTCGAAGGCATCAATTTCATAAAGTAAATGATTTAACAAAACTAACAATTATTCCCTAGTGAAGGTTCCATCTACCAACACTAGATTAATCAATTTGATCAAGTTACTCACTGCGGGTTACACCCACCCTCTCTGGCTCCATCCGCCAGGATACCCTTCCGAGAGTTCCCTCCACTCTCGGAATACAAAACTTTTGATTTTAAAACAAAGCCAGAAATCTACCATGTGAATGCATTCCTTGCCCGCCCTTGACCGTGGGCACGGCTATTCGAATAGTTTTACACTCTGCAGATGTTGTACAACTTTACCCACAAGAGATAAATTATCCTAAAAGTCAACACGCTTCCTTTGGCATGAGACCGAGATAAAATATCATAAAGCCTTTACCTTACTCTAATCTAGCTAGATACTACCCGCTGAGGTTTCACCGCAGGTAGGCTAACTGCCCGAACCGAAGCCCCCTCTTGCGCCATATGAGTACAGTAAATCCCTGTCCCTCACTGTGAATAACCAGTCCATCCCTGGCACCCACTTTCCACTGGTGGCACCTAAACTAGACTATCATAAGTTAGTCAGCTAGGTCGTACCCATATAGACTTGTGGTTGTACGGTTAATGCTCAGTCTGGACAAACACAAGCGTCGGTCCTTAATTGACTAGGGTGGAATATACACTTAACAAGATCTCGTGCTTCCTGCACCAATCCAAACCAACCATCCACCCTAATCTAAACCAATTTCCAAATTTTATTTTATTTTAAAAGAACAGTGATAACTCCAATTACCACTAAATTTGTAAACACAAGGGTATTACAGTAATTCATAATTTCCCATTTGCAAGATTTATGAGGTATTCAATAGCATGGCTAAGCATTGTACTACCATTCTAATACCAACAATTTAATATATTACTCTCATTAATGAGTCAAAGGAATTTCTAGGGTTGCAAAGGTACATGGCATTCAAATTCAAATGAGGGCATAACAAAATTGGGGTAACTAATACCTTAATACTTGAACTAATATTTTATATAAATAGCAATGCACATAATTTAAAATAATTAAAATATTTTGAAATCATAGGTTCAAGATGATCAAAGGAGACTTGCCTTCTTGAGCGTGGTTTGGTTTTTCTTGCTGCGACTCGACAAACACTTCGGCAACGTCGGAATCTACGCGCGAAAAGACAGACAAACAAAACAAATAAATACAAATAAGATTCATATAAAATTCAAAATTTAAATAGAGGCCATATTTGGATAGATTATGATTTTAGACGAATTTAGGAGAAAGGTTCAGCGGATTTGGGGTTCACACGAGGGAGAACGAATATCTGGAAGATCGGTTGGGAAAAGAAATTACTGAGATAATATTTGGACCAAGAAAGATGGAATGGATTTTATGGAGATTTTTTAAGATTTGAATTTGAATTTTGAACGTGCACAGAAAATTTGGAATGAAACTGAGGCTTTGAAATTAAACTAAGCATTGGAATTTGAAATTTAAATATTTGAAATATCAATTAAATTTCAAATATTTCGAAGGATGGAAGAAATGGATAGTTTGGAATTTTTGATGAATTTAGAATTTTGAATGGGCTCAAACGGAGTTAAAACGAGGGAGAACGGGCTCCGGGAAGTTTGAAAAGAGAGAAAATGGAAAAACTGGATTTTTGGAATTATTTTTCTAAAGGAAAATGAATTATGGCGTCAGCATTGCGTCAGCCCTGGTCTATTTTTGAATTTCGGCCGAATTATTTTTGTATTGGAAAAGAGGGGGAGTGGCTGACGTGTGGGCCCGGTCTATGTGGACCGAGTCCACGGTCTACGGGAGGGGCTGAGGTGGCACGGGTGGCGGGGCCGGGCTGGCGTGGCGCCGACAGGGCAGAAACGGCCGAGGTGGCCGAGGGCGTGGAGCCACGTGGCTGCCACCTCACCCTCGGTGCCGACGTGGCAGGGCATCGGCGAGGAGGCGCTCGGGCTACGACGGCGGCGGCGCTCCGGTGCACGGCGGCCGACGGCGAGGGGCGGAGGGGAACGAGGGGGCGACGGGGAGCACGACGGTGGCCGCGGGCTTACCGGAGGTGGCCGACGGCGAGCTGGCTGCGAAGAGAGGCGGCGGCGCGCTCGGGTTCACGGCGCGGCGGCGTTGGGGTGCCTGGGAGGGAGAGAGGAGTGGAGGGGGAGGTGGTGCGGAGAGAGAGGAGGCCGGGGAGG
The DNA here is from genome assembly GCA_017311315.1 of Dendrocalamus latiflorus. Classification (NCBI taxonomy): domain Eukaryota; kingdom Viridiplantae; phylum Streptophyta; class Magnoliopsida; order Poales; family Poaceae; genus Dendrocalamus; species Dendrocalamus latiflorus. Next base: position 12,262,087 of record CM029616.1, on the reverse strand, counting down.
GGCTTTATAGGGGTCGGGGAGGGGGGAGGCGCCGGGGATCCCTCGCCGTTGATGGCGCGAGGCGGCGGCGTAATGGCGGAATTAAGGGGGGGCACGGCGCGGGGAGAGGGGAAACGGGCGCGGGGAGAGGGGAAACGGGCGCGGGGATGGCGGGATCGGGTCGGGGAAGAGGAGAGGGAGAGAAAGGAAGGAGATCAGCGCGTCCGTTGGGCGGCGGAAATGGCGGCGGTGATGGCGCGTCCGCGCGGGAGGAGGAAGAAGGCGTGGGGCGGAAGAAGGGCGCGCTGACAGGCGGGCCCGGGCGGCAGGGAGGGAAGGGAGCGGGGCAACCGGATGGTGACACGTGGCGGGGAGGGGGAATCGTGCGGCGGGCGCGGGCGCAAGGCGGGCGGCGGGGATGAAGCGAGGGGGCGACGTGGCGTGGATCGGGAGAGGGTAGGCGGGATTGAGCGGGGGCGACGTGGCCGGCATCTGGTCGTCCACGTGGCGGCCGGAGGGGAGGGGAGAGGGGTTTTTAAATTTTGATTTTTGTTTTAGGATTTTCAGAAATGCTTGGAAATTCATTTAGCCTCAGAAAAAATATGAAATAAACTCCAAAAATTCCAGAAAAATACACAGAAGTTCCTGGAGACATTTTGGGCTTAATAAAAATACTTCCAACTAATGTTGGTATTTAATTTCCATACATGAAATACTTTTTATTTTCAAAAATACATTTTTAAACTCCAGAAAATCCAGGAAACCAAATAAAAGCCAAATAACTCCAAATAATTAATTTGAATTAGGATTTTTATAGAAATTCAAAATATCTTTTTATTTAATAATAATTTTAGGTTTTACTTAAAATACTTTTCAAATCCAGTTTTTCAAAACAGAAGTTCAGGGCAAATCCAAATAAAACTCAAATACTTTAAAATAATTAATTTGAATTTAAATTTTTCAGAAAGCCAAATTTTGGGATGTGACAGGACGGCGAGCCAGTTGATCAGAAGGAGTATCGTAGCATGATTGGCTCCCTCTTGTACCTCACTGCCTCGAGACCGGACATACACTTTACTGTGTATCTGTGTGCTCACTTTCAGGCTTCTCCTCACGTATCTCACCGCCAGGCGGTGAAGCGCATTTTTCGGTACCTTCGAGCTACCATTGACTACGGTATCTGGTACTCTTCCTCTTCTTGTCTTTCCTTGAGAGCCTTCTCGGATGCAGACTTTGCTGGCTGTAGGATAGATAGGAAGAGCACTTCTGGCACTTGCCAATTTATTGGCACTTCTCTCATTTCTTGGTCTTCGAGGAAGCAGTCCGGTGTTGCACAGTCCACCGCAGAGGCAAAGTACGTTGCTGCAGCCAAGTGCTTTGGATGGCCTCGACTCTGCAGGACTTTGGCTTAGTCATAGATAGTGTTTCACTTTTTTGTGATAACACTTCTGCGATTAACATTGCTAAGAACCCAGTGCAGCATTCTTGGACTAAGCACATTGATATCAGATATCACTTCCTTAGAGACCATATAGAGAAGGGTGACATCGTGCTCCAGTTTGTGGAGAGTGACCACCAGTTGGCTGATATGTTCACCAAGCCTTTGGATAGCTCTAGGTTTTCAGCTCTGCGGGGAGAGCTTGGGGTGGTCTGTCCTTATGGACTGTTGTGAGGGGGAGCTTTGTGCTTTACTGCTTTATTATATTGATTACGCTCTTACTCCTGTCTGATTGCATTGCATACGGGTGCATTGGGTTTAGTCCTTCTAGCATAGATTAGAGTGTCTCTCTTGTCTAGTTGCTTAGACTTCTTCCTCTTATCTTGTGATTCTAGGATGCTGCTTATTAGCTGGTTCTCTTCTTACTAGGTTGAGCTTACTCACTACTTGTAGGTTCTTGCGAGGGTTGGGCCACTCTCGGGTAGACAGGGTACGTGTTTGCTCTTTAGTTTGTTAGATGACCAGTTGATAGTCCTAGAGTCATCTGGGGTAGATGAGAGTCAGTCCGAGCCATAGTTTCCTCTATATCTTATCTATGCTTTAAGGACTGCCCTTTTTGGTTTTTCTTGCCAGCTTCTCGTATTTACTGCTTTGGTTCAGGGGGAGTTCATTTGGGAGCTTCTGGAACTTAATTTTGACATAACTCAACTTGAACTAAAAGTTGCATCACATGTTGAGGGGGAGCTGGATTTCAGCATTTTTTGCATTGTAATATAACTATATTGAGCCTTGATTATTATCCAGTTATGACATGTTTACAATGCTTTACACCTTGCCATGACTTGTGCCTATTTGCTAGTTTGATCATGACTTCATATGTGTAGTCTAGTCTTTGCCATGAGTAATTGCTTAAAACTGCACAACTTGAATTATCTCATGTCATGGTAGCACTTGAGACTAGTCTTTCTTTAGTTATCCTCTTATGATTCATGCCATGTCAAATAGGCTGAGTTGAGTCTTGAATCTTTGTTGAGCGTTAGATTGAGCTATGCTAGGTTCTTGTTGTAGCATGAGTTAGTATACTCATTTATGAATGCAAAAAGATCTCTTTTGTGCGAAAAAACTGATCTCACCAATTCTCACTCATGAGACGGCTTGCCATTGCACAAGGCATGAACTCAGGGGGAGTTTTGGATGACCTAGACCATCTTCTTAAGCTTCTTGCTTGGAGTGGTCGCATAAGGTTTGAGATCTAGCACTTGACAAAACAAAAATCTGATTGACAACAATCATGAGATTTCTAGAGAAAAACATGTCAAATGTGCTCAATTTGCTAAAATTTCAAAGGTTACAAGTACTTTAACAATTGTTTCACTCTTGAGCTTGTAGCACTCTAATTTGACTCAATGCTAGCTTCTTGGTTCTGCTTAGCTTATTGACATGGTTTGCATCATCCTTGGATACCTCTAGCTAGACTATGATCATGGATGACTTGACATGCTAAGACTTTAAACTAAAATTTCAGATTGTGACTTAATTGGTTTAGCTGGCTTATACATGTCTTGTCATGATCTAGATAGCATGTTTATGTGTTATGGCTTGGTGTAATACTTGTTGGTCATCTTGGATAATTCTCATGGCTCTACATGCTTAAAATAAACAAACTTTAGCCATTTCATCCAATACCATGTCATATTCTCTCTTTTGCATCCTTGATGTGTTTATTGCCAAAAGGGGGAGAATAGTGGTAGAAAAAGCCATTTGGGAAGCCTTCTAGAGCTTTGGAGACATGGTCATGAGGCTCTTTTGCTTCTTCCTTGGACCATGTTTGACTTCTTGTTCAAACTCAACTTCACGCTTTCTCTGGGTTTGTCAATATACTCATCAAGGGGGGAGATTGATGGACCATGTGGAGGTGATCCCGAGTGTGTGATGAGTAATTGACATCGGTTTTAGGAAAGTCGAGTTTGGTTTGTGTGGTTTGGACCATGTCGTTAAAAGGTGCAATCGGCTCGGTCGGACTTGGTCAAACTTGGTTGTATGGGCTTAGGAGGCTTATACTTTGATTCGACAGGTTTGGGCTTTATCATGCTAGATATTTTTCGCTAATGGTTACTTTATCGCGAGTGGTGCTATGTGATGAGGACATCACTTCTCCGGATACACACAACACACCTCCACTTGACATTCAAGGACCAATCACTAGAGCTCGCGCCCGACAATTGAATTTACAGGTGAGCTCGTTGCTAAGTACTTCTTTTTGTTCATTTGAGAATCGATTGCTACCTAATGATTTAATAATGATTAGGAACCATGGAGAGGACCTAGAAGTACTTGGAGAAGGACTACGAGGCGCACAAGTCCAGCAAGGGCGGTCGAATCATGTTGGAGGCCCAACTCAAACCGACTTCGAATCCAATTCGGAGTCCAGGACCAGGCCGCATTAAAACGGACGCCCAGATCGCATCCGGACTCCGTTTTGGACGTTCTACCTATGTATGGAAAGCTGAGAAGACTACCTTTCCAATGGTTCTTGTCCCATGTCAAAATTCCTTCTGAGTCGACGGGAATAGTCGAAACAATTGGGCGTTCAGAATCTGTCAGGGTGCTGCGCCACCGTCTTTTGGGCCTTTCGGCTTTGTATCGTGTTGGAGCCCATTAGGGGCGCGTCCAGGGGTTTTGCACGCCCCTCAATCCTTTATATCCAGCCGCCACCCCCACCATTAGGGTTGGGTTTTGCTTAGATTAATTCTGTCTTTGAACATTTTCGCCGTTCATCGGTTTGTGAGACCCCAACTTTCGAGTGCTACATCAATACATCCGCAATTCAGTTGTGTTCTTCCTTGTTCTTGTTTGTGTTCTTCGATTCGCAGGCAAGGATTAGCCTTCTTGGCGAGGTCAACCGGGCCGCGCACGGTTGATAACCTGAGGAGACGTGGTGCTGCGATTGCGGGGTTCGGAACGTGTCGTTCGGAAGCCGGATCGATTTGTGTCGTGCCTCCACCAAATCGAACATATCCAGAACCTGTTGGAAGATCGGGACCCCGTCCCTATCAAGTGGTAATCAGAGCTTCAGGTGTTCCTTCAGGTTCGAGTTTACCCTACCTTTGTTGTTTTCGGTTTCGTCCTAGAGTCCATGAAAAAGCCCTACAAAAAAATTGTAGTCATAGGTTATTTCCTGTCCTAGATCTCGTTTAGCCTTTTGCACAAGTTGATTCCAGAGTCCGTAGTGTTGAGTTTGTGTCCTTAGTCGAGTTGTGTTGCTGGTTTAGATCGTGTTTTGTTTCGGGTTATCTTGCTTCCGCTACCTCTCATACCCTCTGTTTCGGGTTAGGCGTGAAACCCTAGCCGTCATCCATCGCGTATTCCACCCTCTGTTTTTGCTTTCCCACCCATATCCCACCCTCTGTTAACCCTCTGTTTTCATCATCCATCACGTCTCGTGATCACACAGCATCATCCCCCGCCTTTCCCCGAGCTTCCGCCACCAATTTCCACCAAATCCCTCCACCCGATCTTTGTTTTGGCCTCCACAGAAACCATAACTCGGAGGTCCAACTTCAAACGGCCATAACTTTTGCATACGGACTCGAAATCAGTTGATTTTTTTTTGAAATTGGGTGAAATTAAATTTTGCATCCGATACTCCCCAACTTTGTCAGGTTCGGCGATTTTATTTTCCCCCAAATTCGGCCTGGAAAGTGCAGTACTCGTGCTCCGAAATTGATTTACCGAATTTACAGCACATTCATTATTTTCTGTAGGCCACACCTTACATCGGATTGAGTTGAAACTTTGTGTGGTTCCTATTTCTGTGCTCTGCTCTGTGAAAAAAATAAAATAAAAAAGACACAAAAAAGAAAAATTTCGGCTTAGTAGAGAAGAGAGAGAAATTCAGTTCTCGGCTCTAGTACTGGCCAAAAAAAAAGGAAAAAAAAGAAGAAAAAAAACAGAAAAAAAAACCGGACAGAGCACAGTTTTAGGTGACAGAGCTTTATTTGTTTTGTGCTTTGCTGAATTAAGTTTCTCATTCCCTGGCCATCTTTGTTGCTGTCTTCGCTTACTTTCTGGCCGTGATTCCTTGTTCATCATATCCTAACACTGATATAGGACACATTTAGGCCAGCAACTAGGACCAGTACTTTGGACATTTATTCAGCATTACTATCTGTTATTGATTTGTGTTCCACTGACATATTTGGCCTTCCAAGCTCCATATATCTACTTCTGGATAGCACAGTTTTGACCCTTGCAATCGTATCCACGCTCGACACGGTATCACGAACCAGCCACCGGTTGTACCACCTGCTGCTTTGGTAAGAACACTTGTAAGAGCTTGGTAAGCCACTTCCTTTACGAGTTCCCACTGCCCTTCATTTGTAGTTGATAGGGATAATCCTTTTTGTTTTCCCTGTGTTTTCCACTAACCATGGCAGGAGACGAAGGGGACGGAACACCGGTCGATTTCAACGAGTGTGTTAGTCGCGGCCAGCTACAAGCTGCGCTCGACAAACAAAATGCTTCACTCGGCGCGAGAATGGACACCATCGTCGCCGCCATTGCCAAGTTGAACACCACGGAAGGCATTGAGCGGGTGGAGCGGCGAATGGCTGACCTCACTGGTCGGTTGGACAAATTGGAGGCACGCCTGCCACCTGTCAATGATGGCCATCGTCATGATGATGACATAGTGTATGATGCAGATGGCAACATTGATCGGCGGGCAACACAAGATGCACGACTACGTCGGCGTCTTCAGCAAAACCGGCAAGGTATGGGAGGTAATAACCAGAACCGACATGGTATGGAAGGTAATAACCAGAATCGTCATGGTAACGACGACCCTTTTGCTAAAGTTAAGTTTACCATTCCATCTTTTTCTGGTCTTTATGATGCTGAAATATATCTTGATTGGGAGATGACGGTAGAGCAAAAATTTAATTCTCACTTGGTTCCTGAACAACATAGAGTTAGACAAGCTACTAGTGAGTTTAAGGACTTTGCTATTATCTGGTGGAATGAACTCAGTAACATGCGCTTACAACCTGATACATGGGAGCAGTTAAAAGAAGATATGCGTAATCGTTTTGTTCCTCCCACATATAAACTTGAATTGAGAAAAAAATTGCAGCGCTTAGAACAAGGTGATCGTTCTGTTCAGGACTATTATGCTGAGCTTCAAAAGGGTATGATGCGTTGTGGGGTTGTTGAGGACACGGAGGATAAGATTTGTCGTTTCTACGGGGGGTTACGGCGTGACATTCAGGATATTGTTGATTATAAAGAATTTACTACTGTCAACCAGTTGTTCCACCTTGCTATGCTTGCAGAAAAAGAATTGCAGGGACGCAAGGAATCAGCGAAGGCACGCACTGAACGACCCTTCTACACGCCGCGAACGACTACATCGGCGGGACTGCCCAAGTCTTCTTCGAATTTTCGTTCTCCTCCACTACCTGTGAACAAGATTGCAGCAGTGCCACCGAAGCCACCTTCAAAAAATTCTTTGCAGGTTCCAGCCAAGACTTCTTCTTCCGTGGCTTCAACGGGCCGCTCCTCCGATATTCAGTGCCACCGCTGCCATGGGCTTGGTCATGTGCAGAAGAATTGCCCTAGCCAACGGGCATACATCGCCACAGAAGATGGAGGCTACATCAGCACTTCAGATGTCGAGGAGGATGATGATGTTGCTGCTGCCTCGGATGACACTGGCGGTGGTGATGATGACCTGGTCCTTGGTGGGGCGTCCACAGCGACGCTACGGAGCATCATTGTGCAGCGAGTCCTCAGCACACAGGTAGAACAAACCGACAAGCTTCAACGCCATAATTTGTTTCAGACTTTCTTCGCAATCAAGAACCAGCGTGCACGTGTCATCATTGATGGAGGAAGCTGCAACAACTTGGTGAGTTCTGATTTGGTCAAGAAGCTTGGCTTGACCACGCGACCACATCCACATCCATACCATATTCAGTGGTTAAATGATTCTGGAAAAGCTAAGGTAACACAAACATGCCGAGTCCATTTTTCCATTGGTGGTTATGCTGATCATGTTGATTGTGATGTGGTTCCCATGCAAGCATGCTCTCTTTTATTGGGTAGACCTTGGGAATTTGATAATGATGCTTTACACCATGGTAGTAGTAACAAATACACTTTTATGCATAAGGGAAAGAAAGTTACTTTACTGCCTTTGACCCCAGCTGAGATAATAGAGGCCGATAGGGAGAGAATTGCTGCTGCTAATGATGCAAAGGAACATGATAAATCTGAAAAACAGCAAGTAATCCATTTAAAAAATTCTGTTCTGCTTGCCACAAAATCAGACCTTGCTGAAATTGATGATGTTAATGATACATGCTATGCTTTTGTGTGCAAAGATGCTTTATTTTCTCTTGATAATATGCCTTGCACTTTGCCTGCTCCTGTCACTAACCTTTTGCAGGAGTTTAGAGATGTTTTCCCTGATGAGATACCTCCAGGACTTCCACCTATTCGAGGGATTGAACACCAGATTGACTTGATCCCTGGAGCGAGTTTGCCAAATCGTGCGGCGTACAGGACCAATCCCGAAGAGACTAAGGAGATTCAGCGACAAGTCCAAGACCTTTTGGACCGTGGGTACGTACGTGAGAGCCTTAGTCCTTGTGCTGTTCCTGTTCTTTTGGTTCCCAAAAAAGATGGATCTTGGCGTATGTGTGTAGATTGTAGAGCCATTAACAACATTACTATAAGGTATCGTCATCCTATTCCTAGGCTAGACGACATGCTTGATGAGTTGTGTGGTGCTATAATTTTCACAAAGATTGACTTGCGTAGTGGATACCACCAAATAAGAATGAAACTTGGCGATGAATGGAAAACTGCTTTTAAAACTAAGTTCGGCTTGTATGAGTGGTTAGTCATGCCTTTTGGTTTAACTAATGCACCTAGCACTTTCATGAGATTAATGCACGAGGTTTTACGTCCTTTCATTGGCAAATTTGTGGTTGTTTACTTTGATGATATCTTGATTTATAGCAAGTCCATGGATGACCATTTGAATCACTTACGTGCTGTTTTTAATGCTTTGAAAGATGCGCGTTTGTTTGGTAACCTTGACAAGTGCACCTTTTGCACGGATCGAGTCTCTTTTCTTGGCTATGTTGTGACTCCACAGGGAATTGAGGTTGATAGAGCCAAGGTGGAGGCGATATGGAGTTGGCCCACGCCCACGACGGTCTCCCAAGTGCGGAGTTTTCTTGGCCTTGCAGGATTTTATCGCCGCTTTGTCAAGGAATTCAGCACCATTGCGACGCCATTGATTGAGTTGACAAAGAAGGGCGTCGTGTTCCATTGGGGGCCATCACAAGAGGAGTCCTTTAATCTTTTGAAGGACAAGCTTACACACGCACCATTGCTCCAACTTTCGGATTTCGGTAAGACTTTTGAGCTGGAATGTGATGCTAGCGGAATTGGTATTGGTGGTGTTTTGATGCAAGAAGGCAAACCTGTTGCCTACTTTAGTGAAAAATTGAATGGTCCTGCTCTTAATTATTCCACGTATGATAAAGAATTGTATGCTCTTGTTCGTTCTTTAGAGACGTGGCAACACTATTTATGGCCTAAAGAATTTGTCATTCATTCCGATCATGAATCACTTAAGCATATTCGTAGTCAAACCAATTTGAATCGTAGACATGCTAAGTGGGTTGAATTTATTGAATCTTTTCCTTATGTCATTAAACACAAGAAAGGGAAGGATAATGTGATTGCTGATGCTTTGTCTCGACGCTATACCATGTTGTCTCAACTTGATTGTCGTATATTTGGGCTTGAAACAATTAAAGCACAATATGTTAATGATGATGATTTTAAAGTTGTGATGGAAAATTGTAAAGAGGGACGTACATGGAACAAATATGTCATACATGATGGGTTTTTGTTTAGAGCTAACCGCCTATGCATTCCAGTTGGTTCCGTTCGTCTTTTGTTGTTGCAGGAGGCACATGGAGGAGGTTTGATGGGACATTTTGGTGCCAAGAAGACGGAGGAGGTGCTGGCCACACATTTCTTTTGGCCAAGGATGAGACGAGATGTAGAGCGGTTCGTGGCTCGGTGCGCCACATGTCAAAAAGCTAAGTCGCGGTTGAACCCACATGGTTTGTATATGCCTCTTCCCGTTCCTTCTATTCCTTGGGCTGATATATCTATGGACTTTGTTTTGGGATTGCCAAGGTCTAAGAGGGGGAGGGATAGTATTTTTGTGGTGGTTGATCGTTTTTCTAAGATGGCACATTTTATTCCTTGTCATAAAAGCGACGATGCTGTTCATATTGCTGACCTTTTCTTTCAAGAAATCGTTCGCTTGCATGGTATGCCTTCTACTATTGTTTCAGATCGCGATGCAAAATTCTTGAGTCACTTTTGGCGCACTTTGTGGAATAAATTGGGGACAAAGCTGCTGTTTTCTACAACTTGTCATCCCCAAACTGATGGACAAACAGAGGTCGTGAATCGAACATTGTCCACCATGTTGAGAGCGATCTTGAAACGCAATTTGAAGATGTGGGAAGAGTGTTTGCCGCATGTGGAGTTTGCATATAATAGGGCGGAACACTCCACCACCAAGGTAAGTCCCTTCCAGGTAGTGTATGGATTTAACCCCCGTGCTCCTATTGATCTTTTGCCTTTACCTACCACTGAGAGAACACATAATGATGCTAAAAAGCGTGCTGAATTTATTCTTAAATTGCATGAAACCACTAAGGCAAATATTGAAAAGATGAATGAAAAGTATAGAATTGCTGGTAGTGAAGGTAGAAGGGAAGTTAAACTTGTACCGGGTGATTTGGTTTGGTTGCACTTGAGAAAGGATAGATTTCCTGAGTTAAGAAAATCAAAATTGATGCCTAGAGCTGCTGGTCCTTTTAAGATAGTTGAGAAGATAAATGATAATGCATATAAACATGAGTTGCCTCCCGAGTTTGGGGTTAGTCCCACCTTTAACATTTCAGATTTGAAGCCATACTTGGGAGAAGAAGATGAGGCTGAGTTGAGGACAACTCCGCTTCAAGAGGGGGAGGATGATGAGGACATCACTTCTCCGGATACACACAACACACCTCCACTTGACATTCAAGGACCAATCACTAGAGCTCGCGCCCGACAATTGAATTTACAGGTGAGCTCGCTGCTAAGTACTTCTTTTTGTTCATTTGAGAATCGATTGCTACCTAATGATTTAATAATGATTAGGAACCATGGAGAGGACCTAGAAGTACTTGGAAAAGGACTACGAGGCGCACAAGTCCAGCAAGGGCGGTCGAATCATGTTGGAGGCCCAACTCAAACCGACTTCGAATCCAATTCGGAGTCCAGGACCAGGCCGCATTAAAACGGACGCCCAGATCGCATCCGGACTCCGTTTTGGACGTTCTACCTATGTATGGAAAGCTGAGAAGACTACCTTTCCAATGGCTCTAGTACCCTGTCAAAATTCCTTCTGAGTCGACGGGAATAGTCGAAACAAGTGGGCGTTCAGAATCTGTCAGGGTGCTGCGCCACCGTCTTTTGGGCCTTTCGGCTTTGTATCGTGTTGGAGCCCATTAGGGGCGCGTCCAGGGGTTTTGCACGCCCCTCAATCCTTTATATCCAGCCGCCACCCCCACCATTAGGGTTGGGTTTTGCTTAGATTAATTCTGTCTTTGAACAGTTTCGCCGTTCATCGGTTTGTGAGACCCCAACTTTCGAGTGCTACATCAATACATCCGCAATTCAGTTGTGTTCTTCCTTGTTCTTGCTTGTGTTCTTCGATTCGCAGGCGAGGATTAGCCTGCTTGGCGAGGTCAACCGGGCCGCGCACGGTTGATAACCTGAGGAGACGTGGTGCTGCGATTGCGGGGTTCGGAACGTGTCGTTCGGAAGCCGGATCGATTTGTGTCGTGCCTCCACCAAATCGAACATATCCAGAACCTGTTGGAAGATCGGGACCCCGTCCCTATCACTATGTGATTTGTTTCTTGTCTGTGTTGGCTGCAGGACATCGAGTGGAGTCGTGGCGAGGCACGAGATGACCGGACTAGGCGCGGGTGGTGCCGAGGTCAGAACGGTCGAGGTATGCCGAAGACGGTGAGGTGTTGAACCGAAATGGCGACAGAGGGGGGGGGGTGAATGGCGCTCTCAAAAATTAAATTCGCCCCTCAAGAATCCACACTTATGCTTCTTCTCCAGTAGCTATGAAGAAAGAAGATAGGCACTACTGGAAGACACAGCAACAAGGCTAAACCAGATCCAGAAAGAAACAGTCAAGAAAAAATAATTTCAGAGCAGGTCTGACTGCAAACGGTAGTACCGCTGAGACGAGCGGTAGTACCTCTTAGCGGTAGTATCTCTCGAGGAGCGGTAGTACTGCACGAAGAAATCAGCAAACAGAGCTGGCTGACAGAAGTTCTGAAACTTCAGATTTTTGGCTAAATCAAGGAAATGGAAGGAAAACAAAGGATTTTTGGCTACGACTCAGGCCTTGCATTATGATGTTTCTTGCCTTAGCGTTTGCCTCAACATCATGCATATTTCCCGCATTGATGTTCTCATCGGCAGGAACAACAAACCGGACCTTGCGCCAGATGGCGTACCCCTGAGCCTGGATGTATGTCTCCATTCGGCTTCCAGAAGGGGTAATCGATGCCATCAAAAACGGGCGGCTTGGTCGAGTACTTGTCCATCGCCATGGCTCTTGAGACCGGTTAAGATCTATTGATTAGAGCTAACCAGCTCTGATACCAATTGTTGGACCGAAATGGCGACAGAGGGGGGGTGAATGACGCTCTCAAAAATTAAATTCGCCCCTCAAGAATCCACACTTATGCTTCTTCTCCAGTAGCTATGGAAGTTATGAAGAAAGAAGATAGGCACTACTGGAAGACACAGCAACAAGGCTAAACCAGATCCAGAAAGAAACAGTTAACAAAAAATAATTTCAGAGCAGGTCTGACTGCAAGCGGTAGTACCGCTGAGACAAGCGGTAGTACCTCTGGGCGGTAGTACCGCTGAGCCGAGCGGTAGTATCTCTTAGCGGTAGTACCTCTCGAGGAGCGGTAGTAACTCTCGAGGAGCGGTAGTACCGCACGAAGAAATCAGCAAACAGAGCAGGCTGACAGAAGTTCTGAAACATCGGATTTTTGGCTAAATCAAGGAAATGAAAGGAAAACTTCTGATCTTTTCAGAGAGAGACATCAGGGACTATTCTAAATACCTTTAGGGCCTCAAACAACATGGGAACTAAGCAAGAACACAAGAAATTCAGAGATTAGCCAAGAACTTGAAAAATACAGAGAGCTACCCAAAAACTCAAATTCCCATCTAATCATTGATCCTTTGACCATGAAACTTTGAGGATAGCTAATTAATAGCCATAAGACTCTGCATGCCAAGTTTCACCTTTTCTCATGAAGGGAAACACGAAAATCATCAAAACCCTAGAAGAGGAAATGAAGAACAGAGAAGTCCCAAACATGAAATCTGAGATTTAAACGAAGTTTGCTCTTGGGAAACTTGATCAAATGATCTTGAGGCATCATCCCAACATAGAGCAACCCATTTTGGCTCTCCCCAACACCAAACAACAAGAAATCAAGAAACTCAAAATCAAGCCAAAAAGGAGAACGAAGGAAGAACAGAGAGCATAGAGCATGAATAGAAGAAATGAAACTTCAGATTTTCATTCATTGAACCAAAAGGAATACAGAGGAGTCCCAATACACATGGACATTAGAACCATAGATGATTACATGGATTCACCACTCAATCCTCTCCTCTCCCCATCTCAAGAACACACCTCTCTACATGCTTGCTAGGGAGGAACACACACAGAGATGGGAGATGATCGTGGGAGACAAGGTGCTGCTACCCTCAACCACTAAAGAGCAAAGCAAAACCACCTCTCAAAGCCTCTTTTGACCCACTAAAACTCTAACTCTCTCCTAAAGCCATGGGGAGGCATGCAGCCCCTTCCACCTATTTATAGCGCTTGGCTAACGGGTCTCCACCCCGTTACGCCTGCTAAATCCAACGGAGCCCGCTCCCGCTTGTGCAGCCTTGCGAATTTACCGATTCGCCCCTCGTGCACCTTCCGGGAAGCTTCCGCGCATCTTGTCGTCCACGACTCGCAACCACATCAAATCTTCGCCGTCTTCGACACATCCGACCATTCTGACCTCGACACCTCCCTGTGTCTAGTCCGGTCACCTCGTGTCTCACCACGACTCCGCCTCGATGTCCTGCAGTCACACAGACAAGAAACACGTCACATAGCATCGCTCGATACATGAAAGCATAAATAGCATAAGCACATCATACTTACTCATGACGAAGTCCAAACCTGTCGAATCATCGGAATATGCAACCTAATCCCATACGACCAAGTTTGACCAAGTCCGACCGAGCCCGTTGCAACGCGCAACGACATGGTCCGACCACACAATCCAAACTCGACTATCCTAAACCTTTGTCAATTACTCATCATTCACATGGAGTCACGACCACATGGTCTCTCAATCTCCTCCTTGGTGAGTATATTGACAAATGCAGAAAAAGCACAAAGTTGAGTTTGAAATGCAAGAAAGAAGTCAAACATGGTCCAAAGGAAAGAGAAATGAAGCTAATGACCATGTCGACACAAGGAGCAAAAGAAAGAACAAGTTTTTCTCAAAGCTCCCAAACAGTCTTTTTCTATCACTATTCTCCCCCTTTTGGCAATAAACACATCAAGGATGCAAAAGAGAGAATATGACATGACAATGGATGAAATGGTTGAAGATTCATTATTCTAAGCATTTAGAGCCATGAGAATTATTCAAGATGACCAACAAGTATTACATTAAGCCATAACTCAATAGAATGCTATCTAGATCATGACAGGATATATATAAGCTAGCTAAACCAAATAGATGACAATCTGAAATTTAGTGCAATTTGAGAGCCTGTCAAGTCATCCATGATCAAAGTCTAGCTAGAGATATCCATGGATGATGCAAACCATGTCAATAAGCTAAGCGGAACCAAGAAGCTAGTATTGAGTCTAATTAGAGTGCTACAAGCTCAAGAGTGAAACATTTGTTTAAGTACTTGGTTCTTTTTGTAGATTAAGCAAAAGAAACACGAGTGACATATTTTCTTTTGAAATTCAAGGTTGTTGCCAACCAGATTTTTGTTTAGTCACGTGCTAGATCTCAAGCCTTATGCGATCATGCCAAGCAAAAAGCTTAAGACAATGATCTTGGTCATCCAAAACTCCCCCTGAGTTCATGCCGTGTGCAATGGCAAGCCGTCTCATGAGAAAGAATTGGTGAGATCAGTTTTTTCGCACAAAAGAGATATGTTTGCATTCTTAATGATTGTACTAACTCATGCTACATCAAGAACTAGCATAGCTCAATCTAAAGCTCAATAAAGATTCAACGCTCAGCTCAGCCTATTTGACATGGCGTGAATCATAAAAGGATAACTAGAGAAAGACTAATCTCAAGAGCGAGTATGACAAGTTTTAATTCAAGTTGAGCAATTTAAATTAACTTATCATGGCAAAAGCTAGTCTACACATATGAAGTCATGATAAATCAAGCAAATAAACACAAGTCATGGCAAGATGTAAAGCATTGTAACCATGTCATAAATGGATAATAATTAAGGCTCAATGTAGATATGTACAATGCAGAATGACATGCAAGAAATCCAGCTCCCTCTCAACATGTGATGCAACTTTTAGTTCAAGTTGAGTTAAGTCAATATTAAGCTCCAGAAGCTCCCAAATAAACTCCCCCTGAACCAAAGCAATAAAATCGAGAAGCTGGCAAAGAAACAGAACAGGCAGTCCTTAGAGCATAGATAAGACATAGAAGATGCTATGGCTCAGACTGACTCTCATCTACCCCATATGACTCTAGGACTGTTAGCCGGTAATCTAGCACACTAAGGAGCAAACACGTACCCTGTCTACCCAAGGGTGGCCCGACCCTTGCTAGAACCTAAAAGTAGTGAGTGGGCTCAACCTAGTGAAACAAGAGAAGCGGCTAACAGAGCAGAACCCTAGATCACAAGATGAGAGGAAGACGTCTAAGCAACTAGACTAGAGAAACACTCTAACCTATACTAGAAGAACTAACCCAATGCATCCCGAATGCAATGCAACAAGAAAGAGCCAGAGCATAATCAATATAATAAAAGCAGTAAAGCACAAAGCTCCCCCTCACAATAGCCCATAAGGACAAACCACCCCTAGCTCTCCCCGCAGAGCTGAAAACCTAGAGCTATCCAATGGCTTGGTAAAGATATCAGCCAACTGGTGGTTACTCTCCACAAACTGGAGCACGATGTCACCCTTCTCTACATGGTCTCTAAGAAAGTGATAGCGAATATCAATATGCTTGGTCCGGGAATGCTGCACTGGGTTCTTAGCAATGTTAATTGATAAGAACATGAACCCTATGGATACAACCATGTTTGCTCTACTTGTTGTTACAATTACAAGAGCTCCTACGCATCACTTAAATTATGAGGTGAGCTCGTTTCAAATAGATTTTACTTTATTTGATAAAGAACTTATGATATTACATAATGAGAGTTTGTTACGTTTGTTATCATACACCAAGATTTACGATCAAGATCATGCAATACGTGACACTACACATATGTTAAAACCGAGGACGGTTTTCCATCAAGAAGGGGAGGATGATGTGACCACGCCACCAACACGTACGACCATAGCGGCCAATATCAAGAATGAACTAAAGGTGAATTCGTTTCTTCAACTTCAACATATTTTAAATGAGAATATGATGCTACCTAATGATGAAAATATATATATTTGTAGCACCACATCACTTTGTAACCAATTGAAGCAATGATTCAAGTTGGACAGGTTTTGGAATCCAATTCGGCCTCTAGATCAATTCGGATTCAGCCTGAAAAGCCAACTTCAAACGGCCATAACTTTTGATCCAGAAGGCTTCTCGGGGCCCGTGAGTACTCGTTGGAAAGCTCTTGGAGTCTACTTTCAGATGGATCTGATATCACCTCCAAACTCCATCCGAGCAGATCAGAAACTGCGAAATAAATCACATCACTTTTCCAGTCCGAGTCAAAGTGGGCCGAGGGCCTTGTAACTTGGGCTATTTGGGCCGGTACTGTTCACATGAACAGTACCACGTGCATGAACAGTAACTAGGAATAGTACCACATTCCTTTTCATTAGATAAGTGTGGCTTCCCCCTCCCCTATTTAAGGAGGCCGCACCCCTTTAGTTTTCTTCGGGTTTTTCTTAAGAGTTTATTCTGCTTAGCAGTTTCGCCGCATGTTCGGTTTGAGGAACCCCAACTTGTGAACTTAATCTTTATTCGCAATATTTCATATTGCATCTTGAACTCTCTTGCTTGTGTTCTCGATTCGCTTGCAGGAGATAGCCTTCTTGGCGAGGTCAACCGTGTTCGGCACGGTTGATAACCAACAGAGCAGTGGTGTAGTGATTGCGAGGGGTTCGATCTGTTTTGGTCGGAGCCTTTGGATCATCAACGTCGAGATCTCCACAATCGACTTATCAGTACCTCTCGGAAGATCGGGCCATCGTCACATCATTAATCGCAGAAGTGTTATCACAAAAGAGTGGAACACTATCGATAACTAACCCAAAGTCCCGCAGAGTCGAGACCATCCAAAGCACCTGGCTACAGCAACTGGCTGCAGCAACGTACTCGGCCTCTGCGGTGGACTGTGCAACACCGGACTGCTTCCTCGAAGACCAAGAAACGAGAGAAGTGCCAATGAATTGGCAAGTGCCAGAAGTGCTCTTCCTATCTATCCTACAGCCAGCAAAGTCTGCATCCGAGAAGGCTCTCAAGGAAAGACAAGAAGAGGAAGAGTACCAGATACCATAGTAAATGGTAGCTCGAAGGTACCGAAGAATGCGCTTCACCGCCGGCGGTGAGACACGCGAGGAGAAGCCTGAAACCGGGCACAAAGACACACGGAGAAGTGTATGTCCGGTCTCGAGGTAGTGAGGTACAAGAGGGAGCCGATCATACTACGATACTCCTTCTGATCAACTGGCTCGCCATCCTCATCTGGGTCGAGTGAAGCTGATGTAGCCATAGGAGTGGACACCGGCTTTCCATCACTCATATCGAAGCGCTTCAGGAGGTCTCGAGTGTACTTTCCCTGATGCAAGAAAGTACCCTCCCGAGTTTGCTTGATTTGGAAGCCAAGGAAGGAACTCAACTCGCCCATCATGCTCATCTCAAACTCCGAGCTCATGACATCGAAAAACTGGGAAACGAGAGCATGCGAGGAGCCGCCAAAGATGATGTCATCCACATAAATCTGGACAAGCAGAAGATCAATGCCATGCCGGCGGATGAACAAAGTCTTGTCTACTTTACCCATCTCAAAACCATGACTCAACAAGTAGGACTTAAGCCTCTCATACCAAGCTTTAGGGGCCTGCTTAAGTCCATACAAAGCTTTGGAAAGCTTGAAGACATGGTTTGGGTATTTGGGGTTCTCGAAGCCTGGAGGCTGTCTCACATAGACTTCTTCCTCAATAAAGCCATTAAGGAAGGCACTCTTGACGTCCATCTAGTAAAGCTTGAAACCCTTAGAAGCTGCAAAGGCAAGCAGGCTTCTAATGGCCTCAAGTCTAACTACAGGGGCAAAGGTCTCCTCGAAGTCTAGACCCTCAACTTGAGAAAAGCTCTGAGCTACCAGTCTAGCCTTGTTTCGAACAACCACCCCATCCTCACTATGCTTGTTCTTGAACACCCACTTGGTCCCAATGACATTGTGACCACGCGGGCGCTCAACAAGCGACCATACCTTGTTTCTTTCGAAATTTTCTAGCTCCTCATGCATGGCATTGACCCATGACTCGTCAGACAGAGCATGACAAACATCATTGGGCTCAAAGAAGGCAACAAAGGCAGAATAGAGACAGAATTGAGACACGCCAGATTTTGAACGAGTAACTCGCTCAAACAGGTCTCCAATAATCTGCTCAGA
The DNA here is from genome assembly GCA_017311315.1 of Dendrocalamus latiflorus. Lineage (NCBI taxonomy): Eukaryota > Viridiplantae > Streptophyta > Magnoliopsida > Poales > Poaceae > Dendrocalamus > Dendrocalamus latiflorus. Next base: position 12,243,642 of record CM029616.1, on the reverse strand, counting down.
AGGATGGTCTTTTTTAATGTGTCTAGGAGGTCCAGGATGAGATGAAGAAGTGGCCTCTACCTCGTGAGCTGACGAGGTAGGAACAGAGCCAGTAGCTCCAGAAGAAGCAGAAGGCATGGGTTGATCGCCTCGAGGTGCGGTGGAAGAAGGCACCTCAAGGGGTGGATGAGAGACTGGATCGGGTAGACAATCCTCATCTCCATCGTCTTTATCATCCACAAAGATGGGCTCGGACTGCTCTAAAGAACCTGAGATATCAGGCCTAGTCCCTGGACTGGCCTCGTCAAAGGTCACCTCACAGGTCTCTATCATTTTGCTAGACTCGCAGTTCCAAACCCGATAAGCCCGCGAAGAAGTCGAGTAATCTAGAAAGATCCCATCACAAGAACGTGACTCGAACTTATCTAGGTTCCCGGACTTCAGAATAAAACACTTGCAACCAAATACACGAAAATGAGACGCTGGGCTTTCGCCCGTATCTCAGCTCATAAGAAGTGCGGTGCAAGTGTGCCCGAAGAAAAACTCGATTTGAGACATGGCAAGCGGTGGCTATAGCCTCAGCCTAAAACTTCCGCGGTGTAGAGTACTCATCAAGCATCGTCCTGGCCATCTCGACCAAGGTACGGTTCTTTCTCTCCACGACGCCATTTTGCTGTGGGACATGCGGAGAGGAGAACTGATGCTCTACACCTGTCTCATCGCAGAACCTCTCATAGTAGGAATTCTTGAACTCCGTGCCATTGTAACTGCGGATCGCTCGTAAGGCACCCGGGAGCTCAACAGAAAGTCTACTAAAAAGACCTCGAAAATGTGTAAACGTCTCATCCTTCGAGGCTAAGAAAAACACCCAAGAGTACCTCGAGAAGTCATCGACCACGACAAGAACATACCACTTCCCTCCTGTTGACTGCACTCGAGCTGGTCCAACTGTGTCCATGTGGAGCAGTTGTCCCGGTGCATCGGTCATAGTAACTGTGACCGGAGGGTGAGAAGCGGCAACCATCTTGCCGTGCCGACAAGGAGCACAAACTAGATCTTTGACCATCTTGAGTTTCGGCAGACCACGAATGAGGTCGTGGCCGCTAACTCGGGTCAAATGGTCAAATCCAATATGACCAAGTCTCCTATGCCAGAAGGAAAGGTCGCGGGACTCAGAAGCAACCAAACATCGGAGAGGATCACCAGAAGACTCAGAAAAATCAGCACGAAAGATCCTCCCAAAACGAGAAATCCCGCAAACCAGACTACCCGAAGAATCAAGAATTTTGCAAGCATTTTTCTTGAAGCTCACCTCAAAACCGTCATCGGTAAGCTGACAGACTGAAAGCAAATTATATTGCAGCTTACTAACCAAGGCAACATCTCTCAAAATAAAAGAGTCATTTACGCGCACTGTACCTTTAGCGATGATGCGCCCAGATGAAGCATCTCCGAAGGTGATCGTCTCATCACCTGGAGCATGGGCAAGGGAAGAAAACCAACGGGAGTCTCCGGTCATGTGTCGTGAACACCCGGAGTCTACGAGCCACACCTTTCCCTTCCCTGCCCGGTGAACCTGAGTCAAACAGAGAGTAAAGTCTCAGTACTGGGGTAAATCAAGAGTGATTTTGGCACCCAATACTGAGTAACACGTCGAGAAGATGAAGTAGTCAAGCACGACTGACCTCTATCTACCCTACGCTCTCTATCACTCAAAACAGCAGAAGGTCTGTGAGCAGACCTGAAGCTGTTGTTGGGCTTGACTGCTACGAAGGAGCGAGTCAAGTCACTAGCAACATGCTGAACACGCCGCAGGTAGCTATCTCGACGGGGAAAATGAGATCTACCCTCAGGACGGCGGAAGTCACAACCAAGAGCAGCATGAGGACGGAAACCAGAAGACTTAGAAAAACCAAGTCCTCGATGCTGCCCAAATCCATCACTAGAAGCAACCCTAGACTTCGTGCCGGTCTTAGATGCACTCAGGGTTTGGGGCTGACCCTGAATACGCCTAAGTGCCTCAGCAGGGTCTCTGCGCGCAATCTTGGCACGTCTGAAGCATCGATTGATCGAGTGTCCATCCTTCTGATAGAAGGTGCAGTGGTACTTCACCTTCTGAGAGGTAGAAGTAGCACGGGGAGGATTCGCCTTCTGAGAGGCCGAAGCAGCAGGTGAGATCACCTTACTGTCAGAAATCCCCTGGACAAAGCCCGCTGACTTAAATTAGACTTTCTCGGTCCTGGGCTCAGTCTCGATCACACCTGGTGCTATGGGTCTAAGCACGGCAGGTGGATGCTTCCTCATGTCCTTATAAAAATCGTATCCTAGACCCTGATTAAATCTGCAGATTTTGGATTGGTCTAGAATAAGATTGAGCTTCTTCTTGCCACCTACAAATCTATCGAGAGTGTTCATAAGGTACTGACACTCCCGAAAGAGAGAGGTGCAAGAAGAGCAGGGGAAGAAAAGACAGCAGAAGGTAAGGGAGCAGAAGAAGAACCAACAGTAGAGGAAAGAATGGCTTGTGCACGCACAGCCGACTCTGAAGGGACATACCTACTACTAGCCAGTTGGTTCACGTCGCTAGGCGTCTCCACCTTACCTTGGGGCTTCTCCACCACCTCAGCAATCACATCACAATGAGTTGATAGATTCTCTAGTAAATCCTTAGTTAGCTTCACACATTGTTCATTCAAAGCAACGAGTTCAGGTTTTAGTTTATCACAACTAATGCATGGTGAGCTAACAGGATCCTTAGTCGCATACTAAGCCATTTTCTTGTTGTTGTCAATCATTTCTTGAAACTGTTTGGAAATAGATTCAAGTTCAGCAGTTAATCTAGGACAGTTCAAGCATGAAGCGACTGGCTCAAGCAACCAAGCATACAACTCAGAAATTTTATGATCTGCCCGTTTTAGGTTCATCTTCAAATTATTACAACTTTCACAAGTTTCGGGCAGATCAAGGAGCATGGTATAAAGACCTCTAAAAGCATTGTCCTTATCCTCACATGAAACATGAACTACCCTACTCATCTCAAGCTCAGCCAAGAGACTAATATTCTCCACCTTAACAAGATCAAGTTCAGAGGACAGACTATCATGCTAGGTCCTTAGTTTCTCCATGTCACCCAACAGAGCACAGCATGTATCACAATCATCACTAAAGGGAGCAAATGTAAGAGCAATAATCTCTAGTGACAATCTATCTACTTCCTTCTCTAACTCAGTACACCTAGCCCTAGCTCTAGCATGAAATCCACCTAGCTTAAGAAAAGCATGATTGAGCTGGTCGTAGGTGGGGCATACCTCGTCCGAGTCGGAGTACAGCTCGCTATCGCTCAGTTCACCCTCAAGGGCCATGAAGCACATGCCGGAGAAGTCGTCGCCGCTCTTGGGTTCTTGGTCACCCGTCCCGTCGTCATCGCTCCATCCCTCCACCTCGCTGAGGTCGAGGTCGTCGAAGGCGGTGAGGACGCGGTGGAAGAGCTTCTTGGCCTTCCCAAAGTCGCGGAACTTCTTCTTGCCTTTAGGGTGCGCTGGAGGCTTCTTGTTGCGGTTCTTGTCGGTGTAGTCGTTCTTGGCCTTCTCCAGCTTGGGGCAGTTTGCTCGGATGTGGTTGGGGCCACCACACTCAAAGAAAATCACGGGTCCTCCACTCTTTCCGTCCCTCCTCCTCTTGTAAGCATGGGAGAATCTCTGAGCTAGGAGGGCTAGCTGCTCATCCACAAGCTGCTCTAACTGATCATTAGTTATGTCACAGAGAGCAGCAAGGGAGAAACCACACAATGAATCAGAAGAAAGACCAGAAGCCAAACTGGGATTGGTGACTAGGGTCATCGACTGTGACTTCGACTTGCGAGAGACAATGTCAATCTCGTGAGTCTTGAGGCGCGAGTACAGTGCATCAAGAGTCAAAGTCGAGAGATCCGTGGTGTCCTTGATGGTAGTCACCTTCATCTCCCAAACACGAAGATCGAGTGCAGCGAGCATCTGTCGAGCATTATCCGAGTCGGAGTATGTGAGACCGACGGCTCGGAGGTTGCTCAGCATCTTGTGAAAATGCGCAAAACACTCATCAAGGGACTCGCCAGCGAGCATTTCAAACTTGTTGTAATCTCGCTTGAACTGGTTCTGTCGCACCGTCTTTATTTGGGTGGTGCCCTCATGGTAAGCATCGAGGGTCTCCCAAATATCGAAGGTGGACGAAAGATGAGATATGCGGTCAAACTCGCTACGACTCAGGCCTTGGATTATGATGTTTCTTGCCTTAGCGTTTGCCTCAACATCATGCATATTTCCCGCATTGATGTTCTCATCGGCAGGAACAACAAACCGGACCTTGCGCCAGATGGCGTACCCCTGAGCCTGGATGTATGTCTCCATTCGGCTTCCAGAAGGGGTAATCGATGCCATCAAAAACGGGCGGCTTGGTCGAGTACTTGTCCATCGCCATGGCTCTTGAGACCGGTTAAGATCTATTGATTAGAGCTAACCAGCTCTGATACCAATTGTTGGACCGAAATGGCGACAGAGGGGGGGTGAATGACGCTCTCAAAAATTAAATTCGCCCCTCAAGAATCCACACTTATGCTTCTTCTCCAGTAGCTATGGAAGCTATGAAGAAAGAAGATAGGCACTACTGGAAGACACAGCAACAAGGCTAAACCAGATCCAGAAAGAAACAGTTAAGAAAAAATAATTTCAGAGCAGGTCTGACTGCAAGCGGTAGTACCGCTGAGACGAGCGGTAGTACCTCTGGGCGGTAGTACCGCTGAGCCGAGCGGTAGTATCTCTTAGCGGTAGTACCTCTCGAGGAGCGGTAGTAACTCTCGAGGAGCGGTAGTACCGCACGAAGAAATCAGCAAACAGAGCAGGCTGACAGAAGTTCTGAAACATCGGATTTTTGGCTAAATCAAGGAAATGAAAGGAAAACTTCTGATCTTTTCAGAGAGAGACATCAGGGACTATTCTAAATACCTTTAGGGCCTCAAACAACATGGGAACTAAGCAAGAACACAAGAAATTCAGAGATTAGCCAAGAACTTGAAAAATACAGAGAGCTACCCAAAAACTCAAATTCCCATCTAATCATTGATCCTTTGACCATGAAACTTTGAGGATAGCTAATTAATAGCCATAAGACTCTGCATGCCAAGTTTCACCTTTTCTCATGAAGGGAAACACGAAAATCATCAAAACCCTAGAAGAGGAAATGAAGAACAGAGAAGTCCCAAACATGAAATCTGAGATTTAAACGAAGTTTGCTCTTGGGAAACTTGATCAAATGATCTTGAGGCATCATCCCAACATAGAGCAACCCATTTTGGCTCTCCCCAACACCAAACAACAAGAAATCAAGAAACTCAAAATCAAGCCAAAAAGGAGAACGAAGGAAGAACAGAGAGCACAGAGCACGAACAGAAGAAATGAAACTTCAGATTTTCATTCATTGAACCAAAAGGAATACAGAGGAGTCCCGATACGCATGGACATTAGAACCATACATGATTACATGGATTGACCACTCAATCCTCTCCTCTCCTCTCCCCATCTCAAGGACACACCTCTCCACATGCTTGCTAGGGAGGAACACACACGGAGAAGGAAGATGATCGTGGGAGACAAGGTGCTGCTACCCTCAACCACTAAAGAGCAAAGTAAAACCACCTCTCAAAGCCTCTTTTGACCCACTAAAACTCTAACTCTCTCCTAAAGCCATGGGGAGGCATGCAGCCCCCTCCACCTATTTATAGCGCTTGGCTAACGGGTCTCCACCCCGTTACACCCGCTAAATCCAACGGAGCCTGCTCCCGCTTGTGCAGCCTTGCGAATTTACCGATTCACCCCTCGTGCACCTTCCGGGAAGCTTCCGCGCTCCTTGTCGTCCACGACTCGCAACCACATCGAATCTCCGCCATCTTCGACACATCCGACCGTTCTAACCTCGACACCTCCCTGTGTCTAGTCCGGTCACCTCGTGTCTCACCACGACTCCGCCTCGACGTCCTGCAGTCACACAGACAAGAAACACGTCACTTAGCACCGCTCGATACATGAAAGTGTAAATAGCATAAGCACATTACTCATGACGAAGTCCAAACCTGTCGAATCATCGGAATATGCAACCTAATCCCATACGACCAAGTTTGACCAAGTCCGACCGAGCCCATTGCACCGCGCAACGACATGGTCCGACCACACAATCCAAACTCAACTATCCTAAACCTTTGTCAATTACTCATCATTCACAAGGAGTCACGACCACATGGTCTCTCACGAGGACTCGAGGTGGCTGCGTGGCTTGGAGGGCAAGGAATGAGAAAACTTCCTGGAAGGTGCGCGAGGGGCGTTTTAGTAAAAGCGTAAAGCTGCACAAAAGGAAGCGGGTTTGGATAAAGCATTGAGTTGGTGGATGCTTAATGGGTAAAGCATGGTGTGAACCCATTATGGAGGTTATAAATAGAGAGGTGCTCTCTAGTGCTGAAATTGAGAGAGTGGGTGTAAGAGTTAGGGTTTCATTTGGTTCTCTCCATGTACGAAAAATGAGAGATGGATTAGGGTTTTGCTTCTAATCTTTGTTTGTTGAGAAAGAGAGAAAGAGAGAAGGTGAGAGGTTCTCTCTATGCTCTCCAGGCGTATGGGGATGTAGGGTTTGTTTGGTGAAATGAAATGGATTGGTTGTGTTTAGTTTCTTGTCTCCGACTTATTTTATGAGAGCTGTCTTGCTCGTGTTTTCTCTTGTTATTCTCTCTTTGTTTTGTTTTCCTTTCAAGTGACTGCATAGCACTTTTGTTCTCTCATGTGAAATCTGAATCATAGTCTTTGGGCTAGTGAATTTATGAGAGCATTCCATAACTTGCAGTCCTATTTCTCCTCTCGGTTTAATTTTTGTTAGCAGTCGGCAGTGTTGTTTATTGCTTTACATCAAGTGTAAACCGAAGGGCTCATCTACAGGTGCTGCATGTTTGAAAAATCTGAAAACCTGTGTTCGGTTTGGTGTATTAACAGCTTTATCTAGCTGCTGTTCGGATGCTACTTTCAGCAGCAAATTAAGGAACCAATCCGGCCTGTGAAAGTGTTTCTCGGTGGTAGCAAGAGGACTGTTGTTGTGTCTGAAATCTCTTTGCATGCACTAGTTATTTTCAGCTCTGGGACAGCAGCAGTACCTGCTCTTTGAGCTTTTCATTTTCGGCTGGTCTTCTTGCTGGTTTGGTCTGCAAAAGGAAAGGAAAAAGGGGCACTTGGCTGCTGCATGCAGTGCACTTTTGAAGCCTTCAAGCTGCTGCAAACTTGCTTTTTCATTTCTAGGAAGGCTCTCAAACTTGCTTCTTCTCCAAGTTCATCTTAGCTTCTTTTTGCCTATTTTTGTTGGTCTGTTCTTACCTTTCCTAGCGAGCAAATATTTTCTAACTTCATAGCTATCATAGCTATCGGAGGAGAAAAAGAATTGCGAGTGGATACTTTGGGGGTAATTTTTAAAAGATGACATTCACCCCCCCCCTCTGTCGCCGAATTCGATCCAACACCTCCCAACTCTAGTCGCTCCGGCACCAGAGGCTCCCCTCCTGCTCTACCTCGTCGCGTCGGCGACAGCGGTTAGCGCTGTCCTCGTACTCGAAGAAGGCTCTCTCCAGCGCCCCATGTACTTCATCTCTGAAGCCCTCCAGAGCGCTAAGACGTGGTATACGGAGCTCGAGAAGCTTGCCTACGTGCTGATCATGGCCTCGAGGAAGCTTCGACACTACTTCCTAGCCCACCCCATCACGGTGCCATCCTCATTTCCCCTAGCGGAGATGCTGCACAATAAGGAGTCTACAGGGCGGATTGGCAAGTGGGCGGCCGAGCTCGCCCCGTTCTCCTTAACGTATGCCTCGAGAACGGCGATCAAATTCCAAGTCCTTGCGGACTTCCTGGCGGAGTGGACCCCGTCGGCCCGGCCCACTCAGCAGCCGGAAGACCCGGTGTGGATGCTCAACACCAACGGAGCCTACGGTGTCGCGGGTGCAAGCGTGGGTGCGATGGTCACCACGCCTGAGGGGCACCGCCTATTGTACTCGGCGCGACTCGCGTTTCCCGCCACCAACAACACTGCCGAGTACGAGGCATTACTCTTCGGCCTCGCGAAGCTTAAGGCGCTGGGTGCGCGGCGAGTCTTGGTCCGCACTGACTCGTGCTTGGTCACGGGCCACGTAGACAAGTCATATCAGGCCAAGGACCCGGAGCTGGCCAAGTACCTAGCGGCCGTAAGAGCGAAGGAGCGACACTTCTTGGGTGTCACCGTAAAAGCCATCCCTCGGGCGGACAATGAGCAGGCCGACGTCCTGGCAAAGGCCGCCAGTCAACAGCTCCCAGCTCCCGAGGGGGCATTTTACGAGGTCCTATCTATAGTCGCCATCGCGCAAGACAACCACGATGCAGCCCTCGTCCACCAAATCACCCAGCAGGGTGACTAGCGGGAGCCCATCTTTGGTTTCTTGTAGGGCATTGCAGAGCCAGACGACCCTGTCAAGATCTGGCGCCTGCAGCATCGTGCCAGATTCTTCCAGGTGCTCGATGGAATACTGTACAAGAAAGGGGTCTGCGCACCGCTCCTGCAGTGCCTCTCGCGTGAGGAAGGAAAGCGGCTCCTTGCGGAAATTCACGCGGGCATCTGTGGCTCGTTCAGGCAAGGCTTTTACTGGCCAACTGCCGTCGTTGACGCCCAGGACCTTGTGCGTCGGTGTCAAGGTTGCCAGTGGATGGGACGGGGTACCCCATTCCCCCGGTCTGGCCGCTGGCCTCCGACAAGCCTCAACCCCATTCCCCCGGTCTGGCCGCTGGCACGGTGGGGCATTGACGTTGTAGGACCACTTCCCCAAGCCCCAGGCGACTTGCGGTTCGTAGTGGTCGCTTTGGAGTACTTCTCTAGGTGGCCAGAGGCTGTAGCTCTAGCCAGGATAACCTCGGCGGCCATGCAACACTTCCTTTGGCAGAATATTATATGTCGCTTTGGTGTGCCCAGGGAGCTCACCGTCGACAACGGCCTGCAGTTCGACGCCGCCCCATTCAAGGACTTCTGCGACAGCATGGGCATCACGCTCCGCTTCGCTTCGGTTGGGCACCCACAGTCTAACGGAGCGGTCGAGCGGGCAAACGGTGCCATCTCCGCCAGAGTCAAGAAGCGCCTTGTAAGGCTACCAAAGGGCAAGTGGCCAGGCGAGCTCCACAGTGTCCTCTGGTCCCTCCGCACAACGGTGACGCGACCAATGGGATTCACGCCGTTCAAGCTTCTTTTCGGCGATGAAGCAATGACGCCCGAGGAAATAAAGGCTGGATCAAGAAGAGTCTTCGTCCAAGCGCCTGAGGAGGAGCGCCAATTGTCCCTGGACCTTCTCGATGGAGAGCGACTAAGCGCGACTCAGTACGTCATGAAGTACGCACGGCAAATGGTGCGCACTCGCGGTCGCTCCGTATACCCGCGAGAATTCCAGCTTGGGGATCTCATCCTCAAAATGGCGCTCCATGCGGAGACAGTCGGCAAGCTGGAATCCAAATGGGAAGGCTCGTACATCGTCGCGGAAGCTCTGCAGAAGGGAGCATACCGCCTGGCCACGTTGGAAGGGCAGGCACTCCGCCATACATGGAACGCAGACAGGCTACGGCGGTACTACGTCTAGGACAGAAGGGGAAGCATGTAGCAACATTGGCACCTTTACCCATTGTAAGACGCTCGCCCACGCAAACGGGAAATTAATAAAGCCGACCTTCTGCTAGGCTTCCGTCGAGGTCTGCCTCTGCACACACCTTCACCGCCCCCAACGCGCGGGGCCTGCCCCCGTGCGCAGTCTACGGACTCTAAATAAGACATAGCGTCGAGGTCCGCCTCCACATGCACTCTACGGAGTATAAATAAGACGTAGCGTCGAGGTCCGCCTCTGCACGCACCCTCACCACCCGCAACGTGCGGGGGCTTGCCCCCGCGCGTAGTCTATGGACTCTAAATAAGACGTAGCGTCGAGGTCCGCCTCCGCACGCACTCTACGGAGCATAAATAAGACGTAGCGTCGAGGTCCGCCTCCGCACGCACCTTCACCGCCCGCAACGCGTCGAGGCTTGCCCCCGTGCGCAGTCTACAGACTCTAAATAAGACATAGCATCGATGTCCGCCACCGCACGCACTCTACAGAGTATAAATAAGATGTAGCGTCGAGGTCCGCCTTCGCACGCACCCTCACCACCCGCAACGTGCGGGGCTTGCCCCCACGTGTAGTCTACGGACTCTAAATAAGATGTAGCATCGAGGTCCGCCTCCGCACGCACTCTACGGAGCATAAATAAGATGTAGCGTCAAGGTCTGCCTCCGCACGCACCTTCACCGCCCGCAATGCGTCGAGGCTTGCCCCCGCGCGCAGTCTACGGACTCTAAATAAGACGTAGCATCGATGTCTGCCTCCGCACGCACTCTACGGAGTATAAATAAGACGTATCGTCGAGGTCCGCCTCCGCACGCACCTTCACCGCCCGCAACGCGCGAGGGCCGGCCCTTGTGCGCAGTCTACGGACTCTAAATAAGACGTAGCGTCGAGGTCCGCCTCCGCACGCACTTTACGGAGTATAAATAAGACGTAGCATCGAGGTTCGCCTCCGCACGCACCCTCACCGCCCGCAACGCGCGGGGGCTTGCCCCCGCGTGCAGTCCACGGACTCTAAATAAGACGTAGCGTCGAGGTCTGCCTCCGCAAGCACTCTATGGAGTCTAAATAAGATGTAGCGCCGAGGTTCGCCTCCGCACGCACTCTAAGGAGTATAAATAAGACGCAGCGAGGGGACGCATCCAAGCGCACTCTACGGAGTATAAACAAGACGCGGATGTTGTCCCTGCGCATTCTACTGAGTATAAACAAGACGCGGAAGTCACCGCGCACGTGCGGATGTTGCCCTCGTACGTACTCTCCGGAGTATAATTAAGACGTGGTTGATGTTCCCACGCACTCTACGGAGTACAAATAAAGACGCGGACATTGTCCCTGCGCACTCTATTGAGTATAACAAGATGCGGATGTCCCCGCGCACGTGCGGGCACCGCCCTCGCACGTACTCCCTGGAGTATAAATAAGACGTGGTTGATGTTCCCACGCACCTCGAGTCTTAACAAGACGCACTAGAAGCTTGCCTTCGCAGCACACTATACCTCGCGCGTGCGGAGTACGGAGCGCTCGCGCGTCTACTTCGACTAGGCGCCAGCTCCGCTGCCACCACTTCGAAGGGTAGGGGACGGAGCGCTCGCGCGTCTACTTCGATGCGCGCCTACTTTGACTAGGCGCCAGCTCCACTGCCACCGCTTCGAGGGGTAGGGGATGGAGCGCTCGCTCGCGCGTCTACTTTGACTAGGCGCCAACTCCGCTGCCACCGCTTCGAGGGATAGGGGATGGAACGCTCGAGCGTGCGTCTACTTCGACTAGGCGCCAGCTCCACTGCCACCATTTTGAAGGGCACGGGACAGAGCGCTCGCGCGTCTACTTTACCAAGGTGCCAGCTCCGCTGCCACCACTTCGAAGGGTAGGGGACGGAGCGCTCGCGCGTCTACTTCGATGCGCGCCTACTTCGACTAGGCGCCAGCTCCGCTGCCACCACTTCGAACAGTAGGGGATGGAGCGTACCTACGTATAGGCGAGCGCAGAAGTATAGCCTCACGTGTCTACCGCAGAACAGCGCGGTCTTGAGGAATGACGAAGTCTATATTCATCACAAGATGTTTACAAGGAGGCGCAGTGAGAGTATACAAGCATCTTCGGATGCGCGTAACCACTACTCGGCAGGCTCCTCCTTAACGTGCATCCATGCTGAAACTTCGCCCAAAGAAGCCCGGCCCGCCCAAAAATCCAGCGACTCTTCGGCCCTTCGCCAACGTCGAAGGCATCGTCGGGTCATAAGGTCAGAAAATAGCGGCCGGTCCCGGTCGGGTAGCTGCTTGGGGCACGGAGGTACACAAATCAGAACATAGAGAGGACAAGTTCTACTTTATTCATAAGAAAGGCATTTATTTTACAACACACGCCAACGCACAAGAACCCCGGCGTCACACCTGTGGGTTCGCGTTGCCCCCCAACGCCTCGGCACCGCCATCGTCACGCCGAGGGACTTCATCCAGCCACAGGCCGAGGTTCCCCTCACCGTGTATGGTCTGCCGTAGCTCGACCTTTGCTGCGGCCTCCCCGATGTACTCCCAAATCCTCTCGTGGAAGAACCGCACGGCGTGGCGAACGGCGCGTACGGCGCCGGACATCACTCCGGCCCCGGCCAGCATCTCCAGTTGGGGGTCAGCTAGCCCATCGACGTGTTGACAATCCCGGAGCCGTAGAAGAGTGCACATTAGGCACGACGTCACATAAGAGCAATGGTCGCCGAACGACGTCACGGCGTTATGTGCAAGGTTGGCTGCATCCCCGATCCGTCGAAGCGTCCGCGATAGCTCTTCTGGCCCGAAGGCGCAGGGCGGCACCTCAGCGATGAAGCCTTCAAGGGTGCCTTCCAAGGCCAGCATGGCATCCCACGCAGCCACTGAGGCATCGCCCAGAGTCCGGTCCCGCTCCGCAAGAGACGCGGCAAGTTGGCCCTTCTCCTTCTCCAGGGCAGCGATCTGCTGGAGCAGACCATTCCGCTCCTCCGCAGCTTCTTGTCGCGCCGCTTCTGTGGCTGACAGCCGTGCCGCGGCCACGTGTGCTTCGGTGCACGACTTCGCCTCCGCACACTCTACTTCCAAGCTGCAGATGCGGTCATCCTTGGCGGAGTGCGTCCCCTCGGCTGCGCAGAGCCTCTTCGGCGGCCCACAACCGTCCCTCTAGCGCCCCCTGCTCGCGGGCGTGAGCTGCCTGCAACGCCTGAGCCAGGACGAGGGTCTATGTGATGAAGTGGTCAGCAAACCCCTAAAAGCCACATATAGTCACAAGGCCAGATACTCACCCCCGACACCTCCAGTGCATCTCCAAGGCGCTCCGCCCCGTAGGTCAGTAGCTCCTGCTGATCAATACTTACGGCCGCGTCACTCGCGACCCCGTGCCATGCTACCAGCACCTCCGGTTGAGGGGTGAAGTCCGCTAAGCTCGGGCGTGTGGCGTCCGCGGCGGCAGTTCCGGGAGCGCTGGACGCCCCCCTGAAAGGAACATCCCCGCGCCCCGAGGATGGCCCATCTTCCGGGATGAGTGCTGCTGAAAGATGGCGTGCCAGTTACGGTCCAACGAGAGCGACGCAAAGCTATGCTAAGACAGTTTACCTTCGGTGGCAGCCGGTGGACTTCGTCGGGGCGTCCCCTCAACCTCGAGCAGAGCAACCAGGACGCCAGCGCCCTCGGAAGACGTCGGCCCTAGGGGTCGGGGGGCCTCCGTGTCGGAGCCCAGCACTAGTCGGTCCCTAGCTTTTGCAGCCATGGCCTGGGTAGGAGCCGGGTGGACACCAGGCCTGGGGGCTTTGGCGTCGAGTCGGAGTCCCACAAGCTCCTGATGCGGCACGCCGCGGCGAACCCCCTGGGCATCCGGTAAGGAGGCGATCGTAGGCGTCGCCTCTTCGCCTTGGGGGAACAAGGCGGGGACCTCGCTTCGACAACCGCCACAGGGTAGGGCTCCACTGCAGCAACGCTCGTGGGCGGGAGCTCCACTCTAGTAACCTCCGTAGGGGGCAGCCCCGCCTCGGTAGTCATCGGGGGCGGAGGCTCCATTCCACCAACCCCCGTGGAGGCTAGCTCTGGTACCGTCACAATTGCAGGCGAGGACTCCGCTCCAGTGTCACCAGCGAACATTGGCCCCACCTCAGCGGCCACCGCGGGCGACGAAGCCTCCCCCTCCCGATCGTCCGTGGCGCGCTCTTGGTCCCCGGCACCTCCCAGAGACTCCTCGCCTTCCTCCCCTGCCCCCGTTTCTAGGTCCGAATCGGCGTACTTCACCGAATCAGACCCAGGGTCTGCCACATCAACGGGAGTGACGGTGGTCAATGCACCGGGCGCGGCCGCACAAGTTCGAGTCCTACGGGACGGCGCCTTTTTTCCTTTGCCACCTTCATCCTGATGGCGAGGTTGGCTCGGAGCCGGAGGGGCGCGCTCCGGCACGCGAAGACCCAAGGCAGCGCGCGTCATGAAGAAATGCGAACATCGAGGCACTGGGCCAACAGGCCTCCGTGCGCAAGGCCCAGCTGTACACAGTAAGGCGGGCCAGCGCGTTCGAAGTCAGCTGTGCCAGCTCTAGCCCGAAGGTCCGCAGCACATCGCCAACAATCATGGCGGATGGGATGCGAAGCCGGGCTTCAAAATAGGCGACGAAGACGATCGCCTCCGACTTCTCGGGTCGCGGTTCCACCTCATCACTGGCGGGCAACTGTACCTCCCGACGGTCCGATAGCTTCCCCTCACGCAGCAACCCACGGATCGTCTCCTCCGTCACAAGCATGGCACCCAAAACGCTGGAACACTGGCCCTCTTTCTCCGTCACCACCAACCATTTGTCCACCGCCACCGAACTGCACCTCTCGAGCGTGCACTCCACCTCCAACGGTGCCGACCGGCGGGAGACGGCGTTATCGCCGATCGTCCGGACGAGTCCTTCACCGCGCACCATTCGCTATCTGAAACCTAGACGGCGGCAGGGGGGCAGCGCGGTAGCTGGGGGGTAAGAAGAGTAGGGGCCAAAAGAGAGTCCAAAAGGCGTGAAGAGGAGGGGTAGACGCGGCGAAATACGGGCTATTTAAAGCCCCTTCATCTCCCGCACCGCCGTTGAGCGTAACCGACGGGAGACGAACCGCTCACCTCCCCATGACCGAAGCCGAAGCAACACAACCGTTCACATGTGTCGCGCACGATCGCAGTCGTACAACAGCCAGGTAGTGCACGACGCACCAATAGCTTCCCGCCACGTGTCCGCACCATCTGGAACAACTACAGGTTGCGATACGTAGCGTACCTCCCAGCACGTGTCAGCAAGATTTTCAGGGCCGTCGGCCAACTTCGACAGCAGTTGCACCGGAGTCTCCACTTTAGCAAGGACACCCCAGCTTCTACCCCGGCCCCGCCTCATGAAGGAGGCACCTCGCCACATCGCCATTGACCCGGACGGTATGCCTACAGACCACCTCGGCCCCGACGGCCCAGGGCGGGTCGCCGCCTTCCCTACCTGTACGTTGGGGTCCAGCCGGACCTCCGACACGGCCCCGCGACGAAGAGCGGGCCAAATGCAGAGACAAACAGGCGCCGGTCTAACCTGTAGTGCCGTCCAAGCACCGCCTGGTCCTCTAACCCCAAGTCCGCGTGAAGACTCCAGTGTAGGCCCCGACCAAGCCAAGCCGAGCGGTTCGGATCCCTAGGATCAAGAAACGTGATCACCGGCGGGCCAACAGCGCAAGACACACCGGTAACATCCCGCCACGCGTCCCGCCCCCCACCCCCTAGGGAAGGGGCGAGCAGCCGCGGTCGTGCGACCGCTGACAGCCCACGACGTGTCAATTGTGGCCCGCCGCGTGTACCCTCCCGTTGGGACAGTGAGTACGGCTGTAGCAGACTGTCCCTGACAACTCAGGGGTCGGCGTGATTCTCGCTGCCTTTAAAGCGCACTTTTGGACCGCGAAGTCGCCCAACATCGTCAGACCAGGCGGAGCCCCTCAGCCAACCCCCACCCAGACGACCCCGGGGCGCAAGCATCGTCTCCGCTTCGACTTCGACTTCGCCACCACAGGAACGCACAGCCAGGGGCGGCCCGGGCAACCAGGTTGAGGTCGCGTCTTGGACTTCGCCGGTATTCCCGCCGGAGATGCCTCTCTCCGACCGCTCCCGTCTCACCCAGGCGGCTCCGTCGACACATTCAACCCCGTCGACACCCCCACTTCGGCTCCGCCAACACCTTTAGCTTTGCCAGCGCCTTCGACTCCGCAGCAAGCACACGTCTTCGCCACGGCTTCGACTTCGGCCTCGCTACCAAGGGGCCCTGAGGGTGAAGACAACCTCGATAATCCTCCCAACACCGCACCCTCGCGGAGAGACAAAGATCATAGCAAGCAGGCAATCCACCAAGCAATTTGAAAGTTCACAGGCCGCAGGGACGGAGGGGGCCAAATGGCTTGGCAACATGGCTTCGGCCCGTGAAGCCCGTCACCATGAGAGGCTCTTGTTGTAGGGGTGGCCCCCACCTAAGCCCAGCCGGCCTGCTAGAGAGTTGTAAGGCCCAAAATGGGATATGTGTAATAACATAAGTGCCCCTGAGAGGGATACTCAAACGTAAGGGTATTGCTGTAAAAACACTCCCCATGTGGACATATATATATGTGTGGTACCAGACATGTGGAAACCCTAAGCACTTGCTCACCTAACTCTCCACTACCATACTCTCTCTCTCTGTTTGGTCTGTAGCTGTTGCGGGCGGTGAGGGTGCGTGCGGAGGTGGACCTCGACGCTACGTCTTATTTATACTCCATAGAGTGCATGCGGAGGCGGACCTCGACGCTACGCCTTATTTATACTCCGTAGAGTGCGTGCGGAGGCGGACCTCGACGCTACGTCTTATTTAGAGTTCGTAGGCTGCGCGCGGGGGCAAGCCTCCGCGCGTTGCGGGCGGTGAGGGTGCCTGCGGAGGCGGACCTCGACGCTACATCTTATTTATACTCCGTAGAGTGCGTCCGGAGGCGGACCTTGATGCTACGTCTTATTTAGAGTTCGTAGACTGCGCGCGGGGGCGAGCGTCTTACAATGGGTAAGGTGCCAATGTTGCTACGTGCTTGCCTTTTGTTCTAGGCATAGTACTGCCGCAACCTGTCCGCGTTCCACGTGTGGCGAAGCGCCTGCCCTTCTAGCGTAGCAAGGCGGTACGCTCCCTTCTGCAGAGCTTCTGCGACGATGTATGGGCCTTCCCACTTGGATTCCAGCTTGTCGACCGTCTCCGCATGTAGCGTCATTTTGAGGACAAGGTCCCCCGGCTGAAATTCTCGTGTGTATATGGAGCGACCCCGAGTGCGCACCATCTGCCTTACGTACTTTATGACATGCTGGGTTGCGCTTACTCGCTCTCCATCAAGGATGTCTATGGACAATCAGCGCTCTTCTTCCGGTGCCTGGACGAGGACCCTTCTCGAGCCAGCCTTGATTTCCTCGGGCGTCACTGCCTCGTCGCCAAAGAGGAGCTTGAATGGCGTGAATCCCGTCGGGCGCGTCACCGTTGTGCGGAGGGACCAGAGGACACTGTGAAGCTCGCTCGGCCAGTTACCCTTTGGTAGCCCGACAAGACGCTTTTTAACCGTGGCGGAAATGGCGCCATTCGCCCACTCGACTGCTCCGTTGGACTGTGGGTGTCCGACCAAAGTGAACCGAGTGTGATGCCCATGCTATAGCCTCTGGCCACCTGGAAAAATATTCCAAAGCAACACTGTGAATTGCAGGTCACCTGGGGCTCGGGGAAGTGGTCCCACAACATCGACACCCCACCGTGCCAGCGGCCATACCGGGGGAATGGGGTTGAGGCTCGTCGGAGGCCTGCGAATGACGTGCCCCATCCATTGGCAACCTTGACACCGGCGCACGAGGTCTTGGGCGTCGGCGACGGCTGTTGGCCAGTAAAAGCCTTGCATGAACGCCTTGCTGACTAGCGACCTTGGCACGAGGTGCGAACCATAGAGTCCCGCGTGAATTTCCGCAAGGAGTTGCCTTCCTTCCTCGCGTGAGAGGCACCGCAGGAGCGGCACGCAGACTCCTCTCTTGTAGAGTATTTCATCGAGCACCTGGAAGGACCTGGCGCGATGCTGCAGGCATCGGAGCTCGGTGGGGTCGTCTGGCTCTGCGATGCCTTGTAGGAAACTGAAGATGGGCTCCCGCCAGTCACCCTGCTGGGTAATCTAGTGGACGAGGGCCGTGTCCTGGTTGTCCTGCGCGATGGCCGCCGCTGATAGGACTTCATAGAATGCTCCCTCGGGGGGTGGCAGCTGTTGGCTGGTAGCCTTCGCGAGGGTGTCGGCTTTCTCGTTGTCCGCCCGCAGGATGGCCTTGACCGTGACACCCAAAAGTGCCTTTCCTTCACTCTTACGGCTGCCAGGTACTTAGCCAACTCAGGGTCCTTGGCCTGGTATGACTTGTCCACGTGGCCCGCCACCAGGCGCGAGTCAGTGCGGACGAGCACTTGGCGCGCGCCAAGCGCCTTGAGCTTTGCGAGGCCGAAAAGCAGCGCCTCGTACTCGGCCGTGTTGTTAGTGGCCGGAAACGTGAGGCACACTGAGTACGACAGGAAGTGTCCCTCCGGTGTGGTAATTACTGCACCTACACCTGCGCCTGCAACGCTGTAGGCTCCGTTAGTGCTGAGCATCCACACTGGGTCCTCTGGCCGCTGGATGGGCTAAGCTGGCGGGGTCCATTCCGCGAGGAAGTCCGTGAGAACTTGGGACTTGATCGCTGTCCGTGAGGATACGTTAAGGAGAACGGGGCGAGCTCGGCTGCCCACTTGCCGATGTGCCCTGTGGACTCCTTATTGTGCAACATCTCCGCCAGAGGGAACGAGGAGGGCACCGTAATCGGATGGGCTAGGAAATAGTGTCGGAGCTTTCTCGAGGCCATGACCAGCGCGTAAGCGAGCTTCTCGAGCTCCGTATATCGCGTCTTGGCGCCCTGGAGGGCTTCAGAGACGAAGTATACGGGGCGTTGGAGAGCGCCTTCTTCAAGGACAAGGATGGCGCTGACCGCTGTCGCTGCAGCGGCGAGGTAGAGCAAGAGGGGAGCCTCTGGCGTTGGAGTGACCAGGGTGGCAAGGCTTGCTAGGTGTCTCTTGAGGTCGTCGAAGGCCTTTGCACAATCATCGTCCCAATGAAACCCATCGCAACCGCGGAGAGTCTTGAAAAATGGCAAGCCCCGCTCCGCTGCCCTAGACAGGAAACGGCTCAACGCAGCCATGCGACCAGCCAGCCTCTAGACCTCCCGTGTCGTCTTGAGCGGCTCCATATCCAGGATGGCGTAGACTTTATCGGGGTTCGCCTGGATGCCTCATCTAGACACGAGGAAGCCCAGGAGCTTGCCTGCTTGCACGCTGAAGACACACTTGTCCGGGTTAAGCTTGATGCCCGCCTTCCTGAGGTTGTCGAAGGTCTCTTGGAGATCCTGACCGTGCAGGGCGAGCTGTCTGGTTTTTACTACTACGTCATCGACGTAGGCCTCCACGTTCCTCCCGAGCTAAGTGGCCAAAGCCAACGCGATGAGGCGGGTGAATGTTGCGCCCGCGTTCTTCAAACCGAAGGGCGTCCTGACGAAGCAGAAAGTCCCAACAGGCGTAATGAAGCTGATCTTATCCTCGTCGTCCTTGGCCATGTAGATCTGATGGTAACCAGAGTAAGCATTCAAGAAACTCATGAGCCCGCACCCCGCTGTGGCATCGACCAGTTGGTCTATGCGCGGCAAAGGGTAATCATCCTTTGGGCACGCCTTGTTGAGGGCAGTGAAGTCGATGCACATACGCCAGGCACCGCTAGCCTTTTTGACCAACACCGGGTTGGCAAACCAATCCGGGTGCTGGACTTCACGGATAACCCTGGCCTGGAGAAGCTTCGCTACCTCCACCTTGGCCGCTTGCTGCCGGTCCATGGACATACGGCGAAGCTTTTGCTTGACTGGCTTGGCGTCGGGGTGGATTGCTAGGTTGTGCTCGATGAGGGCGCGGTCCACGCCCTTGATATCCTCCGGTGGCGTTGCTCCGGAGAACCTGGATCAGGTCCTGCTCCACCTCCGGGGGGAGGCCTTCGCCAATGGACACAAATTGCCCCTCCGCTTGGAGAGACACCTTTTTGACTCCGCCCTGTGGCTGAGGCTTAGGCGTCCACCCCGGATTAAACGGTGTGTCTGCCTTGAGTTTGTCAGCAAGGGCGTGCACCTTGCGATGCGGACTCCTAGCCTTGCTCACCAAAGACGGCGATAACACCCCGCGGGCCCAGGAGCTTCATACACAAAAAGGCATGGTGTGGAACCGCCTCGAAGGAGTTGATGGCGGGTCGGCCCAGTATGGCATTGTATGGGTGCGGGATGTCTACTACGTCGAAGACGATGTCCTCACTCCTGGCGTTGTCTACCTGGCGGAAGGTAACTCGGAGACATACCTGACCCAGGGCCTTCAGCGGCTGACCCCCGAAACCCTGGAGCGGGGTTCCCGACGGTCCCAGACGACTCCAAGGAATCCCCATGCGGTCGAGGGACTCAATGAACAGAATGTTTGCGAAGCTTCCCCCGTCGATGAGGATGCGCCTGACTTCGCAGGTTGCGATGTCGGCCTGGACGACCAAGGGGTCTTGGTGGGGGAACTCCACGCCCTGGGCGTCGGCTGACGTGAAGGTAATATCGCAGTGCGGCATCTTTGAGGGTGGTTGCGCCGAGGAAGTCCCCGGCAAGGAGCCTCCGGAGATTACGCTAATGATACGGCGTTGGACCCCCTCTATGACTGCGGCTCGCGGGGGGCTTCCCTGCGGCTGCTGTACATGGGCTACGACGGGGGGCCACGCTGTCGAGGCCCGGGTTCTGGCGGTTGCCTGTCACAGCTCCATGACCGCGATGCATGCCCGCGAGATGTGGTCACCGTAGCCATGCACTTCGCACCACCTGCCGTAGTCCAAAATTTCCTGCTCCGCACGCGGTCTCTCATCGCGGGCCCCCCACCACGACCCCATCTCCGGCAACTCCCCTGTGAGGTGGGGGTAGGTTCCCAGAGGGCGTCCTCAGTGCCAAGGACATGGCGGGCCTTTAGGGATCTGCGCTGGTTGCGCCGAGGCTTGCGCCTGCCTCTTGGTGAGCTCTCCTGCCCCCGGTGTCACTGCTTTCAGGAGGGTCTTCCGTGGACTCTTGCTTGTGTCCTCATTTCGGGGAATTGCTCCCCGCGTTTCCGTTTTGCGACGACCCCTACGCTTGAATAGGGTCGGAGTCGTCGGCTTCGCGCCTCTGCACATCTTCCTCCGCTCGCGCATACTCTTCCATCTTGTCGAAGAGCTTCACCGCTGTCTTGATTGGTTTGCGAGCGTTGTACTCGGCCAACGGCCCCGGGTAGAGGCCCTGCACCGCTGCATTGATAATAGTTGTCTCGTTGACATCCTTGACTTGGTAGCGTACCTTCGCGAAGCGCTTGAAATACTCTTGGAGCTCCTCCGAGGGTTTTTGCTTGACCACGAAGTGCTGATCCGCATCGACACGCTCGACGTAGTTCCCCTGGAAGTTGTTGTAGAGCCAGTCGCGGATCTGCTCCCATGCGTAGCTGGAGTTTGGCTCAATGGTGAAAAACCAAGAGAGCGCCACTCCCTGCAGCGCGAGGGGGAGCCCCTTCACCTTTGTGGTGTCATCTCCGCCAGCGGCTTCGATGGCGGTCTCGTAAATGCGCACGAACTCCTGAGGGTCCGTATCGCCTTTGTACGGCTCGATGGCGCTGGGGAACGTGAAGTCCTCCGGCCATGCCGCCTGCTGTAGGCCCGCAGAGAGCGGGGACTCTGGGTCCATGCGTCGCAGCGGGACGCGACTGGACATGAGGGCGTCGCGGCTGTCCGCCTGCTCCAACGTGGGCTCCAGCACGTGCCAGCATGGGCGCCAGCACTGCCGCCCCCAGCCACCCAATCAGCGCTGCCGGAGATTGTCGCGGTGCCCGCGGTGGGGTTACCCACCGCACGCGGGGCGGTCTCGACCGTCGTGGCGGTGGTGGCGGGGTCGGTCGTAGGGGCGGTGGTGGCGGGGTCGGTCGTAGGGGCGGTGGTGGCGGGGTCGATCGTCGTGGCAGTGGTGGCGGGGTCGGGCGTCACATCGTGCACGCCGGTGCTCACGACCGTCGCGCCCGTATCACTGCCTATGCCTGCGACTGCCGCCGCCGAAGCCCTGGTGTTGACGCGAGGTTCCATCGCGCCCACCTTATTCTTCTTCGCCGCCGATGATAAAGCTTTTTTCGGTGCCATCCTTCTTCGGATCTTGAGGCTTGCTCTTGTCCTCCCCACGGACGGCGCCAACTGTTGTGGCTACAAACCAAACAGAGAGAGAGAGTATGGTAGTGGAGAGTTAGGTGAGCAATGACTTAGGATTTCCCCCATGGCCTGTATCGTATATATATATATCCACATGGGGAGTGTTTTTACAGTAATACCCTTACATCTGAACATCCCCCTCAGGGGCTCTTTCGTCATTATACATGTCCCATTTCGGGCCTTACAATCTCCTAACAAGCCTACTGGGCTTAGGTGGGAGCCACCCCTACAACAGTGTCTTTTACTTGGCATAAGGGTCTAGCCCTTACTTGTTACAAACCAGACTATCATTCCCATACCATGTGCATTACAATACAATACAACCAAATTATACCAAAGCCTCCACCCTAAGGTGAGGTCATGCGCTCCAACCATCTAGTGACTTCCCACCAAGTAGCCTCAACCCTAATGTCAATTTAAAGTCTACAAGCATAAAGCTAAAATATTCTTAGTAGTTTGAGTAAATCATGTTAGTTGTCCATTCTACTCCTCGCTATTTATACAGTGGGTTTGAGTGGTTAGGGTTTAAACGACGTTTGGATGGATCAACCGAAGCTAAAAAATGGGTCAAACGAGCTCGAGATACTCAAAATGAGTATAAATAGGTTTAATATGTTTTGGATGAATAGTAATGGATTTTGGTGAATAGTAATGGGTTTGGGTTGATTCTAATGGGCTGCACAGTAATGGATTGGGTTATGAATAGTGTTGGGTTGGCTATGAATAGTGTTGGACTTAAACAGTGTGGCCTAGCCCATTTGGCCAACTGGGCCAAGGGACTGTTGGGTGGGCTTTGTTGGCCCATCTAAGTGGTCCATAGAGTGCGAGGCCCAACTCTTTTAGAGCTCACACTCATGGCCACTGGTATAGGGGAAGTGGCAGCGGCTCAAAATTGGGTGATGGTGAGTATATTCGAGACACGAGCAACCCATTTTGGGCATGCACATGGTTAGAGATGGTTGGCGGCGTCGATGTTTAGCCAGAATAGGGCCATGGCATGGTGAATCTATGGGAAAGCTTCGACCGAATTGAGGATGGCCTGAGCATCTAGGAGGTATGTGGTATCTGGTGGTGGTGATGACTCAGCTCGGGATGGCATGTGCTGTGCTAGCAACGGTGACCTTGAATGGCCAGGCGGTGGTGCATAGCAACAACGAGCTAGGGATAGCAAGGTAAGACAAGAAGCTAGAGATAGCTTTGCAGGGTTGAGGCGGTGCTATGGGTACGGTTAATTTGATCGGAGATGAGGCTACGATGAGAATTTGGCTTTGGGATCTCACCAATGAGAATTCGGCGTCAATGGTGAGGCTTGTCCAGAAAGGAGGGGGAAGGTCTATGGGGTTGACATACGATGTGAATGGTAGTGGTGGAGTAGGTAGGCTCGACTTTATAGTCAGTGAAGGCAGTGGTACTAGGAGTTGCGTGATGGGTCGCTTGGTGCATGGACAGTGGCATGGATGATTGAGTGGCTTCGACTGTAGTGGTGGTGCTGGAGGTTGCATTGGCAATGAGAGAAGCTTGGCTCCTCACTGGCATGAGTGCACAAGCTAGACAGGTGAGGGGTGGTGATGAGCATGTGTCGAGCAGTTGGCAATGGGAGGTGGCAACTACCTGAGCTGTCTCATCAGCCACAGTGCTCATGAGCTCCATGTTTGTGTCACCGCTCAGTATCCTCACTAAGCCTTGATAGAACCAGCTATTCCCTTCACCGTTGCTCATCATCTACATTTCCCCCTTGGCCAAGTTTCTCCTCCACTAGTGCACCCAGAACACCCTCGTCATCCACAACTCTAGTGTGCATCACTACCGCACCCCACCAAGATCATCTTCCATTCTGGTGAGCTTCAAGCCCTCTATTCCACACCATTTGTGCTTTTTGTCCCTTTCGGCTAGCCCCACCGACACTTAATTTAGATTTGGCATAGTAATCCATTGGGATTCCTTCTTTGTCCTCAATGCTGGTTGTCATCACCGTTGCCTCAATCCCATTGCTCCGATGAGCTATAGACCTTGCCATGGTCATTTTTACCATCCCCTAACCCCTCTAAACACGTTGTCGTGCTACATTGTAGCTAGTTCTCACTGTGGTGAGTCGTCACCATGGAAGCCATCACTGTTGCCTTAGTTCACTGTCATCCAACCACCTTAACATCTCCCCATTGTTGCTATCCTCACCATTGTCTTCCTGGTGAGCTGTTGGTGCTTATGCACTTTTCATCTTAGCCCAGAGTAGTAGGTTTTGCCATCGTCACCGTAGCTCTGTTCTACATTGCCATAAGGCTTACCTGCCGGCCTACCTCCGTTGACCATTGGTCCTCGTGCGGCCACCGTTAGCATTGTACTAGACCTAGGAAGCCATCCTGATGCTCCTTTGCCCTGCTATTTCACTTTTTTGCCCCTATCACTGTTTGCCGGATTTCACCACCACTTCACGTCATTGAGAGCCCCCCCTCCAACTGCCTCTCCGGTCACCATCCCCACCAATGGACTCCCCATGAGCCCCTCTAGCTGTCCTTGAACTTGCCATAACCTCTCCAGCTCTCCCTTCGCCGCCAGCGAGTTCGCCGATGAGCTCAACCAAGAGCAGTGTTGTGCCTTTGTCCTATGTCGCTTACTAGTGGACCCGACCAGGATATTAGTTTAAGTTAATTAATCTTAGTTAAACCTAATGAGTCTACGATATATGGGCTCGAATGGATTAATCAAGTTAAAATTGTAACTTAAACCGGTTTTAAACAATGAGTCACTAGCATGTGGACCCCACCTGCAAATCATTTTAGAAATTAATAAAACCTTGATGAGTAGGCCTGGCTTGTCAGCCTAATGACACAATAAACCTAGAATTTCCTTTAGAAAGAAAAATTAAAATTAAAATAGAAATTCATGCACAAAATTTCTTTTTTAGTCCAAACCAAATTCAAATGCTTGTAACTTTTGCGTGTGAACTCCAATTGAACAATTTTTTCTCTAAAATTTTCTAAAATCATGATCTTTTGTATTCTACAAAAACAATTGGATTTGCTCTTTGTTTGAATTTATTTGGCTCTTATTTGTGACATTTGGTAGTTACCAACTAGATACCGACATTCTGAAAAACTTTGTTGATGAGTCAGAGCAAGACGAAGAGTTCAACAAGTAAGGCAAGTACCCCCTTTAATTACGTTGATCTCTTATTTCTATGTTATGTATGTTGTGTTCAAAACTATTATACATGTGCGTAATTTTAGTAAAATCGCTATATTGATAAGGTTGATAGTTATATCCAATTGTTGCATCAAACCCCACCTTCATAAATTGTCTCCCTTGCTGTTGTCACCTTAGCATTACTACCCACTATTGGTAAAATGTGGAACTCAGAGATTAAACAAAATCGTTGATACTTAGCCATACTCATAACGGTACTAGGTGTGCTAGGTTGGAAATAAGTCAAAATGTTTAAAAATAGGAAGATACTTAAGAATTGGTCTAAAGGGGTTATATCTATTATTTTGGTTTGCAAATAAAATAAAAAACATGTTTTGGACTTGCGCGAGTGGTGTTGGAGACCAGTGTGGTTAGCACGAGACAGTGGTTTATGGATGTATCATTTAGGTCACTAAGAACCAAATCATATTGTGCTATAGACCCAAGTATAGTCATACACCCATACGTGCCATTATGGGAAGGTCTTAGCGTAATAAGTTACTGTGTGCGAGCAACTTCGCTGCAGGTGGTAGATTGTAGGTAATTTTTGGGCTAGTACGGGTACGGAGGGTATTCATATTTGGAGGGACCTTACTGGCAAGGAAGGTTTAACGATACACCGTATGAGTCTTGGGACGCTGGAAGGCAAACCCCGTTGTCGTAGGGGTGGCCCCCACCTAAACCCGGCAGGCCTGGTAGAAAGTTATAAGGCCCAGAATAGGCCACATGTAATGACACAAATACCCCTGAAGGGGATGATCAGCTGTAAGGGCATAATTGTAAAAGCACTCCCCATGTATATATATATATAGAATACCGGCCATGGGGAGGGGGCAGGCCATTATACTCATCTCCATCACTCTCCACTACCATCTCTCTCTCTGTTTGGTCTGTAGCCACAACAGTTGGCGCCGTCCGTGGGGAGGACAAGGACAAGCCTGAAGACCGAAGAAGAAGGATGGCACCGAAAAAAGCTTTGTCAGCAGCGGCGAAGGGAAAGAAGGCGGCCGGGCCGGAGCGTCGTATGAGTACCAGGGCTTCGGCATCGGCAGCGGCGGGCGCGGGTGGCGACGCAGGCGTGGTGGCCGAAGATGTCGACGTTCGCGCGGTGACGACCAACCTCGTCACCGGCACCGCGACGACCAACCCCATCACCGGCACCGCGACGACCAACCTCGTCACTGGCACTGCGACGACCAACCTCGTCACCGGCACCGCGACGACCAACCCCGTCACCGGCACCGCGACGACCAACCCCGTCACCGGCACCGCGACGACCCGCCCCGTCACCGGCGTTGCGGGGACGAACCCCGCGGTCGAAGACGTCGACGCTGGTGCGGCGACAACCGACCCCGCCGACGCAACGACAGCCGACCTCGCCGCCCCCGCCGCAACCCTCGCCGGCAGCGCGGACCGGGCGGTTCGAGGTAGCCACGACGGAGCGACCGGCAGCTCGAAACCTCGCGACGCGGTCGTGCCCGCGCAGATCCGCCCGTTGGGAGTACCGGCGACCCCGCCTGCACAGGCGGTGGAAAGCGCCCTGCTGGCGGCCCTCAACGCGTTCCAGCGGGAGCTAGGGGACCTTCGCGGAGCTGTCCGAGATATGCAAGAGGCTCGGAGCCAGCAGGCCGCGCCAGTAATCGCGCCCGAGCCCACGCCGGAGAGGGCGGACAGTCGCGAAGCCCCCACGTCTAGCCGCGTGCCGCTGCGGCGCGTAGATCCGGAGTCCCCGCTTTCGGCGGGGCTGCAGCAGGCGGCATGGCCCGAAGACTTCAAGTTTTCTAGCGCCATCGACCCGTACAAAGGCGACACAGACCCCCGCGAGTTCGTGCGCGTGTACGAAACCGCGATCGAAGCCGCGGGCGGAGACGACACCACGAAGGCGAAGGGACTCCCCCTCGCGCTGCAAGGCGTGGCGCTCTCTTGGTTCTTTACCATAGAGCCGGGCTCCATCTACGCGTGGGAGCAGCTTCGCGTCCGCCTCCACAACAACTTCCAAGGAAACTACGTCGACCAAGTCGACGCGGACCAACTCTTTGCTGTGAAGCAAAAACCCTCGGAGAAGCTCCGGGACTACTTCAAACGCTTCGCCAAGATTCGATGCCAAGTGAAAGACGTTAACGAAACCACCATCGTTAATGCAGCCATACAGGGCCTTCGTCTGGGCCCGATGGCCGAGTACAATGCGCGAAAGCCAATCAAGACGGTGGCGAAGCTCTTCGACAAAATGGAGGAATATGCCAGGGCGGAAGAAGACGCACGGCGAAGGCAAGGTGACGACTCCGACACCAACCAGGCCGGAGCCTCGGCAAAAGCCGAAGATCCGCCGAAGAACGGCTCTTCAAAGGGAAAACGTAAGCAGGAGTCGTCCAGGGACGCGCCCGACCGCAGGGACGCCTCGCATAAGGAGTCGTCCGATCAGCCCAAGCGCGGCCAGCAGAGGTCCAGGCGAAACCGGTACATCCTCGACATTGAGGGCGGTTCCGACGAGGGCGCTCCTGCGGGCCGAGGCGGTCGGGGGTGCCGTGGCCGCGGGCGCGGCCGTGGCCGGGGCCGCGACGATAAAGGTCGTGGAGATTACGACGACCAGCACCAGGGACTGTGGTGTGTAGTCCACGGCCGCGACAATCATGATACTCGCACCTGCACCTCCATCGCGGCGCTCCGCGATAGCGTCGCTAGGGACAGGAACCCGTACGAGGCCCCCATGCAGGTACAGGCGCAAGGGATGCAACCCCAGGAAGGCACCTTATGGATCCAAGCTCACGTACAGCAGCCACGGGAGGGCCTCCTGTCGCTGCAGGCTCCGGAGGCAACCCACCGCAGGATCATTAACGTCATATCCGGAGGCTCTGCGCTGGAATTCGCCTCAGCACGGCAGCAGAAGGCCTATGCGCGAAGACTACATCATGCGGCGGCATACCCAGCGCAAGCACCCCATCCGGGTCACTATCGCGGGATGCGACGTGGGGCGTGCCCTGGTGGACGGCGGTAGCTCCACGAACGTATTGTTTGCGGCGGCCTTCGACCAGATGGGGATCCCTCGAAGCCGCCTAGGGCCCTCGGGAATCCCACTGCAGGGCTTCGGGGGACAACCCCTGCGGGCGCTGGGCCAAGTAGGTCTTCATTCTCCTTCGGCCAAGATGACAACGTGCGGGCCGAAGATGCCACCTTCGACGTGGTCGACCTTCCGTACCCCTACAATGCCATATTAGGGCGCCCAATCCTCAACTCCTTTGGCGCGGTACCACATCACGGCTATCTATGCATGAAGATCCCGGGTCCCCGGGCCATCATCACCGTCCGAGGCGACCAGGATATGGCCCGGCGCATCGAGCCAGGTACCAGGTGCCCGCGTCGCGAAGCCCAACGGCGCTCCTAGAGCCGGCGTCACAGCGCGGAGGTCCGCGGGGCCATTCGGAGGAGCCTTGGCGGGCCCTGCAGATGTCTACCGACTAGAGGCTTCGGCCGCACCAAGGGCAAACGGTTAGTATATCTACCCCTTGTAATTGCTTGCCCGCGCAAACGGGGATGTAATGAAGATCGCCGTTTGTCGCTAATCTTTCTTCATCATGCGCAAATACGTGGTGGTGGCGCGCGCAGGCTTCGCCAGCGCGCGCGCTCCCGCAGTATAAACAAAGACGCACGTTCGCGTGTGCACTCACCGTAGCCAAAGGTGACGGGCCTGAGTATAAACAAAGACGCACGTTCGCGTGTGCACTCGCCGTAGCCAGGGGTACGGGACTGAGTATAAATCGAAGTCGCACGTTCGCGTGTGCACTCGCCGTAGCCAAAGGTGACGGGCCTGAGTATAAATAAAGACGCACGTTCGCGTGTGCACTAGCCGTAGCCAGGGGTGCGGGACTGAGTATAAATCGAAGTCGCACGTTCGCGTGTGCCCTCGCCGTAGCCAAAGGTGACGGGCCTGAGTATAAACAAAGACGCACGTTCGCGTGTGCACTCGCCGTAGCCAGGGGTACGGGACTGAGTATAAATCGAAGTCGCATGTTCGCGTGTGCACTCGTCGTAGCCAAAGGTGACGGGCCTGAGTATAAACAAAAGACGCACCGGGGGGACGCCCTCGCGCGCACCAGTCTCTGGACTATAAAGGAAGACGTAGCGTCGCGGTCCGCCTCCGCACGCACTAGTCCACGGACTCTAAATAAGACGTATCGTCGAGGTCTGCCTCCGCACGCGCGAGTCTCCGGACTATAAAGGAAGACGTAGCGTCGAGGTCCGCCTCCGCACGCACTAGTCCACGGACTCTAAATAAGACGTAGCGTCGAGGTCTGCCTCCGCACGCGCGAGTCTCCGGACTATAAAGGAAGACGTAGCGTCGAGGTCCGCCTCCGCACGCACTAGTCCACGGACTCTAAATAAGACGTAGCGTCGAGGTCTGCCTCCGCACGCGCGAGTCTCCGGACTATAAAGGAAGACGTAGCGTCGAGGTTCGCCTCCGCACGCACTAGTCTGTGGACTCTAAATAAGACGTAGCGTCGAGGTCTGCCTCTGCACGCGCGAGTCTCCGGACTATAAAGGAAGTCGTAGCGTCGAGGTCTGCCTCCGCACGCGCGAGTCTCCGGACTATAAAGGAAGTCGTAGCGTCGAGGTCTGCCCCCGCGCGCACTAGTCCACGGACTCTAAATAAAAAGGCGAAGCATTGAGGTCCGCCTCCGCACACGCCAGTCTACGGACTATAAAAAGGCAAAGCGTCGAGGTCCGCCTCCGCACACGCCAGTCTACAGACTATAAAAAGGCGAAGCGTCGAGGTCCGCCTCCGCACACGCCAGTCTACGGGCTGTAAAAAGGCGAATCGTCGAGGTCCGCCTCCGCACACGCCAGTCTATGGACTATAAAAAGGCGAAGCGTCGAGGTCCGCCTCCGCACACGCCAGTCTACGGGCTGTGAAAAGGCGAGGTGCCAAGGACTGCCCCCGTAAGCGCCGTTCTAAGGAACCCTGGCGCAGCTACTTCGCAACGGTGCGCGTCGAGCGCGAAGATCTCGTCCCCGCGCAGCATGTGGCGTACTGGTGAATCCAAAGTGGCATCAACACAGCGCATATCCTAAAATGCCAGAAAATCTGCATACCGGAAAAATCACAAGTACAAAGGTCCGGCAACATCCTTGCCGCTCTAAGCCGCTATCCCGCGGGTTCGTCCTTAACACGAGCTAAAGCTGGGGCCCCACTCGAAGAAGGTCGGCCCGTCCAGAAGTCCAGCGACTCTTCGGCCCTTCGCCAGCGTCGAAGGTGTCGCCGGGTTGAAAGGTCGGCCGCAAGAAGCAGGCCCCAGCAAGGAAGCTGCCCGGGATATAGGCGAAAGTCAGAATGAATGCAGCAAGTGTGTACTCCATTCGCAAAGAGAGGGAGCAGTACAACACACGCCTACACCTAGGCACCACGGCGTCAGACCTGCGGGTTCCCGGCGTCTTCGGAGGGCCCAGCGCTGCCCTCGTCGCGTCGAGGGACCCCGTCCGGAAATTGGTCGAGGCTCCCCGTCCCGTACAGCGACTTCCGGAGCTCGATCCGTGCAGCATCCGGCCCGACGTAATCCCAGATCCGGTCGAAGAAGGGCCCGAGGGCACGGCGAGCGGAGCGGACGGCGCCGGACATTACTCCGGCCCCGCCAGGCATCTCCAGCTGGGGGTCATCCAGCACGGCGACGTGCGTACAACCGCGGTGCTGCAGGAGCGCGCACACCAAGCATCCCGACGTGTACGCGCAGTGGGTGCCAAAGGACGTCGCGGCGCCGCGCGCGACGTTGGCGGCATCCCCGACCCAGCGGAGGGTCCGAGACAACTCCTCCGGGCCAAAGGAGCGGTCCGACACCTCAGTTACCAGCCCTTGAAGATGGCTCTCCAGCGCTTGCATGGCGTCCCACGCAACCACCGAGGCGTCGCCAAGCGCCTGGTTACGCTCCGCTAGAGTCAAGGCAAGCTCGCCTTTTTCCTTCTCTAGCAAGGCGACCTGCTCTAGGAGCCCGTCCTGCTCCGCCGCAAACTTTTGTTCAGCAGCTGTCGCGGCCGACTCCTGCGCCGACGCAACAAGTCCCTCGGCGTGTGCCCTCGCTTCGGCACATTCCGCTTCCAGCTGGCGGATGCGGGTGTCCTGGGCAGAGCGGGCTCCGGAGGCTTCGCGTAGCTCCTCCTCGGCGGCCCGCAGCCTATCCTCGAGCGTCTTTCGGCCACGAGTATAGACCGCTTGCAAGGCCTGCCCCAGCACAAGTGTCTACAGAAGGAGAAGACTCAGCGAGCTCAGCTAGATCAGGCGTTGTCGCATGAGGACTTACCCTCACCCCAGACACCTCGAAGGCGTCCTCGAGGCGCCCCGCACCGTAGGCCTGCAGCACTTGCGGGTCGACGCTCGTGGCCGCGTCATTCACAATCCCGCGCCACGCCCTCAGCGTCTCCGGAGGCGGCACAAAGTCCGCGGGGCTTACGTGCTCGGAGGCTCCATGTTCCGCCGAGTGCTCCCCCTCCGGAATGAGCAACGCTGCAAACAGGGATAC
Source organism: Dendrocalamus latiflorus (assembly GCA_017311315.1). NCBI lineage: Eukaryota > Viridiplantae > Streptophyta > Magnoliopsida > Poales > Poaceae > Dendrocalamus > Dendrocalamus latiflorus. The sequence continues at coordinate 12,212,000 of CM029616.1, read as the reverse complement.
GGGTGAGCACCCCAAGGCATAAAAGCATACACCAGAGTAAGCTAAGCCACCTTACCTTCGGTAGCAGAAGGAATGGTCCCGCCGCGGGCAGAAGCCTCCGCGTTCAGGGAGGGCGACGGCTGTCCCTGCGCGGCGGGCGGCGTGGCCAGGGGGCAGAAGGCGCGTATGCCGCAGGGTCTCCGGCGCTTGCGCTGGAGTCCCACAAGCTTCTGATGCCCGTGTCCACGACGAATCCCCGCGGCGTCCGGTGGAGCTCCGGCCGCACACACGGCTGTTTAGCCGGGGCAGCCAGCAGCGACACCGCCCCCGCAGCCGCGGTTAGCGAAGCCCCCACGGCTGCCGCGCCCGGGGGCGAAGGTTCCATGGTGGCAGTTGTCGCAGGGGGCACCTCGGTTTCTGCTGCTTTCGGTAAGGGCAGCACGGCTCCGTGACGGAGCGCGTGCGTCTACTTCGACTAGGCGCCAGCTTCGCTGCCACCCGTTCGATGGGTAGGGGACGGAGCGCGCGCGTCTACTTCGACTAGGCGCCAGCTTCGCTGCCACCCGTTCGAAGGGTAGGGGACGGAGCGCGCGCGTCTACTTCGACTAGGCGCCAGCTTCGCTGCCACCCGTTCGATGGGTAGGGGACGGAGCGCGCGCGTCTACTTCGACTAGGCACCAGCTTCGCTGCCACCCGTTCGAAGGGTAGGGGACGGAGCGCGCGCGTCTACTTCGACTAGGCGCCAGCTTCGCTGCCACCCGTTCGATGGGTAGGGGACGGAGCGCGCGCGTCTGCTTCGACTAGGCGCCAGCTGCGCTGCCACCCGTTCGATGGGTAGGGGACGGAGTGCGCGCGTCTGCTTCGACTAGGCGCCAGCTCCGCTGCCACCCGTTCGAAGGGTAGGGGACGGAGCGCGCGCGTCTCTTTCGACTAGGCGCCAGCTCCGCTGCCACCCGTTCGAAGGGTAGGAGACGGAGCGCGCGCGTCTACTTCGACTAGGCGCCAGCTTCGCTGCCACCCGTTCGATGGGTAGGGGACGGAGCGCGCGCGTCTACTTCGACTAGGCGCCAGCTTGGCTGCCACCCGTTCGATGAGTAGGGGACGGAGCGCGCGCGTCTACTTCGACTAGGCGCCAGCTTCGCTGCCACCCGTTTGAATGGTAGGGGACGGAGCGCGCGCGTCTACTTCGACTAGGCGCCAGCTTCGCTGCCACCCGTTCGATGGGTAGGGGACGGAGCGCGCGCGTCTACTTCGACTAGGCGCCAGCTGCGCTGCCACCCGTTCGATGGGTAGGGGACGGAGCGCGCGCGTCTGCTTCGACTAGGCGCCAGCTTCGCTGCCACCCGTTCGAAGGGTAGGGGACGGAGCGCGCGCGTCTGCTTTGACTAGGCGCCAGCTCCGCTGCCACCCGTTCGAAGGGTAAGGGACAGAGCGCGCACGTCTACTTCGACTAGGCGCCAGCTGCGCTGCCACCCGTTCGATGGGTAGGGGACGGAGCGCGCGCGTCTCCTTCGACTAGGAGCCAGCTCCGCTGCCACCCGTTCGAAGGGTAGGGGACGGAGCGCGCGCGTCTACTTCGACTAGGCGCCAGCTCGGCTGCCACCCGTTCAAAGGGTAGGGGACGGAGCGCGCGCGTCTACTTCGACTAGGCGCCAGCTCCGCTGCCACCCGTTCGAAGGGTAGGGGACGGAGCGCGCGCGTCTACTTCGACTAGGCGCTAGCTCCGCTGCCACCCGTTCGAAGGGTAGGGGACGGAGTGCGCGCGTCTACTTCGACTAGGCGCCAGCTCCGCTGCCACCCATTCGAAGGGTAGGGGACGGAGCGCGCTCGTCTACTTCGACTAGGCGCCAGCTTCGCTGCCACCCGTTCGAAGGGTAGGGGACGGAGCGCGCGCGTCTACTTCGACTAGGCGCCAGCTTCGCTTCCACCCGTTCGATGGGTAGGGGACGGAGCGCGCGCGTCTACTTCGACTAGGCGCCAGCTCCGCTGCCACCCGTTCGAAGGGTAGGGGACGGAGCGAGCTTGAAGAACGCAGAACAGCACATACGACCACAATAACTCGAACATGCAAAGGTCAATTTGTGGCAAGAGCAGACATGCTCTCGTAAACAGATATGCGTCGCCACACTAGCGTATGCTCGTTCGCACGATCAGAGCGTATGGATGACTTCATATCTGTCTACGAGAGCAAGTCAGGCCTTGCCATTTCCACATCAAGCTGTGAAGCATTCCCACAAATAGGACATATTTTGTTCACCAGCGCTCGCGGGCATTGACGCCGGTCGACGCAGTCATCAAATGCAGATGAACAAAATTTTCCCTACATGTGAGAAGTTAACCGTGAACAGGTACGGGATGTGCAGCAAGGGATGTCTAGGGAGCGGCCCCCGACACCAACATATTTATGCTCGGCCTCACCAGGCGAAGAGTCGCCAGCGTGGAGGCATGCCAACCGACAGAAGCACAAATGGGGGTGTCGGGCGGTTCAGCTACCAGCGGTGCGTAAGTGCAACCGTCCGCACCCCACCGCGTGCACACCGGAAACCGTCGCACGCTCCACTCACGAGAAGGCGCATTGCACGATGCGACAGCCTGCCCCCTGACAAGCCAACCGCCATTAAAAAGCACACCACCAGGCGGCAAGGTCGCAACGACTACGGAGCGCGCGCGCCTCAGAAGTCCAAATGCTGGGAGTCCGCCGTCACATTGATGGTCAAGACGCCCCAAGGCCCGCACCGCGCCAAGCATGCTTCACCACGTGGACGGCCGGAAGAGCGAGCGTCGTAGCACGTCCCTTATCGTTTAAGGCTCACGCGGCGGCTCAGGGGCCCGCCACGCTTACCTATGCCAGTGCAACGCCCCCGGCGCGCGTCTGCTTCGGCTGGGGCCACTTCCGCCGCCGCCCAATTCAAAGCGTGAGGGCCGGAGCGTACGCATCTGCTTCGGCCACAGCGCAGCCCCGGGTCAAGTTTGGAGAAGTTCACAGGCCGCGGGGACGGAGGGGGCCAAAGGACTCGGCGACATGGCTTCGGCCCTGTGAAGCCCTTCACCATGAGAGGCTCCTGTCGTAGGGGTGGCCCCCACCTAAACCCAGCAGGCCTGGTAGGAAGTTATAAGGCCCAGAATAGGCCACGTGTAATGACACAAATACCCCTGAATGGGATGATCAGCTGTAAGGGCATAATTGTAAAAGCACTCCCCATGTATATATATATATAGAATACCGGCCATGGGGAGGGGGCAGGCCATTATACTCATATCCATCACTCTCCACTACCATCTCTCTCTCTCTGTTTGGTCTGTAGCCACAACACCCGTCCTAAGAAGGGAATCATTGTTGGACCGAAATGGCGACAGAGAGGGGGTGAATGTCGCTCTCAAAATCCGTCCCCCAACACAAGTACCTACTTAGCAAGTGTTATTCTCCAATAGCAAGAAATGCTATGAAGAAGGACACAAGAACCTACTGGAACCTCAACCAACAAAGAGGAAAGCTCAGCAAAGGAAACAAGGAATTAGACAAAAAGTGCACAACCAAACGAAGGGAGGCCAGTCAAACCGGTGTGCTATGGCCGGTCAGACCGCCTGCACACCGCCGGTCTGACCGCCATGTGTGGGCCGGTCTGACCAACCGGGTCCGGTCTGACCGCAGGCTCAATGGCGGTATGACCGCCCATCGATTTTTCAGTGCAGGCTGAAACTGAAAACAGACAGCAAATTGCAGACTTCCCCTATTCACAGGAGCAAATTGAGGTTTTTCCCTTGATCTTTTGGCCCAGAATAGCCAGAAAACAACCTCAATAGCCAGAGGAGTCTGGAGAAATAAGAGAATCCATCAAGAGAGCAAGAAATTCAGAGATTTGCTAAGGACTTGAAAAGGTACAGAGGCAACCTCAAAAATCAAATTTCTCCTCAATCATTAAACCTTTGATCATGAGCTTTTGCAGATAAGTTAGCAATAGCAAAAGGACTTCTCAGACCAAAAATCAGGCCATCTCATGAAGAGAAACTCGAGAACCACCAAAACCCTAGAAGTGGAGCACTAAAGAGAGCCACAACTGAAAACTTCAAATTGCCATCTCCTCTTTGATCCCTTGGCCATGAAACTTTGGGAATAGCTAATAGATAGCCTCTGGACTCTAGGTACCAAATTTCAAGCCATCTCAAAGAGGGAAACTGGAAATACACCAAAACCCTAGAAAGGCACATAGAGGGCTCAAGAACAGGGAAGAACCAAAAACATGATTCCTGCAAAATTGATCAAATTGCTCTTGGAACTAGATGACCAAAGGGTCTAGAAATGCAATTCCATCATGGAGCAACCCATTTTGCCACTCCCCAGCAAGAATCGAGCCAAAACACAAAAAGTCAAGAATCAAGCCAGAGAAGCATCGAAGGAAAAACAGGAGGCACTAGAGATAAACTTCATATTTCCATTTCAAATCAAAAGAGGATTATAGAGGAGTCCCGATACGCATGGACATTAGAACAAGAGGAATGATTACAAGACTCTCAACTCATCCTCTCTCTCTCTCCAAGATCAAGAAACCCACACTCTACATGGTTCTTGGAAGAACACACACAGGGAGGAGATGCTACGATGGAGACAAAAGCATCTGCCCTCTCCAACAACTCTCCACTACTAAAGCCTCACCAACTAAAGCCTAAAGCCAACACAAACTCTCAAAGCTTCTGTTGACTCTAGCAAACCCTAACTCTCTCTCAAAGCCATGAGGGGGCATGCAGCCACTCCCTCCTATTTATAGCCCTTGGCTAACGGGTCTCCACCCCGTTACGCCTGCTAACCCGAACGGAACCGGCCTCCACCCGTGCAGCTTTGCGTTTTTACCGAAACACCCCTCCTGCACCTTTCGGGAAGCTTCCACGTTCCTTGTCGTCCACGACTCGCAACCACCTCGAGTTCACGCCATCTTCGGCACACCTCGACCGTTCTGACCTCGGCACCACCTACGCCTAGTCCGGTCCTCCGTGCCTCGCCACGACTCCGTCTCGACGTCCTGCAGCCAACACAGACAAGAAACACATCAAATAGCACCGCTCGATACATGTAAGCATAAATGCATTAATGAAATAGCCCAAACCTGACAAGTCGACATAATATGCATCCTAACCATTTTGACCAGGTTTGACCAAGTCTGACCGAGCCCGATTGCACCACGCAACGTCAAGGACCGAACCAACCAAATCAAACTCGACTTTCCTAAACCGATGTCAATTACTCATCACACACATGGGATGACCTCCACATGGTCTCTCAATCATAGTCCAGTGGTTGTTAGGACCGATATGTAAAAGTTTCATCATAAACTCTCAAATCGGGTATCGATAGTATTGTGTGACATGTATAACATGGTTGGACGTTTATGTCATATGGGTAAGTGTACAACCTCTACAGAGTATAAATTTATTCAAATAGTTGTGTCCCCGGTTATGGATAAATCTTTGGTGAAATCCCCATAATAAATAGCTTTATGTTTTATAAAATGGTTCTAGGAAGGGATGGATGGGAAATCCATGCACAACGTGTTCGACATGGTTATTGCTGTTGTTTCAAAATCTTGGGGCAGCAAGCCTCTTGTTCTAAATTATGTTATTACCGCTTTACCATTATTTACTTATCAAATTCAAATGCCCTTACAACTTTCATTTGTAATCTATTATTCATTATTTCAATTGAAAGCATGTTTTCACAAATTAAACTAAACTATATAGCTACCCTTGACTCAGCTTGCATATATATAACTTTGATATAAAGTCTTACAGAGTACGATTTTCATACTTACCATCTCTGTAGCACGGACACGTGTCAAAACCGCCGTATCCGTGTCCGACACGTGTCGGACACGGATACGACACGGACACATCTCGGACACGTGTCGACGACGTATCGACCGATTTCGGAATTAATTTTAATTATTAAAATTCTCGACACGTGTCAGACACAGTAAATATACGAGTCGGACACGGCCTAGACATAGCCGGCCTAGGAATGGCCCAGGACACGGCCGGCCCAGGCCAGCCCATCCCTAACCATAAGTGTCGATTCCAGAGCGCATCATTCCCATCGCTCACTCGCGCTTCTCCACATCGGCCGCTCGTGCCGCCGCCCGCTCCCGCTGGCTCCCGCATCTCGCCGCCGCCCATCGGCTCCCGCACCTCGCCGCCGCCCGTTGGTTCTCGCATCTCACCGCCGCCTCCATCTCCTCACTCGCATCTCCTCTGCCCGCCGGCTCCCGCATCTCGCCACCGACAACATCTTTCGCATCTCACCGCCAACTACATCTCCCGCGTCTCACAACCGGCTACATCTCCCGTGCGTCGTCGGCTCCCGCATCTTCTCCCGTGTAGTCTTGCTAATCTGATCATGTTACTTTTTCCCAGGTTAATGGAGTTCTTATTTCTAGAAATGGTATTCACATCAACAATTATCGTTGGGATTAACAAACCAATTCATGAAGTACATATTCCGAGTATACACTTTACAAATTACAAGTTTACAATTTACATTATTTCAGATAATAAACATGTGGAAACATAGAAAATAATACATATATATTATTTATTTATTATTTAAATATATATCGCCGTGTCGGCGTATCGATATTTTTAGGAAAACGGCGAATTCCCGTGTCGGTGTCGTGTCGACGTATCCGTGTCCGTGCATCATAGCTTACCATTGCTTGTTGGACATATTCAAAGGAAGCAGAAGAATGTCCATCTTGCGGTTACTATTACGCAACATGTTTTGGCGATGAGGGTGTCGATTTCTAGGGTTTTGCCCCAGTCAGTTGCCTATGGATGGGTTTAGGCATACTTGCTGGTTTTTTATGCCTCTTTTACCTCCTCTTCTGCTAAACTATTTTTATTGTATGCTCTATTTGGCCGGTCGATCCAAGTGTTGTAAACTTGCCATGCAGGCCTATGTTCGTTCCCCATCTATATACACTAGGTTGTTTTAATTTATTGTGTATGGATGTGATATGAATGTTGTTGAATGTACGTGCTAACTACTGATCACGGAACTAGCATGGTAAACACATAGGAATCAGAATGCAAATTCCAGGTCCCGACAACTTCCCAAATCAACATCACTTCTGGCTTGGGCCCATTTTTCCTCATGTAAATTCTAAAAACGGGGACTTCATGTGTGACTTGGGATCCTTTGCGTTGCACAAGTTTTCTAATTCCTTTCGTGTGAGTTAATCTCTCTCCCTCACCATTACATTTAGTATCCACATTTAGTATCCAATGACCGGAATGAAGAGCATTGGAAGTACCAATGAGGATTATCTCTTGCCCTGACAAAAATCCAAGGAGCAAATGAGCTGCAAGGTCTTCCTTACCCAGCTCCACATACAGCCTTAAAGTTTGAAAGGTAAGGACTTGACATTGCAGCATCACCAATTATCTGACTTTAGTGAGGAGTTACGAGAGTAAACCAAATTTTGATAGAAGAGTGCCCCTTTTGCCTGTGAGTGTTTCTCCGTGCCGCTTGCTTTAAAAACCGGAGCAAAGGACCGCAACGGAGGTTCTTAAAACAGGTCTTGATTGTGCAGCTTTTTGTATCCCCAAGTGCTTAAGGAAAAATTTAAACTTACAATTGAAAAATCCCTCAGGTCCACGATCTCGAATGGATTCATGCTCGTGCTAAGTTACCCTAACATTCTCCTAGTGCAGAATATTTCATTGTTTGCACCTACTGGTACACCATTTCAGAGGAACCATTCGACACCAACATTGCTTGAGGCGAGCAAAGATCTAAGTGTGGGGGTACTGTGTTGGCACACTTTTCACTTGATTTTCACTCCTATAAATCCATAAAAAGGGCAATAAAATGGAGTTCTAACCCAAATAATGCACTTCAAAGCTAAAAATTCCACATAGGTAGCACTTTTTGCGGTTTTGCAGGAAATACGACAAAAAGGAGCAAAAATGGAAAATCGACTTGATGAGAAAAGTTGACTTAGGCTGACCAGACCAAACTTTGACACCGACCGGCCCAACTACCCAACACTGGCCAGTCCAAGCGCGTACATAGGCTGGCCCAACCAGGACTATGAGGCCAGTGCTACACTGGCTGGCTCCAACTCGTACACCAACAAGCCCAAGCCGCAAGTTCGCCGCTTTACTCAATAAGAGGGGAATTGCCCACCCAACCTATTTGGTCTACACCGGCTAGCCCCACCAAGATGTGGCATGAGAGGCTGGGTCTTCGTGACAAAACTGACGCATCTTGACTCTCCACCTGGCTGACCGGGCATTAGACATATACTGGCTGGCCAAGTCGCCCTCTCCAGAGATCAAAAAAAAAAAAAGTCGCCCTCTCCACTAACTTAGAGCATCTCCAATGGTTACAAGTCAGCTATCTCATAGCAGTACACATCAGCAATAGTCCTACGTGGAAGAAAGAGAAACGTGAAAACCAAACCAACTAGCGCCGGATCTTGAGCTAGTCTCGCTCAAAAATCGAGAACGGATGAGTCAGCCTTTATTACCATAAGCCAACTTAAGAGATAGTGTACAGGGAAGCTGGCTTTTAATGTGCTATCTCTTATCTGAGGTGGCAAACTATGAGCTAGTTAGTTGGCTCAACCATTGGAGATGCTCTTAATGACCAAGACTCACGATGACCGCCACCTGGCCGGCTGGCCCAACCGACCTACACCAGCTGACCAAGGCTATAAATAGGGGGCAGTAGCTCTTGTACAGAAACAATCTTCTCCCACTCTCATTTTCCACTTCTCTAGGAGGTAGCTAAAGTGTGGATGCCAGAATGCCAACACTTCAAAAACTTTGACTTTACTTCACACTATGGAGTAAGCTCCAAATCTTCTAGTCCTATAATCCGATGTGACTCTAGTCGTTAAGTACGGTTATTCTAATATTAATATATATGCCTAGTCCCTCATCTTGCTTTTTTGCTTTGTTTGCTCTCTCTGAATACAAATGATCGTGGGCTAGAGTAGTGATAGTCTAAATTACATGTGGTGCTAGTTTAGCAGTCGCCTTGGATTACTAGTGGGCCTTATGTTTATTGCTGGGGATGTATGGTGACACCGTGAATGCCATGTTGCATAATATCCTGCTATGGTTTTTGTCCTGAGGTGTAGATCATAAGATGTTAGAAAGCCATACAGCAAGGATCAGACGATCATTCCATAGAACCGAGACTAGAAAAATGTTAGCCAATCGTTACATTCTCCGAGTGTCGATCCTTTCCTTCCCTTACCAGTCTTAGTAGCTAGTACATGTTCTAGGAACTCTCCTTGTTCCTCATTTTTTTAGATAAAGGATAGAAATATCCGGCTTCATCTATCAACCGATAGAATCAGACCAATTATTACAAAAGGTAGCCCATAGGCTGGCCCAAAAGCTGAAAAAGGTTCCAACTTTACAGCAAAACACATGGAGAAATAAAACGCAAGTAAAGTTTTGACTAAGAAAGGCCAATAAATCTTGTTGATAACCATCCATTGGAACCAAAGAATTGCAAAGCTGACGACTCAAGATGTTGCCCAGCTAAGACCAAGCGATCCCGTAGATCATCACGCTGCTGCAACTTTGCCCACTGTCGGAGCCAGTGAGTTCCCCTGAATAGTACCTGCAAAAAAGATTTTGGTCTACATTTGTCAAAAACCACCTCGTTTCTTGTTATCCAAACTGCCCAACACAGTGCCGATGCTGCTGTCAATAACAATGCGTTTTGTTTCTTAGTACCCTTCTTTGACCACCCATTAAAAAGGTCATCTATACTATGTGGAGGTGTTAGTCCGAACAGTACATGTACCGCTCGCCACAAAAACTTAGCATAAAAACAGTCCAGAAAAAGGTGATGAATAGTTTCTAGAGAATGACAGAAGCAGCACTTCGTGTCACCGTTCCAGTTCCACCTAACTAGGTTATCCTTAGTTAAAGTCACCCCCTTTTTAAGGTACCACATAAATATTTTTATTTTTGAAGGAACCTTAATTTGCCAAATATCTTGTGACACTCGCACTCCATTGTTAATTAACGCAGCATACATGGATTTAACAGAGAAAATTCCTGATGAATGTAACGCCCACACAAAAACATCCCTTTCTTCACATAAGTTTACATCCTGTAAAGAGGCAACAATTCTGTGCCAATCCCTTAGGTTTGTGCCCACTAAATTACGGCGAAATGAAATATTTAGTGGGGATGAACTAAGTATTTGTGCCACAGTGTCTTGTTTCCTTCTTACGATATTGAACAACGATGGAAAACTATCTTTTAGTGGTTTGCTCTCCAACCAAGTGTCAAACCAGAATCGGATTTGCGACCCGTCTTTCACTTTGAAGGAACCAAAACCCATGAAGGTGTCTTTTACATTCATCAAGCTTTTCCAAAATTGAGAATCTGTTGGTTTTTTAACGCAGCTCCCTAGTGGCTTATCTTTTATGTATTTATTCCGCAAAAGTTCCTGCCACATGCCATCCTCATTTAACAATTTAAATAGCCATTTACTCAACAAGCATTTGTTCTGAATGTCCAAATTTTGTATGCCTAAACCACCTTGTATTTTCGGTTGGCACAAGATTTCCCATTTGGCTAGTCTATATTTTCTCTTGTGTTGGTCGTTTTGCCAATAAAATCTTGATCTAAAACAATCGATTTTGTCTAACACTCCCCGTGGGATCTCAAAAAAAGACATCATAAACATCGGTAAACTAGAGAGCACCGAGTTTATTAAGACCAATCGACCCCCAACCGAAAGCATTTTGCCTTTCCACCCGCTGAGCCGCTTTTCAATTCGGTTCTCAATCATTTGCCAATCTGTATTGGTTAGTTTCCTAGTATTCATTGGTAAACCAAGATAGCGAAATGGGTACTTCCCCACTTTACAACCAAACAACTGCGAATAGTACTCTACCTGATCTTGTGCTTTCCCAAAACAAAAGATCTCACTTTTATGAAAGTTTATTTTGAGCCCTGATAGTTGTTCAAAAGTACTAAGTATTAGTTTCATATTTATCGCTTTCTCAACATCATGACTCATAAAAATCACCGTGTCATCCGCATACTGGAGAATGGATAATCCATCTTGAATAAGATGAGGAATAACCCCTTCAACCCGCCCTGCTTCCTTGGCTCTAGCAATCAGTATGGCCAGCATGTCCGCCACTATATTAAATAGTATTAGCGACATTGGGTCACCCTGCCTTAAGCCTTTTCTTGTTTGGAAGTATGAACCTAGTTGGTCATTAACCTTAATATTCACATTTCCTCCTTGCGTGAACTTCTCCACCCATCTACACCATTTTTGTGAAAATCCTTTCATCCTTAGTGTTTGTTGTAAAAAACTCCATTTTACCTTGTCGTATGCCTTTTCGAAATCAATTTTGAAAATAACCCCATCCTGCTTCTTCGATTGAAGTTGATGTATCGTCTCATGGAGTATTACCGCACCCTCCATGATATTTCTGCCAGGAAGAAAGGCTGTTTGTGTTGGTCTAATAATCTTCTGGGCTACGGTAGATAATCTATTAGTTGCCACCTTGGTGAAGATTTTAAAAGAGACATTCAACAGACATATTGGTCTGTATTGTTGAATCACTTTCGCATCCTGCTGCTTAGGTAGCAAAATTATTGTTCCGAAGTTAAGACTGTTTAGTGGCAAGGATCCCTGATGGAAATCCGTAAACAGAGCCATCAGATCATCTTTAATTAAAGTCCAGAAGACCTGATAAAACTCTGGAGGGAAACCATCCGGTCCTGGCGCCTTATTATGATCCATTTGGAAGATTGCAGTCCTTACTTCATCTTCTGTAAAGTCAGCTGTTAAAAACTCATTTTCCAGTGCAGAAACTTGAGGAATATCCTCGGTTTGTAACTCATCCAAAGAGATGGTAAAATTATCCGATGGGCCAAATAGTGTTTTGTAATAATTGGTAATATGCTTTTTAAGTTGAGCATCACCACTTATTATATCATTCCCTTCTTCCAACTGGAAAATTCGAGTTTTCCTATGCCGACCATTTGCCAACAAATGCTAGTATTTCGTATTTGCATCACCCTCTAATAGATGTTTCGCCTTAGCCCTTTGGTACCATTTTAGTTCCTCTTCACGAAGTAATTCCGCTAGTCTTTCATTTAACACATGTTTTAAGTTCAATTCCATTTCATTGAGCATAGAGCTCTCTGCCTTCTTGTCCAGTTCGTCTAGTTTATTTAAAATTGTCACTTTTTCTTTCTTATAAGCACCACTCACGTTTTTTGCCCAACCTCTGAGATATTGGCGTAGCCTTCTGATCTTAGCCTCTCCTTGTTCCTCATGGATACAATAACCTGATATACTCTTGGTGAAAGCTACAACAGTGTCTGTGCACTTGCAGAGTGTATGATATGAAGACTTGCAAATACCCTTGCCTCCCCATCCTCTGCTGTCCTCCTTGCAGCATTATCCACCTCCTCTACTTTCTCCTCTTTCTCCGCCTTGGCCTCCACTAGCTTCCATCGCCCCCGGGCAGGTGATGTCCAGATGTTGTTAGATATGAGCTCAGCAACGACAGCCAATGTGGCAGCTCTAGCGTGTGATGCACTTGATGATGGCGACAGGCAATGTGGCAGTGCTCTATATCATTGTTTTGGTCACCCCCTCATCGCATCGCGTCATCCTTATCTCTCTTGTCACGCTGGCCTTTCCACATCTCTGCCACATCGTCAGCCACTCCTTGTTCCTCCATGGCCCGGCAGCATGTGGGCAGCTTGATCTGGGAGCTTAGGCTGAGCAATGGTGGGGTGGCTCACAGGGGCTTGAGGTAGCTAGGCGGTTCAATACTGGCTCGATGCCATGCACGAGAGTACAGAAAAGGTAGGAGAGAGAGGAGAGAGAAAACATGGGACCCACCAAAAAATGTGATGGATGTTTAACCTCAAATGCCCTGTGGTTTCTATTGGGAAATTTGCCCTGGGGTCTAGATGAACGATGAACTTGAGTTTTCAGATCACACACGTAAATATGAGTAAACATAGATTGATTTATTTTTCTTTCGTGATGCGCTGCAATACGATATGTCCGTGTCCTTTTCCTCTTTCTTCTATAGAAAAGCAACATATAAGACTTCAAAACCAATGCAGCATACCATGCTGAGAGTCTGACTTGGAAACATCCTGACCTTCCTTTTTACGACCACTCTGAATCATAAACGGACTCTGACTCCTAACCCCTTACGATTACGACTGCTACAGTATTCTCATGACTTACGACCGCTACAGTGCTTTTACGACTAGGACTACTATAGTACGTTTGCAACTTATGACCGCTACAGTGCTCGAACGTGGTCGTAGTCTGCCGTGGTCGTAGAATATGATCATAGTCTGCCATGGTCGTAGACCTAAAGATAACTAGATTAACTCTATCAATCTCCTCAAGCTTGTTGTATTCCGTCAATGTTCCACACATCGATCTTCTCCCTCATCTCCATGAACTTCATACTTCCAAGTGACTTGGTTAGGATGTCAGTGAGCTGGTCTTCCATGCAAACATGATGCACCTCAATCTTCTCTGATTCCACACATTCCCTTATGTCATGGAAATGGGTGTCGATGTATTTGCTTCTCTCATGGTAGACTGGGTTCTTGCTTAACGCAATTGTAGACTGATTGTCAATCTTCAACATTACCTTCTCAACCTTTTTCTTTAACATGATAGCCAACAATCGTCCTAGCCATACCTCTTGACATGCTGCCACACAAGCTGCAGTGTACTTAGCTTCACACGAGGATAAAGCGATCACCTTCTGCTTCTGCGAACACCAACTGATTAGGTTCCACCCAAGAAAAAACATCATGCCCGAAGTACTTTTCTTGTCATCCATATCACCAGCTAGATCATTGTTTGAGTAATCGATCAGCCCCAAACCTTCTTTCTTCTTCTCATAGACACACTCGTAACTCAATGTTCCTTTTACGTAGCTTAGGATGCGTTTTACTGCACCCATATGTTTTGTTGTCAGGTTCTCCATGTACCTGCTCACCATGCTAACCGAGAACATCAAATCCGATCATGTGTGTAGCAAGTATCTCATCAAATCTAATCGTGTCTGTAGCAAGTATCTCAAACTTCTGATTATGCTTTTGTACAACGTCTTGTCTATGGGAGGGTTTGTGCTTTTCTTGCTCATCTTCAGGCAGGGTTCCATCGGAATTTGCGTTGGATTGCAATCCTTCATGCCACATTTGTCCAATACCTTTTGTTGCATATGCGGACTAGCTGAGAGTAATCATCCTGGTGGAGCTTTGATATACTTCAATGCCTAAGTAGTAGCTGAGTAACCCGAGGTCACTCATGCTAAACAACTTCTTTATCTGGATTTTGAAGCTATTGATCTCCTTGATACTCTCTCCATTGATGATCAAATCATCCACATAAACTTCAACTAACAAACTCCCTTTTTCTTGGGGCTTGACGCAACCCATATAAGGCTTTGTGCAATTTTAACATAGGTGTTCTTCTCCTTTCTTCTCAAATCATATAGGTTGCATAACATAAACTTCTTCTTCTAGGTCACCATTGAGAAAGGCTAATTTCACATCTATATGATGTACCTCCCATCCTTCATGTGTCACAATCGCGATAAGTAGTCACACTATCTCTAGTCTTGCAACATTGGCAAAGACTTCATCAAAATCAATGCCTTGTCGTTGAATGTACCCCTTTACAACTAGCCTTGCCTTGTGCATTACGATCACGCCTTGGGTGCCCTTCTTCACCTTATACACCCACTTCAATCCATTCGGCTTGTGATTGACTGGCAATGGAACAAGCTACCATGTCCCATTTCCTTAAATAGAAGACATTTCTTCCTCCATTGCTCTTCTCCACTTGGGTTTTGTCTTGGCTTCTTCATAGTTCACAGGCTCCTACCCTCTGAGTAAGCAGAACTCTAAATCTTCTAACTCTATTGGAGATCTGGCATAATAGAGACTTTTGATGTCACGCTCCCATCGAGGCCCTTCAGATGAGCTCTCGTCAAGATCCATCCTTCGTAGAGAACTAGTGAGACCAGCGCTCTCATTGTTGCTGCAAGAGTATGCGATATAGTCGAGCTGGGCATCCCAGTTCCCATGCTTGTACATGCCGTGGTCATGCCTGGAGTTTGTGCAATGTGGTTGTGTTCTCTGACTGCATTCTCCATTGTCATAGTGTTGGTAGCTACTATGTGGTCGTTAGGATCTATGACCATGATGTGGTCGGATCCTCTGACTACGCCCACCATGGTCGGTATGTCAAGTATGTGGTCATCAAGAACTGCATCAGTGTTAGGAGGATAATGTACCGTGAAGATGTCTTCCATAGGTTGTACATCTGATAGGGATCTCTTCTCCACTCCCACTTCCTCTCCTCCTCGAACACCGCGTCACGAGTCACCACAACTCATTGTGTTGTTGGATCAAATATCCAATAGTCTTTCATTTTTGAATCATGCCCAATGAACACCATTGGCTTGCTTTGATCTGCTAGTTTGGAGGGATGTGGCATGGTCGTCTTCACATGTGCAACGCACCCGAAAGTTTGGAGGTGACCCACAACTAGCTTGCGGCCGTAATAGGCTTCGTAAGGAGTTTTGTCGATGACTCTTTTTGTTGGCGCTCGATTTAGGAGATAAATGGCAGTCGAGACCGCTTCCCCCCCCCAATATTCTCCTGGGACACCCATACTCTTCAACAGACTCCTCACCATACTGACCACCGTCTAGTTCCTCCTTTTGACCACACCATTCTGTTGGGGAGAATAAGGCAATGTCAGATAACACCTAATTCCCCAAAACTTATAATAGTCTTCGAACTTGTTCGAGGTAAACTCACCACCGTGGTCGGTGCACAGAGCTTTCAGCCTTAGATGCTTTTCCATCTCGGCTATAGTCTTGATCTTCTTGAACGCCTTGAATGCTTCATCTTTACTTCGGAGTAATGCCAGCCACATATACCTCGTACAGTCATCTACCAACAGCAGAAAGTATCAATTTCCTCCATTCGTGGTCAGAGTGATTGGCCCACAAATGTCGTCATGGAACAACTCATGAGGAACGACTACTCAGTATAAAGACATGGTTGGAAATGAGTTTTGATGTTGTTTACCGATTAGACAACCATCACAGATGCGATCCACGTGCTCGATTCATGTGAGCTAAATCCTTTAGAGCATGAAAGTTCACATGCCTGCACCTAGCATGCCATCTCCACTCCTCTTCAGTGCTTTTTGCTAGAAGACACTTCGATAGAGCTAGATTGATGTTCAACACATACATTCGGTTTCTTGATCTGCTCACTTTGGCCAACAATCTCTGAGTTCTATCTAGAATCAACATTACTCTACCTTTGACCACAATCCTGCAGCCATTTTCATCCAGTTGTCTGAGGCTGATGATATTGCTTCTTAGCCTCAGGATGTAGTAAACATTCATGAGAATACGATGTTCACCTGTAGAACACTCCAACAGTACTAAGCCCCTTTCTTGTATATTCATAGCTGAATCATCTCCAAATTTGACTTAGCCTTTTACTTTCATGTCAATCTTAGCAAACTTCTCCATGCATCCGGTCGTGTGGTTACTTGCACTGGTGTCTAGATACCAAGCCTTATTTTGGGTGCCGCTAAGTTTCAGTGTCACCTTTCCTTCATGTAGGAATATCTTTTCTTCAGGTGTTGGGATTGTATGGATGAGTTCACACATTTCAATCATTAGTAGTTGAGGGTCATCGTCGTTCTGCTTTGCTACGAGATTCGCCCTTGCCCTTCAGTTGGCTTTGGACACTCTTTCGCAAAGTGCATATACTCGTTGTAGTTGAAGCATTTGACCTTGGTCTTGTTGAAGTATTGCGGCAATCGTTCATCGACAATGCGATTGCCATCTCCTTGGCCACCACCTTGTCCATGGCCACATTCCCGACCTCTTCCATTATGACCTCCTCTCTGAGTGCAGCTCGAGCCCTCGTTCTTCTTGGTCTTCGAGCTTCTCTCTTTCCACTTGTTTTGGGTAAAGAGCTGCTTCTCTCCTTCGTCCTTTGAGTGCCATCGACCCTTGAGTCCTTCCTCAAAAGTTCTGAGGTGACCAATCGCCTCCGATATTGACATTGCTGCGACATCACCAAACTACTAGATCATTCCGATAATCTGGAGAAATTGATATGGAACTGATCTGAACAGCTTTTCGACAACGTTGCTCTCTTCCAGCTTCATGTCGAGAAAGTGGATCTCACTCACCAGAGTGGTGAGTTTCATAGAGTACTTGGTTATCTTCTCCGAGTCTCCTGTCTGCAAGTTGCTCAGTTGCCGTTTGAGCACTTGAGCGCGTGCCTTCTTGACGTGATCTTGACCTACCCACATCTCCCTGAGTGCGATCCAAACTTCTTTCGCTGTCTCTTTCTTGGTGATCGACATCATCATGTTATCTGGCGTAGCTTGCGAGATGGCCACCATTGCGCCTTGGTCCTTGTTGTCGTTGTCATCTCCATCTTCGACCACCGACCAAACCCCTAGCGAACACAAGATCAATTTCATCTTCACAGCCCATATGTTGTAATTCGTTTCACTCAACATTGGGTATTGAATCGGGATCGTAGTCTACCGTGGTTGTAGACTTGAATACAACTAGATTAACTCTATCAATTTTTGTGGGTGATTGTATCTCATATAAGATCCTCACCCTCTTTTCTCCACCTCACTCGGAAACGAAATCTGATGTGACATGCTTTGAGATACAGTTGATGTGGTTCACCGGAGATACCCTCGTTCCATAGTAGCCATAATCCCTAACGACTAGTATACTAGTATCGGAGGCACGAGCAATTTCCCAACAGCAACAAGCTAAAAAAGGTGAAGTAGTCGTGTGAGGACTGAGGATACCAATAAGCACGCTAATATCCAATGCATACATAATGAGACTGACAAGTGACAGTAACAGTTAGGTCATCCATTTTTTCCTGGTTTTTTTCACATCTATGCTCTTCCTTATTCCTACTTCTATTCAGGGAACAAATTAGCTATGATCTTGGCCTTGTGGCTATCCACTCTCCATTTCTGGAAGACGCAGTCGTAAGCCAGAGTGGTCGTAACTAGCTGAGTGGTTGTAAACCATAACGTGGTTGTAAACAAGCTACAACTACTAAGATCGAAGCTTCAACGTGGTCGTAAACATCAACTGGGCCAACATTTGGTATCAGAGCCTAAGGGGACGAAGCGATGGCCGGCAATGCTGGTGATCCATTGAAGTCAGGAGCGCTCATCAAGATCATAGGCAACAAGGTCGATTCATCGAAGACAAGCATGCTTGTCAAGCCAACGAAAAGAAGTGCCACATTCCTGATTCTATACTCGATGTTGAGCAAAATAAATTACGGCATATAGGCCATTAAGATGAAGTTAATCTTGTGTTCGCTAGGGGTATGGTCGACGATGGAAGATGGAGATGACGATGTCAACAAGGATCAAGGTGTGATGGTGGCCATCTCATAAGCAGTGCCAGGCGACATGATGATGTCAATCGCCGAGAAGGAGACGTCGAAAGAAGCCTGGATCGCACTTAGAGAGATGCTGGTAGGCAAAGATCATGTCAAGAAGGCACACACTCAAGTGCTCAAACGGCAACTGAGCAAGTTACAGATGGAAGATTCGGAGACAATCACCGAGTACTCTATGAAACTCACCACTATGATGGGTGAGATCCGTTCGCTCGGTGCAAAGCTGGAAGAGAGCGACATTGTTGAAAAATTGTTTAGTTTGGTCCCAGATCGATTCCTTCAGATTATCGGAATGATCGAACATATCGATGATGTCGCAGCAATGTCACTCATGAAGGCGATTGGTCATCTTAGAACCTTTGAGGAAGGACTCAGGGGTCAACGGTACTAGAAGGACGAAGGAGAGAAGATGCTCCTTACCCAAACCAAGTGAGAAGCGAGGAACTCGAAGACAAAGAAGGAGGGCTCTAGCAGCGCTGAGAGAGGAGGACGTCACGATAATGGTTGGGAATGTGACCGCGGACAAGGTGATGGTGAAAGATCCTATGGCAAGTCACATATTAAGTGCTTTGAATGTGATGAATATAGGCACTATGCATCGGAGTGCCGCAGCCACATAAAGTGTTTCAACTGCAACAAGTATGATCACTACGCTTCGGACTGCCGAAGCAAGAAGGACGAGGAGGTAAACCTCACTAAAGTGGAGAAGGATGATGAGTTGGCACTACTTCTTTCCTTATGTGTCGAAGAAACACTGGGTATGGTGATCTTAGGCGAGAAGAGCATAGTTCCTAAACTATGCATGGAGGAAGGTTTCAACGATCACACTGATTGGTGGTACCTGGACAATAGAGCCTGCAATCACATGACGGGAGATCGCTCCATGTTCCATGAGCTCGATGAGAAGATTTCGGGCACAATTAAGTTTGGCGATGGCTCTACGGTAGAGATAAAGGGCAAATGATTGATGTTATTACAATGCAAGAACGACAATCAGAAGTTGATGTTTGAAATTTATTTATACTAAGACTGTGCAACAATATACTCAGTCTTGCGTGTCTATGCAAAGAACAATGATCTGTTGATGAAAATGAAAAGATCTCTAAATCAGTTGTACAAGATTTTCTTGTAAACTTGTAAATTGGCTAGTTTGAAGAGTGACCTAGAGGAGCCAGGTGGAGCAAAGAGCAAGCTCGAGAGGGTGGTCAGCATAATGAGTCCCAAGGGATAACTGTGTCAAGCACGGAAGCCAGCGGCTTAGGTCAAGACCATGGATTCCATGCACAGGAGGTGCACATGGAGAGCAAGTCAGACGCACAGGGGTTGCGCAGATGCTTGGAAGGTTTTGACCATACAGGGCGCAAGAGGCGTCCCAAGCTGTCCCAGGCGTTTAGAGAAGATACGAGTACCAAAGGAGTTTTGAGTAACTGGAAGCTTTCGAGTGCGAAGTCAGAAGTGTACAGTCAAACTTTGAGTTTGAGTGCACAGTTGAAAGCGTTCAAGTGCTACTGGCCGAAAGCTCCGAGTGGTGCGGTCGAACGATCTGAGGACACAGTGATCGGAGGTTCTGGGGCATGGAGTGGTCCAAGGTTGCGTGTTCGAAGCCAATAGTGGTATCGACACACATCATAGGGACCAGCAGGTCTCGCCGAAGGAAAAGGATGATGCATCCCTATAGGAGACAAACTAAAAGAAAATTTTTGAGCAAGGAAAATTTTTGCTACATGTGGCATGGAAAGCAACAGTCTAGGTAGGTCCCACATGCGTGTGTTAGGCACAATAAGCAGCAACTCGGGAGCATTTGCAGGCGTGTTTGTTCATGCGTGTGTAACTGGGGCAAATCGCAATGGCATGGGATGACCAGGCGATGAGTCCCACATGCACGTAGAAGGCAGAGGAAGGTCTCATGAGCATACAACAGTCCCACGTTCTGGAGGAAGATGTCACCTATATCGCTTGTGGAGGAAGAGCGGGCATGTATGGATGCCAGTGCAGCAACAGTGGAAGACGAAGAGAGAGGAAGGCTTAGGTAACGACAAAGCCAAGACGGCTTTGAGAGCAGGTGCTCCAGCCAAGGCAAGCGTGCAAAGGAGGATAAGTTCAGTTCAGGTGCGAGACACGACAAGCGTTGGTTTGTGCGAGGCTCAAGATGGAGCAAGCGCATGTTGTAGGATGGTGTCGACCCAGGAAGGAACGGCACATGGGAATGTAAGAAAAGGATGGGAGATGAGAGAAGATCAGCATGATCAAGTTCCGAAGATAAAAGAAAAGATCGGCATGATCAAGATGAAGAAATAAGATTAAGGGGGTGATTGTTGAAAATCATCTTGTTTCCTTTGTTGCTAGTAGTATCCAAGTCAGTTTGACATGTACGAGTTGAGTCCGTATACAAGTATACGAGTAGAGGATAGAGTAACAAACTGAGTCGGTGATAGAGTCTGTTTTGAGTCAATATATTGAGTATAAGTAGCAGAGCAATATAAACGAGAAAAAAGTGAACAAGAGCGATCGGTTGTGATCGAGAAGTTGAGGGAAAGAAAAAAAGAAGAGAAAAAGAAAAAAAAGAAGAGAAGCAGAAGTGCTTTAGCTCCCGGGAAAACGGACTGTGTTCGTGTGCTTTATCGAGTGCTCGAAATCATTGAGAACCAAGGGTGCTTGAAGGTAACGAGTACAGGAGTACTCGAAAAGGCGGCAAAATGGTCATGGTCGAAGGCGCTGGTGTTTGCAATCGAAGTATCGACTACTCATAACTTGGTTACGAGTATGTGCAAAGCGCAGCGATAGCGTGGTCGTAAATCTTATCAAGAAAAAGCTACGAGCACGTACGCAGCACAGAAGGCGTGGGTGTTATGAGGATGTGCTGGTCGTTACAAGGCTACGAGTACGAGCCGATCAAGAAGACACGGTCATAAGTCAGAGTGGTCGTTACTCGGTTATAAGTACATGTACAACAATAAGGAATGGTCGTAACCAGTTGAGTGGTCGTAAACTATAACATGGTCGTAAATGAGATACAACTATTAAAATCGAAGCTTTAACGTGGTCGTAAACATCAACTAGGCTAACATATGAGAGTTCACATAAAGAGATCTGAAAAATCACAACGGGACTGGACTGGTCTGCAATTCTGCATATACGGGATGATGGGACTAAACCGAAACAGGATGTCTGCACATAGAACATATGTACTAAAGTAGTAGTGTGCTCTCATACAAGCAGAAGATGAGACACATGTCTCAACGGGACTGTTGAACTGTATGATATATGGCACTACAGCCGAGTACACAACCACAAAAATCTTGATAAATCATTAGATATTCAATCCACTCCTATGATCGATTTCAAGAACCGGAGTTTTGCATTGAGCTCCATCAGGTCAGAGGTATCCCTCAAGCTGACAGGAGGCTCCACGCCCACAAATATGTAAAGGCCGGCCAGCTCGCCTTCCAATGTTGAAGAAGGCACAGCTCTGTACCCGGTTATTGTTCTTATTGTATCAAGCTGCTCCCTCAACTGTTCTTCAGTGTAATGATCCTGTTGGAAACAAAGAATAATCATGTTTCAATACAGAAATACTGCACGAGTATGAATTATGTTAGACAGGTATCGGCTTAGAAACGTGTACTCAAGTCAGTAAACTGTGCTATGAACTGCCTAACCCACTCGTTCATGCTCAAAGATTAGCAATTAGTGATAATACATGACACTAAACTGGATCAAGTTGTACCATTTCACAAAACTACAGGTGAACTGGTTAGCAATCCTTACTATGTTCCTGTCAGCACCAGTCTTGTCCCAATGTTACCGTAAGATTAATTCTTGAGTGAAAGAAGCATTTAAGCGAAACAAACTACATTTTGAAGTCTCGAACTAAAGGGGCAAACTTGGTGTAGATTTTCCACCTCTTCTGCAACTGGCTGATGTGTGATCTATCATCGAGCAAGAAAGTAACAATGTTTTACTACCAGTGTTAGCATGCAACAACAGCCACTTACAACTAAGCAAAATAAATTAGTTCGAGGCATGAGATAAGAAATTGTTCATAAAACGTTCTCTAGCATGCTGTTAGCCCGGTTCCAGTTTGCCTACCCATGTTCTGTACTTAAGATGGTTTGAGATAAGCAGGAAGGTGATATAGAACTTGTTTTGTAATTATTCTACAGATATCCTTATTTCTCTGCACTAACAAAATGGTGCATTTTGCCAATTCGTATATTGGTGCTACTGTTCGTTCCATTGTAAGTTTGTAACGAAGTTGTGCAGCTGGCAAAAACTAAACAATTGACACTGGTACCATTTTTTATTTGGATCAGTCCAAATACTGAGAACATCATTCTATCATAAGGAATAGTACAATTAGCAGCCTTATTTTATCTTTGCTTACTGAACTTTCAGTGAACTAAAGTGTTTTGCTATGTTTGTATGCATTTCCGGACACAGACACGGTGAGGACAGAGGTCATGTGTTCATGAAGTTTCCGACTAATTAATAAGTTGATTTAAGTGAACATGCCGCTTATGACTGGACTGCCTTCTGGACACGGCTGATGCAGACAGTAAAATATAAAAAGCACCAGCTTGTGTTAGCCAGTCCTGTGTGTGCCTGCTAAGTACAGGTCTAACCGTACAGGCGTAAAAACCAAAGCTGTAAGCGTAACTTTTGTCATATTGTTTCTCATTTTCTGAGTGGGGAATGATTGACTGGTGCATCCACGAAGAGGTCATGGATCTTAACCAAGAATCTGAAAGTACAGGGATAGGGCAACCGAGTGCATTACGAGTGGGGAATTGGCTTGCTTGACTATTTGCTAATTAGCGGCTTTAGCATGCATCGGATCACTTTGGGGAGTGAGAATGCTGAATAATTGAATGATGTCAAACAATATGTACTGTTGGTATGCCCTGTCATATTTGTTTGCAGAGTTTAAACATATGCTTGACAGTTTAGTTAAAAAGATATAAATTTAGTTTTGTATTCTACTGTTAGCATATATAATAGTGTTTCAGTGTCTTATTATTTTAAGAAATGTTGCGTTTTGTGTCAATGGCCC
This sequence comes from Dendrocalamus latiflorus, assembly GCA_017311315.1. Lineage (NCBI taxonomy): Eukaryota > Viridiplantae > Streptophyta > Magnoliopsida > Poales > Poaceae > Dendrocalamus > Dendrocalamus latiflorus. The sequence continues at coordinate 12,188,467 of CM029616.1, read as the reverse complement.
TGTACCCTAGCTATTAAGTCAAGCAACTTAGCATTATTTGAATTAACATAATTCATGTTCCAATCATTTTCATGTCATGTTATCAACTTGCTCAAAACATTTCATGTATCTTCTATGAGGTCAATTCTTTATCAAATTAAAGATTTGCAGTGGTTTGCATCATAAATGTTACTTTGCAGTAACAAGGAAATTTACCATGCCCCAGGTGCCCTAAGTAATCTGTCCATAGAACAACAGTTTTTGTAACCATTCTTGATAAAATCCTAGAGAAGATCCAAGCGATTAATGAACTAGGAAAAGAATTAAACATGTCATCGACTCACCTCATCTGCAGCAACCACCTTTCTCCCAAATCCCTCATTCATCACCGTGTATCCCACACCAGTTGCCTGATAAGATTTGTGATCGTCTGGCCTACTCTCCACAATCATCTCATCACCAATGGTAGAGACGTACGGTGTGCTCCCACTGGATATTACACCCTCAACATCATGCACGCTCACCACTGATGCCACAGAGCTACAAACACCTTGATCATGGTGCTCCACACCCTCTATTTTCGCATCACTAAACTCCCTCACAATGTCTTCCATCACAGTAATTCCTACCGTATGACCATTGTGTGCAGTTTCCACCACCTCCTGTGACTCACAAGCCGCAATGTCACTCGGCAGCATCGCATCACTTTGAGACGCATCAATAGCAACAACATCCACCTGCACATCGGTCACCTCCCTCGTAATAACATCAGTACCACTGATCACTTCTTCGACCACCATCTCCACTGCTACTTCACCTTCAACCTCTCTCTGAACCACAATGCCCTTTTCACCCAACATTGGCACCGGCAATTCAGAAACATTGGTATACTCGTTTTCCTGCATGGTTGTGGCATACTCTATTTTATCCCCATTGTTTGATACAAATGACTCTTGGTCTGATTCCCGTCCTGCAACTTCACTTTCTACCATTCTCTGAACCACACTGTCTTTGTTGTGGAACACTGGCACTGCTGATTCAGTAAAATCAAAGCCCCGTGGTAGCGCCTCCTTTGTAGTAGACTCGTTCTCTTCCTTGGTTGTGCCCTCCTCTGTCTTGTCTCCACTGTTTGATACAAATGACTCTTGGCCAGATTCTTGGGCAGCAACTTCACCCTCTACAACACCCTCCTCGTCGGCCGACGCCGGCACCGGCACTTCGGAAACACCAGGGTTCCGTGACAGCGGCATCGATGTGACGCTCTCGTTCTCCTCCTTGAAGGCGTCCTCCTCTGTTTCATTCCAATAGTCGAACACCAGAGCCTCTTGGCCGTATTCTTCTGATGCGTCGAGGAATTCTTGTTCGACGTCGTTGTCATCTGTGTCGTAGGTGTGGTCTCGCTGTGCCGGGGAGGACGGGAGGAGGGCGCCCATGAGGCGGTTGGTGGCGGCGAGGCTGGCGAGGTAGGCGGCGAAGGGGACGGACAGCGCGAGTCCGGCGATGGAGAGGACGATTAGGGGCGGTGCAACGACCGGCGCGGCCGTGGCGGCGGCGCTGGCGATGGCGGCCTTCCGCGACAGGTCCCATCCACGCCGGAGCACCGCGCTTGCCCAGCTGTCGTCGCTGCGACCGCCACCTGCGGATGTGGTGGTGTCGGAGAGGTTGTCGGCGCCGGTGGCAACGACCTGGTCTGGATCCATGCGCGTGGGAGCCGAAGCGCGATGCGAGCGGGGTTGGGTAGGGTGGTGACTGGTGACGGCTGAGGGAGTGAGGGGGGCTGGGCCGGGAGAAACTGAACGGTTGCGTGGGGAGGGGACGACGCGTGTGTACCTCATGCGGGGGCAGCTGGCATGCGTGTTGACACGTGTTCAGCTAATTTAGATGCAGCAAAGGGATTTTTTTAAATAATCATTTTACTCGAAATTCCAAAAATATACCTACAATTTTTTTCACTTTTAGCCTAACGTCGTCTAACCGTTGGACGATTTCTGCTAGTCGCCCAACCGTTAGGCGACACGTGGCCAACTCGCACAACGGTTGGACGACTAGTCTACATTGCCCAACGGTTGGGCGACCAACCCACGTGTCGCCCAACCGTTGGGTGACTTTGCCTCTAATCGCTCAACGGTTGGGCGATTTTAAATAATAATGTAATTATTAAATAATTCTGATGGAAATAATTGTAGTGGAGTAAATGGAAATTTTTGTAGATAATATATTTAAGAAATCTTGTTTGTAGTTTTTTAAATAAAACGATGGACAATGCCGTTTGATGCATTTGTAATTTTCGTACATTATGAATGGTCTGAAACATGTTAGAGTCGCAATAACATTTTTCGATCGTTGTACGTTATTGTAGTACGAGGAATTTCTAAAGAATTTTATAAAAATGATTGAGATAGCAACGATTCGTAAGTAGAAAGCTAAGTGATATTACGATGCAATAGATAAAGCAAAATACGTACACAACTAAAAAAGTACACATAGCCCTGTCGTCGCCACATCCCACCCACCGTCCGTGGTCACTCATATGGCCTTGTTTGGGCTTCCTCAGCGCGGGATGTCGAGGTTTGGGGCCCGATGGGGTGAAGCAGTCAGGAGGCATGCTAACCCGTGCACTCAACATCTCGGGGGTCGACTACACCTATGGCTGCATGGGAACAGGAAGACTGCTGAGCTACAACATGGAAAGGACCTCCGCCTGGTCCTCCGTGAAGTACTCGCTCACTTCCCTTGGGAGATCCTCGTGGGGAGATAGGTAAACTCATGGTCGGTGCATCGTTCCTGCAGGACATGTATTTTTATTCGTGCAATATGTATTATTTATTCATGCAATATATGGCCGTGCTGAACATCATACAACATGGGATCTGATGAGGACATTACTTCCTTAGATATACACAACACTCATCCATGTAGGGACCCAGATTTTACAATCCGGATTCCTCTGTGATTTTCTGCACTATTCCCTGGATCAGTAGATAGTGCTCACAGTTACAGTAATGAATATCAAAATACATATCATGCGGAAGCGTAAATATAATAGTAAACTTACTCATGGGCCGATGAGGCCGAAATCATTAAATTGCAGCAGCGGAAGAACGAAGCACACAGGTGGGACCTTCAGGACATGCCCACAGGCAGCCAACTGGAGGTTCGCTACCTAGCCCTTGACATCTTCATCTTCTCGGCCAGCTTGTCCAATCTTGTTGCTGAGGCGAGGTGATTTGATTCCAGATTCTGAATTCTGTCGCAAAAGCGAGCGTGAGCACTCCGACCCCGTGCTCCGCGAGCCAATACACAGAATGCAATAAATAGTATGCATGGCTTAATAAAGGAGAGGCTCGGGTTATTTTATTTGCCAAAATTCGCTTTTAGTAGCATTATTACTATTATTTAATCAAAGTGTTATTTATTGCTACCTAACTCCACACTACAATAGCCAAGATTGACTTAACCACCGAAAATGCACTTTCTTTATTGACTGCTGTCCAAAGCTCCAATCAGCAAGTGTCATCATTTATTTAATCCACCGATCATACTTTGTATTTTGAATTACTAATAATCCAATCCTGTCATTACTATTCATCAGCTTCTCACCTCTAAATTCTAATGATTCTCTAACATAATTACTTTCAAATCTACCGATATCATTCGTATTCAATCCTTTTCGTCATTGATTCGAAACCATAATCCAATACTCAATCTCATTTTCCATTATCTACCACTAGCTAATCCACAAATATACCTCCACCGAAAATTCAATTTACCAAGATTATAATCCACTAATTGTTATGAATCCTTCAATCTTCTCAGAAATTCAATTCATCCCTCTAGTAATTGATCAACTCCTATTAATTCCCATTATCGCCAATATCTTCCAAGAATTTATATCAAATATCAGTGTTGTAATCCAACGATTTACCTTCGCATTTCCTAATACTCCAAAAATCATATCGATTCACTATTATATATCCACCAAGAATATCACTAATCAAGAATTATACTCCAATACTTGTATTATTCCTCCAAATCCCTGAAAATTCAATTAGCTCATTTATCTAACCTATCCATTCAGCTGGACCCCACTAATTTATTTCTCCCAGAACCCACACTAGCATTTCCTTTCCATGATCGACCTGAATCCACCAATACCTTTATGTGCATACTAAAAACATCCATCTCCTTTATTCACAACCCTGTTTATTCCACCCATATTTTATTTTTGTAAGAATAGAAATGCCACTATTTGAAATACAATACCTAAAATTTCCTGAGACCTAGCAGCTTTGCAACAAAACATAATGTTCAAGGAATATTAACAAGATTTTCCATGCATATGGCATCACACCATATGCCTGATGTCACCATAATATTTCCCATACTTACGGCATCACACCATATAACATCTTTTAGCGTTATAGCCACTTAACTTACCACTGGGACGACACCCAGGACAACTCAAATCAGGGCTTTCCACTGCCCTTCCACTTTTCCATTCCCACCCACAAAGTTTTTGAAATAGAACTAACTCGAGTAAGTTCCCATGTCCGCCCTTGACCGTGGGCACGGCTATTCGAATAGTTTTGACTCTGCAGAGTTTGTACACTTTCACCACAAGAGATAAATTATCTTTGTTGTCAACATGCTTCCTTAGGCATGAGACCCAGATAATTTATCACAAAGCCTTTACCTTACTCCGATCTAGCTAGACACCACCCACGCTGAGGTTTCACCGCTGAAGGGTTACACCACCACAGTCAGAAGCCCCCTCTTGCGCCGTGCGAGTACAGTACACCCTGTGCCCCACTGTGAGTAAACCAGTACACCCTGGCACCCACTTTCCTCGGTGATATCTGAACTAAACCCTTGCAAGTTATTCAGCTAGGTCGTACCCATTATAGACTTGTGGTTGTACTGTTTTACATCAGGAGGTCATCACAAGATTCAGTCCTTAGTATTATCTGAGCGGTTCTACCACACTCCATAATTTGTGCTCCCACCGTACCACATACCAGCCCCCAAGCCATCCGCTCAGATATTTAGCAAGTTAGGATTTTTGGGAGCATAAAATAATCATGTAAAAATATACCAGTCATTCCCACCATGACTGCCCAAACCAGTTTCTCATGATTTAAAATGACAATAATGTTTGGGGCATTTCAGTGCCCCTGGGTATTTATGCAGTACTAAGCATGGCATATAATTAGGGACTTATTTTCAAAAGTTACCATTATAATTTTGCTAGAGTGACAAGGTTCATATATTCAAGTATTCCAAAGGAGGTGTAATATTAATCAAGCAAACAATGGGCATATAACTAAAATCTTAAATTAAACATGTATTGGCATATAAAATAACAGCATGCAATTTGATAATTTAAACAAAAATAATTTGCAGAAAATGTAGGTTCAACATGATCAAAGTATTGACTCACCTTGCGCGGTTTACCGCGGACTTGAGCTCACATGACGCTTTCTCTTGAGCTTCTATTCTTTATCTTCTCTTGACTTCGCTTGATCCGTGGAGTCTTCAGGACTCCAGTCTCTAATTACGCGATAAACGACTGAATCCAAATAAAAACAAATAACTCAAAGATCCAGTTAAATCCGAATAAACTCAATTTTAATTTTATTATGAGTTAATGGGTGATTTGGGTTATTTGAGGCAAGATCAATGGTATAATATGATAACTTGATCTTTTTATTTAATAACTTCTTTTTATTATCTTTATATTTATCAAGGAAGTTCCATGAGTTAGGTAGAGCTATGTATTGATGTACGAGTCTGGCTGAGTATGTATTCCCTGCAACTTAGGTTATGGTAAAGGCAACTGGACTGATGGATGAGATCTTTACTTATTCTATAAATTTGTTAGTTAAAAGTATGATCACACTCGGATGCCTTTATTAAGTTTTAGAATAATTTCTTATATATGCCTTTACTTATTAATTAGATTAAGATAAATAGTAAATGCTCATTATTTATTTATATAAGGTAATTAATTTAAATTTTAAATCTTTAATAATCCCATTGTCATATTTTTTGTATCTTCATATCACTGAATTTGATATGTGGCATTTTATGCAACCCTAATTACTCGTGGTTATTGATTAAGTGTTTACTTTGGAATGTTTATATATATTAGTTAGGTCATTTTAATGCCCGATGTCCTAGTGCTATTACATTTTAGTAACTATATATTAAGATAACCTTTTAAAGATATAGAAATGATAGTCATACTTTAGATGGTTAACTTTTACATCCCTTTACTATTCGAACCTGCTACACATGATTACATTTTGTTATCGCTACTAAATTAAAACTACTATCTAAGATTTCAGGGTCGGCAATATGTTAATGTTAGGGTTTATATTTTCAAAAGGGTCTAAGGTGTTTTAAAAATTGAACTAACATATTTACTAATGGCGCATATATGTCATCAACATTTTTCTAACTATTTATCTATATGTATTTGCTTTCATAAAGGTCACTTGCCAATTGTTGTTGATATGAGGGTATCCAGAGTTTTTAGATCTTTACAAAGCATGCACCTTGTTTATATTTTATAATCAAATTCTCATTCCCAATATTATTTGTCACTTATGATTTATCATGTGCTTCTTTAATTATATTTGGAAATTTCTAATCTTAAGCAAGAAAGTTAAATCTTAGTTGGCACTTATTTAGGATTACACCTTTAGCAATTTACCAATTTTATAAACTCCTTAGTTAACTCCACCCATTATCCATTGTCATAAGATTAACTAGACTTGATTTTTCCTTCATTCATACATATATATACATATTTGCAAGAATCTTCACAAAGGTTTTTCAATTGTTAATTCTTACTCCTTATTATCTAATTAATACTCTACAAATTTGCTTCATTGAAAAACTTTTAATTAATATTTAGCAATAATTGGAAGAGAAACCAGGAACATACACTGCCTGGGGGGTTCTCCTGTTTGGGCCCACAACTCAGAGAGAGAGAGAGAGAGACAGTCAGGGCAGAGGGCCCTTCGGCCATGGGGAACAAAACAGGGGAGGGGCGGCGCAGGGCCAGGCGGCGGGCTCGCCGGCGCGGCCGTCGGCCGGAGGGCGGCGGATGTGGCGAAATGGGCTGCCCCCGAGGTGATGAACCCTCGGGTGGTGGTGGCTCCGGCTGGGGCGGTGCACAGGAGGGCCGATGGCGGTGGAAACGGCCGAACGTGGGGACGCCGTGGGGCTGCGGCGGCCCGTCCATGGAACGGAGGAGGGGAGGCAAACACGAGCGAGAGAGTGCCCCAGAGAAAGTACCTGCGGCGGCGGCTTGGTCGGGGAGGCGCCGAGGCGGTCCGGCGACTGGCACGGGCGGTGGCACGAGGAGGCGCGCGTGGAGGGGGTGCACCGGCGGGGAAGGGCACCAGCCGTCGGTCGGGGAGGCTTCAGGACGTCGAGGGGGTGCTTCCACCGCGATGAATCGGGAAACCACACGCCGTGGAGGGAGAAACGACGCGGTAGCACAGAGGGCAGTGGCGGCCGGCCTCGAAGAAGAAGGCCGAATCGGGGGGTCTCGGGTGCATAGATTTTCGATTAAGCCGGCGGGGAAGCAAGTGGGGCCTAGGGGCACGAAGTGACGTGCTCAGTTTTTGGAGGGGGCTCGCCGGAGGGCGGAATTCGGCAAGGAGGCGGTGGCGGCACTGCTTGCGGGCGGAGGAAGATAAAGAAATGGGGAAGGAAAAGAGAAGGCGCAGGGGCTATGGGGAGCCGGGTAGCTTATTTGTAACCATAGGAAGGGGGGGAGGCGCTGTGGCCGTGTTGTCGCCGGAGACCGTGGTACAGGGTGACGGGACGCGGCATGGCCGAGTGACACGCGCGCAGGGCGATGGCGACTGGAGCTGGTGTGCAGGGCAGGGGCGCGAGGTGACGGAGGCCGGCGGGAATTGCGCGGCCGGGACTCGCGCTGTGGCAGGCGGCAGTGCTACAGCTTTTGTGCCGCGCGCGCCGCATGATGTGACGAAGCAAGACAGAGCTCGGCGCAGAGGAAAAGAATGGAAAGAGAAGAAGAGGGTGACGCGGAGAATGCCTGGCCACAGAAGGGAGGAGAAGGAGAGAGGGAAGGGAGGAGGCGCGCTCGACCCAGTGGCAGAGAAGGGATTCGGGAGGGAGAAAAGAAAAGAGTGGGGCCCACCTGGAAGTGAAAAAGAATAGCTAGGGCACTGCTATGAAATTTTGATTTTTAGTTTGCATTAAAATTTACTGATCTTTGGAATTTTTAATTAGAATTTCTATTTCACGTTTAAGATTATTGCTTTCAAGTCTTTGCATGTCATTTGAAATGTAGAATTTAAATTTTTAGCTATTTAAATGTGATTTTTAGAAACTCCCTAGCCTTTCCTTTATGGATCATCTTTTTCAGATTCGCATTTATAATCTTAAGTTTTCATTATTTGTACATTTCCTTTTAGGGCATTACTAATATTGATTTCACTTTTCGAAACTTCCTTCAATTCCTGGAACCTCAACCAAAATTTAAGAAACATAAAAAAAAAATCCAAACTCAAATAGAATATATTGCAAAAATAATTCGAAAGCTCCTCATTTTCAAATTTCGAATTTTTGGGATGTTACAATCCACAAGATGATAGGCAAGGAACTATGACGAGAGCACATGCACGCCAGTTAAATTATCAGGTGAGCTCATTCCTAGGGTTGTATAATTCAGCTTCTAAGGATGGGTTGCTTTCTGATTTTTGGATTTTTCAGAAAGGCCTAGAAAATCAAATAAGCCTCATAAAAATATGAAATAACCTCCAAAAATTCTAGAAAAATACTCAGAAGTTTCTAGAAATGTTTTGGTCTTAATAAAAATATTTCCAACTAATGTTGGTATTATATATTTATATTTAAAATACTTTTTAATTTCAAAAATAGATTTTGAACCCAGAAAAACCCAGAAAAAATAAGAGCCAAATAAATCCAAATAATTAATTTGACATAGGATTTTTGTAGGAAATCAAAATATCATTTTATTTAATAATTATGTTTAGGTTTTACTTAAAATACTTTTTAAATCCAGCCTTTTCAAAAACAGAAATTCAGGGCAAATCCAAAATTAAAATTTAGGCACCAAAAGACATGCTTTTTATTTTAAACCAAATTAATTTAATTTAAGTTTTTTTCCTCCAAAAATTTTGAAAATAAACAGCTGGGTTGTTACATAAAGAAACCATCGATTTCCTATCAATGACATCCTGGTAATAATTATTATCTCCGGAATACTTAATCCATTGATAGGTCTGTTGGTGTAGCTAATTTTGTATCATTATGTAGGTAGCTACAAAGTGCAAGCTCTAAGTGAGATATACCTCCGTTGCCCTATACGCTACTTGGGGCCAGGTGTATCCATCCAGGCCCGAGGTCTTAGTGTACGGTGTATCTCTAGCACCAGGTTTTGCAAAAGTGAATGTCAACGGTGTTCATACAAATTTTGAGGTCGTCCCGCTGCAGATACTCTCCAACGACGAGGTCATGACTCTAGGGCAAGCCATGGAACATTAATCCAGTGGCCCAGGAGGGACATTTGCCTAGAGGCTCCTACACTAGTGCCAAGTCCACGAGAGCCATCTGCACCGGTGCGAAGTCCACTCGAGCTATTTGCACTGGTGCCAAGTCCACAAGAGCCACAAGAGCCATCTGCATCAGTGCCAAATCCACTCGAGCTACCTCCACTGGTGCCAAGTCCATAGGAGCTATCTGCACCGTGCAAATTCCATAGGCATGATCCGTACCAGCGCTACCTACACATAGTAGCAAGGGTGTGATGCATCTACATCTCATGCCTAGTTGACTACTGTGAAGTCGACCTACAGCTAAGGCAGCAAAGGCAAACCAAAGAAGATGGGTGATGAGATCCCCTACTTGACGTTGGCCCAAATATTCATGCTAGACAAGCTGTTGGTCATCCCGAAAGACTATCTCCTAACTCTAGGACTATCTTGCAAGAGATTGCACATGTATTACATAGAACAGGCCAACAAGTCGGAGGAATAACGTCGCTCGTGTGTCAATGTCAAGTTCATGCCGCATCATCTACAACACAATATTCATGACTGCATCTTCACGGTGACCTTCGAGGACTTATTCTTTCGCTTCACACTCGATGCCCTCGACACCTCACTCATTCAATGTTGAACATTATAAGTGTGTACAATCATGGTCTATATTTATGTAATGCCGATAAATATCATATATAACTCATTGCTTTTGTGTGTGTGTATATACATGGTGAGTGAAGCCAGATTAACGAAATCACCGGTTGGTTTCCTCGACCCACGATTGGTCGCCGTGGATATCATCAAGGAGAATGCACCATTCGTCTAGAATTACACTACAACGGCATTGGAGGGTCAACGCGACAAGAAATTCATACTTATGCCCTACAATTAAGGTTAAGTGCTACACTAGTGGCTATACCTGTTGATTTGTACTTTATAGGCAACACGAACTTAGGTTTAATGATCATGACATACCTGTGTAGGTTTCACTGGATTCTAATTGTAATTATACCAAAATAGAACAGGGTAATATACATTGATTCCCTAAAGAAGAACAAAACCGACTACACAGTTGTCCAACAAGTAATCGACAGGTAAATATATTTCCTCCATAGATAACTCTATTGTAGTCTTTTCTTCCTTCCCAATGACTAAGGCTAACGTTTTAGAATTACATAGGTCGTTTGCCACATATGTTGCAAAGGTACGGAAATCCAAGAGAGGGATCAACACCCTACAACACGTTCTAGATTTTCTGGTATTCGCTAGTACACAATAATTCTATATAACACTTCATAGTAATGCCTCTCGAACTAACAAATTCGATTTTTACAGTGCCACCAGCAGCCACTTGGCAACCATACCTATGGATTCTATGTTTGCCACAACATGCAACTATTCATCGGTTCTGCGAAGAACATTCTTGAGATTTTGTTAATCTTGCGATAATTATTTCATACTTATCAATTTATATATGTATGCACGACATTGATCTTCGTAATGCAGGTTCCGTCCATCACTACAACTTCGTTGGACAGGCCGACCTTAAATATATTCGAGGACAGTGTGCGTACTTCTTGATGTCTGAAGTCATAAAATAAAATGGGGAGTTTCACAATGTAGAATGAATTTCACTGGGATAAGGTTGAGCTTAATTGTTCATGTGTGTATTTGTATTAATTGATTTGTAAAATGGATGGTCTTGTTTCTGAAATGAATGAATGTGAATTGATGTATATATATTGTGTTCATCTACTTATTTCAAAGGGTATGGCTAACATTTCCTGAGGCTAGCCAACAAACAGAAATAGATTTAGGAATAGAAAAAAATATCATAGACGGTTATTAACTCATAACCATCTATGATAGTTGATTATCACAGACGGTTCGTAGTAGAAACTGTCTGTGATATTAATATATCACAAACAGTTTATAGTTGAAACCATCTGTGATAAACCATATATCACGTACAATTTCTACTACAAACCATCTGTGATAGTCTCCATCATAGACGGTTCGAAAGTCATCTGTGATGACCTCGCATTATTACTGGCCCATAAACTCAGACGACTCATGAAACCGTCTGTGATGATGTTTTTGATCTGTCTGTGATGACCTGTTAGCACTAGTGAGGTCCGCTTTGCACTCTAAGCATTGAAAAAATCCACTTAACTGGCCCCTAAACTACAAATCTGTGTATTTAACACCTTAAACTTACAAAACCATGTGTTGCTATCAGATTTTGGCAGACAAAGTAATCGGTTATAAAAAAAATATGATATTTGGCATTGTTAAGGAAAGTTGAGATTATCAAGATTAGAATTTAAGATCAACCATGTTAGAAACATCCAGAAAGGCCGATTAAGAAATGTTTAATATGGAAAAGTGAAACGTCATAAGGAGATTGAAGATCAGAAGATTGAACACAAGCATGGACTCTATACAAGAAAAGGATGAGCCGACATAAAAAGAGAGACTTGAAGTGCAATCCAAGATTGAGTTGTATGTTTTAGGATGTAAATAACCTGTATCCGTTGACGGAAAAACTTGTACACTTCAACCTTTACTACTTTTTCGCATCTACTTTTTATATAACTTAGGAGTAGGCCTAGCTAGTAGAATCTTTTCTTTATAATTTGATTTTGATTAATATTGCTTGGCATTGACATATTGATCAATCTGTGAGTTATGCTTATATGTGAGTTAGCTAGTTGTTGATCAATATTGCATGGTATTTGTTTATGTTCGTTATTGCTTCCCATTGATTTTTTATCCAGGATCAACTTTCGTTCAAATTTACCTATCACCGACTTTACTAATTTGTCAAAAAATCGGCTTGCAAGTCACATATGTTGCCAGGAAGCACTCTCTATAGAGACATGGTGCTGCTGTCAAGAAATTCTCCAATAGAACACTAGGTCAATGTACAAGCTAAAGCATTTTTGGAGGCCAGTTTCATTGATGGGGATCCAACTCAGGATTCTTTCTGCCATGTTAGGAGCCATGTCATCATTTTTTGCTAACATGGATCCAAATGAGAAGAGGGAGGATGACATGAAGAGCGAAGAGAATGGAGAGAGATAGGAGTAAGAAAGAGGTCGATGATGGCCACCCTATAAAATCATCTTAGCATGTAAATTGACTCGATTTTGTAAGTTTAATGTTAAATACCTGGTTTTATAGATAAGAGTGTTAAGTGGACTTTTTTGCAAAGTTCAAAGGCGTAAAATGAACTAAATCAATAACTATTAATGGGCGAGAAATAGAGTCCAATAACATTATTTAGTGCAATCATAAGAAATGTTTTCTTTTTGTGGACCAAATTAATATGAAAATTAATGGAAAATGATAGCATGGTTAATTTATGGAGTGTTTTTACACCCTTTCAAATTTCAATTTCAAACTAAAAAATTTGTTAGAATAACCTTTTTTAATAGTACATTTGTCTTTTTTCCATTTCCTTTTGATTTATCTTTTGTAAACACCGCATGTTCGGTTGAGGAACCCCAACTTGTAAACTTAATCTTTATTCGCAATACAATTTCAGATTGCATCTTGAACTCTCTTGCTTGTGTTTTCGATTCGCTTGCAGGAGATAACCTTCTTGGCGAGGTCAACCGTCTTCAGCACGGTTGATAACCAACAGAGTAGTGGTGTAGTGATTGCGAGGGGTTCGATCTATTTTAGTCGGAGCCTTTGGATCATCAACGTTGAGTTCTCCACAATCGATTTATCAGTACCTCTCGGAAGATCGGGCCATCGTCACATTAATGGGTATATTATTTAGGGCATGGATGACGAGGACTCCGAGGTCGAGATGACACGAACATCGAGTTGAGCATGGTGAGGTGGGCTTCGGTGTGGACTCCCAGTCGAAGATGACACGACGAGGAAGATGAATAGTAGACGCACTGTGCATCTGACATGCGAGGCCCGCATGTCAGCAGTTGCGCAAAGGAAGGCTCGGATGGCAACATGTGGTGAGAATCAAACGGGGCAAGGCAGATCAGTGAATTTGGCTGGGCTGAGGTGTTTGGTTGGGCCACACGTGGGTAAGGATGGGCCAACTTTTGGGTTTCGACCCAAAGGCTTTAAGGAATTTTCTATATTTTTTGAATTTCAAAAAATGAGAGAAAGGGATTGAGCCCTAGAAAATAACAAATAAACCCAGAAAAAAATCCAAGAAAATGCATAAAAATTCCTTATAACACAAAGAGTCCAAATAAAATAGATTTTTAATTAATTGAAGTTTATTTAATAACATTAAATGTTTATAATTTCTAAAATTTAAATTAAGCTTTAATTAATCCAAGAAAATCCCAAATGGTAAATTTTATTTTAAAAGCTTCAAAAGACTTTGAAAACCAAGATGTTACAACAACTAACATTGGGAGAGAAAGAGACCACTAGTGTGGCGAGTACATAAATGATGGAGGTTACCGAGGTCCTTTATGGAGAATTCGCGCTAGAGAGCTGCGATGGTCCAATGAAATAGTGCGGACGAAGAGGTAGTCACCACAATGTCATCAACATAAAGGAGAAGATAGAAAAGATTGATCCCTTACTTGTAGATCAATAAGGAGGTGTCGGCCTTAGTGCCAACAAATCCAAGGGAAAGGATGTGGGAGATGAACGGGTTATACCAAGCATGAGGAGCCTACTTTAGACCGTAAAGGGACTTGTTCGTGCGACAAACAAGGTCTAGAGGGAGGGGTCGACAAAACCCGACAGCTGAGTATAGTACACTATCTTGGATAGGGTACCATGAAGGAAGACTTTCTTGACATCAAGTTGACGCATGGGCCAATCACGTGAAAGAGCAAGAGCGAGAATTGTACGAATCGTGGCCGGTTTGATGATGGGACTAAAAGTCTCATCAAAGTCAATGTGAGGCCATTGTGTGAAGCTTGAACACCCAATGGGCTTTATAGAGATCAAGAGAGCCATCAAACTTGTGTTTATGACGAAAGATCTACTTGTCGATTACAATGTTGGTCTCAGGCGGACGAGAACAAGATCCCAAGTGCAATTGGACTGAAGGCCAGTAACTCATCAATCATGCCATCACTCTAATTGGGATCTTTGAGAGCACCCATTCGATTCTTGCCACATTTCACCATTTGAGCCTTCCTTTGCACAGTCGCTGACATGCAGGCCCCACATGTCAGAAGCACAATGCATCTACTATTCATCTTCCTCGCCATGTCATCTTCACTCGAAAGTCCGCGTTGCCACCTCGCCGTGTTTGACTTGGAGCTCATGTTGTCTCGGCCTTAGAGTCCTCGGCGTGCATGCCTTAAATAGCACGTTCATGCCTCGCTTTTTTGCACCCGAGCCACCTCATCACCTTTGCCTTACATCGCCGTCACAACCACCAAAGCTTCACACTACTGTTGAATTCTCGCTAGAGTTCCAAGTGCTGTCAGTTGTCCATCTTCCGCACCATCATCGCCGTCTCCCATCGGTGAGCCCCTCCACTGAGCGCTGCCTTTTCTCTGCCATTCGCCTTCATTGCTGACCAGCCACATGCCTCGCTTAGCCTACCCACCACGTTAACCAATCGGTCGGTGTGTGTTGCCTCGGAAGCTTCGACACTTTGCGTCATCCATGATGTCATCCCGAGCCATGTCACATCTAGATTCATCAATGAACTTAGTCCACAATGAGCCAAGTCTATGACACTAGGGCCCATGTGTCAGTCCCTTTTCTATGAACCCGACACACTGTAGACCCTTGAACTAAGCTCATGAACCTGGTCCATAGACCGATGCCCCATTTGACATCGACCCGAGCCAATTTTCTTTAGGAAAATAATTTGACCAAAATCAAAAGCCTTGTTGATGTCATAAATAGATTTTCCTTAAGAAAAATAATTACAGGAAAGCCTTATAGCATCATTTTTCATTTTTCTTAGATTTAAATCTTCTAAGAGCCCGTTCTTCTCTGTTCGAACTCCGATTGATCCGATGCTTTTCCTAAATTCATCTAATATTGAGCTCTGTCTTTTGGTCTAGTTTGATTATTTTTTATTTTATTTTAGTTTTATTTCAATTTATTTTGTGTTTCCTTCGCTTTCTCTCTCATTAGATAACGTCTTTAAAGGAGCAAAAGCAGGACCTGAAGTTCAAGAGTTGGTAACCGAGCTATAAAATTTATGTACCATGACATGGGTGTCATTGTTGTTGGTTAAACAAAATGATTTTCACTTGGGTGAGTAATCATGCAGTAAAAGACGAAGTGTGGTTAGCACTTTGGGGATATGGATACCTCACTTAAGTAATGTCTAAGGACTTAACTTTGTGTGCCATTAATCTGAGCCTCACTGTACAATGACATGTCTAGTATGAGATGGACCTAGATGATTAATTTGTAATGTTTTAGCCTTCATTTCACCATTGAGATGTTCTGTCAGTCTACTCGGTAGTGAATCCTTAGCGGGCGAGATCAAATTGAGATTGAGCATTGTAAAATCATTGTTGTGATCTTCTTGGTCATCATACCTAAGGAAGCATGTTATACTGGTGACACCATAAGATAGCCATATCATGTGGGTAAAGTTGTGCAACCTTTGTAAAGTGTCAAACTATTCAAATAGCCGTGTCCCAGGTTATGAACACTTCTCGGTGATTTCACACAAGGGTTAAGTTTTTTCCTTAAATCTTGGTTTGGTTAGAAAGTAAGTTGGTTGGGAAGTGAATGGTCAGTTTACTTGTGGTTTATTGAATCCTCTGATTCATTAATTATTTACTTACATCATTTCCAAAAGTGCTCTTTCAATCCATTTATTGTATTCACGCTACATTATTGCTTTCTGCAAAACAATCATTCAACCTTCCTTTGATAAGCCTTGCATCATTACATATTGCATTTTATTACAAACAATTTACTGAGTACTCTATGTACTCATAGTTATATCTATTGTTGCTCATTTGCTAAAGAAGAACCACATTAAGTAGATGTACATGAAAGAGAACTCTTCGATGACTTCTCAGAAAAAACTTCACTTTCCAGTCGATTGCCTATGGCATGTCAAATGGCTACTATACTTATCTTTATTTTTGGCTGCTAGAGTTTGCTAAACGCTTCAAGCTATTAGTTGTAAGTTTGGCCATGAGGTCGCTACTATGATAAGTAATAATATTTAAGTATTTCTTAGTTAATCGTTGTCATGTTTGATATTTGATCTATATTTCCACTATGTGCACTAACGTGATCCTGGAGTGGTACAGAATACACTGAGGTCTGGATTCACATATTCGGGTCTCCACAATTAATGACATTCTTGAATGTGCCAACACGTCGAACTACAAACCATGCACCACCCCTGTCGACACCAGGTCCAAATGGTCATCCGATTCTGGCACTCCAGTGTCTAACCCCACTCACTATAGGAGCTTAGTTGGTGCACTTCAGTACCTGACTTTTCTCATCCAGATATTACTTATGCAGTTTAGCAAGTTTGTCTCCACATGCATAACCCCTGTAAGCCTCACTTCAACCTAACCAAATGCATCCTTCGCTACCTCAAGGACATGCTCCATGGTTCACCAAGATGCTAGGCACTAGTCATGTAGCAGATCTGTGCCTATTACCTAGCCCATTGAGGTGCCGCCTAGGCGGCCGACTAGTAAACAAGGGAGGGGAGGGTGAGGAGCAATGGTAGTAGCCTTAGTAGCATGAGGCAGCGGTGGTGGTAGAGGCAGTCAGGATGAGTGCCCTCTCAAGGTGCCAGAGGTGGGGGCAAGATGGATGCTAGCTAGCAGCAAGCTCCATGCTCCCTCTACGTGCTATCGTAGCTCAGCACAGCTCCATCTACGTGCAGCAGTGTAGCGCCTGCTCCTTGTGGATCAAATGGAAAGATGGCTTGGGAACCCTAGAGGATTGTATAGTTATTATGTGTTCAAGTTTAAGCCAAATGGGCAGGCCTGGGCCAATTCCCAGCTTTACTCTACTAGGGCTCCTCTTCTCAACAAAACCACTACTGCCTTTGCTTCTCAACAATCGTCACTGCCTCTAGTTCATAGTCGGCACTGCCAACACCTTCATCCCTTCCTCCTCTATCACCCCTTCCCATCTTTCTCCTCCTCCATTCCATGTGGCCAATCGATTTGGTAACGGGGAGGCGAGATTGACCGGCAGCTTAGTGCCAGTGCCACCTTAGCGCTTAGGCTACCGACTATCGCAAAATCGTGGCAGGCACCATCGACTAGCCCCTAGACAGCGATTAATCGCCACCTAAGCCGACTTCTTGAACACTGGCATGCTTGACCACACTCTACAGCTTCATGGCAGCTCAACTCCTCCGACCTTGGTCGCGTACTCTTAACAACGACTAGGACAGCTACCCGGATACACGCAATCGATGTCCGGCTATGTTATCTTTCTCGGTGATAACCTTGTGTCTTGTTCCTCTTAAGTGCCAATGCATGGTTTCCCGTTCCAGTCTGCCATAGCACATGGTACTCCATGAGCTCCACAGTAGACACATTGGTTGATTGCGATAATGTCAGTGTAGTGTATCTCTTGACAAACCCGGTGCAGCATCAATGCACCAAACACATCTAGATCGACTTGCACTTTGTTCAAGAGTGCATTGCCCTTGGCGACGTTCACATTCTCCATGTGCCCACAACGTCTCAGTACGATGATGTCTACACCAAAGGCCTGCCGACAACGGTGTTTAAGGAGTTTCGGTCCAGTCTGAATGTTTGCCTTGATACCAATCCAACTGGGAGCGTTAGATTATACCATGCATAACACACAAGTGTGGCATGTCCGGCCGTCATGCATATCATGTCCAGCCGGCATGTTATCTCCAGAATTATCTCTAATCGACATGCAATCTTTTGTTAAGAATGATTTACATGTAATCTTTATTTTGTTTGTATAGCTTTTATGCCCTTCCGTGTATACGTTACCACGCCTTGTATTTATGGTCATGTTTTAACCGATGATCAATACAAGTGCGTGAGTTATTCCGCCATGGTTACACGCACACTTCCCATCGTCCAAACGATGTCGACCGAAGCCTGAGCATCTGGTCTCGAGAAGAAGGGACCTGATGCGACATTAAACAGCTGCTAATACCTTGTTCTACCTCCGAGAAGCACCAATGATTGAATCACCAGTCTGAGTTCAGATAAGCTCAAGAGCAAAACGCCAATTGCGCAAGATCTACCGCGCGGTAATTAAAATCCACGGCACCGTCCGTAGAACAAGGCTTTCTTTCACATCTCTGTTCGCCCGGCCTTCACGAAGTCTGAGGCGAGAACGGGTTACACCAACCTTTACACTGCTGCTCTCCTAGCTTTTTCTAGTTTTTTGCTCCGAGAAGACGCTCGAGCGCTAACACTTAGAGCATCTCTAATAGTAATTTATGAGCTAACTTTAAACATATTATTTCATATTTTAATAAAAGAGAGAAAAAATATCTTTTGATCAAGAGCTAGTCTTATACACACATTCTAAGATTATGTGAGAGTGTCATGTAGGCTATTTATATTATAAGCTATGTGCTAAAAGTTAATACTATTAGAGAAATTGTCTTAGAGTTAGTAACTAACTCATACTGTTGGAGATACTGTGGTACTGGTTCCTCGCACCAGGAAGGGGAAAGACGCAAACACGGAAGGAAACTAGTAGTGGCGATGGCACACAAAACAGTTGCGCCGGTGGAAGACACGCGCGGCACGTCGCCGTCACGTCGACCTCGCGGCTGACACGGGCGACAGAGGAAAGGATCCGCTCCTAACTTTTAATTCACTATTCTTTTATTTTATTTTTTCTGACATCACGTACGATGGAATTGGAAAAACAAACTGCGGTTTCCCAGCCCGTGTGATCATTTCATGGACATATGACGTTACGCTCTGACGCTCAGTTGCTTCCCTTCTACGGGTGTTTTCGAGCTTCGGCGAACGGAGAACGCCCCCATGCTTGGAATTCGTAGCAGTGGCCTAGCCAGGATTTGTAGCTATAGTGGTTCATTGTCTAAAATTTATTTAATCGCTATAAATTTAACATGTCGGTACACAAGTATATGAATTACGAAATGCAATTAAGGTAAAAAAGACATACGAACTTCATAAAATAGACGAATATAGCTTTCTTAACATAGAATTGAAATATTACATACCCATAGTAGTTGAAGAACAGTACGTCACTACTTCTTCTTCTTGTCAGGCCTGCGCCTTCTAATAGCCATGAAAGTGTTGATGATCTCTTCACTCAATTGTAAGAAGATATCCCGCTCAATAAAAGTGACTAGACAATCATCCAGAAGGCTATCACCCATCTTATTTCTCAACTTATTCTTGATAAAAGTCATTGCAGAAAATATTCTTTCAACACTTGCGGTAGCCACCGGTAGAAGCAATACCAATTTGATAAGTAAATAGACCCAATGATAAACTTTATCCCTCTTTGTTTCAACAAGTTTTACTGAGAGGTCAACAAGATTGTTTAAGCCTTTGAACATTTCATCTTTTCTCATGTTATCAATAAAGGTTTCAAGTTGCAAGTCGAGTCTTAGCAAGTCAGAGCTTGAAAAATCATTAGGGTAAAATTCAGCAAGTCTATGTACCTTGTTTGCATCAAAAGAAGCGAAGGAATCCGCTGGATTCAAAGCAGCCATACAAGTAAGCAACTCCATATTTACCTCATCAAACCGACTGTCAAGCTCTTGACTAATTTTATCAATGACTCCAATATATACTTCTCTTCTGAAGTGATCATCATTTGTTTGGTTCTGAGCAAAACGTGCTGATCTTCCATACGGCACATAATTATGTTGCATTGCAGGAACTTGAATGCCATGTTTGTTGCAAAATATTGTAACCCTTTGAAGAAATGAAACCCACCCTTCAGACCTCATTTGCTGCATTTTACTCTTTGCCAAACTGACAAGTGACATTGCATTAAGAATATCTTGGTCTCTTCTTTGCAAACACTCAGACAATTCATTTGTGTGTCCAAGAATCTCAAGCATCAAATGAGCACTAAAAATAAAATCAAATGACTCAAGCACTCCAACCATAGTATGTATTTTTGGCCATTCACCCCTTTGTGATGTATCTTCTCCAAGAGCTATGAGTACATCACGAATTGTGGGATATATAGCAATCATGTTGACCACAGTTTTGTAATGAGAGCCCCACCGAGTCTCACCAGGTCTAGGCAGCCCCATCTCTTGATTTAACCCACTTCCAGATTCTAGTATACCACACTCAAGTGCTTTCATGACATTGTCATATTGGTGATGTCGAAGCATACCATGACGCTTACAAGAAACACCAACAATATTTAGCAAGAGTGATACTTGATCAAAAAACCACACACAATCATTATTTCCTTTGGCAACAGCAACAAGAACCAATTGGAGTTGATGTGCAAAACAGTGTACATAATAAGCAGAAGGTGATTCTTTCATGATCAAGGTTTTCAGCCCTTTAATCTCTCCTTTCATATTACTAGCCCCATCGTAGCCTTGACCACGGATTTGAGTTATAGTCAAACCATGACTAACTAGTAAAGATTGAATTGCTTCCTTAAGTGATGAAGAACTAGTATCATCTACATGAACAATTCCAAGAAACCGCTCACATGGCCTTCCTGATTTATCAACATAACGCAAGCAAAGGGCTAGTTGTTCTTTATGAGAGACATCACTAGACTCATCAGCTAAAATTGTATAGTGATATTCACCAATTTCCTTAATGATTTGATCTCTAGTCTCCATAGCACAACATTGAATAATTTCTTTTTGTATGTCTGGGCTAGTCAATGTGCAATTACCTGGAGCATTCTTCAAAACAAACTTGTCTACCTCTTCATTATTTGCTGCAAGCCACTTCAAAAGTTCAATGAAGTTCCCTCTGTTGCTAGACTCTTCACTTTCATCATGCCCACGGAATGCCAATCCTTGCTGCAAAAGAAACTTCAAACATCTAAGTGAATAAGTCAACCTGATCTTGTAGAGACGTCGCTCCTCATTATCCACCTTCACAATTTTATCATCAATTGCTCCATGGGGAGTCATAAATAAGTTGTATCTTTCTTGAGCTGCGTTGTGAGCACTTGTTACACCACCCACATGTAAATCAAGTGCATCATTTCTATTCCAATTTCTCCAACCACCTTCAACAAATGCAGATTTCTTAGTTTTCTCCTTTGCAAACAAGTAGCACACAAAGCAAAATGCAGCTTCCTTCTTGATACTATATTCAATCCAAGGATATTTATAAAACCATATAGGATTGAATTGCCTATCCCTCTTTCCGATTTTTCTACTTTCAAATTCATGTGCATAAGGCTGGAATGGGCCTTTAATAATATATGATCGTCGAACTGCATCTTGATCATTGACGGGATAATTTGCAATGGATTGCCTCTCCCCTGGATCAAGTGGAAGCCGACTGATATCATAAACCGGTTCTTTTTCAGCGACTGGAGGTGGACTTGGAGGCATTGGAGTTGGAGTCACATTTTCTTCAATCACTCTATCTTGATTCGATCCACCTTCTTGTTCTTCAATTTGCTCTTCTGGAACAGCTGCAGCCACGGAAGGAGATGGAGAAGAAACCTTCTTCTTTGATGCATATTTCTGAAAAAGAGAGGCAATATCACCACTCCTCTTCATGTTTTAACAAATCTGCAGCCTGAAACCAAGGCAATCAACGCATGCCAAGGTGCTGCAACGATGCAAATATACTCCCGTTCAGGGTCTATACAGAACGTACGAATTTCACATAATTTTTGTAAGAAATAGTTATATCCCTGTAACAGGGACCCTGTAGTTATATCAGGAAATTCCCTTGTTCTGATGAAGCAGGAACCTTTCACGTGTCTATGCCGGACTTTAATGCCTTCGCAGTACGCAGGTAAGTTTTGAAGAAAATTAGATTTACATTATCAGCGTAGCAAATTTACAACGCGCATTTCACACATTAACACAATCATCAACCTTGACATTGCCAACCCAATTTAGTTACCCTCTTTACACTGCGATCAAAATATTGTCAGCTAATAAAGTTGATCGGTACCTCGCAAAAAAAAAGTTGATCGGTATTACAATTTTTTGGATGTGGGCATGTGGCGTGGAACAAATTTACGTTGTGATTTCATACTGAAAGTGTTTAACCACAACTGCATCCTCAAGTAATTAACTTTCAGCATCCTCGCAAAAAAAAAAGCTTCTCCGGATCACCGGATGTACCGTGTACGTACCTGGGTCCTGGGCTCGATGGCCGCCGCGCCGTCGCCGATGCTTGATGAGTTGATGGCCGCGCCCGCGCTCGCCGAGTCGCCGTCGCTGCGTCGCAGCGTCGCGCCGTCGCCCCTGCTCTCGAATACGAACGGGCGTCTGAGAAGAATACGAACGGCCGGAACGGGCGTCTGACGGCTGACGCGAACTCTCGATCTCACCTCACGCCATCACGTGAACTCTCGATCTCATGCCGTCACGCGGTCACGATCATGCGAACTCCAAGTCCAGACTCCCGTGCGGCCGTGCGAACTACGGACTGACTCTGGGGCTGGGCTTTGTTGGGCCGAGCGCAGGGTGGTCCGCGGCCCACAGGGACCATGTAACATCCCAAAATTTTGAAATTTGAAAATGTGAAGCTTTTGAGTTATTTTACAATATGTTTTATTTGAATTTGGAGTTTGTGATGTTTTTCTGAGAAATTTGGTGAAGGTTTCAAAAGTTAAAATGATCCAGAAGAAGCAATCATATTTAATTAGTAGAAAGTCAAGATTTAAAATGAGAATCTGAAAAGATGATCCATGAAAGTAAAGAAAGAAATTTGATTTAGGGCATACAATATTATTTTTGAAAATGAGGGCATGAAAAACAATGGAAGCAAGTAAAGTGAATACCAACATTAGTTGGAAATATTTTTATTAAGTTAAAAATGTCATAAGGATCTTCTGTGAATTTTCCTGAAATTTTTGGAAGTAATTACATATTTTTCCAAGGCTAAATGAATTTCTGGGCTTTTCTGAAAATCCAGAATTCAGTAAAGAAAATAGAAATTCCAGCCCTCCCTCTCCGTTCGACACGTGGGCGGCCAGATCCCGCCGGAAACCCGCCTACCATCTCCCATCGGCCGACACGCGTGCGGCCCGATCCGCCCTCCCGCGCGCGCCGGCTCCATCCGCACCGGCCGCGCCTTCCCTCTCCTCTCTCGCTGGACAGCAGGCCCGCCCTGTCAGGGCCTTCTTACCCCTTCGCCCCGATTCCTCTCTCTGCGCGGGGCGTCCCGTCGCCATGGTGGAAAAGCCCGCGGAGCCGACGCCATCCCTGGATCCACCGCCTCCGCCCACGGTTCGGCGCCACCGCCCCCGGTTTCTCCCCGCCCCGTCGCATCGGCCCGGCCACGTGGCGCCAGTCTTCTGCCCCGCTCCCCCTCGCGCGTGAGAGGCAGCAAAAGCGGAGGAGACCGCGCGGGCGTGCGGCGTCATGCACAGTGCGCCTGGCATTAATGCCGCCCGCGTCACCCCCCTGCCTCCGCCACCTGCTCCGACGCGACCGCGCGGGAGCCGCCCGTTGCCAGCTCCCCTCCGAGCGTGTATATAAGGCAGTGGACCCCCCGTTGAGTTCCCCCCATCGCCCTCATCGTTCCCCAGCAGGTAATTGAGCCCGAACGCCCCCAATCACCGGCGAACCACCTTCGTCCCCAACTCCGGCCGCTCGAGCTCCTCCTCGATCCGAGCCATTAAAACCAGATTCCTCTCACCCACACCACCTACGGAGCACCGCGAAGTCGTCCCCGGCCTCGCCCGAGCTTCCCGACGCCCATACATCGCCGTCACCGAGAGCCACTCCGAGTCGCCGCCGCCGCACGCCGCCGACCCATCTCCGGACCTCCTCGGCCCCGGGCGACTGCACCATCGTCTTCACCACAGCACGAGGAACGCGTTTCACCTCTTCACCGGACCTCCCCGACAGCCCCTCGCCGCCGGCCACCGTCGCCCCCGACTCCTCCGCCCGGCCCCCTCGTCGGCATCCTTCAAAAGGATTTCTCATCCATATAAGGTAGGCAAAGCCTCCCCGCTCACTTGGCTATCAGCGCTCTCTTCTCCCTCCCAGCTCCCCGGCCGCGCGCGTTCGAGCCTCTGGCTCCGCAGCGCCGGGTTGAGTTTTCTCCATTTTCTTTCGGTCTGACAGGTGGGCCCCACCTGTCAGCCACTGCATTCCCGAGTCACCGCTGACCGCTGGACCCCACCGGTCAGTGAGACATCTAAGCAAGGACCGTACTGACATGTGGACCCCATGAACAGTAACCGGACCCACATGTCAGTAGCACAGAGAACCAAAAAGTAAATAAAAATGGAAATTAAAATGAATCAGGGGCTGACAGTGGGCCCCACATGTCAGAATTTAATTATTTTTGGAATTGACTGGAACCGAGAACTTTGGCTGCTTATAACTTCTTCATTTTAGCTCCAAATTGAATGAAGCAAATTTTTAAATTCATTTAAATTCAAGATCTATCTAATGGAACCAGAACCATAATTTTTGAAGTTTGTTTTATTTTCTAGTGATATTTGAGTGATTGATTGCTTTTCTTTTATTTGGGTATTCCTGTGACCAAGGCGAGTTAACACCTTGACCATTTTGAACCTATGATCTTGCAAAGTAATTTCTCTTAAATATCAACATGCATGCTGTTAATTCCTGTGGTAAAATATGTTCATTTCCTGAAATGATAGCTATACACCTACTGTAATGCTTGCTTATAATGATCCGTTGAAATGCTTGGACATGTGAACCTTGTCGCCTTAGCAAAACATATACTATCATAGCTTTTTATCAATAAGTCCGAATAAATATTGCGTTGCTTAGTAATGCTAAGTAATACGGGGGTACCTTGCTGCCCCCAAACACAACACTTGCCAAATATGATGAGCTTTGGGACAGTCATGGGTGGAATGACTGTAGTAAGCGGGAACAATATTTTCTATATCTCCGAAAAATCCCACAAAGTGCTTAAATACCTGGATGGATGGATTGGGGGCTGGAATGTGGTGCAGTGGATGCACAAAGAAATGTGAAATGTGGTAGAACCATCCAGGTAGCTCTAAGGTCTGAATCTTGTCATGTCACCCCGTGTAAAACAGTACAACCACAAGTCTGTAAAATACAACTTGGCTAAGTAAACTTATCGAAACCCCGGACTCATCTCACTGGTTGGGGTTTGAAGGGGGCTACGCTATGGCAAGGGGGCCTGAAGGGACACCAGTGGAGGGTGAAGTTTCCCAGCTGTCCTAACGTCGCGGGTAGGAGAAGTCCGATCGGCGTTAGTGGCTGTGGGAAACATCCCGCGCATAGATGGGACCCACCGCAAGTGGGAGCAGCCCATATGGTGAGATGACAAAAGGGGCTAGATACTTTGAAAAGTCACTGTGAGGGTCTGCTCAACCACATGACTAAGGAATCGTGTGGGTCAACGAGTTGATCATCTCTTGTGGTGAAAGTGTACAAACTCTGCAGAGTCAAAACTATTCGAATAGCCGTGCCCACGGTCAAGGGCTGACATGGGAACTTAACTGGATATAGTTCTGTTTTAAAAACGTTGGAAACTGGGAATGGAAACTTGAAGGGCGAAGGACTGCCCTGGTTTGGAATTGTCCTGGGTGTCGTCCCAGTGGTAAGTTAAGCGGCTATAACGCTGAAGAAATTGCTATATGGTGCAGATGCCATGTAACGGTGGATAGAATCTGTGTCAATTATAAGATCAACTTACTTTATAAACAAAAGTTTTGAGTTTAAAATTGCTAGGTCTCAGGATTTTACTATAATTGTATTCAAAAGCACTCTCCGCAAAATAAAATGAGCCCAAGCCATCCTTTGATTAGCCATGCATGTTAAATATTGCATTCTGCGTGTTGACTTGCTGAGCACGGGGTCGGAGTGCTCATTCTCGCTTTTGCGATAAAATTCAGAAATAGGAGTTCAAGATCACTACGCCCACGAGGAGGCCCCCGCCAACATCGACGGAAGCAAAGGCGTTAATTAAGGCGTAGGCCTCGGTGGTTAGGCTTAGACAAGTAGACTCTAGGCGTTGTGTACATTTATGTTACTGGGACCCTGGTGCCATATATTGTACACATTACCCTACTGGTCGCTTGCCTGTGGAATTTGGGTCTACTTTTGCTAATTATTCCGTTGCGTGCTTGTAATGATGACATTTGGCCAAAACGGCCCTTATGTAAACAGTCACCCGATGTGGTGTAGTTCAACTCTGTAATACTATTATGCGATGTATGTCATGATTCAGCAATGTACCTGTGTGCACTAACTACTGATCCAGGGATTAGTGCAATGAGACACAGTAGATTTGGATTGAAAAATCAGGGTCTGACAGACCACCCTGTAGCTCCGCCCCTGATTCAATAGTGAATGGAGCTCTGCCCTGTTTCTGTTTCGTCGCAAGCCAACTGCCGTGGGCAAAAGAAACATTTTCTTTATGGCTTTTGATATTTTTCTACTGTAACAAGTTTATTTAACACTGTTATAGCTGGGAGCTTTTTATCCATTTGGTGTAGCATTGATAAAATGGCCCCAAGGTCACAATATCAACTTTGAAAAGCGTAGGACAAGTAGATTGAACATATCATTAAAAGGTGGAAAGAGCATAAGTGCGAAGTAACTTAATTTATGGAGTCTGTATGAGATTCCACAGGGTGAATGATCTTTGCCTCCTTTTTAACTTCTGTAAGATCAACCTATTTGGCTTCTTCACTCAATTAGCTATGAGAAACTACTACGATAATATGCATCTACGTTGCGCGGATACTTCCCAAAAGTCACGTACCGATATCGGATACTGTATCAGATACGGATACTGCCCCGATACGCGCCGATATGTATCCTGTAAGTATCGGAATTTATTGATTATTCAAAAAAAAAGAAATTAATTCCCGATACTTCTTCGATACTTCTCCGATACTTTTCTGATACTTCTATCCTAATATCCCCACCAAGCCATCCAGATCCAGATCTGAAACCCACCCACCCGCGCCTCCACGCCTTCTCACGCTCGGCCAGCGCCTCTGCTCGCCCGCCGCTCGCCCAGCGCCTCCGCTCCCCCGCCGCCTCCGCCGGTCTGCCTCACCCGTCGCCGAGCCCGCCGTCTCCGCCCGTCGCGTCACTCGCCGCCTCCGCCCCCTCCGGTTACCCGTCGCCTCCGCCCGGCGCCCGTCCCCCCCGGCCTCCGGTCGTCACCTCAGCTGCCGCCTCCGCCACTCCGGCAGTCCCCTCCCGCCGCCGACGCCTCCGCCACTCCGCCAGTCCCCTCCCGCCGCCGACGCCTCCAGCACTCCGCCAGTCCCCTCCCGCCGCCGACTCCTCCAGCACTCCGCCAGTCCCCTCCCGCCGCCGACGCCTCCAGCCCTCCAATTCAGTATGTGCTCTGTGCTTTTGCTATTTGTTGATAATGTATTGGATGATTCAGTAGGGGAAGTGATCAGTGATGTTGTTTGTTGTCATTAGTTTGTTCATTTGCTATTGGTTGTCCCGATCAGATATGGCATCTAGTGGTGTATTTGGAGGCTCGAGTGCATCGTGTAGCACTGGTACTAGTGCGTGTCCTGGCTCATCCAGTGGAACTGCCTCGGCTAGGAGCATCCTAAATGCTGCTCGTGTGGTACCTTCAAATGACAATAAAAAGAAGCCGCTTTGGAGGTATGTTGAGTTGCTACAGAAGATTGGGAGTGGTGCAGGAGGGAATGCACGATCTAGATGTAGGCTCTGTGATCATATTATCCATGGGAGCTACTCAAGAGTTAAAGCACATCTCTTGAAGATAGGAAATTATGGTGTGAAGGTGTGTCCAAAAGTTACAGTCGATGTGCTCGCTCAACTTCACGACGAAATTGCTAAAGCGGAGGCAGTGAATGCAAGAAGCTTGCCAAGGGAAGTTCCACTGCCCACAGAAGGGTTGAATGTGAGGAAGAGAAGGGGGGTTTCAGCTATTTAATCAAGCTTCCATAATGAAGGTCGTAGCCAGCTTGACGCTTTGATTGCTAGGATGTTCTTTACCGCAGGTTAATAATATCTTTCTGCACTAACTACTCTCCTTATCTTACAATGTTACATTTAGAAATTAATTTGGACCCCTTTGTTCATTTGTAGGTATACCTTTCAATGTAGCAAGAAACCCTTATTTTAGGAAAGTATTTACCTATGCTGCCAACCACAACTTGGGTGGCTATGCCCCTCCAAGTTATAACAAGTTGAGGACAACTCTTCTTGTGCAAGAGAAGACACATGTTGAGCGAATGTTGCAGCCCATCAAGTCAACGTGGAGCTCAAAAGGTGTGAGTATTGTATCAGATGGGTGGTTTGATGCTCAAAGGCGTCCACTCTTAAATTTCTTGGCCGTAACAGAAGATGGACCAATGTTTTTAAAAGCAATCAACACTGAAGGCGAAATAAAAAAAGGAGTATATCGCCGAGAAGATGATAGCTATAATTGAGGAGGTTGGACCGCAGAATATTGTCCAAGTGATAACTGATAATGCAGCCAACTGTAAAGCCACGGGGTTGATTGTTGAGCAAAAGTATCCCCACATTTTCTGGACCCCATGTGTTGTCCATACTTTGAACCTTGGCTTAAAAAACATATGTGCTCCTAGGGAAATTGGTGATGAGGCTTATGAAGATTGCCATTGGATTAGTGAGGTTGCGGCAGATGCTAATATTATAAAGAATTTCATCATGAATCATTCCATGAGGCTGTCTATGTTCAATTAGTTCAGTAAGTTGAAATTCCTTGCCATTGCTGATACGAGATTTGCTTCTACTATTGTGATGCTCAAAAGGTTTCGTTTGATCAAAGAAAATCTTGTGTTGATGGTAGTGAGTGAAAAGTGGAGTACCTATAGGGATGACAATGTGGGGCAAGCACAGTTTGTCAAAGATAAAATTCTGAATGATGTGTGGTGGGATAAGGTGCAATACATCCTTGATTTCACTGAACCTATTTATTCTATGATACGAGTAGCTGACACCGACAAACCATGCCTTGATTTGATCTATGAGATGTGGGATACAATGATTGAGAAGGTAAAGGCTACAATTTATCGCCATGAAGGGAAAGAATCTCATGAGGAGTCTAATTTTTATAATATTATGGAAGAGATATTGGTTTCTCGATGGGCAAAAAGTAATACCCCTTTGCATTGTTTGGCACACTCACTAAATCCCAAGTAAGGCCTTTTGCCTTTTAAGTTTTTATTGCTTGCTTTTAGATTTCAATTTTAGGACACTAACTTTAGCATACCCTTTTTAGGTATTATAGTGAAACTTGGCTTGGTGAAGTTCCAAATTGCCAAGCTCCTCATATGGACATTGAGATTTCGGAGATGAGGAATAAATGCTTTAGGAGGTTTTTTGTTGGTGATGAGTTGCGATATATCAAACAACAATTTGCAGATTTCTCGTTGTTTGGAAGTGGATTTAATTCCTTTGACTCAATTGAGAATAGAGTCCATCTAGAACCAAAGTAATGGTGGGGAATTTATGGTAACAGTGCCCCAGATTTGAGAAAATTTGCATTGAAGTTACTTGGGCAGCCAACATTGTCTTCTTGCGCTGAAAGAAACTGGAGTACCTATGGTTTGATCCATAGTTCAATGAGGAATAGGTTCTACACTTACCATCTTTTTTAATTTACCATTTCTTATACAAGCATTGGATTTCATTGCAATTGCACTATTGTAGGCTTAACTCTGGACGTGCTGAGGACCTCGTATTTGCGCACCACAATTTGCGCCTTCTTTCAAGAAAATCTGAAGAGTATTACACTGGCCCATCAAAAATGTGGGATGTTGGAGGAGATAGCTTCGAATTCTTTGATGGCAGTGCTCAATTCCTTCAACATGCTCACCTCTCACTAGATGAACCAGACCTTGAGAAAGTATTAGAAGATCTTGGGGCGCTGGACTTGTCTCCATCAGATGGTGGACCTTTGGTCGAATCAGAAACAACTCCACAGGATGGAAGCAACAATTAGACTACACATTTGTCTTCTGTCATGTCTTTTATCTAGCTATCTTATTATGTAATAGTTATGGTCTTATGGACTTATGGTCTGTTGAATTTGAACACTTGGACTGGTTGAATTATGTACTAAGTTTATTTACTAAGTGGCCTGTTGAATACTTCCTTTACTACCTACTATCAATTATGATTCATGACTTGTGATTTTGTTTTTTACTTCTTTATTTGTGTACATGTACTTATCTATTCTATTATTTTTCGCAGATGGTTCATTATATTAGTCTAACAGCCAGGTGGGAGAACTGAAGTATCAAGCAAGTTGCTACATCAATATTAAGGTATTCTCAATTCCTTATAAGAATTCATTAATTTCTTATTTTTATCTTTACTATATATTATATTATATTATATTATATATATATACACACACACGTTCGCCGTATCGGTGTTTTTAGGAAAATGGCGAATCGCGGTATCGCCGTATCGCGTATCCGTATCCGTATAGGGGTATCTGGGCTTCCTAGATATGCATAGCAAAAATAAGCACAAAATAGAAGACAACAAACCAAAAGAACAAAATAAGCAATAAACGGGCCAAAGTATCAACTGGTCGGTCTGATCATAGGCATCACACCAATCTACTAGGCCTGGATGGTCTAAACACTCGGGTCACAACAGTCTGACTAGATCGGGGTAGTCTGACCGCATGGGTCACAACGATTTGACCACTCACATTCCAGAATAGAAAACAGCTTGCAATCAAGAACTTAAATAGGCCTAACTTCTAATCTACTGAACCAAATTTTGGACTCAAATAGGTCAAACATAGCTTCTCAGGATTCTACAAACATATTACATCAATGGATCACAAGCTACTTAACAAAATATTGAACTTTGACAAAAACAAGGTAGATCATATCAAAATCGGGCAAACTGAGGAAAACATGAAGAACTTGATATAAGGATGCCTAGATAGATGGGATCTACCTTCTAAGAGGTTATTCTATCATCTATACATCCTTAAGGAACCAACAAGATCAAGAAGGAAGGAAATCCAAAAAAAAGAAAACGAGCAAATCAAAAGGATAAGGAGAAATCATTGCAAAGCTCATTTGAGCCAAATTTGAATCTTTATTTCACTTAGAGACGAATTTTTAAAGCCACTTCACTCTTAAAGGACAGAGCTCACTCTCTAAGAGTACACACACAAAGTTTTTCTCTTAGAAACCCCAACCCTAACTCTCCCAAAAGCCTCCCTCAAAGACCACCTAAACCAACTTCTCCCCCTTACATATGGAGGCTCACACCACCAAACCCTAACCAACACTTTCAGTTGGGCTTCATTCACTTATATAGACTAACCCGTTAACCAACATCATATCGTGTTTTACACACACATGCTTTTTAAAGCGGCTCATCAAACATCACGATAGCCCAAAATGCCAATCCAATCCATTAAAGCATATATGCATGCTTTGACACTATCGACGATCGAGTCACCAATTTTAAGAAATAATATGAGAAAAATAGCTAAAATCCTTGAGAGAACAGGGATGCACTTTATTTTAATGAACTAGTTACATGGTGCATTTAACAAGGCATCAGACTAGCCCTAATTACACTAAATGAGATATCAATTGTATTGTCTAATTGCTTGATCCAAATTGTCTTTGATTGTCCTCCGTTCTTCTTTTGTCTAGCTTTATATACGGATGAAGAGACGCCAATTATCCACTGGGGAAGATGCTTTATGGAATCAACACGTATGATCAGGGTGGCGCTTATTGTCAGAGAGAGGATGTCGTATCATTGGTTGTTGTCAGTGGAAGTCAAACGTAGACAACAACCGCATGGCATTTGTTGTTAGTGGCTTAGGCCCGAAACGTCATTGTTGTGGCTACAGACCAAACAGAGAGAGAGATGGTAGTGGAGAGTGATGAAGATAAGTGTAATGGCCTGGGTCTCTCCCCATGGCTGGTACTCATATATATATACACATGAGGAGTGCTTTTACAGTTATACCCTTACATCTGGTTATCCCCTCTTGGGGCAGTTATGTCATTACACATGGCCTATTCTGGGCCTTATAATCTCCTACCAGGCCTGCTGGGTTTAGGTGGGGGCCATCCCTACGACAGGAGCCTCTCATGGTAAAGGGCTTCACAAGGCCGAAGCCATGTTGCCGAGTCCTTTGGCCCCCTCCGTCCCCGCGGCCTGTGAACCTGTCCAAACTTGACCCGGGGCTGCGCTGCGGCCGAAGCAGATGCGTGCTCTACCGGCCGTCCACGTGGTGAAGCGTGCTTGGCGCGGTGCGGGCCTTGCGGCGTCGTGACCGTCAATGTGACGGCGGACTCCCGGCATTTGGACTTCTGAGGCGCGCGCATTCCGCAGTCGTTGCGACCTTGCCGCCTGGTTGGGTGCTTTTTAATGACGGTTGGCTTGCCAGGGGGCAGGCTGTCGCATCGTGCAGTGTGCCTTTTCGTAAATGGAGCGTGCGACGGTTTCCGGAGAGCACGCGGTGGGGTGCGGACGGTTGCTCTTACGCGCCCCTGGTAGCTGAACCGCCCGACCCCCTGCGCTTGTGCTTCCGTCGGTTGGCATGCCTCCACGCTGGCGACTCTTCGCCTAGTGAGGCTGAGTATAAATATGTTGGCGCCGGGGGCCGCTCCCTAGACATCCCTTGCTGTACATCCCGTACCTGTCCATGGTTAAGTTATCATATGTAGGGAAAGTTTTGTGCACCTGCGTTTGATGACTGCGTCGACCGGCGTCAATGCCTGTGAGCACCGGTGAACAAAAGACGTCCCGTTTGTGGGAATGCTTCATCGCTTGATGCGGAAATGGCAAGGCCTGACTTGCTCTCGTAGACAGATATGGAGTCATCCATACGCTTTGCTCGTGCGAACGAGCATATGCTGGTGTGGCGACTCATATCTGCTTACGAGATCATGTCTGCTCTTGCCGCAATATTGATTTTTGCCTGTCTGAGTTATGGTGGTCGTATGTGCTGTTCTCCCTTCTTCAAGCTCGCTCCATCCCTATTCTTTGCATGGGTGGCCGCGGAGGCTGGCGCCGAAGTCGAAGTAGACGCGCGCGCTCCGTCCCCTACCCTTCGAACGGGTGGCAGTGAAGCTGGCGCCTAGTCGAGGTAGACGTGCGCGCTCCGTCCCCTACCCTTTGAATGGGTGGCAGCGAAGCTGGCGCCTAGTCGACGTAGACGCGCGCGCTCCGTCCCCTACCCTTCGAACGGGTGGCAGCGAAGCTGGCGCCTAGTCGAAGTAGACGCGCGCGCTCCGTCCCCTACCCTTCGAATGGGTGGCAGCGAAGCTGGGGCCTAGTTGAAGTAGACGCGCGCGCCCCGTCCCCTACCCTTCGAACGGGTGGCAGCGAAGCTGGCGCCTAGTTGAAGTAGACACGCGCGCTCTGTCCCCTACCCTTCGAACGGGTGGCAGCGAAGCTGGCGCCTAGTTGAAGTAGACGCGCGCGCTCCGTTCCCTACCCTTCGAATGGGTGGCAGCGAAGCTGGCGCCTAGCCCAAATAGACGCGCGCGCTCCGTCCCCTACCCTTCGAACGGGTGGCGGCAAAGCTGGCGCCCAGTCGAAGTAGACGCGCACGCTCCGTTCCCTACCCTTCGAACGGGTGGCAGCGAAGCTGGCGCCTAGTCGAGGTAGACGTGCGCGCTCCGTCCCCTACCCTTCGAACGGGTGGCAGCGAAGCTGGCGCCTAGTCGAGGTAGATGCACGCGCTCTGTCCCCTACCCTTGGAACGGGTGGCGGCGAAGCTGGCGCCTAGTCGACGTAGACGCGCGCGCTCCGTTTCCTACCCTTCGAACGGGTGGCGGCGAAGCTGGCGCCTAGTCGAGGTAGACGCGCGCGCTCCGTTCCCTACCCTTCGAACGGGTGGCCGCGAAGCTGGCGCCTAGTCGAGGTAGACGCGCGCACTCCGTCCCCCACCCTTCGAACGGGTGGCAGCGAAGCTGGTACCTAGTCGACGTAGACGCGCGCGCTCCGTCCCCTACCCTTCGAACGGGTGGCAGCGAAGCTGGCGCCTAGTCGAAGTAGACGCGCGCGCTACGTCCCCTACCCTTCGAACGGGTGGCGGCGAAGCTGGCGCCTAGCCCAAATAGACGCGCGCGCTCCGTCCCCTACCCTTCGAACAGGTGGCGGCGAAGCTGATGCCCAGTCGAAGTAGTCGCGCGCGCTCCGTCCCCTACCCTTCGAACGGGTGGCGGCGAAGCTGGCGCCTAGTTGAAGTAGACACGCGCGCTCCGTCCCCTACCCTTCGAACGGGTGGCAGCGAAGCTGGGGCCTAGTTGAAGTAGACGCGCGCGCTCCGTCCCCTACCCTTCGAACGGGTGGCAGCGAAGCTGGCGCCTAGTTGAAGTAGACACGCGCGCTCCGTCCCCTACCCTTCGAACAGGTGGCAGCGAAGCTGGCGCCTAGTTGAAGTAGACACGCGCGCGCTCCGTTCCCGACCCTTCGAACGGGTGGCAGCGAAGCTGGCGCCTAGCCCAAATAGACGCGCGCGCTCCGTCCCCTACCCTTCGAACGGGTGGCGGCGAAGCTGGCGCCCAGTCGAAGTAGACGCGCGCGCTCCGTTCCCTACCCTTCAAACGGGTGGCAGCGAAGCTGGCGCCTAGTCGAGGTAGACGCGCGCGCTCCGTCCCCTACCCTTCGAACGGGTGGCAGCGAAGCTGGCGCCTAGTCGAAGTAGACGCGCGCGCTACGTCCCCTACCCTTCGAACGGGTGGCGGCGAAGCTGGCGCCTAGCCCAAATAGACGCGCGCGCTCCGTCCCCTACCCTTCGAACAGGTGGCGGCGAAGCTGATGCCCAGTCGAAGTAGTCGCGCGCGCTCCGTCCCCTACCCTTCGAACGGGTGGCGGCGAAGCTGGCGCCTAGTTGAAGTAGACACGCGCGCTCCGTCCCCTACCCTTCGAACGGGTGGCAGCGAAGCTGGGGCCTAGTTGAAGTAGACGTGCGCGCTCCGTCCCCTACCCTTCGAACGGGTGGCAGCGAAGCTGGCGCCTAGTTGAAGTAGACACGCGCGCTCCGTCCCCTACCCTTCGAACAGGTGGCAGCGAAGCTGGCGCCTAGTTGAAGTAGACACGCGCGCGCTCCGTTCCCGACCCTTCGAACGGGTGGCAGCGAAGCTGGCGCCTAGCCCAAATAGACGCGCGCGCTCCGTCCCCTACCCTTCGAACGGGTGGCGGCGAAGCTGGCGCCCAGTCGAAGTAGACGCGCGCGCTCCGTTCCCTACCCTTCAAACGGGTGGCAGCGAAGCTGGCGCCTAGTCGAGGTAGACGCGTGCGCTCCGTCCCCTACCCTTCGAACGGGTGGCAGCGAAGCTGGCGCCTAGCCCAAATAGACGCGCGCGCTCCGTCCCCTACCCTTCGAACAGGTGGCGGCGAAGCTGATGCCCAGTCGAAGTAGACGCGCGCGCTCCGTCCCCTACCCTTGGAACGGGTGGCGACGAAGCTGGCGCCTAGTCGAAGTAGACGCGCGCGCTCCGTTCCCTACCCTTCGAACGGGTGGCGGCGAAGCTGGCGCCTAGTCGAGGTAGACGCGCGCGCTCCGTTCCCTACCCTTCGAACGGGTGGCCGCGAAGCTGGCGCCTAGTCGAGGTAGACGCGCGCGCTTCGTCCCCCACCCTTCGAACGGGTGGCAGCGAACCTGGCGCCTAGTCGACGTAGACGCGCGCGCTCCTTCCCCTACCCTTCGAACGGGTGGCAGCGAAGCTGGCGCCTAGGCGAAGTAGATGCGCGCGCTCCGTCCCCTACCCTTCGAACGGGTGGCGGCGAAGCTGGCGCCTAGCCGAAATAGACGCGCGCGCTCCGTCCCCTACCCTTCGAACGGGTGGCGGCGAAGCTGATGCCCAGTTGAAGTAGACGCGCGCGCTCCGTCCCCTTCCCTTCGAACGGGTGGCAGCGAAGCTGGCGCCTAGTCAAGGTAGACGCGCGCGCTCCGTCCCCTACCCTTTGAACGGGTGGCAGCGAAGCTGGCGCCTTCGCCCCGTGAACACCGCCGCGTGGGCGGTGACTTGGGGTGTTGTGATGCGGTCTTGCGTTGTAAAAGTTCCTGGAATCACGCCGGCCCCTGGTCTGCCAGGGTTAGGTTCGCGTACCGCGCGACCCGACGCGCCCGGGGCACGCGGCGGCCTATGACTGGTGGGCGGTGGGATGTGGACGGTTGCGTGTTTGCAGCCGCTCGCCTCTTCCCTAGGTAAGGGGGACACGGGGCGGGCAGTGAATGGCGCGGCGCCGGAGCTGTTGTGATCCCCTGGCCCACTGGTGCGCCTATAACAGCCGCTAGGTAACGCCGTGTTGTGACGGTCCTTGGCGCCCGTGGTCATGGCCTTCCCGCGTTGGGTGGGGCGTTGTGCTGGACGGGCGCTTGTACGACTGCGGTCGCGCCTCGTACACGGACCTTCGCGACCCTTCGCTTTCAATTACGGGGAATCGTGCGGGGCGGGTCTTTACACCGCTGCAGTTGCATCTGGCACGCGGACCGTTGCGACGCTTCGGTAGTAGCGGTATGGGCGAGGTGGCTTGATATAGCCCCCCCGTAACAGCGTCCCCGCACCTTTACGCCCTCTTTGCTGTCTGCTCCGCCTTCTACACCTTCGCGCTATCTTCACCGCTGCAGTCTTTCCGTGGGAAGCGATGGCCTCCAGTAGCGAGCGCGGACAGGCGGTTGGTGGCCCTGACGTTCGCCAGCGATCCTCGCCGTTGACGGTGAAATACGCGCTCCACGAGCGCGACCCGGCGGCGGCGGACTAGGAGCGGCTGGTGGCGGAGGAGGAAGGCACTTTCTCCGGCGAGCTAGGCCCCTCGCTCATGACCGAGAAGACGATCCAAGGGCTCCTGCGTGTGGGGAAGTTGTCCGGGCCGCAAGATGTACGATTGCCCACCGCCGACGAGACGGAACCGCATCCCGAAAGGTCGGAGGCGGTTGTCTTCGTTGCCTTTTTCGACGCGTGGCTCCGGATCCCAGCGGCGGCGGTGGTGGGCGACGTGCTACGGACCTTCGGGCTGGAGCTGGCGCAACTGACTCCGAACGCCGTGGCCCGGCTCGCGGTGTACAGCTGGGCCTTGCGCTCGGGGGCATGTTGGCCCAGCGCGTCACTGTTCGCCTATCTCCACGAGGCACGATGCCAGCCGAAGGGCCGGAAGGACGGGACGCTGTCAAGCTTCGGTAGCGTCACTTTTATTCTTCGCCCGTCGTGCAAGAAGCTCTTCCCTGCGAACTCAACTCGTGGGAAGTGGGAGTCTTACTGGATGAAGCGGTGGTTCTACCACCGTGTGGAGAGCGGGAGCGGCCTTGAGTGCACAGGCCGACCAATCGCGTTCAAGCCTTCGCCCGGCCGAACGCTCGATGATGAGGACAAGCGGAGGGTCAAGCGGCTCGTAGGCGTGGCCGCCCGCCTCAACATGCGTGACCTCGCCGAAGAGTACGTGATGTACGGCGTGGCGCCGCTTGCCTACGACTGGCGTCTTGCCGCCGAGAGGCGTCGAGACGACAATGTTTCGCCATGGGTTTGCTCGCTGCCAGCGCCGCCCGGTCCTCGTAAGCCTCGATCGCGTCCCTCCTTTGTTGACGCGAAATGCGTTGTATGCTGACGCTATTCTCCCTTACTTCAGGGATTTCCTTGGAGGAGGCGGAGCAAGCCACGCGCGTATTCCTGGGGCCGTACACCGCCAGGGAGCACAAGCAGCGCGCGTCTGCTATTGCCAAGGCGGGGCTGGGGCAAATAAACCGCGTGTGCGAGGTCCTGGGCCTTGCCGTGCCGGACCGTGTCGCTCCAGACGATGGTGGAGCGAAGAAGAAGAAGGCTCCGTCTCGAAAGAGGGGCCGCAGCGGGGCGCCTGCCGCGCCTGCTGCTAGTGTTTCCGAGAGCGCGGCGGACGCGGAGTCGGACTCGGCGAGGTACGCCGACTCGGGCTTGGGTGGCGCAGGCGCCGAAGGCGAGGTATCTTCGGTGAGCGTCCCGGACGGCGGGTGTGCCGCGAGCGGCCGAAGGGGGGAAACCTCACCGCCCGCCGAAGTCACCGAGGCGGAACCCGTGCGGACCAGCGATGCCGAGGTGGAGCTTTCGGCCGTGGTCGCTGTGGCGCCGGAGGCGCCTCCCGCGGGGGCGCACGAAGCTGTGCTGCCCCTACCGACAGCAGCAGCAACCGAGGTGCCCCCTGCGACAATTGCCAACATGGAACCTTCGCCCCTGGGCGCGGTAGCCACGGGGGCTTCGCTAACCACGGCTGCGGGGGCGGTGTCGCCGCTGGCTGCCCCGGCTAAACGGCCGTGCTTGCGGCCGGAGCTCCACCAGACACCACGGGGATTCGTCGTGGCCGCGGGCATCAGAAGCTTGTGGGACTCCCGCGCAAGCGCCGGAGACCCTGCGGCATACGCGCCGTCTGCCCCCCTGGCCACGCCGCCCGCTGCGCAGGGACAGCCGTCACCCTCCCCGCACGCAGAGGCTTCGGCCCACGGCGGGACCATTCCTTCTGCTACCGAAGGTTAGGTGGCTTAGCTTACTCTGGTGTGTGCTTGTATGCCTTGGGGCACTCACCCGTATCCCTGTTCGCAGCGTTGCTCATTCCGGAGGGGGAGCACCTAGCGGAACATGGGGCATCCGAGCGCGTAAGCCCTGCGGACTTCGTGCCACCTCCGGAGACGCTGAGGGCGTGGCGCGGGATCGTGAATGACGCGGCCGCCAGTGTCGACCCGCAAGTGCTGCAGGTCTACGGGGCGGGGCGCCTCGAGGACGCCTTCGAGGTGTCTGGGGTTAGGGTAAGTACTCATGCGACCACCCCTGGGTTAGCTGAGCTCGCTAAGTCTTTGCCTTCTGCAGACGCTTGTGCTGGGGCAGGCCCTGCAAACGGCCTATGCTCGTGGCCGAACGGCACTCGAGGATAGGCTGCGGGCGGCCGAGGAGGAGCTGCGCGAAGCCTCTGGCGCTCGCTCGGCCCAGGAGGCCCGCATCCACCAGCTGGAAGCAGAATGCGCCGAAGCGAGGGCGCACGCCGAGAGACTTGCTGCATCGGCTCGGGAGTCGGCTGCGGTAGCTGCCGAACAGAGGTTTGCGGCGGAGCGGGACGGGCTCCTGGAGCAGGTCGCCTCGCTAGAGAAGGAAAAGGGCGAGCTCGCCCTGACTCTAGCGGAGCGTAACCAGACGCTTGGCGACGCCTCGGTGGTTGCGTGGGACGCCATGCAAACGCTGGAGAGCCATCTTCAAGGGCTGGTGGCAGAGGTGCCGGACCGCGCCTTCGGCCCGGAGGAGTTGTCTCGGACGCTCCACTGGGTCGGGGATGCCGCCAAAGTCGTGCGCGACGCGGCGACGTCCTTCGGCACCCACTGCGCATACACGTCGGCATGCTTGGTGTGCGCGCTCCTGCAGCACCGCGGTTGTACGCACGTCGCCGGGCTGGATGACCCCCATCTGGAGATGCCTGGCGGGGCCGGCGTGATGTCCGGCGCCGTCCGCTCCGCTCGCCGTGCCCTCGGGCCCTTCTTCGACTGGATCTGGGGTTACGTCGGGCCGGATGCTGCACGGATCGAGCTCCAGAAGTCGCTCCACGAGACAGGGAGCCTCGGCCAATTTCTGGACGGGGTCCCTCGACGCGATGATGGGGGCGCTGGGCCCTCCGAAGGCGCCAGGAACCCGCAGGTCTGACGCCGTGGCGCCTAGGTGTAGGCGTGCGTTGTACTTTTCCCTGTTTTTGCGAATAAAGTACACACTTGCTGCATGCATTCTGACCTTCACCTATATCCCGGGCAGCTTCCTTGCTGGGGCCGGCTTCTTGCGGCCGACCTTTCAACCCGGCGACGCCTTCGACGCTGGCGAAGGACCGAAGAGTCGCTGCACTTTTGGGCGAGTCGGCGTTCTTCGAGCGGGGCCCCAGCTTTAGCACGTGTTAAGGACGAACCCGCAGGATAGCGGCCTAGCGTGGCAAGGATGTTGCCGGACCTTTGTACTTGTGATTTTTCCAGTATGCAGACTTCCTGGCATTTTAGGATATGCGCTGTGTGTTGATGCCCCCGTTGGCGAAGTAGCTGTGCCAAGGTTCCTTAGAACGGAGAGCCAGTGGACTGGCGCGTGCGGAGGGGGACCTCGACGCTATGACTTCCTTTATAGTCCAGGGACTCGCGCGTGTGGAGGCGGACCTCGACGCTACGTCTTATTCAGAGTCCGTGGACTAGCGTGTGCGGAGGCGAACCTCGACACTACGACTTCCTTTATAGTCCGGAGACTCGCTCGTGCGGAGGCAGACCTCGACGCTACGTCTTATTTAAAGTCCGTAGACTGGTGCGTGCGGAGGCGGACCTCGACGCTACATCTTATTTAAAGTTCGTAGACTAGTGCGTGCGGAGGCGGACCTCGACGCTACGTCTTATTTAAAGTCCGTAGACTGGTGCGTGCGGAGGCGGACCTCGACGCTACGTCTTATTTAAAGTCCGTAGACTAGTGCGTGCGGAGGCGGACCTCGACGCTACGTCTTCTTTATAGTCCGGAGACTCGCGCGTGCAGAGACGGACCTCGACGCTACGTCTTATTTAAAGTCCGTAGACTGGTGCTGCGGAGGCGGACCTCGACGCTACGTCTTCTTTATAGTCCGGAGACTCGCGCGTGCGGAGGCGGACCTCGACGCTACATCTTATTTAAAGTCCGTAGACTGGTGCGTGCGGAGGCGGACCTCGACGCTACGTCTTCTTTATAGTCCGGAGACTCGCGCGTGCGGAGGCGGACCTCGACGCTACGTCTTATTTAAAGTCCGTGGACTGGTGCGTGCGGAGCTAGGCTCGACGCTACGTCTTATTTAAAGTCCGTGGACTAGCGCGTGCGGAGCTAGGCTCGACGCTACGTCTTCTTTATAGTCCGGAGACTTCTGCGTGCGGAGGCGGACCTCGACGCTACGTCTTATTTAAAGTCCGTGGACTGGTGCGCGCGAGGGCGTCCCCCCGGTGCGTCTTTTGTTTATACTCAGGCCCGTCACCTTTGGCTACGGCGAGTGCACACGCGAACATGTGACTGCGATTTATACTCAGTCCCGTACCCCTGGCTACGGCGAGTGCACACGCGAACGTGCATCTTTGTTTATACTCAGGCCCGTCACCTTTTGGCTACGGCGAGTGCACACGCGAACATGCGACTTCGATTTATACTCAGTCCCGTACCCCTGGCTACGGCGAGTGCACACGCGAACGTGCGTCTTTGTTTATACTCAGGCCCGTCACCTTTTGGCTACGGCGAGTGCACACGCGAACATGCGACTTCGATTTATACTCAGTCTCGTACCCCTGGCTACGGCGAGTGCACACGCGAACGTGCGTCTTTGATTTATACTCAGTCCCGTACCCCTGGCTACAGCGAGTGCACACGTGAACGTGCGTCTTTGATTTATACTCAGTCCCGTACCCCTGGCTACGGCGAGTGCACACGCGAACGTGCGTCTTTGATATATACTCAGTCCCGTACCCCTGGCTACGGCGAGTGCACACGCGAACGTGCGTCTTTGATTTATACTGCGGGAACGCGCGCGTTGGCTAAGCCTGCGCGCGCCTTCACCGCATATTTGCGCGTGATAAAGAAAGATTAGCGACAAACGGCGATCTTCATTACATCCCCGTTTGCGCGGGTGAGCAACTACAAAGGAAAAGGATAGATATACTAACTGTTTGCCCTTGGTGCGGCCGAAGCCTCTAGTCGCTAGTCGTCTGCAGGGCCCGCCAGGGCGCGTGTGAATGGCCCCACGGACCTCCGCGCGGTGGCGCCAGCTCTAGGAGCGCTGATGGGCTTCGCAACGCGGGCACCTGGTACCTGGCTCGATGCGCCGGGCCATGTCCTGGTCGCCTCGGATGGTGATGATGGTCCGGGGACCCGGGATCTTCATGCATAGGTAGCCGTGATGTGGTACCGCGCCGAAGGAGTTGAGGATTGGGTGGCCTAGTATGGCATTGTAGGGGTACGGAAGGTCGACCACATCGAAGGTGGCATCTTCGGTCCGCACATTGTCATCTCAGCCGAAGGAGACTTGAAGGCCGATTTGGCCCAGCGCCCGCAGGGGCTGTCCCCCGAAGCCCTGCAGTGGGATTCCCGAGGGCCCCAGGCGGCTTCGGGGAATCCCCATCTGGTCGAAGGCCGCCGCAAACAATACGTTCGCGGAGCTACCACCGTCCACCAAAGCGCGCCCCACGTCGCATCCCGCGATGGTGACCCGGATGACCAAGGGGTCCTGATGAGGGAAGTCCACACCCTGGGCGTCGTCGGGTGTGAATGTAACTTCATGCTGCGCCCAATCCGGCGGTACTTGCGCTGGGTATGCCGCCACGTGATGTAGTCTTCGCGCGTAGGCCTTCTGCTGCCGTGCCGAGGCGAATTCCAGCGCAGAGCCTCCGGATATGACGTTAATGACCCTGCGGTAGGTTGCGTCCGGGGCCTGCAACGACAGGAGGCCCTCCCAAGGCTGCTGTACGTGAGCTTGGATCCGTAAGGTGCCTTCCTGGGGTTGCATCCCTTGCGCCTGTACCTGCATGGGGGCCTCGTATGGGAATTGGACATGGGCCACCGCAGGCGGGCGCGCCTCTGGGTTCCTGTCCCTGGCGACGCTGTCGCGGAGCGCCGCGATGGAGGTGCAGGTGCGGGTATCATGATTGCCGCGACCGTGGACTACGCACCACAATCCCTGATGCTGGTCGTCGTAATCTCCACGACCCTTATCGTCGCGGCCCCTGCCACGGCCGCGTCCCCGGCCACGGCGCCCCCGACCGCCTTGGCCCGCTGGAGCACCCTCGTCGGACCCACCTTCGATGTCGAGGACGTACCGGTTTCGCCTCGACCTCTGCTGGCCGCGCTTGGGCTGATCGGACGACTCCTTATGCGAGGCATCCCTGCGGTCGGGCGCGTCCCTGGGCGACTCCTGCTTACGTTTTCCCTTCGAAGAACCGCCCTTCGGCAGATCTTCGGCTTTTGCCGAGGCTCCGGCCTGGTTGGCGTCGGAGTCGTCACCTTGCCTTCACCGTGCGTCTTCCTCCGCCCTGGCATATTCTTCCATCTTGTCGAAGAGCTTCGCCACCGTCTTGATTGGCTTTCGCGCATTGTACTAGGCCATCGGGCCCGGACGAAGGCCCTGTATGGCTGCATTAACGATGGTGGTTTCGTTGACGTCTTTCACTTGGCATCGAATCTTGGCGAAGCGTTTGAAGTAGTCCCGGAGCTTCTCCGAGGGTTTTTGCTTCATGACAAAGAGCTAGTCGGCGTCGACTCGGTCGACATAGTTTCCTTGGAAGTTGTTGTGAAGGCGGACGCGAAGCTGCTCCCACGCGTAGATGGAGCCCGGCTCTATGGTAAAGAACCAAG
Source organism: Dendrocalamus latiflorus (assembly GCA_017311315.1). Lineage (NCBI taxonomy): Eukaryota > Viridiplantae > Streptophyta > Magnoliopsida > Poales > Poaceae > Dendrocalamus > Dendrocalamus latiflorus. Next base: position 12,144,593 of record CM029616.1, on the reverse strand, counting down.
AGAGCGCCACTCCTTGCAGCGCAAGGGGGAGTCCCTTCGCCTTCGTGGTGTCGTCTCCGCCCGCGGCTTCGATCGCGGTTTCGTATACGCGCACGAACTCACGGGGGTCCGTGTCGCCTTTGTACGAGTCGATGGCGCTAGGAAACTTGAAGTCTTCGGGCCATGCCGCCTGCTGCAGCCCTGCCGAAAGCGGGGACTCCGGATCCACGCGCCGCAGCGGCACGCGGCTAGACGTGGGGGCTTCGCGACTGTCCGCCCTCTCCGGCGTGGGCTCGGACGCGATTACTGGCGCGGCCTGCTGACTCCGAGCCTCTTGCATATCTTTGACAGCTCCGCGAAGGTCCCCTAGCTCCCGCTGGAACGCGTTGAGAGCCGCCAGTAGGGCACCTTCCATCGCCGGTGCAGGCGGGGTCGGCGGTACTCCCGACGGGCGGATCGGCGCGGGGACGACCGCGTCGCGAGGTCCCGAGCTGCCGGTCGCTCCGTCGTGGCTACCTCGAACCGCCCGGTCCGCGCCGTCAGCGAGGGTTGCAGTGGGGGCGGCGAGGTCGGCTGTCGTTGCGTCGGCGGGGTCGGTTGTCGCCGCACCCGCGTTGACGTCTTCGACCGTGGGGTCCGTCCCCGCAACGCCGGTGGCGGGGTGGGTCGTCGCGGTGCCGGTGACGAGGTTGGTCGTTGCGGTGCCGGTGACGAGGTTGGTCGTCGCCGCGCGGACGTCGACGTCTTCGGCCACCGCGCCTGCCCGGCCGCCTTCTTCCCCTTCGCCGCCGCTGAAGAAGCTTTTTTCGGTGCCATCCTTCTTCTTCGGTCTTCAGGCTTGTCCTGTCCTCCCCACGGACGGTGCCAACTGTTGTGGCTACAGAGCAAACAGAGAGAGAGATGGTAGTGGAGAGTGATGAAGATAAGTGTAATGGCCTGGGTCTCTCCCCATGGCTGGTACTCATATATATATACACATGAGGAGTGCTTTTACAGTTATACCCTTACATCTAGTTATCCCCTCTGGGGGCAGTTATGTCATTACACATGGCCTATTCTGGGCCTTATAATCTCCTACCAGGCCTGCTGGGTTTAGGTGGGGGCCATCCCTACGACAGTCATGCTGCTTACAGTGGATAAGGCATGTGTTTTATCCACTGCACTGAAGGAATATTCTGGAATTGGTTCCTGGTACCAATTCACAAAATCTCCGACTAGTCATCTAGTCAGGCAACACACACGGTGTATTTTTGACCAGGTTACTCGGGGAGCAACCCTTGGGGGTTTACAACCATGGATTCCCTTGGCTTTAACTAAATATTAAAACCGTATTTAGGGATTTATTTTAATCCTCATCAGACATGTAGGAATCGAAGAAGCTTTTCAGAGGAAACTCTAAACACACATTTCTCCAGATTTAACTTAAGATTATATCTTCTTATGTTAATGAAAGTTTCTTGCAGATCGGAGATATATTCTCTGATGTTGATACTTTTCATGACCAATTCATCAATATAGGCCTCTATGTTATGGCCAATCTAAAAACTAAAGGTTTTTACATTAACCTTCGAAAAGTAGCATCAGTGTTTTTGAGACCAAATGACATTTTGATGTAGCAAAAAGTGTCTTATGGCGTGACGAAGAAAGTTTTTTCTTGATCTTCTTTACTCATGCTAATCTGGTGATAGCCTGAATAGATATCTAAAAAGCTTAATAACTCACACCTGGAAGTAGAGTCAGCAAGCCATCCTACGGACAAGCTTTATTAAGATCTGTGAAATTGATACACATTCATCATTTTTTGTTACTGTTGTGGTTACAAACCAAACAGAGAGAGAGAGAGCATGGTAGTGGAGAGTTAGGTGAGCAATGCTTGGGGGTTTCCCCATGGCCTAGATGGTTTATATATATTCACATGGGGAGAATTTTACAGCTATAACCTTACACCCAAGTATCCCTCTCAAGGGCAGTTATATCATTATACATGTCCCATTTTGGGCTCTACAACCTCCTAACAGGCCAGCTGGGCTTAGGTGGGGGCCACCCCTACAACAGGAGCCTCTCATGGTGAAGGGCTTCACGAGCCGAAGCCATGTTGCCAAGTCCTCTGGCCCCCCTCCATCCCTGCGGCCTGTGACCTTATAAGATGTTAGACAAAACTGGGTCTTGCTGGCGCAGCACGTCTTGATGGTGTGGACACGGGGCGGAAGTTGTTGCCAAAGGCGTCCTCTAGTTACGAGGTGTACGCTCCGAACGGAGCTGGTCCCTTGACCCGAGGACGTGGAGTCGAGGCGGGCTCCGGAGCCATCGTGCAGGCTCAAAATGGCGGTGGGCTCCGACGTCACGCACTTCCGATGGTGGGTGAGAATCGAAGTCGCTCCACAGAGGCAAGTCGGTGGCGACGTCCCCATCTTTAGCGCTTCACTGCAGCGATTTCCGCTACAGCCAGGATGATCCTGATTCTCAAAAATAGGCCCACCTCTGTTCCTCTGCCTTCTCTGATAGCGTTGCTTGACGGGAGAACAAGCGTTAATAACGTGATCAGAGAAGGTTGATGAACAGACGGAGGCCTGTTTTTGACTTCGTCCAAAACTTATCGCGAATTCTCGGTGGCGCCGGCTGATCGTGGGAGAGGGCGGACGGTTGAATTTTTGCCGGCTGGCGCCTCCCGATCACGGGGGGCAAGGCGGCTTTATGTACCTCTTTGCGTCAGGCGACGTTCTCTCTTCGACGTCGAAGAGTCGGGGCGACTGATTGGTGGCCAGCATTCCACCGCGGAGTCGAAGTTGCTGGTAGAGCCGCCTCGTGGGATCAAGGCCAAAGTTGAACTCAAAGTTGCTCCGCGGAGGCGGAGCTGATGTCGAAGTCGGGGTTGAGGTGACTGGTTAGTGGCCCGCTGGCACTGCATTGATGTCAGTGGGCCACACCACGCGACTGCATGACCGCACACATGCCATTCCCGAGGGGATGGACGCATGGCAGGGCGTGATTAACACGTCGTGCGCTATCAGACTGTCGCACGACCGCAACCGCACGCTTCATCCCGATGGGGCAGGACGCGTGGTAGCGCGGGATTGGCGCTTCGTGCGTCGTCAAGTGGTTGCAGCCGCGGTCGTGTGGGTGGGCGGCCGCGCCACTTCGGCTTCCACCTGTTACGCTTCCCAATCGTGGGGGAGGCGAGCGGTTTGGCTTCCACTGGTTGGGCTTACCGGTGGTGTGGGAGGTGAAGGGGCTTTATATACCCCCTTTTGGGACCACGCCGGCATTCTGCTTCACATATCTTCTACTCCCTTGCTTTTTGTCACGCTGTGCTCTCGCCCCTTTTGCTGTTGCGCCATTCTCGTCGCCGTCCAGTTCCCAAAGGACAATGACCCATGGCAAAGAACGTGCCCACCGGGCCGGTAGTGACGCCCCATCCCGGCGGTTACCGCCGATCGAGGTAGAATACACGCTCGAGGAGCGTGAGCCATCGCTGGTGGACAAACGGTGGGTGGCGATGGAAAAAATGGAGGGTGCTTGCTCCCGCGTCTTGGGCCCGACTCTCACGACGGAGGAGACGATCCGAACCCTGCTGCGCGAACGGAAGCTATCGGACCACCGCGAGGTGCGGTTGCCAGCCAGCAACGAGACAGAACCACGTCCAGAGAAGTCGGAGGTGATCGTCTTCATCGCTTATTTTGAAGCCGGTCTTCAAATCCCCGTGGCCATGATCGTCGGCGCTGTCTTGCGGACCTTCGGGCTGGAGCAGACGCAATTAACCTCGAACGCGATAGCCTGCCTTGCCGTCTATCGCTGGGTGCTATGTACGGAGGCATGCTGGCCTAGCGCCTCGCTGTTCGCATTCCTCCATGATGTGCGGTGCCAGCCGAAGAAGCTGGCAGGGGGGACGTTTTCCAACTTCGGCAGTGTCAACTTCGTCTTACGGTCACAGTGCGGGAAGATTTTCTCTACCAACTTGACCCGGACGAAGTGGGAACCGAACTAGATGAAATGGTGGTTCTACCACCGCGTAGCGAGCGGCAGTAGCCTCGAGTGCACGGGCCACCACTGTCGTTCAATACCTCGCCAAGCACGCCGATTGACGAAGATGATAGACGGAGGGCGTGAAGGCTTGTGGGGATCACCGCCCGCTTCAACATGCACGACCTCGCCGAGGAGTTCGTCATGTATGGTATGACACCACTTGCCGATGGGTGGCGCATCCAACCTAGGGGAATTCGGTGCGACGACGTCCGCCCGTCCGTGTCTTCGCTGCCGAGGCCTTCCAACTCACGTAAGTCTTGGGGTGGAGCCTCGCTTTTCCCTTTCTCTCCTTTTTTTGAGCTGAGTCTGGTTCGTCTCACCTGTAGGGTTTCTCCTAGGGGACGCGGAGCGTGCGGTGGCCGTGTTCTTCAGGCCGTATGCGGACAAGGAGCACAACCTGTGCGAGGCTGTGACTGCGGAGGCGAAGCAAGGGCGAATAAACCGGGTGTGCGAGGCTCTGGGCATTTGCGTGCCAGAGCGCGCCACTCCGGCCCCGATCCGGTCTCGCCGTCGTGACGACGACGACAAGGAAAAGGGTTGCCTTCTCGACGGAGGGCCCGGTCCTCCGCGGCTGTGTCTGGTCCGTCGGCTGCCACTCTTGTCAGCTCTACCGGAGTTGACAGTGCGGCGGACGCCGACTCCGACTCGGCGAAGTATGCCGATTCGGACCTTAAGGCACGTGCAGAGGATGAAGACGAGGGGTCCTTGGGCGGTACCAAGGACCAAGGGTGCAGCGCAGACAACCAGGAGGGGGAAGCGTCCTCGCCTGCGGCGATTGCCGAGGCGGAGGAGTCCTCGCCCCAGCCTCCAAAGGCTAAGTGGCCGCGTACACGATCGCCCTCTCATCAGGAGAGGGGGTTCGCTGTGGCGACCGGGGTCAGGAGTCTGTTGGAGTCCGACTCCGACATAAAGGCCCCCTAGCCTGGTATCCCTGCAGCTCCCTCTGAGGCTGCGGCGACCGGGGTCAGGAGCCTGTTGGAGTCAGACTCCGACACAGAGGCCCCCCGGCCCGGGGAGCCGGCTTCTTCAGGGGGCACTGGTATTCCTATGATTCCCTCTGAGGCTAAGGGGACACCCCAGCGGAGCCCGTTGGTTGATGCCGAAGGTAAGCTCAACTCCCTTCGTACAATCCTTTGGGGCATCCGTAGGGCTCTAACCACTACCCTTTAGTATTGGCAGTGGCATGGTCCCTCGGGCGCGGACAATCTTCGAGGGGCGGGGACGTTCCTTTGGGATCGATGCCCGGCGCCCTCGAAACTGTCATCGCAAAGGCCACGCAACCGAGCTTAGCGGACTTCGTCCCTCGGCCGGAGGTGCTGCGGGCGTGGCGGGGGGCCGCGGACAGTGCGGTCGTGAACCTGGATCACCAGGCATTGCGGATGTGCGGGTCGGAGCTCTTGGGAGGCGTGCCAGAGGCCTTGGAGATTAGGGTGAGTACACGACCTTTAGCGGTGTGTCGTTATTTAGGAGTTTGTAAAGGAATGCGCGTAGGCTACGAAAGCAGAAAATAAAACTTTTCTACTGCGCACACAAGGACATCATGCTTAAGGAGGGATCATGGATCGTTACCACTAGACGCACAGCACAGCGGAAGAAGAGTTGGAGAAGCCGATCCAACCACGCGCATCGAGGTAGTAGTGGAAGTAGCCGATCGTCACGAACAGATCGTCTCCTCCACGCGATCAACCACACCACGAGCAGATCCAATCTGTAGGTTGTTGATGCCGATCAACGCCGCAACGAGCAGCGCCTCCACTGGTATCCACACGTCCGGGGCTGGAACACCGATCGCGAGTGTACCAGCACTCGTGTGCGGCTAGGGTTTGGCTCGGGAGGTGGCGGCTAGGGTTTGGCTCGGGATTAAAAGAAGCATGCACCCCTCAGCCCCTCGCCTCCATATATATAGACCTCCTCACTTGGGCCTCGTGGACCGAGGCCCAATAGGAGTATATCCAGATCTCTATCCGAATTGAGCCCACATCCGAATCACATTCGAATTAGTGTTCCAACCCGTTAAGTGTGCAACCCTGTAGGTTCACGTATACTTGGTCGCGACCCAGAAACGCCTTTCCGGTCACCCTGTTAATAGCGGCCTCTAGTAAGACATATTAACCCCAAAGTATACGTAAAGATCATATCGGCTGAACCTGTAATGTTCTCATGTACGAATCCCTTTGCCTCACGATATAGATTGAGCTCAAGGCGAGACATGTGTCATCCTCTTAATAGCTCAATCACTCTCTCGATTCCGTGATGGATTATAAACTCGTGATTGACTCCTCAATCACCTTGGCATGGCCATGCACTTTCATAATCCATTACATCGAGGGCCCCAGAGATTTCTCTCCCATAAGGAGGGACAAATTCTATCTTGATCATTCACATCCCACTACATGTTTCATGGCAAACCCGAAGACTACTTTTATGACTACCCAGTTACAAAGTAGTGTTTAGTAGTCCCAAAATAAGCTACTACGCATGTTGGGAACCATGATGATCTCAAGTCTAAGGATTCTACATAAACACTACTTGACACCAACTGATGACACATGGAATCTATGCAGTGTCTCATGGCGGGTCTATCCAACATATGTTCACTAACACATGTCCATATTATTGATCTGGTATCACCATACCATGATCCATGAGACATGATCATCAATCAATACATATGCTGATCTTTTAATCATATTTGTTCCTCATATGATATATGATCAGGGATCATTTAGAAATAGCAACATTTTAGCATTAAGAGTCTCATGAATAAGTCACATATTCATTGATCAATAATGATAATGTCTATTTCAAGGAACAAAGTAATGCATCATAAACATAGTATGTGACATATAACATCTCCATGTTGCCTCTAGGGCATATCACTAACAGTTTGCTGACCGCTGCGTCGTGCAGACCCTCGCCCTTGGCCGGGCGTTGCAAGCAGCTCACGCCCGTGAGCAGGGGGCGCTAGAGGACCGGTTGCACGCTGCCGAGGAGGCCCACTCCACCAAGGATGACCGCATCCGACTCCTGGAGGCAGAGTGTGCGAAGGCGATTTCAGACGCAGAGGCGCTCACAGCGGCGGCGCAGCAAGCGGCCACCGAGGCGGCACAGCAAGCGACCACCGTGGCGGGATAGCGAGCGGCTTCCGAGGAGCGTGACGGCTTGCTCCAGCAAATCGCTGTGCTGGAGGAGGAGAAAGGCCGCCTTACTGCGTCTCTTGGGGTGTGGGACCGGGCTCTGGGCGATGCCTCGGTGGCAACGTGGGACGCCATGCTGGCTCTGGAGGGCGCCCTCGAAGACCTTGTCACTGAAGTGCCACCTCACTCCTTCGGCCCCGAAGAGCTATCACGGATGCTCCGTCGAGTCGCGGAGGCTTCCAACCTCACTCTCGGCACCGCCAAATCCTTCGTCAACCATTGCTCCTTCGTGACCTCGCGCCTGGCCTTTGCGCTACTTCATCACCGAGGCTGCCGGCATGTCGACGAGCTGGCTGACCTTGAGTTGGAGATGCCTGCCAGAGCCAGGGTGATGTCAGGCGCCGTGCGCTCCGTTCGTCCGGCCGTCCGGGCCTTCCATGAACGAATCTGGGAAGCGCAGCGAAGCTAGAGCTGCGACGGACCTTGTGCAGCTAGGGAAACTTTGGCCAATGGCTCGACGAAGTTCCACGGCGTGGCGGAGGCGGCGCCGCTGCCGCGGGGCATGGCGTGAACCCACAGGTGTGATGCCGGGCTTCTAGTGTGTTGGCGTGCATTGCCATGTATGCAGCCCCCCTTTTTATGAATAAAGTGGAAGTTGCCCCGGTGTTCTGACCACGTGTATCACTGTGCTCTGGGCAGCTACTTGATAGGAACCGGCTACTAGTCTCTGACCTCGTGACCCGACGGCGTCTTCGGCACTGGTGGTGGGCCGAGGATTCGCTGAACTTCTGGGCGGCCCGGGCTTCCGCGGGCGAGACTCCAGCGCAGGCGTATGTTAAGGAGGAGCCAGCCGAGTAGCGGCTCTGAATACCCAAGGATGCTCGTACATTAGGTCCCTACCGAACCCCCTTGTAAACATTCTTTGACAGATGCAAAAAGGACTTTGGTTGAAGTACGTGTCGCCATCACTTTTCACGATCGCGCTTGCCTCCGATCAATTCGTAGGACTTGATGCTCTACAAACGCCTCTCCTTCCCCTACCCTTCGAAGTGGTGGCAGCGGAGCTGGCGCCTAGTCGAAGTAGACGCTAGACGAGCGCTCTGTCCCCTACCCTTCGAAGTGGTGGCAGCGGAGCTGGCGCCTAGTCGAAGTAGACGCTGGACGAGCGCTCCGTCCCATACCCTTCGAAGTGGTGGCAGCGGAGCTGGCACCTAGTCGAAGTAGACGCTCGAGCACTCTGTCCCCTACCCTTCGAAGTGGTGGAAGCGGAGCTGGCGCCTAGTCGAAGTAGACGCTCATGCGCTCCGTCCCCTACCTTTCGAAGTGGTGGCAGCGGAGTTAGCGCCTAGTCGAAGTAGACGCTAGATGCTCGAGCGCTCCTAAGCACGCCCTGGGGCCACGCTTCGTATTTATACCCCGTAGAGTGCGCGCAGGGACGACATCCGTGCATCTTATTTATACTCCGTGGAGTGCGCGGGGACAACATCCGCGTCTTATTTATACTCCGTAGAGTGCGCGCAGGGACGACATCCGCGCATCTTATTTATACTCCGTGGAGTGCACGGGGACAACATCTGCGTCTTATTTATACTCCGTAGATTGCACAGGGACAACATTCGCGTCTTATTTATACTCTGTAGAGTGCGTAGGGACAACGTCCGCGTCTTATTTATACTCCGTAGAGTGCTCAGGGACAACATCCACGTCTTATTTATACTCCGTAGAGTGCGCAAGGACAACATCCACGTCTTTGTTTATACTCACGAAGAGTGCGCGTGTTTACCGCGTGTCTTTGTTTATACTCACAGAGAGTGCACGCATTTACCGCGTGTCTTTGTTTATACTCACAGAGAGTGCGCGCGTTTACCGTGTGTCTTTGTTTATACTCATAGAGAGTGTGCGCATTTATCGCGTGTCTTTTTTTATACTCACGGAGAGTGCGTGCATTTACCGTGTGTCTTTGTTTATACTCACAGAGAGTGCGCGCGGAGGCGTCCCCCCGCGCGTCTTGACACAGAATGAAAGGCTTTTGAAAACAATGGACTTTATTAATGTCCCGTTTGCACGGGGGAGCGATTACAAAGAGACAGGGTAGTAACCACTGACCGCTCGACGAGGGGAGGCGCGGGGGTCGCCGCTCCTGTGGCGGCACAAGGGGGAGCCTCTAGTGCCAGGGTGGGCATGGCGAGAGGTCTTGTGGACGACTCCGAGCTGGAGGAGCTTCGCTGCGACCGGCTTGGCTTCCTGCTGTCACTCGATCAACTTACGCCAAAGCTTCAACTGCCTCGCTAGTGGTTGCGTACTTGTTAGCCATATCGAATAGATCAATGATCATTCTTAGAGGTTCCATTGCAATTTGTAAACCATTGGTTCCTTAACGTAGTTATGCAAGCCTGAATAATAGAAGAATTTGCAACATCTGAAATGGAATTACAACCTAGCTAAACCTCTTGATATACTTTCAGAGAGTCTCATTTGGTTCTTGCCAGGTTTGGTAGAGGTATCTTCTTTCCCGGGGCGATAGTACCGGTGACAGAAGTTGACAGGGGTGATGTCATTCTAGTGAGAAACATGGAGTGAGCAAGGGAGCACGGGCATGGCCTCCACCCAAGAAATGTGATGATGCGATCGGTTTTGTCGAAGGATGACTGGATTGGGCTAGTCACAGTGACGTGCATAGAAACCAAGGGATCTTCTTGTGCGATACTTCCTCGACACTGCTAATAGGGAACCAAGGTATGGAATATGTAGAGCGGATGATGGTGATCATTTAGTGGCAAAGAATTAGGTTTTTGGTTCACCGAAGGTGATGAATCGACGATGAAGAACATAGTAGATTAGTTTCAGGAAAAACTTGATTCTTGCCAAACGACTACACGGAAATCAAATTAATTTTACAAGAGGGTGCAAGATAGTTAGAAACATGAAGTGACATGAAAGGAACTCAAGGAAATTCCTAGAGTGCTCAGAACACAAGTTGGAGTGACAAACAATTTTTGGGAACAGAGGGCTCTCGGTGACAGCGGTGTTCTGGGATTTTAGAAGGCTTGGTGAAGATTGGAAAGGGTTGAGAGGGGGCACAGGTCGTATATAAAGGCTCAAAAGTGATAAAAATAGACTCGAATTCGTAGAATTTGGTTTTGAGTTGGTTTGGGAACAGACGAGACAAAAAGCAAATGGATGAATATATCACAAAGAAACTAGAAGTAATAAATTCCATGTGTGATTTGGAGCATCTTTTGTTTTGGCACGACGTAGAGATAAGGTTTGGATGGAGATTTGCCTTGGGAAGGGCATGGGAGGTGCTAGCTCTGTTGGCTCTGTCTGTTCGGTAGAACCGAATGGAGAAGATGAGCAGTGAAGAAGATGATCAGTAACCCGGGAGTAGATAGAAAGAAAGAAGGAAAAAATAAAAGAAAAGATTGACCAAGAAAAATAGAACGAACATTTTCTGGAGATTCGGATTTGTGGATATTTGAATTTGAATTTTTAGAACTAGAATTTGAAATGGAAATTCGGATTGGAATTGGAATTTTTGAGATTTCCTTCTGGAATTACATATAAAATTCAAATAAAGTCTAGACACTTTTAAATAATTAATTTTGAGATTTCCCAGGAGGACCCCTTGCGGATTCAGGCTCACGTGCAGTAACCCCAGGAAGGCCCCTTGCGAATCCAGGCCCCGGAGGGAGGCCAGCGATGGGTTATAAATGTCATCTCCGGGGGCTCTTCACTGGAGTTCTCCTCGGCGCGGCAACAAAAGGCCTACGCACGGAGGCTACACCATGTGGCAGCATACCCGGCACAGGCACCGCCGGAGTGGGCGCAGCACCAAATTACCTTTACGTCCGCTGATGCTGAGGGCGTGGAGTTCCCTCACCAGGATCCCCTGGTCATCCAGGTCGCCATCGCAGGATGCGATGTCAAACGCGTCCTAGTCGATCTGTGAACATCCTGTTCGCGGCGGCCTTCGACCAGATGGGGATCCCTCGAAGTCGCCTGGGTCCCTCGGGAATCCCACTACAGGGCTTCGGGGGTCAGCCGCTGAAGGCGTTGGGCTAGATATGCCTCCAAGTCTCTTTTGGCCAGGGCGACAATGCAAGGAGCGAGGATGTCACCTTCGACATCGTCGACATCCCACACCCATACAACGCCATACTAGGGCGCCCAACCCTCAACTCCTTCGGGGCGGTCCCGCACCATGGCTTCTTATGCATGAAGCTCCCGGGCCCGCAAGGTATCATCACCACCCTCGGTGACCAGGACCTCGCCCAGCGCATAGAGCTTGGTGCTCAGGGTCTGCCCCACAAGACCCACCAAGAATCTTAAGGTGGACGAGACCGCGCGAAGGCTCCCGATGACCACAAGAAGCACCGCGCAGGCCTTCCTGCGTTGGTCGCTCTAGCACTAGAGGCTCCCCGCTGGCTCTACCTTGCCGCCACAGCAGTAGCGGCTAGCGTCGTCTTTGTCCTTGAGCGGTCAGCGGTTAGTATCCTTTCTTTTGTAATTGCTCGCCCGCGCAAATAGGACATTAATAAAGTCCATTCATTTGCGAAACTTGTCTCACTTTGTGTTAAGACGCGTGGAGGCAAGCCTTTGAGCGCACTCTACGGAGTATAAATAACACGCGTAGAGGCACGCCTCTGCGTGCACTCTATGGAGTCTAAACAAGACGCGCGGAGGCATGCCTCTGCGCACACTCTACGTGAGTATAAAATAAGACACACAGTCTCCGCACGCACTCTAGAGGCAACATGGAGATGTTATATGTCACATACTATGTTTATGATGCATTACTTTGTTCCTTGAAATAGACATTATCATTATTGATCAATGAGTATGTGACTTATTCATGAGACTCTTAATGCTAAAATGTTGCTATTTCTAAATGATCCCTGATCATATATCATATGAGGAACAAATATGATTAAAAGATCAGCATATGTATTGATTGATGATCATGTCTCATGGATCATGGTATGGAGATACCAAATCAATAATATGGACATGTGTTAATGAACATATGTTGGATAGACCCGCCATGAGACACTGCAGAGATTCCATGTGCCATCAGTTGGTCTCAAGTAGTGTTTATGTAGAATCCTTAGACTTGAGATCATCATGGTTCCCAACATGCGTAGTAGCCTATTTTGGGACTACTAACCACTACTCCGTAACTGGGTAGTCATAAAAGTAGTCTTCGGATTTGCTATGAAACATGTAGTGGGATGTGAATGATCAAGATTGAATTTGCCCCTCCTTATGGGAGAGATATCTCCGGGCCCCTTGATGTAATGGATTATGAAAGTGCATGGCCATGCCAAGGTGATTGAGGAGTCAATCACGAGTTTATAATCCATCACGGAATCGAGAGAGTGATTGAGCTATTAAGAGGATGACACATGTCTCGCCTTGAGCTCAATCTATATCATGAGGCAAAGGGATTCGTACATGAGAACATTACAGGTTCAGCCGATATGATCTTTACGTATACTTTGGGGTTAATATGTCTTACTAGAGGCCGCTATTAACAGGGTGACCGGAAAGGCGTTTCTGGGTCACGACCAAGTATACGTGAACCTACAGGGTCGCACACTTAACGGGTTGGAACACTAATTCGAATGTGATTCAGATGTGGGCTCAATTCGTATAGAGATCTGGATAGACTCCTATTGGGCCTCGGTCCACGAGGCCCAAGTGAGGAGGTCTATATATATGGAGGCGAGGGGCTGAGGGGTGCATGCTTCTTTTAATCCCGAGCCAAACCCTAGCCGCCACCTCCCGAGCCAAACCCTAGCCGTTCGCGAGTGCTGGTACACTCGCGATCGGCGTTCCAGCCCCGGACGTGTGGATACCGGTGGAGGCGCTGCTCGTTGCGGTGTTGATCGGCATCAACAATCTACAGATTGGATCTTGCACGTGGTGTGGTTGATCGCGTGGAGGAGACGATCTGTTCGGGACGATCGACTAATTCCACTACTACCTCGATGCGCGTGGTTGGATCGGCTTCTCCAACTCTTCTTCCGCTGCGCTGCGCGTCTAGTGGTAACGATCCATGATCCCTCCTTAGCATGATGTCCTGGTGTGCGTGGTAGAAAAGTTTTGTTTTCTGCTATCGTAGCCTACGCGCATTCCTTCACACTCTTCGTGAGTATAAAATAAGACACGCAGTCTCTGCGCACACTCTACGGAGTATAAATAAGACAGGCGGTCTCCGCGCGCACTCTACGTGAGTATAAAATAAGACACGCGTTCTCCACGTGCACTCTTCATGAATATAAAGTAAGACACGCGGTCTCCGCATGCACTCTATGGAATATAAATAAGACACGCGGTCTCCACGCACACTCTACGTGAGTATAAAATAAGACACGCGGTCTCCGCGTGCACTCTATGGAGCCTAAATAAGACGCGTGGAGGCAAGCCTCCACGCGCACTCTACGGAGTATAAAAATTCACACGGCACCTCCTGGATAGCGCGCCTTCACGCGTGTCGCACCAGAGAGTGCACCGCTTTAGTAGCATGCCAGCCGCATGCATGCGTAGTGAAGCACAAAGCAGCGCTCGCACCTTTCTGCTATCCCCCTGCATACAAAAGACAGCGCCATGTAGCAGCCTTGCTCTCGGGTTTGCCCTTGCAAGATACGCCTGCGTGGCTGGGGTCTCGCAGACTCCACCCCCATCAACACGCAAGTGGCAGCTGCTGCCCTAGCACTTTCGTAATTAATAAGTGCAGGACGTGAGGGGTGTCAGCACCTGCTAGCCGCCCTGCATCGTCAGCGCACCATGAGGAATGATAGCAACGTCGAGCATGTCGATCACAGCAAGTAGCAGGCAAGAGAGGTGCACTCCCCACAAGCATTTGGTGCTGCTAGGTGCTACCTGCACCTATATGTGCGCTCTCGTTGGCACAATGGCCTCATGCCTTAGTGCACTCTACGGAGGGACGGAGCGCTCGAGCGTGTACTTCGAATGGGGGCCAGCTCCGCTGCCACCACTTCGAAGTGTAGGGGACGGAGCGCTCGAGCGTCTACTTCGAATGGGGGTCAGCTCCGCTGCCACCACTTCGAAGGGTAGGGGACGAAGCGCTCAAGTGTCTACTTCGACTAGGCGCCAGCTCCGCTGCCACCACTTTGAAGGGTAGGGGACGAAGCGCTCGAGTGTCTACTTCGACTAGGCACCAGCTCTGCTGCCACCACTTCGAAGGTTAGGGGACGGAGCGCTCGAGCGTCTACTTTGACTAGGTGCCAGCTCCACTGCCACCACTTCGAAGGGTAGGGGATGAAGCGCTCGAGTGTTTACTTAGCGCTTGGGCATTTACGGAACACTAAGTCCTACGAGCTGATCGGAGGCAGGCACGATCATGAAGTGCAACGGGAGCACGTACTCCAACCAAAACCATCATTGCATTCATAAAAGAATGGTTACAGAGATTCGGCATTACATTTGCAAAGAGCTAATGTGTATAGGTGTCCTCGAATGCCTAAGGACACTACTCGTCTGTCTCCATCTGAATGTACTCCCACGCCGAAGTCTTGCCCGCTGAAGCCTGAGCTGCCCAAAAGTTCAACGAGTCCTCGGCCCACCCCCAGTGCCGAAGACGCCGTCGGGTCATGAGGTCAGGGACTAGCAACCGGCCCTTATCAAGCAGCTACCCGGGGCAAAGACAGTAAAGTGATCAAAGCGCGAGGATAGTTTCCACTTTATTCATAAAGAAGGGGGAGCCATAGGGCCCCAACTTACAAAAAAACCACATACACCGCAACGCACCCCTACATTATAGACCCCGGCATCACACCTGCCCCGGTTGGCATCACCCTGGCCCCGGCTGGCATCTCCAGCTGGGGGTCGGCCAACTCGCCGACGTGCTGGCAGCCTCACTGCTGAAGCAGCGCAAAGGCTAAGCGTGAGGTCACGGAGGAGCGGTGGTTACCAAAGTCCTTTGTGGCGCTGAGAGCGAGGCCGGAAGCTTCCCCGATTCGACAATGTCCGTGACAATCTTCGGGACCAAAGGCGCGGGCGGCACATCAGCGGAGAGGTCTTCGAGGGCACCTTCTAGAGCCAGCATGGCATCCCACGCCACCACCGAGGCATCGCCCAAAGCCCGGTCCTTCTCCCCGAGAGACACGGCGAGGCGACCCTTCTCCTCCTCCAGCACGGCGATTTGCTGGAGCAAGTCGTCACGCTCCTCGGCGATCACGCGCTGTGCCTCCGCCGTGAGCGCCTGAGCATCCGAGATCGCCTTCACACCCTCCGTCTCTAGGAGTCGGATGTGATCATCCTTGACAGAGTGGGCCTCTTCGACTGCGCGCAGGGCCTCCTCGGCAGCCCGCAGCCGGTCTTCCAGCGCCCCCCGCTTGCGAGCGCGCGTCGCCTGTAGGGCTCGAGCAAGGGCGAGCATCTGCATAACATAGTTGTTAGCAAAATTCCCAAAGGAGGGCAGCATTATCAGAGTGCTACTCACCCTTATCTCCGAGGCCTCTAGCGCGCCCTCCAGGACCTTCGGCTCGTACGCTAGCAGCGTCTGGCGATCCAAATCGGCGACCACACTTTCCGCGGCCCCTTGCCAGGCCTATAGTATCTCCGGCTGTGGGACGAAGTCCGTCAACGCGGGTCACGCGGCCTCTACGGTGACAATTCCTAGGGCGCCGACTGTCAATGCCACCCCCGGAATATCCTCGTCCCTTGAGGGTTGCTCACAGCCGGGTTCCTCTGCTAATGGTAAAAGCCACCGGTCAGAGAGCTCTTACGGAAGCCTCGTACAATCGTATGGAGGAAACGAGCTTACCCTCGGCATCAACCGGCGGTGCCCATTGGGGTGTCCCCGCGGCCTCGAAAGGAACCACGAGAACACCGGTGCCGCCGGGGGCAGCCAGCCCCTCGAGCTAGATGGCCTCTGTGTAGAAGTCGTCCCCCCCCCCCCCCCCCCGATCCACCCCAGGTTCGCCTCCTCGGTTGCGGCTTCGCGCAAGTTGTGCTCCTTAGCCGCATACGGCCCGAAGAACACGACCACCGCACACTTTGCGTCCTCTAGGAGAAACCCTACAAGCAAGGTGAAGCGAAGTCAAAAAAAAGAGAAAAAAAGAGGGGAAGGAAGACCCTCAGTGTGAAACTTACGAGGGTTGGAGGGCCTCGGCAAAGAGGACACGGACGGTCGGACACCCATCGGCAAGGGTGTCACGCCGTACATGACGAACTCCTCGGTGAGGTCACGCATGTTAAACCGGAGTGCGATACCTACAAGCCTCCGCGCTCTCCGCCTATCCTCGTCATCGATAGGCACGCCTGGCGAGGTGTTGAATGACATTGGCGGCCCGTGCACTCAAGGCCGCTGCCACTCGCCACGCGGTGGTAGAACCACCGTCTCATCCAGTTAGGTTCCCACTTCATCCGGGTCGAGTTGGCAGGGAAAATCTTCCCGCACTGCGGCCGCAGGACGAAGTTGACTTTACCGAAGGTGCAAAACGTCCCTCCTTCCAGCTTCTTCGGAGCATCATGGAGGAACGCAAACAGCGAGGCGCTAGGCCAGCACACCTCCGTCCACAGCGCCTTGCTGTAAACAGCAAGATGAGCTATTACGTTCGGGGTCAACTGCGCCAGCTCCAGCCCGAAGGTCTGCAAAACATCATCGACGATTATGGCCGCTGGGATGCGAAGACCGGCTTCAAAATATGCGACGAAGATGATTGCCTCCGACTTTTCCGTGTGTGGCTTCGTCTTGTCGCTGGCAAGCAGGCGCACCTCGCGGCAGTCCGACAGCTTCCCTTCGCGCAATAGTGTTCGGATCGTCTCCTCCGTCGCGAGGGTCTAACCCAGGACACGGGAGCACAGACCCTCCATCTTCTCCTCCGCCACCCACCGCTTGTTCACTAGCGATGGCTCGCGCCCTTCTAGCACGTACTCCACCTCAATCAGCGGCGACCGCCGGGATGAGGCACCACCGCCGGTCTGATGAGCACATCCTTCACCACGGGCCATTGTTCTCCGGGAGTTAAACGGAGACGAGTATGGCGCGACAGCAAAGGAGGCGAGAGTACAGTGCGCGCGAGAGTACAGTGCACAAGAGAGCAAGGGAGCAGGAGGTATGCGAAGGAGAGTGTCGACGCGGTGCCAAAAGGGGTATATAAAGCCACTTTACCTCCCACACAGTCGGTAAGCACAACTGGCGGAAGCCGAACTGCTCGCCTCCCCCACGATTGGGAAACATAACCGGTGGAAGCCGAAGTGGCGCAGTTGCCCACGCGCGCCCCACCCTCTCAGGAACGGACACACGACCACGTTCATGACCGACTGACGACGCATGATGCGCCAATCCCGCGCTGCCACGCGTCCCGCCCCATCGGTACGAAGCGCGCGGTTGCGGTCGTGCGGCAATCTGACAGCGCACGACGCGCTAATCATGTCCTGCCACACGTCCGCTCCCTCGGGAATGAATGCGCGGCTGGGGTCGTGCAGTCGCACGACGTGGCCCACCTTCCATCACGCGTCAGTGGTCGGCGCGATTCTCGGGGCCATCAATGCAGTGTCAGCAGGCCACTAACCAGTCACTCTGACTTCGACTTCGGCGTTTACTCCGCCTCCGTGGATCAGCTCCGACTTTGACTTCCGCTTCGACCCCGCGTGGCGGCTCCACCGACCCTCCGACTCAGCCTCGCACATGAGGGGCAGCTCCATATCCCGCTTCGCCTGCATGTCCACGGAGCGAGGTCGGATGCAGACTCGGCTTCGTCTTGATAGACCACCTCCGACAGGTGGAATCCGAAGACATGCAAACGCTGGCATAATCCACAATGCCATCAACGCACCGTCCTTGAGCCGTGAGGCACCAGGTGGCCCTCCGATCTCCAGTCCGCGCGAAGACTCTGAAACCTGCTCTGATCGAATCTGTACAACGACGCCGGAGGCCACCTTAACTTCGAGTCTACGCAACGACCCCACGGCCCGCACATCAACGCCGTGTCCGAGGGATGGAATGGTCCTTCGACTCGGCTTTGTCAGGATGGACTGGCTCCGCTGGAAACATACAACTCACGATCGGAGGACACCTTCGACAGAGCACCAACTGGCGGACATCCAACCGTCCGTGCCCCCCTCGATCGGGAAGCGCGACCGGTCATCAGCAATAAGCCTTGATCAAGTACCCAAAAATAGGCCTCCTTTAGTTCATCAACATCCTCTAAATCACGCTGTTGGCGCCAATTCCGCCATGAAACAGTGCCATTACAGAATGTAGATGAACTGAAGAGGCCCATTTTTGGGGAATAGTATCACCTCAGTCGTACCCCGCTACAGACCGCAGGCAACGACGACGTTGCGATGCTAGCAGTGTATATATACCCGTTCCCCCCAGCTGGGAAGTGCAACCGGCGGGAGTTCAACCGGCGGGAGGAGAAGCGTCGCAATGGCATGTGACCATGACGCCTTAAACCTCACGGCACGCCAATCATGTCTTGCCACGTGTCTGCCCTCTCAGGAGCAAACGCACGACCGCTGTCGTACGGCCGCCTGACATGGTCCAACTCCCGTCGCACACTAGGGGCCGGCACGATTTTCGGGGTCATCAATGCATTGGCGGCAGGCCACTAGCCAATCACACCGGCGGCGATGCCGGCACTGGCTTTGCCCCTGCGGAATGACTCCGACCTTCATTTACCATCGGGGGTGCGCGACGTCGGAGCCCACCGCCACTTCGAGCCTGCATGACGGCTCCGGAGCCCGCTTCGATTCCACGTCCCCAGGTCGAAGGATCGGCTCCGTTCGGGGCGTACACCTCGCAACTGAAGGACGCCTTCGGCAGTAACTTCCGCCCTGTGTCCATGCCATTAGGACGCGCTGGGCCAGCAAGATCCAGTTTTGTCAAGTATCCTAGTGATATGCACACGCCTCGATTTAAGATGTGAGTTGGCCCGATCTTCCGTCGTAGGAGAAATCCGATAACTTGAGTTGTGACGTTGACGAAGGGGAGGCTAACCACGATCCGATCGGGACCAGCAACCTCGCAATCGCTACACCGCTTCTCGATTGGTTACCAACCGTGTCAAACACAATTGGCCTGCTCACGAAGAACGGCTCTAGCAAATCCAAGAGAAGACGCAAGAGCAATAGTGGAATATTTTGTGGGACTAATTTTCTGGACTTTAGGTAAACAAAAATTAAACAAATAAAACTAGGGGATAGATGAATTCCTACCGGCAACGTAGGCTCTGATACCACCTGATATGCACGCCTCGATTTAAGATGCATGCATGTGAGTTGGCCCGATTTTCCGTCGTAGGAGAAATCCGATAACTTGAGTTGTGACGTTGACGAAGGGGAGGCTAACCACAATCCAATCATGACCAGCAACCTCACAATCGCTACACCGCTTCTCGATTGGTTACCAACCGTGTCAAACACTGGCCTGTTCACGAAGAACGGCTCTAGCAAATCCAAGAGAAGACACAAGAGCAATAGTGGAAGAATTTCACTCGAAGATGAAATATTGATGAGACCCAATTGTTTTACAGTAGCTAGTAGCCATCATGCAAACAAGAATCAAGTCTGCCCTTAGTAGAAACATCAGGGGTATTTATACTAGGAACAACTGTAGGACCCAGATTTTACAATCCGGAATCTTCTGTGATTCCACCGCTCTATTCCCTGGATCAGTAGATAGTGCTCACAGATTACAGTTCTGAATATCAAGGTACATATCATGCGGAAGCGTAAATATAATAGTAAACTTACTCATGGGCCGATTAGGCCAAAATCAATAAATTGCAGCACCGGAAGAACGAAGCACACAGGTGGGACCTTCAGGACATGCCCACAGGCAGCCAACTGGAGGTGCGCGACCTAGCCCTTGACATCTTCATCTTTTCTGCCAGCTTGTCCAATCTTGTTGCTGAGGCGAGGTGATTTGATTCCTGATGCTGAATTTTGTCGCAAAAGCGAGTGTGAGCACTCCAACCCCGTGCTCCGCGAGCCAATACACAGAATGCAAATAAATAGTATGCATGGCTTAACAAAGGAGAGGCTCGGGTTATTTTATTTGCCAAAAATCGCTTTTAGTAGCTTTATCATTATTTAATCATAGTGTTATTGTTACTGCCTATACTCCACCTAGCGACTACAATAATCAACTTAATCCACCAAAATACACTTTCTTTATTGATTGCTGTCTAAGACACCAAACAGCGAGTGACATCATTTAATCAGTCCACTGATCATGCTCTTTTCCTATTGATTGCTATCTATGACTCTAAACAGCGATTATCATCAATTATGCAATCCACTAATCATACCTTCATTGCTGCCTAAATCCCCACATAGCGAGTATCATAACTTATATAATCCACTGATCAATTACCGATATCATTTATCTAATATCATTTATTTAGTCCACTAGTATCCTTTGCATTCTAAAAATTCTTAACAATCCTTTCGTTATTGATCCACAACCATAATTCTTCAATAACCAATCTTATTTTTCCATTATCTATCTCTAACTAATTCATGAGTATACATCCACCAAGAATATCATTGACCAAGTATACGATTCACTAATTTATTTCCACCAAGTATATTATTGATTAGGTCTACGATTCACCAGTATTCATCCACCAGGAATATCATTGATCAAGTTTATACTCCAGGAATTGTTATCATACCCCAAACTCCCAAAATCAATTCATCCATCTAGAAATTGTTCGAATCCTATTAATCCCTATATTGTCAACATCTTCCAAGAATTATAAATATCAGTGTTGTAATCCAACCATTACCTTTGCATTTCCTAATACTCCAAAAATCATATAATCCATCTATCTAGTCTATAAATCCATTTGGGCTCCACCAATTTATTTCTCCTAGATTCCACACCATTGTCTCCTATTTATGATCGACATGAATCCATCAATACATTTATATATATTTACCACAAACACACATCTCCTCTACTCATGACTCTATATATTCCTCCATATATTTCATCTTGTAAAAAGGGAAAACATTTTATTTTTGAATTATGATACATAGAAAAAATTCCCTGAGACCTAGCAGTTTTGAACAAAAACATAATGTTCAAGAAAATGCAATAATAATAGCGATTCAAATCAGGGCTTTCCACTGCACCATAGAGCATCTTTCAGCGTTATAGCCGCTTAACTTACCACTGGGACGACACTCAGGACAATTCAAATCAGGGCTTTCCACTGCCCTCCACTTTTTCCATTACCACCCACAAAGTTTTTGAAATAGAACTATATCTAGTTAAGTTCCCATGTCTGCCCTTGATCGTGGGCACGGCTATTCGAATAGTTTTGACTCTGCAGAGTTTGTACACTTTACCCACAAGAGATAAGTCCACTCGTTGCCCCACATGATTCCTTAGCCATGCGGTTGAGTAGACTATCACAGGACCTTTACAATGCATTTTTCCTAGCAGAGTTACGTCCGCTAAGGTTTCCACTTCCTTCGGGGTACGACCACCCTTCCAGAAGCCTCCTCTTGCGCCGTCACATCGGAGGATGTGGCCATCCTCTACCCGTCCGTGGTCATACCGACGCAACTCTTGCTAAGTCGATGCAAATTAGTTAGCCCCGCCTACACTTTGCCAGCTTGCGGTTGTGCTTGTTATACACGGGGTGACATGACAAGATTCAGTCCTTAGGGTTACCCGGATGGTTCTACCACATTTCACCTTTTGTGCAATCACTGCACCACATACCAGCCCCCAAACCATCCATCCAGGTATTTAAGCATTTTTAGGATTTTTCAGAGATAGAAAATATTGTGTCCACTTACTATAGTCATTCCATCCATGACTGTCCCCAAAACATATCATACTTTGCAAGTGTTGTTTTTGGGGCAGCTATGTACCCCCGTTTTATCTAGCAATACTAAGCACCGCAATATTTATTTGGACTTGCTGATAAAAGCTATGATAATATAAACTTTGCTAAGGCGACAAGGTTCACATGTCCAAGCATTTCAACGGATCATTAATAGTAAGCATTATATTGGGTATATAACTACCATTTTCTGGAAATGAACATATTTTACCACATAAAATAACAGCATGCATGTTGATAATTTAAAAGAAATTAACTTTGCAAAATCATAGGTTCAAAATGATCAAAGTGTTAACTCGCCTGGCGCGGTTTACCGCGGTCTTGAGCTCACACAAAGTTGTCTCATGCGATGATCTTTAATTTCTGGTCTTCATCGATCTCGGTCTTACTTGATCCATAGAATCTTCAGAACTCCCGTTTCTATGTACACGACAAACGACTGAATCCAAATAAAAGCAAATAATTCAAAAAGATCCAAATAAATTCGAATAAACTCAATTTAGTTTTATCATGAGTTAATGGGTGATTTCGGTCATTTAAGGTAAGGTCGATGGTAGAATACGATGGCTTGATCTTTTTATTAGCAATTTCTTTTATTATTTGGTATTTATCAAGGAAGTTCCATGAGTTAAGTTAAACCTATGAATAGGTGTGCGGGTTTACTGAGCATTATTTTGTTGAGTGTGATCGTTTCGGGCATATATGTTTACATTATGGTAAAAATAACCTTTTATTGCATGTGGTTATTTAACTAGAGTTACTATATTTTATTCATGCCTTCATTTGATAATTTGACTTCATTTAACTATTTAGTCTATAGTAATTATTCACATGCTAAATATTCAGATATTAAATATTATGTAACCTTATTTTACTTCCAAATTAAATTTACTACATTCCCTGGATTATTCCCAAATTGTCCATAATTTTCACCAAAATTTCATATGAGCTCTAAAACTTCTGGTGTTAGTTCCATTGGATAGATCTCAAATTTAGACAAATTTAGAAATTTGTCTCATCCAATTTGGAGTTAAAATGAATAAGTTATGCCCATTTTAAAATCTCAGTTCAAACTAATTCCAGAAAATATTAAAATCTGACAGGTGGGGCCAACTTGTTTTTATTGTTTATTTTAATTCTTCCTCAGGCCGCCACTGACATGCGGGACCCACCGGCTTAAATTTATTATTTTCGACCTCTCTGTCTATGGCAGGTGGGGCCCGGCTGTCAGCGGGCCACGCGTGCTGGCAGTCGCTGACAGGTGGAGCCCACCTGTCAGCGAGGAAAAATGGGCGAAAACTCAACCTCGGCGCTGCGGAGACGGAGGCTCGAACGCGTGCGGCCGAGGGACTTGGGGGGAGGAAAGGAGTGAGCGTTGCTAGCCAAGTGAGACATTCGGTGTTGCTTACCAGTACAGGGCGCGAATACCCCTTAAGCTATGCGGTGGCAGTGGCCGGGGCAGAGGAGCTCGGGGCCGGGGAAGGGCGGCGGGCGCGCCGGCGAGGAGGGACCGGGGAGGGAGCGGTGATGGCCAAAATGGAATCCCTGTGCCCTCTTGAGGTTGATAGCAGTGGCGGTGGCGGGCTGAGGAGGAGCTCGGCGCCGACGAGCTGGGGTTGGGGAGACGAGAAATTAGAGAGCGCATGAGCAAGAGTAAGGTCAGAGGAAGTTCACCAAGGGGGACGGAGGGGCTGGGGCGCGACGAGGGAGGCCGGCGACGAGCACGGGCGGCTGCTCGGGGAGGCGCTCGGTGACGGCGAACTACAGGCGATGGGAGGTGCGGGCGAGGGTGGGGGGAGCTTCACGGTGTGCCGGATATGGTTAGGGCGCTGGTAATTGGGTTCTAGCGGCGCGAATCGACGGGGAAGCTTTGGCCGTCGGAGTTGGGGACGAAAGAGCTCGTCGGCGATTTAGGGGCTCTAAGCTCAATTGCTTTCTGCGGGAGGGAGAGCGGTGTGTGGGGAGTCCAATGGGGGCCTTGGTGCCTTTTATAGATGGCCGGGCGGGGCTAGCAACGGGCAGCGCCGTGCGGTCACGTCGGGGGCGTGCGGCGGTGGCAGGCTGCAGCGACAGGCGGAAATGACCGGGCATTGCTGCAGTAGATCTGGTGTGATTTGCTCGTGACGCCTCAGCGCGGTAGCTGCTGCTTTGCGCCGGCCGGCAGAAGCTTTTTGCTGCGTGGCCGAGCGAGGTGACGAGTCGGGGAAGAACCGGGGGCGGTGGCGCCGCACCGTGGGCACTTGGGCAAAATCCGGGGGCGGTTTTTCCAGCGCGTCGCTCAGGCGATGGAACAACACGGAGAAGCTGGGCGAGCTGCGCGGTCGGCTGACAACGGCGGGTGCGCGTGCGCCACGGGAGGGAAGTAGGCGCAGAGCAGGGAGGAGACCAGGGGAGGAAGAAGCAAAGAAAGAGAGGGAGGGAGGCAGGGAGGGAGAGGGCCCAGCGACCAGAGAAAGAGATCGGGAGAGAGGAGAGAAAAAGGGAAGGAGAGAGAAAGAAAAGAGTGGGGCCCATATGTAAGTGAGGGGAAAATTGGAAAAGAGAGAAAATGAGAAGCTTTTAGATTTTTTTTTAAATTTGTAATTTGAATGCTTTCGATTCTATATTTCTTTCTCATATCTAAAATTATTGATTTGGACACTATTTGGTTATGGGTTGTATAAATCTTGAATATTCGGCCGTGGATTTTGGTTTACTGATTGAATTAAAAGAAGAGATTTTTGATTTAGATATATTCTAATATTGTTTATGGGTTCATTTTATTGACCTGAGTTTGAATTCAAGAAGTTGGTATTTTGAATTCATGATCTGTAGTGACATTTTCCATTTTTATAATTTACAAGACTATTATTTGCATTGAGGAGTATTCTTGATTATTAATTTGTATGTCACAAAACTCAAAAAGATTTTAAATAAACATTCAGAAGGAATTTTGAGTGCTAGCAAAAATGCAAGAAAAGTTTCAAAAACTCCACATTTTTTAATATCCAAAATTTGGGATGTTACAACAACCCTCCTAGTTAGGTGTGAAAGTTCTTGAGAAAAGACTTGAAGATAAGCCAGCCCAAAGGTCATCCAACATCTTGTTCGCGCGTCCTTTCATCTTCTGTGCAGCCCTTACTAAAACAGTCATAACTTTTTATTGGGAAGTCCAAATGACAAGCCGTTTGTTGGAGGTGAAAGTAGACTTAATTATATTTCCATCCATATATATTATGCATGCTAAAACGTTACAGGTTGTCCTTCATGATGCTGGAAATTCCAACAATATGTTCGCGTGTCCTTTCATCTTCTGTGCAGCCCTTACTAAAACAGCCATAACTCTTTATTGGGAAGTCCAATGACAAGCCGTTTGTTGGAGGTGAAAGTAGACTTAATTATCTTTCCATCCATATGTATTGTGCATGCTGAAACGTTACCAGCTGGCCTCCATGATGTTGAGAATTAGAGATATTTGTCAGCAATCAATGGACTCAGCCACTCACAATCGGAGTCGGGCCTTAGCAAAATCTTGATCAACAACTTCTCCGAAAATTCCTTCACATGTACTAACAAGTAAGCAATATTTATTAGGTAATACCATTTGTTCTGTAATTAAATAATTAATTTGCCCAAGAAACGAATTCACCTGTTGTCCAAGGCGACGTGCACGTGCTCATGTTATTGGACCTTGTATACTAGCTGACTGTTGAATTTTAGAAGACTCAACTACAGGTGTGTGTGCCACTGGAGGTGAATGTTTGTCAATGTTGTCCTCATCACCTAGAAGGTCACAGGCCGCAGGGACGGAGGGGGCCAAAGGATTCGGCAACATGGCTTCGGCCCGTGAAGCCCTTCACCATGAGAGGCTCCTGTTGTAGGGGTGGCCCCCACCTAAGCCCAGCCGGCCTGGTAGAAGGTTGTAAAGCCCAAAATAGGGCATGTATAATGGCATAAATGCCCTTGAGAGGGATACTTGGGTGTAAGGACACAATTGTAAAACGCTCCCCATATGAATATATAAGGCCATCCAGGCCATGGGGAAGCCCCTAAGCATTGCTCACCTAACTCTCCACTACCATACTGCCATCTCTCTGTTTGGTCTGTAAGCACAACAAGAATTATATCCTATCCATCTAGGGACTAGCTGTAGCTAGATCATAAGAGGTAGCCCATTTTGGTTTGATTTGGATTCCTTCTAGTGAAATCGTATTCCTAAGGTTTTGGTCTCAAATCTTTGGACATGTGGGAACATGTCTAGTGCAATCTTGCTTATCTTAATGAAATGTTAGAACTTTGGCCAAGATCCATGCGATCCTTTTATGGATTAGGTTTCTGAGATCTTTAGCAAGGTATGTGCAAAGTTTCAAGTCATTTAGACTTGTATTTTGAGGATTGTGCCATTTGGATTTTAGCTCAAGCTGATTTCTAGGTCTAAATCAGGGGAGCAGTTAGACCGCCCCACGCAATGGTCTGACTAACGGCTAGTCAAACTAGCTTTCCCAGGCAGTCAGACTGCAGTAGGCCAGTTACACCACTCTCTTTCTCTTTCTCTCTCTCTCTCTCTCTCTAGCAATCTGACTGGTCCTAAGGGTTGAACTCTATTTGTTTCTGCGCTTTAGTGAGTTCTTTGTTAGTGGGCCAATATGATGTTCCTAGCTCCCAGTAGCTAGTGGAGTGAAGATTTTGGAGTATGATCTGGGGAGTTTGAATTTGATAGCATCATTCACCCCCTCCCCATCTATTACCATATCGGGTTCTACACAAAGGCTTTTACACACATACACGCATGCTTTTTAAAGCGGCTCATCAAAGGGCCCATTAGCATAAAACACTGATCCAATCCATCAAGTCATCTCTGCATGCTTTAACACATAGCCTGTAATGCCTAATGACTAGCCGTCACATCTTCATGCATTTAGACTCCCCTGAATTATCTCTACGTGCATCAACCTAGTCACTTGGTGCACCATGTGCACTAACTCACCTCTTCACAATCCGTATCTTTATGTGCTTCTAGCTTGAGCCACACAACCTCACTCGAACTTGCCCGACCGTACGGGCCTAAGGTTCTCGCCACATTCTGGCCTTACCGTTGACAGTCACAGCTCTTTGAGCAACTTGCACATCCAAAGACAAAGCAACCCGATTCCGAGCATAATTTTCATGCACTTAACTCACTTTAAGCAAATCATGCATCATGCAACACAACACAACACATCATGACTTCCAAGCCATGACTCAGATTCAAACCAAATTAGCTCATCTCAAGACACACTCTGAACCTCTAGGGCCGATCTGACTACCAACCACAGACCGGTCAGACCACTGAACATCTCTCAACCTTAGCCTCGGTAACAGGGGACTGGTCTGACCGCTGGTCTACTGCCAGTCTGACCGCTAGTCTACTGCCAGTCTGACCGCTTAAGAGCACCAGAAAATACCTTATATGGACTTTAGGTTAAACTCTATTTAGTTTCAGCTCAGAACTCCATTTTTAGTGACACTAATGCAAAAACATCCCCAATCACACTTACACAAGTGGTTGGTGTCCATTTTCCAAAAGGTTGTATGGCCGGTCTGATCCTCCATAGCCATCGGTCGGAGCGAACTTCACAGAATCTAAAGAAATGTCCAGGGTCGGTCTAACCACAACTGCCAAGCCAAATACTCAGCACAAGCCATGTGGAACCTTCACATGATCTTACAGAGCACTATGAAAAGTGTCGGTTACTTAGATTGTGTTTCCATTGCATCAATTAGTACAACAATTCCCCTAGAATCCCATTTTTCAAACGGGGTCTCATGGTTAGTGTGAGCCATCTGGATTCAATTACATAGTTGGATTCGGATTCTGAAAATGTAGGAATAGAAAAAAAAACATAGGATTGAAATGTAATGGGCTCTTGAATTCTATAGAATTGAAAACCACATGAATTTGCAACAAACAATGGGAAAATGCAAGAATTTGATATTAAATGTTAATTGATTAGAGGAAAATGGAGAGAGGAAACGAGAATGTGAATTGGAACTCTCGAAGAAATTAGTAACATGTGGTTAAAGCTCATGCTAGAATTCCTTCCAAACTTGTAGGCAATTTTCATATCCTATGAAATTCCTTTGAAGCAATCATATAAACCAAACACCTCTCATAGAAAATTTTTCTTTAGATTGTATTCCTCCATTTTTCCACTGAAATTCATTTGAATCAAGTACAATTTGAAAGCTTGGTCTTATTCCGTTCCAGGCTTCCAGGTGGTACCAAAACACCATTGTTCACCTAAAGAAAAAGAACTGTAAATAGGTTGTAGGCTGTAGCTGGACCATAATTTGTAGTTGTCGTGTATTTTTGCTTGTGTTAACTAATTTCTCAACTACGCCCTTGTGAATTTGTAGCTGATCAGAGCTACGGAGGGCGAGCATGCTTGATAAAATGTGCAAAAAAAAAAACAATCTTGACCGTCAAAATGCAATTGATGGGTTACCAGACAATTTGAAGCGAGCATGTGACTTATGATTTATACTACAGTAATTAGCTTTTAAATAGTGTATTTTTTAAGACGGAGTTAACAGGAACATTATATTAAAAAGTGTACTGAATTCAACTGTACCGGCCAAAATCATATGTGACTATTTTTCTCTATATACTGTCTTTCGTGAATAGTCAGAATTCAAAAATTTAAACCATAAACCATAAGAGAAAGGCTAAAAGAACACATCCGTTACTGTAAACCTCAAGTAATTGTCAACAAGTGCATCATGGAGAGTTTCTGGAATGAGTACTCCAGTCCAGTCCAGCAACTATGATGAGCTAGCTAGATTTAGGGCTGAGTGTTAGTTGGACCCGCAGAGTACAGGTGGCATGCAGTTCTCTAATCCTACTTAGCCACCATAGATCAGGGGCCGCACATTCCTACTACGTATCCACCACTCGGAACTCGTCTCTGGCCCCTACCAAATCAACGCATTTTCCGCCAGTAAAAGAAACTTGATGTTTGTTTTTTAAAAAAGAACCGATGTTATTTAGCAATAATTAAGATTAACACCCAGATGAATAATCTTACAATCAGACTGTCATGACAGCAGCAAACTGCTGATACAAGAGATTGCCTGATAATTAGTGGCAGGGGCGGGCCCAGCGGGTAGTCCATATAGGCCCAGGACTACCCTGCAACAGTACAATTTAGCCCAAAAAAATCCCGTGCCTCCACTCCGCCAGGCTTCGGCGAATCGGCGCCTCCGCCTCCACTTCGCCAGGCTTCGGCGCCTCCACCTCCGCCTCGCCTCCGCCTCGCCTCGGCGGCGCTTCCGCCTCCTCGGTGCCTCCGCCTCGCCACGGCGGCGCCTCCGCCTCCGCCAGGGCGCGAGGGCGGCGGCACCGGCGCTGCCCGGGTGAGTCCTGGTGGCCGCCGCCGTCCCGTCCTGGTGGCCTTGCTCTCGGTTGCTCCCGGCTTGCTGTGCTCTGTGTGACTGTGTCCGCCACTGCATGCTATTGTGTTTAGGATGGAGTTTCTGTGGAAGAACGAATAGCTGATTTGGAGTCGCAAGGAAAGGAAGCATTTGCAAAGGGAGATTACCTTGCAGCAATCTACTTCTATGGGCTGGTAAATGCATGAATCAATCTAATACTTGTTTGGGACAATGCAAAAAAAATTGCACAATAAATTGTAGTTCTGAAACATCAGGTTGAGTTTTCCTTGTAGCCATACAACTTGTTTGCTGAATGATAAGAGGCTGATGGTTTATACTGAAATGTCCATAGCTGCCTTAAGAGTAATTGTTCTGCATTCCTAATGACTGACCGAGAGTTTACCACCTTATCTTGAAATGAGCTTTCTTTGCTTAAATCAGATGACACTTATACGTGGTTTTCTTACATCAGATCAGATGGTAAATCGGCTCCGCCAGGCTCTCTCCGCCTCCGCCTCCGCAATTTGGCCAGCTCCCTCCGCCTCCGGGCCGGCCTCTGGTAGGGGAAGAGCTGGTAAGCTGCGGTTTGCATTAATTTGGGCTATAGTCTTGCATTGTTAGACTAAATATTTTACATCAGTTATGCAAATTTTGAACTTATTTTGTTGAATTTAAGGTATTATGAGATCTTTTAGATATATTATGTTTTTTACCGAACCGTTTACCGAATTTTTGTATTAGATTATACCAACATTGGATAATATTTTTTTAATTAGACATACCCTAAATTCAAATACTGAGTCCGCCACTGATTAGTGGCACCCACCAGGTAATTAAGTTCGTTTCTTCCTTTCCCTCGGAACAAAAGTCGCAGGACTACCATCCACCGGTTACCACCAACCTTTTGAACTGGTACTCGTTACCTTTTCCACCACGCACCCGTAATTTCATACATTAGAAAATATCAAAAGATATGTATGATCTTTTACGGTTTCTAAAAGTAATTTTTAACTTTGTTATAGTATTTAACTTTCAAATGAAGTATTTTCTTAAGATAGTATTTATAAGTTAATTGTAGTACACATTAAAAACTCAACATCTGTATCAACCAAAATCGTAAACGAGTATATCTCTCTCTGTAATCTATGTCACAAACAGCTAAAATTTAAAAAATTTAACCAAAAGTCATAAACCGCAGCCATATCAAACAGCCCAGAGTTTGTTCGGGAAACCCAAAATCTCAACCCATCCACATGTATAGAGATTTTGAACTAAAATTGGTGGACTAAAACTTTGGGCTTCCCAAATAAGATCTGAAAGAAAAACACCAAAAAGAGACCGCAAAAAAGCAGCACTCGTGTAGTAAGCAGCGATGGCTCCTTCCGCATGCCATCATGCTATTCTCCACTCCGGAGATTTCATAAATCACGAAATGACCTTTTCTTTTGGAACGGGCAAACAGAACTTACCATGCTCTTTTTTTTTTGTTTTTGTTTTGCAAGAGTATAACCATACTATTCTGACGTATACTCTTTTGCCATGAAAATTTTGTAATGCTACTGACTGAATTTTAGAGTGGAAGAATATATATAGAGCGTATATACGCTAATATATAATGGGCAATTTCATAACACTCCCCTGGTTTTTTGTCGTAATCTATAATACCCACTGAAGAAACTTTTTTAATATAAATTATATATTAGCATTTTCTCCAAATCTACATCGCCTCCTACAGCTTATTTGCATGCTAAACATCATGGAAAAGTTTGCAAGACCTGTGATCGTTTTTAATATAACTGTCACAAGTGAATCTTTTTATATTTTGGGCGTATTTGGTTCACCAAATGGTTACAAGAAATCTTCCTGTAATATTGGAATATTACTTCGTTTGATAAAATGCCATGTAATCTAATCTGATAATCAAAGGTTACTCAAATATCTAATATTAGCACCAATTCCAAGAATCCACTTTACCGTGGAAAAAATTAGTTCACTTCGATTATTGAATTAAACTTTGTAGTTATAATTTTAGCATATCTATGAAAATTACATAAACGGAAGATTAATTCAAAAATTTTAGAATTTAAAAATAAAATTTCAGATATCCAAACTTTTAATTAAACTAATTTGGATTCAAATTGCAAACCTTGGATTTTATACTTTGAATAATGTCAAAATTTTAAATTTAGAAAGTGAACGTTATAAATATCTTATCATAATTTATAAATTTCGATAGGAAAATTATTTTTAAATTTTAATGTGTGAAACTTTAATCTTAAATTTTGTTTTTTTTCCTTACAATAAGCGGAACTCTGTGAACACTATTACTTCTAATTCCTGTACACGTTTTTGATTGAGAAATACTGTATTACAAACATATATATGATTGCACACACCAAACGGACTCTTGCAAAATGCAAATAGATGTCCGAGAAACGCAATGCGACTTTGTAAGGCGTGATGCTCATGTGATTTATCAGCAAGTCCTTGTTCACCTCTGCCCGGAAGATACAGTGCACAATCACACTGTCATATGGGTACAAAGTTACAAATAAATTAAAACGAATCCGCCCATAAGCCATAAAAAAACACCAAAAACACTACTGCAAGAAATATTGCGTGACAGCCTAATAACCAACGACACCTACAGAAGAAGGCTTCTTTCTTTGTTGTCATCTCGATCGGCACAAGTCTCAAAACTATAGCTAGGGTTACATCAACCCTTTTTTAACTGCTACTTCTCCCAACTTTTTCAGACATGGAGCTAGCAGTAGCAAACACATAGGAAGAGATCAGAATAGCCAGCGCAAAAGCAGCACTCGAGAGTAGTCTTGGCACGAGGAAATGACGCTGCCGGACACGGCACATCACGTCGTCCATCTAATTAAACGCACAACCAAACACTGAAACAGTAGAGAGCGGGATGCAAAGGTCTGGGCCGTGTGATATGATAAGTATGACAACATCATGGCCATGGTTTTCTGCTGCTCTTTACAGGCACACGCAAAACAAGGCAGGTTACGATCAGGCAGATCCTACGCGATGCAGTTGAGCCCCAGGCAACCCATCCACAGGCTCCTCGTCCGCCTCTTCTGCAGCAGATTAAAGAAAAAGAAGGCATGAATAAACTCTATATAGCGGTCCTAAATAGTGAGACAATGATTTAGACAACTAGGAGTACTAACTAATTAAACTGTACATTACCACTTTTACATTGTTTTCTGAGCTTCATTGCATTAGTCCAGTTTCTTAGAAACAAATCGTTCTTGTAGTTAACATGTCCATTTTGTGAACCCAAAACGATAATGTTTGCAATTTTCAGCTCTACTCTTGCACATATATCGTTTTATTCATTCTGTGAACTATACAGAATGCTGGCTTTATAAACTTATCAAGAGATACTGAAATGAGAATCAGTCCCACCAAATTCAGCCAAATTTGGGGCCCACAGATCAGCCAGTGTGGACTCTCAAATGAGCTGTTTGTACATGGTAGTATGGAGAGAGAAGTATACCCTGGGCTTGTGGCAGAGCAGGTCGGGTGGGATCTCGTAGAGGTCCTTGTCCACGGCTTTCACCACCCTGCACGCCTTGTAGTTCGCGGTGGTGTGGGACCCGGCGACAGCCACCCTGCTCTGCTTCCCCTGCTTCTTCACCCCGTGCTCTCCAAGCCCCACCATCACCTTGCGCTGCTGCTGCTGCTGCTTCTCCAGCTCCAGCTCCAGTGTAGCACTGCCACTCCACTTCACCACGAAACAACAAGCACAGAAAACAAAATCCCAATAATTACGGCTAGTATTTGGCTTGGCCATAAAACAAACAAGACCAAAGACTCGTTACTGTCATGTTGCAAGTCTACGTACATTTTTCCCCTTAAGTTACTCCTTCCAAAATAGGTTCTCCATATTTTCCCACATGCCTATCTAGTAGAGTTGAATCCATCCTCGGGGTAAACTTAGCCCATTTTTTTTTTAACAAAGTGCTATTAATTACGCAATGATTAATCGGTACGTTAAGCCATGATTAATCAGTAAGAGAAGTCTAAAGACAAGCTTTTACAATGTAGCAATGATTAACCTCAGCACTATAATCTAGTATACTCGTACGACAAATTTCAGCGTACCAAACTAACCGAGACATAGGAGTGGCATGTAACATCAGGCATCATTCACCTTTTTGACCGGCTTCGGTGAAGGCGGCAAGGCCATGACCAGCCCGGCCTGCATGGCGGAGTTGAAGTACTGGGTGACCGGCCAGTCGCCGTCGCCGTATCCGTATCCGCCGTGGTGGTAGTTCCACTCCCCGAACGCCGGGACGTGCCGCCGCCTAGCGCTCACCTTCTGCACTCACAAGAACGATCAAGAACAAGAAGAAACAATCAAAAGAAGATGACACAACAGAAGAGCAAAGACAGAAGAACCAAAGACAAAAGACAGAGAGATCGATGCATGGCGTCTGGTGATCACCAGACCCTGGAGTTTTCTATACCTGCATGGCTGCTAAATGCGAAGTGCCAAGTTGAGGAGGTGCTGTAGGAAAACTAAGGGCAGGAAGGTGAAGTGTTAGTGCGTATTTATAGGGCAGGACTGGGAGTGGAGTGGAGGGGAATGTTTTGTGTTGTCCATGTGGGATTAGGTGGTTACACAGGAACAGAACAGGTGCAGTCCAAGTGAGTACGCCATGTAAGGCAGCCGTGGGGCCCCCTCCTCTGGGAGGTTGGAGGAGTGGTACAAGTCAACAGAGGCAGCTGTGCTTGTGCGTCATGGACTGCTTGCAATTACGTGCAACTGTAGCTGGCCCCTATAGTGCTGACCATGAACGTGTACTGGGCTTGCGTAGTTAGGGTGTAAGGTATGCGCTGTTCTTCGGTATCGTTTGTTCTGTGTTGCTGTGCAGACGGATCAAACGTACTACTGCTTTAATAGTGCTCGTCCTTTGTTTCGCATAAAGAATAGAAATTCTTCAGCAACTGATCACAAGACTCGATCCCATGGATCCAGCGTCGATCTCCTCCAAATGGCATTACGCGGCGCCACTGCTCTGCCCGCTGCACCTTTATCTATATGTTGCTGCTGTCGGGTGCGATGGCAAAGATGTTGTTTGCTTGGGGAGGCCCCGGCATGCAGGGCTTGAGCCGAGACGGGTCGTCGTCGCTGGGGATCGAGGAACCGGTGTCACCTGCGTGGCACCGCGAGTAGCACACGGTGACGCCAATGTCGCTTGCAATGGTGCATGGTGTGGCTTCGCTCGGGTCGGCCATGGCCGGCCACGATCCTTGCGTGCCATTTTCGGAACTGGTCCATATAGAGCTGTCCAAATGGACCGGACTGTGTTAACCACATTTCTGAGGCTATCAGATATCTCCACAACTGCCTAGAAATATTAGTTGTGGATTGAAGAAGAGTACATCAATTCTGTTCAAACTTTAATCATAAAAGCCAAATTTTTGTTACAAAAGGGTACAACTTAGCAGCCGAATTTTACATTATAAAAGGCGTCAAAGCACAAAGTTTATGGTACAATACAAAAAACTTCCAAAATCATAGATACGCTTGAGCGTAATCGAGACCTAAAACAGGTAGTTGTCACTTTCTAGAGAGCCATTGAAGTCTCCCAAAATGTTCCTTAGTTTTCTCCCAAGCTCCTTTGGATGATGATTAAGCAAATATAAGTACAGCCGTACTAAGTAAGCCACATGAAAAATACCTACTTAACTATTTGTCATCATTTCAACAGAACAAGGTATGGGTTTAGCTATTTAGAGGAGGGGAAGGCTTGCTAGGGAAATGCAGGGAATTAGGGTTGTGTTCTAGTCTTAGGCTAGTACTTCCTCTCCGTTATGGCCGTTTGTAACCAGCAAGCTGTACATTGTGTTCTTCTCTGTCTTTGCATGAGGCCTTTCTTTTGCTTGCGTTGATTTGGCTCTTTCATTCTCATGTTGTTTTTGTTATGGTCTATGATATACAAGAGACAATAGTGGGTCCTTGGGATCAATCTTTGCCCAACTAACTCACTCTATAGTAAAAATCAAGATCTTGCCCAGTTTTAGTCCTATCTTCATCAAGATTTCTGATTTTGTGATCGTGACCTTTCTAACCAAACTTGTGATTATATTACCTTGTTAGGACATATGAGAGATGATCTGGAGAGTCTCATGATTTAGATCCTCACAAGCAAGAAGTGTTTTAGGATTTGGTGTTTGGTGTGTTCTTTTTTTAGGGAAAACAGTAGGAGAAACTCCTACTGCGCTATATTAGATAGGTAATAATGTATAAAAGAGGAGTGGGAGAAGAAAAGAGAGAAAGGGAAGAACAACTTAGAAGGACCAAATCCAAGAACAAAGCAATTGTCGAGAATCCATTTTGACTCTGTTCAGAAGAAGAAAAGCCTCTATTTTAAGTCTTGCCTTCCAGTCATCCAGACTAAAATACTGCTGCTGAAAGATGTGCTCATTTCTAAGTTTCCAAATGTTCCAAGCAGCCACGATGAACTTCTCTATGAAGAAATTGTGACATCCTAAAATTTTTAAATTTTATTTGTTATTTTCTAGAATTTAAAATTCTCTATTTTCATTTGAGCATATAGTAAAAAAAACAATTAAAGTTTGGGAGAAATTGTGTTCAAAATAATTTTATTTGAGTTTCTTGTATTTTATTAGAATTATAGGAATTTTCTGGGATTTATTTGGATCTTTTTGCTAAATTCTAAGCTGTATTTCCCTTCCTCGGGCATTCTGAAAATCAAAAAGGAAAATAAAAAGCCTTTCTCCCTACCTCTCCTTCCACTTAAACGCCTTGGCCGCCCGATCCTTCCCTGGCCACGCGTCACCAATCCGAGCCACCTGCTCTTCTCCCCTCCTCTGCCACTGACACCTTGGGCCCGCCTGTCAGATCTCTCGTCTTCCCCGGGCCCGTCTACTTCTTTCGCGGCCACGACACTGCCTGGCAGTTACGCCACCCCGCCTCTCCCGACCATGTTCACCCCATGCCAGCCTCGCCCCCACTACCTCCCTCGTGCGCCGCACTCAACGCACCCATCGCCCACCTTTCCTACTTCCCCACTCGCATTCTCTGCCCGAAAACCGCCACCACGTCCCCGAGCTCTCTGGCGATGAATCCCGCCGCACCTCCCCCTCCCCGAGCCTATAAAAACCTCCCCCGAGCACCGCTACCTCTCACTCCACCTCGCACTTGCCTCCAATCCCGCTCTTGGGTTCCCCATCGCCCTCACCCCGTGATCACATCACCTCGGCTGCAGAAGCTTCTCTGGCGAGCAATTGCCAGCGAAGGAAGCCTCCCCAAGTCTCTCCGTCAGCATCTTCGTCATCCCCAAGCCGTCGCCGTTCTCAGACGCCACTTCCCCGAACTCGAGCGCCGCCGGAGTGCCATTCTCACCGACGACCGAACACCGCTGTCGCCCTTCGCCGTCACCAGCCGCCTCCGTTCGCTGCTGAACCTCGAACCCAGGGTAAAGAGAACCCCCTTCCCCTCCTCTCTCTATTGTGACCCTTGCCAGCCGTCGCCGCTCGTCGGAGCGCCGACGACCATTGGTCCCCGAGCGCGGCCACGGACCGGCGAGCCACGTCAGCCGGCCAGCCTAAGTGGCAGCTGTGTGGCATCCGGTGGCCCGCCACCTCGGCTTCTCCCCGCTCGGTCAGTACCTCCCCCTTTGGCCCATGTGGAGCCACGTGTATAGCCACCTCAGCATTCAAGCCCACGTGGCAGCCACGTGTACTACCATGTCAGCACCAGAGACCCCTCAACCCACGTGGCAGTCACATCAGCACCACCAGGCTGCCACATCAGCAAATTTGCACAGTCAGCAGACATGTCAGCCTCCCTGCCACCTCAGCCTTTCCTCTGGTCCATGTGGACCAGGGCCCACTGGTCAGTTTTACCAAGCTAGGGCTGACGCCATAAATCTAGTTTTCCTTTAGGAAAATAATTCCATTAATTCTTGCTGACGTCATAATCCCATTTCCTTTAGAAAAATAGTTCCAAAAATCCAGTTTATTCATTTTCTTTGATTTTAAACTTCCGAGAGCCCGTTCTTCTTCATCCTAATTCCGATTGAGCCCATTCAAATTTCTAAATTCATCAAAAATTCCCCTCTATCCATTTATGTGCTCAATTCAAATTTTTGAAGTTATTTTGAATTTATTTGAATTTGGTAGGTTATTTTCACGTGTAGACTACGACAATTCGGGAGATTTCTTCGACGACGACTCTCACCCTACTACAGAGCAAGGCAAATCACACACCTTGATCATGTTGATCCCAAATTTCAAATGAAATTTATGTTGTTTTAAATTAATTCTGCATGCCTACTTTTATTCACTGTATTTCAATTCTGTTTTAAATTTAGTTAATGCTTGTTTGATATTACCTCCTTTGACATTGTAAACCCTTATACCTTGTCACCCTAGGTTAAACTCTAGTTAGTACACTAGTATGGCTGGAGAATCTTTGTAGTAATTGCTTAGCCCTGCATAGATATAACTTAGACTTGGGACACCTTTTTCACATGAAATGATAAGCTTTGAAATATATTCTTGACTTCGGAGAGTCAAGAAGGATGATAAAATATTTTGAAACAAAACATGAAACCTGGTTTAGACCTAGGCTAATGGTTAGGTAGTGGGTGCAGGTATGCACTGTTGTTCGAAGACACATTGTTGATTGTCGAGCATAGGGGTATGTGGTTGAGCCTAAGTCAATTAAGGACCGGTCTGTGAACTACTGTTGCAAAGCCCTATCGTACTTCCACAAGGTTGGTATGGGACAGCCCTGGCTGAATAATTTGCGGGTCCCAACCTGAGTCATGTTGTAGGTTGAAAGTGAGCGTGGCGTAGGCCATGTGAAGTCTCACTCGGCTCAAGAGGGGGTCCCGGTCTGGTGAATTCCTTACTGGGGTGAAACCTTAGAGTTGGCTTGGCCAGGTTGAAGGCTTTGTATTGTAAAGGCCTTGTCATGATCTCCTCGCCGCACACCTAAAGAAGTGTGTAACTTGCGTGGTAATCTGGGATGATCATGTCTTGTAGGTAAAGTTGTACAACCTCTGCAGAGCGTATAATCTATCCTGGATAGCCGTGCCCACGGTCATGGGCATGTTGTGTTAAAGTTTTTCATGGATTAGACTTTGATTTTCAAAAATGGTTTTTGAAAATCTTGTGGATGGATGGAATCCATGAGTTGTTGGAAACGTGTGGATGGATGGACTTTTAAAATAAAATTCACCACTTGGATTTTTCTGGAATTAATTAAAACTTAATAGGATTTTTTTAAATTAAAAGGATTTAACATGATTAAATTAAACATTAACATTTGGTTAAAGTATTGTATTTGAGTCCTTGGAGTCTCAAGGAGTTTTCTGGAATTTTTTCTGATTTTTTATGTATTTATTTGCTATTTTCTAGAGCTCAAATGAATTTAGCTGAATTTCGAAGTTAGAAAAATCCCAAAAATACCTAAAGGCTAAATGGGCCGAAGGCCATTTCAGCCAGTTGGCCCGACCCAACCCGCCGCTCAGCTCAGCCTAGCCCACCCGCCAAACAAGCCATGCGTCACCCATCTGCGCCCACGCCCCCGCTGGATGGTCAACACGTGTCGACCATCGGCCGTCTTCTCTCGATGAGCCGTTGCATCCGGGCCATCCACCTATCAACTCGGATTTTTCAATTCAGAATCCCCTGTGATTCACTGCACTATTCCCTGGATCAGTAGATAGTGCACACATGTACATTGCTGCATCAAGTCATACATCGCATGACACATGACAATTTACAATATTACATAACTAGGTTTGAAATATGCCGCGTCGGGCAACTGTTTTACATTATGGCCGAATATGCCAAATGTTTATATCACATAAACCACAGGCAAGCGACTGGGGGTAAAGGTGTGCCATATGAATATTACCTAGACTTAGGCAATATTTATAGGCACACAACTCCATGGTCTATTTGCCTAGGATACAAAATCGCAGAAGTCGTCCTAGACCTTGTCGTTGTTTCCTTCACCCGTGGTTGGAGTATCTTCATGTGCATAATGGTCATGATTTTCGGTTTCTTTTTTTTTGGTAATGTGAGTGTGAGCACAAATCCACCGTGCTCTATGAACCAATACACAGAATGTAGTAATTATCATGCATGGTTTCTCAAGGAAAGGCTCAGGTTATTTTATTTGCCAGAAATTGCTTTTAAATACAGTACTTAGAAAATTGCCTATGACCTAGCAGTTTAAACTAAAGCATAGTGTGTAAAAGAATGCTTACTAGTAGTGATCCAGATACCATCCACCATTACATGGTCTCTGCACCATATGCTAGACCTTCAGCGTCATAGCCACTTACATTATCACTGGGACAACACCCAGGGCAACATATAACAGGGCTTTGCACTGCCCTCCACTTTTTCCCATTTCGCCCACAGAGTTTTAGAAATAGAACTATATCTAGTTAAGTTCCCATGTCCGCCCATGGCCGTGGGCATGGCTATTCGAATAGTTTTTGGCTCTGCAGAGGTGGCACACTTTACCACAAGAGACAGTCCGCTCGTTGCCGCACATGATTCGTTAGACGTGCGGTTGAGTAAACCATCACAGTAACCGTTCAAAATACTTTGCCCCTTTCATCATCTCACCCACATGGGCTTATCCCGCTTGCGGTAGGTCCCATGCGTTGTGCGGGATGTTCTTCTCCTATGCGGCTAGCAGCTGGCTACCAACATTGCTAGCGAGGCGCAGAAAACTTCACCCTTTGCGGGTGTCCCATTCAAGCCATCACACAGTCAACCGTTTGTACTACCTCACTTCCTCCATCGATGAGATGACTTTCAAGGTTTGGTAAATCTACTAAGCCAAGTTGTACTTTACAGACTTGTAGTTGTACTTATTTTACACAGGAGGTCATGACAAGATTCAGTCCTTAGGGTTATCTGGGCGATTCTACCACAAACCACACTCTCGTGCATCGCTGCACCATACCCCCGAACCATCCACCCAGATAAATAAGCAATTTGAGGTTTTTGGGAGCATAAAATAATCGTATCCAAAATATACCAGTCATTTCCACCATGAATTCCCAACCAGTTTCTCATGATTAAAAGTGATGTTTGCGGGGTTTTGGTGCCCCCGAGTATCTAAGCAATACTAAGCATGGCGTATAATTACAGACTTATTTTCGAAAGATTACCATT
This sequence comes from Dendrocalamus latiflorus, assembly GCA_017311315.1. Taxonomy (NCBI): domain Eukaryota; kingdom Viridiplantae; phylum Streptophyta; class Magnoliopsida; order Poales; family Poaceae; genus Dendrocalamus; species Dendrocalamus latiflorus. The sequence continues at coordinate 12,104,041 of CM029616.1, read as the reverse complement.
ATAATTTTGCTAGGGTGACAAGGCTCACATATTCAAATATTCCAAATGAGTCAAACAATGGGCGTATAACTAGAATCTTAAAATGAACATATATTTGTATATGAAATAACAGCATGTAATTTAAAAATTAATTTGCAGAAATGTACGTTCAACATGATCAAAGTATTGACTCGCCTGGGTCACAGTGGTCTTGGTCTTGATGATCTAGGGCTGCTTCAGCTTCAACTTCCTCCTCTTGAGTCTCGTATGCTATTTTTAACGTACGTGAAAATTCGAACAAAAATCAACAAATCCTCACAAGATAATTCAAATGAACTCTAAAACTCATGATTTCAGTTCCATTGGTTAGATTTTGATTTTTGACGAATTTAGAAATTCGTTTCACTCAATTTGGAGTTGAAATGAATTAGTTATGACTATTTGAAGCTCTCTGTTTGAATAAATTCGGGCAATAATTAAGAATTTGACAGGTGGGACCCATAGCAGACTGCCGGCTATGCGGTCGGTAACGACTTTGCGGTCGGTAATGACTTGCGGTCAGAAGGTGCTTGAACCACGTTGTGAGTGGTCGGAGGGTGCTTCGACCACGTTGTGAGTGGTCGGAGGGGGTTACGACCACGTTGTGAGTGGTTGGAGAGGGTTACGACCATGTTGTGAGTGGTCGGAGAGAGTTTCGACCACGTTGAACAGTGATCAGTAGACTCCCTGTGTGGTCGCAGGGAACTACGACTATGAAATTTAAAGGTGGTCGAATGTCCGACCGCATGGTCGTAAATGACGACGTGGTCCTGAGTTCGACCACGTGGTCGGGAATAGGGGTGAAAACGGGTCAGGTTTTTTCCGACCGATCCGGTACCGAATCCGACTAGTAGCAAATTCGGTAAACTGGTTTGGTATCCGGTCGGATTCGGTTTTGGATACGGATACATGTAGACGGATTCGGTAGCGGATTCGGTATAGCTAATATCCGACCGAATAGGTTTGGTATTCGGTTACTCGGATAGTATTCGAATAAAAACTAAATACATATCCGAGCGCTTGGCCCATCAGCACAGCCCACACCACACGCGAACGGCGAAACAACCCAAACCCGCCTCGCTCGGTCGCTCTCGCCTCGTGCCCTCATTAATTCGTCATCTCCTCCCCTCCAGCCCTCCCCATCCGCGTCAACCAAACCCTAGCTCGCTCCTGCCCCCAAATCCCTCCCTGCCTCTCGATCTCGCCGCCGCCGGCGCTGCAGCCTGAAAACCTTGCATCCCCCTTGCCATCGCAGCTGGTAAGGCCCTCTCGTCTCCCTCTTTACCTATTCTGATCCACGCTTAAAATCATGAATCCATTCTCACCTGTCTGTTTTTTGGAATCCTTGGCATCAAATAATCCTCAATGCATATTCTTTTTGAACATGCATATTCATTTCAGCATTTTACTAAACTAGAAGAGGAGCATGTGCCTCTGTGCTGGCCCGGCAAATGGCGGCGGCGTGGGCGAGCGCAGCACGCTGGCGGAGGCATCGTGGTGCTGTCTTCAAAGTTCTATCCAGTGATTGAGCACTACAGGTAGAGCTCTGATTTGTTTTTGCTTCACAATTACCAGTACATATTCGTCCTAATCTTTGTTCTATTTGATTTCTTGGGTTCTTTGGTCCAATTTCCTTATTGCTGTTGCAATATGTATGTTCACCCCTCCTATGCTGCCATTCATGTACTCACTAGGGGTTCAGAGGTGCGGAACAACGTTGCCTGGCTTAATCGATCATGGAGAAAAAAATTCTTGGTTGATTTTGTTGTGCTGTAATGCTCACTGTACATAGGAAAACATAAATATATGCTGATGTTTTATATAATATTTCTGTTGCTTTACCTACATTATTTATCTGTAGCTTTGTTCCAGCAACACTTCATATAATTAGGGTGGAAATATGGGGAGTTGCAAGTAATGTGATGATGGCCCGATCTTCCGAGAGGTACTGATAAGTCGATTGTGGAGAACTCAACGTTGATGATCCAAAGGCTCCAACCAAAACAGATCGAAACCCTCGCAATCACTACACCACTGCTCTGTTGGTTATCAACCGTGCCGAGCACAGTTAACCTCGCCAAGAAGGCTATCTCCTGCAAGCGAATCGAGAACACAATTAAGAGAGTTCAAGATGCAATTTGAAATTGTATTACGAATAAAGATTAAGTTCACAAGTTGGGGTTCCTCAACCGAACAATGCGGTGCAACTGCTAAGCAGAATAATCTCTTAAGAAAAACCCAAGGAAAACTAAAGGGGTGCGACCTCCTTAGTAGGGAAGGGGGAAGCCGCACTTATCTAATGAAAACGAGTGTGGTACTATTTACAGTTACTGTTCATGTGGCTGTGGTACTGTTCATATGAACAGTACCGGCCCAAATAGCCTAAGTTACAAGGCCCTCGGCCCACTTTGACTCGAACTGGAAAAGTAACGTGACTTCTTTCGCAGTTTTTGATCTGCTCGGGTGGGCTTTGGAGGTGAGACTAGATCCATCTAAAAGTAGACTCCAAGAGCTTTCCAACGAGTACTCACAGCCCCCGAGAAGCCTTCTAGATAGAAAGTTATGCACATTTGAAATTGGCTTGTCAAGCTGAATCCGAATTGATCTGGAGGCCGAATTGGATTCCAAAACCTGTCCAACTTGAACTCTTACTTCAATTGGTTCCAAAGTTATGTGGTGCTACAAATATATATTTTTTTCATCATTAGGTATCATCATATTCTCATTTAAAATGTGTTGAAGTTGAAGAAACGAATTCATCTTTAGTTCAATCTTGATATTGGCCGCTATGGTCGTATGTGTTGGTGGCGTGGCCACATCATCCTTCCCTTCTTGACAGAAAACCGTCCTCGGTTTTAACATAGGTGTAGTGTCACATATTGCATGATCTTGATCATAAATCTTGGTACATGATAACAAGCGCAACAAACTCTTATTATGCAATATCATAAATTCTTTATCAAATAAAGTAAAATCTTTTTGAAACGAGCTCACCTCATAATTTAAGTGATGCGTAGGAGCTCTTGTAATTGGAACAAAAAGTATAGCAAATATGGTTGTATCCATAGGGTACATGTTCTTATCATCCTCCCCTTCTTGCAAACAAAGCCATCCTCAGTTTTTGATAAGCTAAAAATATGGTAACAAAGAAGTCAAGGTGTGTGCATGGTATATATATATATATGTCATCCGTTTTAACAGTTCTTCGTTGTTGCACAATTAATGTTATAAAACAGCAATGATCATAAAAGCTTATTGTATTATTAATCCAAGAGTAATCATATATGTTAATGAGCAATTCAAAATTTCTTACACAGTAATTATTGCAACTTGTTTTGCAAATGTAAGTGAAGCATTTATGTAATGCAAATCTTTGAATTTGTAAATTTGTAGTGGTGGCACATATGGGCAAAATTACAACTTTTGGAATCAAACAAAGTTCATCCATATAATCATATCTCAATCGAACAATAGCAAATTCATCTAGCCAGGGTGAAGAGATTTGTATGTTCTGCCATAATTCATCATCTTTATTCAGATTGTCCATACTAGATGGTGCAAAAAGAGTTGAATACATAGGTATTGGATGAGTACTAAATTTTACTTCCCTCTCACATTGAACATGATTCAGCATACAAGAATTGTTGTCCCAAACAGCAAGTTTCAATTCATCCATATGATGCAAGTTATGCATATTCGATATACAAGAAATTGATTTTCCACACCATAATCTCCAATCAAATTAAACTTATATCTAGAGGTGTAAATAAGAATTTCGAACATGCAAGTTCAGAAACTTTCTCCATAGCATGTGACAATTTCATAGGTAGATCCAACATGATGTAACACAATGAATTAGCAGGAGAAATTCTAGTCAAAACTTCTTTATGTGTTATTAATTCGACATGTGCAAAATTATGAGAATTTAGATCAGCACATGGTTCATTTAAGTCAACACAGGGAATATCAAAAGATTGCACTACAGCTGGTATATACTCACAAGGTTGCTCTATGTCTTGTTATAGCACCAAATCAGTACCGTGAGCGATGATAGCACCATATTCATTACCTTTTTGGCTCTCCTCAGATGATGTAAGTGCATCCATCTCCTTATCTTCATTCTCAACCAATGGGGTCAGTGATTCAATCAGCTCATGCTCCTCTTCGGCATGGTTCTCAACTACCTGCAAGTTGTTAGTCACAGAAAAGGGCACAAACACAGGTTTGTTCTCATGATCATCACCATTGCCTGCAAGGTTAGCTGCAAGAGCATATTCATCCTCAACATCACTAGCACTTACATAACCACCATCTTCTGTCGCAATGTACGCCCGCTAACTTGGGCAATCTCTCATGACGTGGCCCATCCCTTTACAACGGTGGCACACAATGCCCGTCGTACGACCCGTGGAAGCAACCGATGAAGAGCACTGTGCTGGTGCTTGCACACTGGTAGATTTGCTCGTCTCGGGTGCGCGTGATGTTGGCGGCGGTGCTGCTGAACGCACCCTACTCACAGAGGGGGCAGCAGCTCGAAAAACAGGAGGTGGGGCTGTCTTGGTTTGCCCAGGTGTCGATCTTGATGTAGACGTATTTTCAAAGTTGCTCCTTGTCCTTTGTTGCCTACCCTACAATTCTTTTTCTGCCAAACAAGCAAGCTGGAACAATCTATTGATATCGTTATACACTTTGTAATCAATTATATCCTGAATTTCACGCCTTAAGCCCCCATAAAAACGAGCCATCTTATCCTCCTCATCTTCTATAACATTACAACGCAACATGCCTATTTGTAGTTCTTAATAATATTTCTCGACAGATTTATTACCTTGGTCTAAGCACTGCAATTTCTTACGCATTTCATGTTTAAAAGCAGGAGGAACAAATTTAGCACGCATAGCTACCTTCAATCTATCCCATGTATTAGGTGCTAAACCAGAATTAACTACTTGAGTCCACCAAATGATAGTAAAATCTTTAAATTCTGAGAGACCATGTGGTTATGACCTCATGTTTGTGATGAGTATTTGACATCGGTTTAGGAAAGTCGAGTTGGTGTGTGTGGTTCGGACCATGTCGCTGTGTGGTGCAATCGGCTTCGGTCGGACTTGGTCAAACCTGGTCAAAGGGATTAGGATGCATATTATGTTGACTTGTTAGGTTTGGGCTATCTCATGCTTAATGTGATTCATTGATGCCATTTATGCTTACATGTGTCGACCGGTGCTATGTAATGTGTTTCTTGTCTGTGATGGCTGCAGGACGTCGAGGCGGAGTCGTGGCGAGACACGAGGTGACTGGACTAGACACAGGCGGTGTCGAGTTCAGAATGGTCAGAGGTGTCGAAGACGGCGGAGACTCGAGGTGGTTGCGAGGCTTGGACGACAAGGGACGCGGAAGCTTCTCGGAAGGTGCAGGAGGGGCGTTTCGGTAAAAGCGCAAAGCTGCACAGGTGGAAGCGGTTCCGTTCGGGGTTTAGCGGGCGTAACGGGTTGGAGACCCATTAGCCAAAGGCTGTAAATAGGAGAGGGACTCTCAAGTGCATGCAAGTCTCTTTGTGAGGGAGTGCATGGCTTTAGGGTTTTGCTTTTAGTCAAAATGGCCTTTAGAGAGGTTGTTTTGCTTTAGGGGCTTTAGTTGTTGAGAGTGGGTGGAGGAGACAGAGGGTGTTCTGCTTCTCTCCTTCGTTGTGTTCTTGGTTGTTCATGAGAAACATGTAGCTTGTGTCTTCATTCCCAAGCATGTATGGGGTTGTAGGGATGGTATGAGCTGATACTCTATGTAATCATGTATCTCTCTTCCTCAATATCAATCCAAGATGTCTTTGTTTGGGTTTAATTGAGTTCCTAGCTCTCTATTTGGTTTTTGCCTTCGATGCCCTCACAGGTTGATTTCTTGACTTTTTGTGTTTTGAGTTGATTCTTGCTGAGAAGTGGCAAAATGGGTTGCTCTATGATGGAATCACATTTCTAGACCCTTTGGTCATTTAGTTCCAAGAGCAATTTGATCGATTTGCAAAAATCACAATTTTAGCTTTCCTATGTTCTTCTTTTCTCTTCTAGGGTTTTGGTGAGTTTCTTGATTCCCTTCATGAGATGGCATGAAACTTGGTATCTAAAGACCAGAGGCTATTAATTAGCTTTTCTCAAAGTTTCATGGCCAAAGGACCAAAGGCTAGATGGCAATTTGAAGTTTTGATGTGGCTCTCCGTAGTTTTTAGATTTTTTATCCAAATCTGAAATTCATGAGCTTGAGTTGAATTCTGGTGTCTCCTAGGCTCTCCTTGCTATTTATTTTGTAGGCTTGCTGTTCTGGACTAAGGAAACCAGAAGAAGTCCCAAATTCCCCTGGTATTTGAAGTCTACAAGTTCTGCAGTTTTGGTGTCTAATTTTCAGGGTTTGCAGCTCTCTGAAATCGATGACCGGTCAGACCGCTCATTTGCCTGCGGTCTGACCGGGCTGAGAGTGGCGGTCTGACAGGCTCTATTGGAGTGGTCTGACCGGCCTGTCAACTGCGGTCAGACCGGCCCTAAGAGCGGTCAGACCGGCCAGTACCAGGGGCTGATTTTTGTTGATTTCTTATGTGCTCTGTTTCCTCTTTTATTGTCTGTTGTTTGTCTCTCTTTTTGCTTGGCCTAGGTTCCAGTAATCACCAGAACTATTTCTCTTCGTAGTTACTCATAGCTATTGGAGAGGATAGTTATTCCGTGAGTACTTTTGGGAATTTTTTGGAGGCGACATTCACCCCCCTTTGTCGCCATTTCGGTCCAACAAATTCACTAGTAGCTTGTCTGACTCTATGCACTTTAGGAACTAGATGGGCATTAAATTTTTCTTCAACTGATATCTCCCAATCTAGATAAGTTTCAGCATCATAAACACCCGCAAAAGATGGTATGGTAAATTTAACTTTAGCAAATGGTTTATCATTAGCACACGCATTGTAGTGCTGAAAATTATTACCTCCCATACCGTGACAGTTGTGATGTAGGCGGTGTCGTGGGCGTGCATCTTGGGTAGCAAATGAAGCACTAGCGTCACGGTTTTGTCTCTCATTATCATCTCCCTCCTCACGATCGTGGTCTGCATCGTGATCATACTCGCGTCCATTGTTTGGTTGCTGATTCACCATTCTATCAAGGCGTGCAGTGAGTGCTACAATACTCTCATTGATGAAACGTCGTAATGTATCCAGCTTCCTATTGATGCATGGTTCATCCAAGAATGTCATGAACTCGCCCTTTAAAACACACTCTTGATCATCAGATGACCCACCTGTTATGGTTAGTAGAAACTAAAAGACAACACAAAGGTATTATCCCTATCAACTACTAGGTGGTGGAAGGTGGAATCACACATTCTCAAGCGTCTTACCACACTCTTACAAGTGTTCTTACCAATGCAGCAGGTGGTGCAACCGGTGGCTGGTTCGTGACACCGTGTCAAGCGTGGGTACGATTGCAAGAGGGAACCTGTTTTGATCAAGAGTAGGTGGAGCTTAAAAGGCACAATATGGTGGCAAAGGAGAACAATCAGTTAATTTCAGAAATTGCATAGAATTGAATTATAGTTCGTATCTAGCACTTAGCCTATGTTGCTGATCAACCAAGAATGGAAGAAGGCTAAAAACAAGTGTATGACAATGTGTAGGAGTGGTAAATACAAGATAATTCAATATAATGCAATCTGGAATTGAAGAACACAAGGATTGACCCAAAACTAAAAACTGAAGATTTCTGTCCACTGGACAGAACGTCGGTATTTTGGCCGTAACTTTTTATCAAATGCCTCTTTTTCACTGATTCTTTTTTCTGTTTTATGATGGCTTTTTCTACAGATTTTGTTTTGGGGCCAACTTCCGAAACCCAACACAGAAATTCGCACAAAAATCACAACTGCTGACTGTTGCAGATTCAAAATAGATAATTGGGTCAATTTTCACCGCATATATCTCTTAACTGCATTGCTGGAATGACGTGAAATTTTCAGATAGATGGATAATGAATTTTTAAATCTAATGGCAATGGTCTCACGCAAAAATAATATCGGAATCAAAAGTTATGGCATTTTTGGTGGCGGTTGCAGAGAAAGGAAAAATCAGTCGAATTGGAATTAGGGTTTGGGGTGGGGAATTTTTTTGTTTGGATTTTTAATGGAACAAAGATATGACCAGCAACTAGACAATGCTATGACGGAAACAATTCAATTTAGCAAACCAAAACTAACAGATTGAAAGGCACAACGGGGTTTGGACAGCGGGAATTAACTCTTTTTGTGGGGCAAATTTTTTTCTGGACTATAGGAAATAAAAACCAATCTACTAACTAGGGATACAAGATTTACCTCACGGGCAACCGTTGCTCTGATACCACCTAATGTGACGATGGCCCGATCTTTTGAGGGTACTGATAAGTCGATTGTGGAGAACTCGACGTTGATGATTCAAAGGCTCCGACCAAAACAGATCGAACCCCTCTCAATCACTACACCACTGCTCCGTTGGTTATCAACCGTGCCGAGCACGGTTAACCTCGCCAAGAAGGCTATCTCCTGCAAGCGAATCGAGAACACAAGTAAGAGAGTTCAAGATGCAATCTGAAATTGTATTGCAAATAAAGATTAAGTTCACAAGTTGGGGTTCCTCAACTGAACAATGCGGTGCAACTTCTAAGCAGAATAATCTCTTAAGAAAAACCCAAGGAAACTAAAGGGGTGGGACCTCCTTAAATAGGGAAGGGGGAAGCCGCACTTACCTAATGAAAACGGGTGTGGTACTATTCATGGTTATTGTTCATGTGGCCATGGTACTGTTCATGTAAACAGTACCGACCCAAATAGCCTAAGTTACAAGGCCCTCGGCCCACTTTGACTCGGACTGGAAAAGTGACGTGACTTCTTTTGCAGTTTCTGATCTGCTCGGGTAGACTTTGGAGGTGAGACTAGATCCATCTGAAAGTAGACTCCAAGAGCTTTCCAACGAGTACTCACGCCCCCAAGAAGGCTTCTGGATAAAAAGTTATGCACATTTGAAGTTGGCTTGTTAAGCTGAATCCGAATTGATCTGGAGGCCGAATTGGATTCCAAAACCTGTGCCAACTTGAACACTTGCTTCAATTGGTTCCAAAGTTATGTGGTGCTATAAATATATATTTTTTCATCATTAGGTAGCATCATATTCTCATTTAAAATGTGTTGAAGTTGAAGAAACGAATTTACCTTTAGTCTAATCTTGATATTGGCCGCTGTGATCGTATGTGTTGGTGGCGTGGCCACATCAGCAAGGGGTGGAAAAGTCAGTAGAAAAGGACTCGATTGCTTTGATGATCTCTTCTTGATGAAAATGTATCTATTTTTGAGACCATCAGTTCTGACAGATTTCTTGATTTGATCACTGAATCTGGTCTATTTGTGCACATCAACTTTAGGCAAATGTTCATGAATTTTGTTTACTAGATGACTTGTGCAGGACCCTTTCTCTGGCTCTACTCTTTTCCTCTGTAACTGTGATATGTATTAGCAGCTCATTTTAACCTTGCAGTTTGAAATTTTTGGATATATATTGACGATTGGGGCAATGATTGGTGCTATTACTAGTGGGTGCTTAGCAAACTTTTTTGGACATAAAATGGTAAAATGGTTCAACTATCAATTGGGCTAATTGTGTATATCGTATGTACCTGTATTCATTCTTGTACACTGCTTGTCAGAATAGAAAATGCTTATTTCCTATTTTTTTGGGAAATATCTTTTGCTAATTATTTTTGTTTGTCCTTAGGTCCTTTTTGCATACCCTCCGGAGAAGCCTCTTCCACTCAAGTACAAGGATATCCTTTCTTTCTGCCTTCCTGGAGGTGTACAGGTCTGCCCGCATTTGAGCTACACACCGCTTATAGTTTCCATCCCTGTGTGTAGTAATAGTCTGCAACCAGAATACATTAAGATTAACTTTTAACAAGTGTCATGGTGCTTCTTGCATAGGTTATATTTTGTTTTACCAAGCTTCTAGCAATCATAAATTTGATATTTTATCGTGGTGGAAGAACCAGGAACATGAATATCCTATTCTCTCGAAAGTTGCTCGTGATGTGTTGGCCATTCAAGTGTCAACAGTTGCTTCAGAATCTGCTTTCAGTGTTGGTGGCCAGGTCATTGATCCATTTTGCAGTTGCCTCGAGCCTGAGATGGTAGAAGCATTGATTTGTACCAAAGATTGGATAGCTGCATCTAGAAAAGGTGATAATTTTAATAGTTTGTTATCTTTTAGTTAGAAAAAAGTTGTGTTTTTTTTTCTAATGTACCTTTTATTACATTTTTCAGATTCTAAGAATAAAGTTGCATCTATCACTGCTGATCTGGAGGTTGTTGAGACACTTGCTACTAATATGCTGATTCAGGTATTGCACTCTTCTTGTTGTAACTGTTTTTTTATCTTTTTTCATTACAAATTTACTTCTAACTTAGTTTGACATATTAATTGGCGATTTGTAGGAAGAAGAAATAGCTAGTGATGGCGAGCCATAGAGCGTGAAGGCACTTTGAGCATTCAGTTGTTATCTGCTTGAGGCTACGAGCCTATACTATTGTTATTTTGTGTTTCTATTATGGCAAGATAAACTTATGTTATGTATGGTACTCCGTACTCGTAATCTCGTATGAACCTTTGTGTTCCTATTGTGGCTTGTATGAATTTACCACTTATGTATAATTTGTGTTCCTATTGTTCTCACTGCTTTCTTCTATTCTTCGTTTTGCTAAACCTTTGTGTTCCTATTGTTCCTATAATTAGCTTACAAAGTTTCTTGATGAGTATTGGTTTCACATTTTATATAAAACCAAGGGACTGTTGTAACTTTGTAAGCTTTTGGAACTAAAGTATAAGCTTTTGGAATTGTAATCATCCGTATTATTCGCCTATATTATCCGTTTCCGAGCCGAATCTGTTACATATCTGTCCCGACGGTACCGTATTCGAAACTCTGAATATTCCGAATTCATATTCGTATCCGGTCTTACCGTATTCAACTCCGAATCCGAAGAAAGAATGTGGGTTAGGATACGGTTTAAGCAATATCTGTACGAATCCGATCCGTTTTCACCCCTAGTCGGGAACGACCGCGTGGTCGAAAGTTTGACCGTGTGGTCGTAACTCCGACGGCGTGGTTGTGGTTCGAAGTCGTGGTCGTGGCTTTGACCGCATGGTCGTGGCTTCGACCGCGTGGTCGTAGCTCCGACCGCATGGTCGTAAATGACCCTTTCATGACTATGTCTCTTTTACGACCACAGACTCTTCGACCAGAGCTACTACAATAATTCTTCAACCACTGCTAGGCCCCACGACTTCTACCGTGGTCGCTATTTCGACCACGGTTTCGACCTCGTGGGGGCGGCGGTGAGGTGGAACAGAGGACTACGGCTACAGCCACTCACAGCACCGGAGACCAATTAATCGAAAAGGGAGCATCTAGGTAGGCTTGGAAGCTTACCTCGGCGGTTGGATGGGCTTGGGGATGGCTGTAGTGAGCTGGTGGCATGCAACGGCGGCGGTCGAAGGGGGCACTCGGTGCGGGCTTAGTTCAAGCGCCGGCAGGTCTGGCCGAGGATGTGGACGATGTCGTGATGCTCTAGGGGTGCCTTGGTGGAGAGGAATCGAACTCGGGCAACGGCAATCGGCCGATTACTTTCTTGGTCGGACTTGGGGAAGAAGAAGTCACCGACGGGCTGTGGTGCTCGAGAGATCGATTCAGTGAAATGGGAGGCTTAGTGGAGTGATGCGGTGTGGTCGGAATCCCCGGATGAGGCTTTATATCCGCCAAAAAGCGGTCGCGGCATGGAGGCAGTTGAGCGGTCGTCTCGGTGGCATGGCAGTGGAGTTGCTACAGCGCTCGGGATTCGACCTCGGGGCAGGGCATGGGCGACGAGGTGATGGGAGCAGGCGGCGAAGTACGGGGCGCATGGGCGCGGAGGCTCAGGCACAGGCGCGCATTGCAGGTGATGGGGGTGGCCGGGTGAGTCGGTGTCGAGTGGAGGCGGCACCCGTGGTGACACTGTAACACCCCAGCCAATCAATGACCTGGAATGCTACCAAACTAATAACATAATAAGGAAAAACTAATATTCATCTTACAAAATTTTGGCAGAACCTCCTTTGTTTATTGAGTAAATCAGAGGTTCCAACAAACATAATCAAATGATATGAATAACAGTAAGCAACATATTCATTTATAAGCAAAACTGGATTATGTTCATCATTGCACTCATAACAATACTACTTAGATAAAGAACGGAATCAATGTAAAAGAGTTCTAATCTTTTATTACATTTTTAACCTGATAGACATTAATCAAATACCACTTGAATTATTCAGCAAATAGTGTTTAATGTTCTTTCTTTCTTCCATGGTGAATAGACCGTGCAAGTGCAACAAAACTAATCCTTCTTTGTCCCCATGCATGCCGATCTCATGTAGATACCTAAAACAAACAGCAACCACAACAACAACAACAACAATAAGAGTGAGTTCAACGACTCAGCAAATATAATAAGTAGTAACAAGAATAAAAGTGAACATCATTTCACAAGTTCATCCATCAATCATATAAATAAACCATGCTATGCAATATGATCAAAAATCTCTTTATCTCTTCTCTTTCGCATTTTACTGGTAATACGGAGTGTGCATCCGTCAATGCACACTCATGCCTGTACCATCTGGTACAGGGACCAATTGCCTATACTCCACAAGTATGGGGACCTTTAGCCCGTCATGTCATCAACATGACGGGGACCTCGGCGCTTGGTCATCTCGTGACCAAGACTTCAATAAATCAGCATGATGCACAAACGTGAATGTCTCAACAAATAAAACTTGCATTCACAACATCTATGCATCAGAAATTCTCCCGAACACTTTCAATTTCAATCGACCATAAACAATATCAACATATCATTAACATAATCAAGATCACATATTCTCATAATATAGATCAAACATCTACAAACCAACAATCATCAACAATCCACACTATAAAGTTTAAACCATCATTATACTTGCCTTAACCACGAGAAAATGGGGGATGAGCAGAACGTGCGGCCCTTGGGATCCGTCCTCCTCCTGAATAATAATTATAATAATTTCTAAGACAACAGTAGCGAGTCTTTAGATTAAATAAAAAACACCCCCAAACTAACCCAACATGTTTAGCTTGATTCAAAACCCCAAATCCTTTCGGCCATCCTGTCCCCCTCTACAGATGGTCAACTTCAAAAAATTCATATCTATTGGTACAGAAGTCTAAATAGGGCGTTCTCAGACTTTCTGGAAAGATAATTAAATTATGTAGCTAAACCTAGTTGGTGAGTCTCCCTGATTCGGCCATCTTCTACCCGCACCATCCAATTTTCTAAAACATCAGTTTCATAACGGGTTCTCTGGACAGCGCACTAAAATTGTCATAACTTTCACCCCGAGAGTCAGAATCAGGATTTATTGACCTTTCTGGAAAGATAAGGAAATTATCTGCAACTTTCATAATATGGATATCCTCTGATTCTCCTGTTTTCTAATCGCCCAGACCAATCTACCGAAACCTGACAGAAATTCCCCCGATCTGCAGAACAGTCCTACTAGAAAAATCGTAACTTTTGCTACAGAGGTCCGAATAATGCGTTCTAGCACTTCATGGAAAGATAATGACGTCCTCTACAACTCTCCAGGAGAAGTCCAGACCTGAATCCACACAATTCTATCCCAAAACAGCCGTCTAACCCAATCTGTTCTAGCAGTCCAGTATACCGACATAGCTAGCACAATTAAAATATACATCTACTTGGGGCAAAACAGGGATTAACCTTGACGATTCGCTGAAGAAAACGACGAACACCCCACGAGTTCCACCTCTTCTCTTTTTCCCTCTTTTTCCCCTCCTCTTCCCTTCCTCCGGATCCATCGTCTTGCTGCGATTGATTTCTTCTTCCGCTCGACCGGCAGCGAATAGAGGTATTGATCACCGGCAATGGAGGAGAGGGGAGGGGAGGTGCTGCTGGGGGCGCGCAAGGGCAGCAGGGGCGGCGCACGGGGGAGAGGGGGAGGGGCGGCTAGGGTTGGAGGGGTGGGCGCCTCTCCCCCCTCTTTGGCTGGTTTCCCTCCTGGGCCTTGGCCCAGGCCCAGGTTGTCCGGAAAATTCAGAACCCCCCCCCCCCGAAACAATATTTTATTCTTCCCTTTAAGGTCCCTCCTCTCCAATTAAACAATTATTTCCTGAAAGACTTTTGAGATATTACATTCTACCCCCCTTAAACAGAATTCGACCCCGAATTCTTTCCATGCTTACGCCAAGGATTAATCACAACTAAACTTAATTATAAAATACGCACCTGCTGTGAATAATTCTGGATATTGCTCACGCATGCGAGACTCCAAACCCCCTAACCACCTTCTGATACCATTTGTAACGCCCTAGGGTCCAAACTGGCTCAGACCTAACCACCTTCTGGATAGGCCACGCACACGTAGCAACCCGCTTGCGCTTTCGTCCTCACTTCGCGCAAAACGGTTAACCGGGGGTGCTACCATTGGAACTCCTAGGCTTATATGTAAGGGATACTCAAGGTAAGCTAGCAAGGTGGGACTAACCCAGAAATTCATGTGCACACACACATAGGCCAACATGAGCCGGGGTGTCACATACACCCCCCTCAAAGGACCCGACGTCCTCGTCAGACCAACATACCCACACCGGGGCAAATGATAAGGATCTCCTCTCTTGGCACATGTCCGTACGTTCAGTGCCAGCACATATGCCATGCCGTGTGTCCGCTACGGGCCCACACGCGCCATGCGTCATATGCCCGCACCCCTGACCCACACGCGCCCATGTAACCACGAGAGTCGGCTCTGATGCCATTTGTAATGCCCTAGGGTCCAAACCGGCTCAGACCTAACCACCTTCTGGATAGACCACACACACGTAGCAACCCGCTTGCGCTTTCGTCCTCGCTTCGCGCAAAACGGTTAACCGGGGGTGCTACCATTGGAACTCCTAGGCTTATATGTAAGGGATACTCAAGTTAAGCTAGCAAGGTGGGACTAACCCAGAAATTCATGTGCACACACACATGGGCCAACATGGGCCGGGGTGTCACAGACACAAGGCAATGCGACGACATGGTCAAAAAGTAGGTCACAGCGGCAGAGCGATGCGACGGAGTGAGGCTGCCAGGCAGTTGGGCAGTGACACGCATGGTCATGGGGAGTAGGAGGGGTGGGGTCCTGGTGACTCGAGCGCGGTGCATGCCTTTGACCGTCGGTCTGAAGGTGGCACAGTCGTGAAGGCAGCTACTACGTGGGGCGGGCTGTGGGCTGTGATGGCAGGTAGGGGTGGTTTCGGCCTTGGCCGAAGCAAGGGGAGAGAGGGAAAAAGGCCGGCTAGACCTGGCCCAAGTTCTTTTTGTGGTTTTCCCATTAGTTCTATTTTTCAAAATTTATTCTCAATTGTTGGATCCTCAATTACAAACCAAAGAAAATCCACAAAATTTTCAAATACCGACAAAATATATTTCAAAACAATTCAAGGGCTACACTGTTTCCCAGCTTCGAATTTTCATGATGTTACAGCTTTGATCTCGATCCACCCTAGTCTAGTCCCGGTTGCCCATTGATGACCATAGTTGCCTCTAAGATTTTCTGCATATCCAAAGACTAAGGCTCTGTTCTTTTTTAGCTTTTAGCTCTACTTTTGACTTTTCTACTGTAACTAGCTTTTAAACGGAGTGTCTTTAAGATGGGTCTACTAGTTAATTGTAGTACATATTGTATCAACTTCATTTATATCAGCAAAAACCGCACGTGAGTTTCTATTACTTTGTAATCTTTCGCACGAACAGCCCAAATTCCACAAGCCACAGCCAAAAGCCATAAGCCTTAGCCAAAAAGAACATGCCCTAAGAAATCATTTTTAGGCATACGTTCTTTATAACTTGACCCACGTTAGCATAAACATGTAACACGATGCAACCAGACAGGAGTTCCAAGATCACGCTCATGATCAAAACTTCCACAATTCCCAATTTTTAAAACTTAATTGCTACAGCTGGTATTACCTAATCCATGCCAGTCATACCTCTCCAGTAAAACCACCAACCAATGGCCAGTACTACTGGGCCTTACCCATTCCCGGTAACAGGGGAGCGGTATGACCGCTTGCCATAGACTATACTACCGCCCTGGTAGTACTACCAACCAACCTCTGGTTATACCATTCTCTGGTAGTTCCACAATGTAGCACCGGTACTACCGGACTCCAAAATGACTCTCTCTGAAAATAGCTACCGCCATCTAACTCCTAGTTGAACCGCATTTGTGGTAGTATCGCAGCCACCATGTCAGTACTACTACCTCGATAGTATTGGTAGTACTGCCTGCATCTGGCTGGTACTACTGACAGCAACCTGAATTTTAGGTAATTGCAACCCTTTGCAAAACTTTAGATTCAACTTAGTCTAGCTACTGATTGTTCATCACAAAGTCATCTAGACCTATCCACATGGTCTCTCAGTCATCATCCTTCCACGTGGTGCACTTGACAATGATACCATCTCATTTGCTCTTTTCTTCCAGGTGTCTTCAAATTCTCCTCTTGTTTCTTTTGACATAAGAAGTGTGTTCACCATGGATGACAAATCTTTGAAATCTAGGGCTGTGATGTGTGACTTCAATGATTTTTGTAGTCGTTCAGCAAAGTGTTCCATCTTGTTGGTATCATTGGGGGCATAGCGAGCTAAATGATTGAACTGATAAAGATATTCCATCACTGAACGTCCACCTTGCTTAAGAGGAAGAAATTCCTGATGTTTTGTAGTAACAACGCCAAAAGGTATGTGGGCCATACGGAATACCTATTCAAATTCCTTCCACGTTATATCTCTTCCAGAGTGTAGTGTATGATTATTCATCCACCATGTAGTTGCTCATCCTTGTAGCTGATGTAATGCAAATAAGGTCTTCTCCTTGTCACTGCATTGGATTGTATTTAGTTTCCTCTCAATGTCTCAAATTCAATCATCTGCTACCATCCGATCTGAGGATGTTGAAAATGACCAACTATGATCCCTGGGAAGGATTCTACAGTTGCTTGTAGTCTGGCTTCTATGCGTTCCAAAAGTCTTGTCTCTTGCTCCATCATTCTCACTTATCCTTGTTCTACTTCAAATCTATTTTATTCCATCATCGCTAACACTCTACCAAAATAGGCTGACCCTCTACTAAATTTACTTCATTGGGCTGATTATTCTCATGACCTCTTGATCTAGTTCTTGTCATCTTATTTTTTGGTTGTTCAGGTGAGAATTATTTTCACAACAATTTTTTTTGTAAAATTAGATAAGTGAGTGAGAATTAAGATAGTAGATGAGAGTAGAAAGAACAAGGCAAAGACCAGAGTGAAAAGAGATATATGAAATTTTGACAGAGAAGATATATAGATACAGGTAGAAAACAAACTGTAGATTAATCAACATAGCTTTTATTTATCTTATACAAATTTTACACACAAAAAACATCTACTAGGGTTCACACCACTAAGCGTAATTTACACATCACATCTCATTCCCTCATCCTCTTCAATCCACACTCTTTGAGGATGGATCGCTTGATGTGTACCACACACACTTTATTGGTTCTTCTTCATCATCATCAATTTTTTGTTTCCCCTTGCCTTGTACGTCTTTGACCTTTGACTTTCCTTACTACGGGATAAGGATCCATGAAATAGGTGGTGATACTAGCTAATCTTCTATAGAATGTGCTAGAATGTCTGGGGTTTCTCCATAATCAAACATCTCTCCTACTTATATCATCTATCTTTGGCATAAGTCCCTATGTAGTATGTGTATGTCCTACTTGGCCACATTTAGTTGATGGTGTAAGTCTTGATATTATCCCAAAGTCCAAGAATACAATGCTTCCTGGTAGGCAATGTGTTGTGAAGCTTCATCTAGGTGATAACCATCATCGGCTTCAGATTGGGGCACTGAAAAGCTGGCGCCGTGGTTGTAGTCTTGAGGAATGATGTGGAAAGGTGAGTTGTCAAACTCTTTGTCATAGTATCGTCGAAGATAGAGTACTACCTTCTGAGCTGCATCTTGGATGGCATCCTTCTCCTTAATTCTATATCCAGTGAACTTGTGGTATGTATCTAGCATGATGTTTAAGGGTGTACGAACTACCCATGCTTTCCATTGGTATAACTTTCTTCTAATGAATTGACCTTCTGCATGGAAGACTGTGCGAAGCTATTGTCGCATTCTCCACAACGTAGCTGCCCATCTCTTAGTTGTTCAAGCTTCGAGTATACGTAATGCACCATCTGCATAGCTAACGATAATTTGAAGCTAGATGAAAAGAAACAAATATCTTTTCCAAACGTAAAACTGACTTAAATCAAATCTAAGATAGGTAAGACAGTAATAGGAATGGGAAGATGGCAGTAATACTTATATTTTTCAAAAATCATTTTTGGTATTTTTAAAATTAAATTTTATTGCAAATCATCAATCCTATCTCATCTTAAGGAATCACCCTATAGTCAAACAAGCTGGCACTGATACCACTCCTGTGACGACTCCATTTCTGAGGCCATCGGGTTTCCCCACAACTACCTAGGACACTCAGTTGCAGAGTGAAGAAGTTACATCAATCATAATCATAAAAGCCAAACTTTTATTACAAGATGGTACAACTTAGCAGCCGAGTTTTACATTATAAAAGATCTTTCAAAATCCTTCCAAAATCACAATCACGACTGAGCGTAGTCGATACCTAAGACCAGTAGTTGTCACCTTCTAGGGAGTCATTGAATTCTCCCTCAAAAGGTTTCTCGGTTTCCTCCCAAGCTCCTTTTGATAATGGTTAAGCAAGAATGACTACAACCATACTCATCAAGCCACACGAGAACACCTACCTAACTACTTGCTAGGATTTTAGTAGAACAAGGTATCAAAGTTTTATTATTACGGGTATAAATGCATGTTTGTTTGCAAAGATCTTCGGACTTGAAATACAAAGCATTATCTTATGAAGAAAAAGGGAATTAACAATCTTACATATCACCTTAAAATTATTCAAATCTTACTTATGCCTTGTTGTTGGAATCACCCATTAAATGTATCTCCATTGACCGAAAGCACGGTGTATCCAAATACCATATATTATACTCTATAAAGTTGCCCAGTTTTACCCACAAAATATCCCAAACTCATAATGTCATGCAATAGACACGCAACGTGACAGCGTGCAACTAAGCTGAGATAACAAGGTTATTTCACTACTCTTTTTGTTATAGCTTCTACCCGATAGGCTCGGAACCATTCAACTACAATCGGGTATCCACCTACCAATGCAGAATACGCATCCCAATGTTGAGTGGACATACCATTGTGAATATTGGCAAGTGGCACAACCAGCCTAACTTCCATCTCACCCCTTTTTTCTACAGGCTATCCAAATGAACCTAGGATAACCATACCCTACAGATGTTCGATTGAATTGTACAGTATACTAGACCAGGTTGACAAGTCGAGCTTGTGGTTAGTGAGTTCTATATTATTTACTTGACACAAAGGTCTAGTCCTTATTTGCCATAGTTGAGACTATCATTCACATACCACATGCATACCGGTAGCACACCACTAGAGCCTCAATTTTTTGGGTGTCATGGGCTCAAAACATCGAGTGGTTGCCCACCAAGAAGCCTGAGCCTTCAGCTTTATTTCAAAGTCTGGTAGCGCTAGACCGAATAATCCTTAACAGTATTTGTAAAGTATTTATATTTTTCTAACCTACCTACTAATTACCAACGGGGTGATTTTGTATTATAATACCATTTATGGTTGTCAATGTGAATATGGTTTATGAGAGTAGTGCTCATATCATTTTAAATTATTATTTTATGCAAATAGTAGTGCTCAAATAACATAAATGAAAGTAACAATAATTTATTAATATGGGATCGACATGATAAAAACATGCAATTTGCCTTCCTGCTCGTAGTCTTCGATCTGGCCTACTTCATCTGCGTGTTGATCAGCTCCTTCGGCGACCTGCTCAATGAATCTGCGTGTTATCGCAAAGGAAAAAATTAAATAAGTTTGGGCTAAAAAAGCGACCTGGGAACAAAATAAAAGAGAAAAATCAAGGAAAATGTTTAAACATATGAGGGTTTCGGTGGTTAGGGTCTAAATGGTGTTTGGTTGGGTTAAACAAAGTTAAAAATAAGCTTAACTAGGTTTGGGTGAGTAGTATTGGATCGGGTGAACAATATCGGGTTTAGTACTATTCCTAGTGGGTCGGATTTGTCGAACAGTATGGGTTTGGGCTGAGATTAATGGGCTGCGCAGTGTTATGTGTCAATGAATAGTGTTTGGCTGGGTTGTGAATAGTATTAGGCTACACAGTACAAACTAGTCCAATTTGGCCAATATGGTTCAAATAGACGGTAGGGTAGCATAGTGTGTGGTCAACGACGGCATTAAAGTTGGGTACACATAGTCGGTGAGGTGGCACGAACGTTGTGGTGCTTTTAGCGTGGGCGCTAGCGATGAGCGAGCAGCGCCCTAAAGAGTAGTCATTGCGGTGCTCCTCCTATGCAGGCTCCTGAAGACATGGGGTGGCTCAATTCATCTAGAGCATAGATGAAGACCTCCATGATCCAGGACTCCCTAGCTCCTTCAACGGTCTTACGCCCCCAATATACAGGCTGATCCATATAGCCTAGATAGTGCTGCAGCTTGTGCAGGATGCTTGCAAAGTCCCCCACATACTGCCCATGGACGAAGTAGTCCCACTGACCATCAGCTGCTCCTCCAAACATCTGTAAGTTAAAGCACTAGTGTTAGTATCCCTTTTTTAAAAAAATATCAAAGAAAGAAGGATAAGGTCAGATCTAAGAAGGGTAATAAAGGAAGTAATACGCTATATTTTTAGAAATTTCTTTTTACTAATTTCAAAATTTAGTCCTAAGACCTTATCTAGTAACTGGCCTAAGGTTTTTGTCCTACAGTCGTATGCTCTGATACCAGCTCTGTCAGACCCAGATTTTTCAACTCAGAATCCTCTGTGATTTACTGCACTATTCCCTAGACCAGTAGATAGTGCTCACAGGTACATTGTTGCATCATCTCATACATCGCATGAAATATACCGAACCATAGTATTACATATCAGAGTTTAAATACACTATGTCAGGTGACAGTTTACAAAAGGGTCGATCTGGCCAAATACCCACAATATAAAGGACAACAGCGGAAAGCACAAACAAAAGTAGGACCAACATCCATAGGCAAGCGACTAGGACTCGGACTTGAGAAAGTCGTCCTAGTTCCCTTCATCGGCTACTCCATCCGTGGTAGGAGCATCCTCGTAATCGTAGTTGTCTTGGTTCCCTATTTCTGGTTTTGATAATATGAGGGTGAGCACAAATCTACCGTGCTCCGCAAGCCAATACACAATATGCAAGTAAATAACATACAGGGCTTATCAATGAAAGACTCGGGTTGTTTTCCTTGCTAGAAATTGCTTTTAAAATACTATGCTTAGAAATTTCCTGAGACCTAGTAGTTGATACTAAAACATGATATTTGGGTAAAAAGAATGTAGTATTAATAATAGTGCAGATTCCATCCACCGTTACATGGCTCCTGCACCATATGCTAACCTTCAGTGTTATAACCACTTACCATATCACTGGGGCGACAGCCAGGGCAACACAAATTAGGGTTTCTCACTGCCTGCCACTTTTCCAATTCCACCCACAAAGTTTTTTTAAATAGAACTATATCTGGTTAAGTTTCTTTGTCCGCCCTTGACCGTGGCCACGGCTATTCGAATAGTTTGACTCTGCAGAGGTTGTACACTTTACCCACAAGATAAGATTATCTCACAATATCGACCATTACACGCTTGCTTAGGCGCGCGACTGAGTAATCATAACAAGGCTGTTACAATGCATCTTCCTAATGTGGTTATGCCCACTAAGGTCTTTCTTCTATAGGATACAACCATCCCTCGAGAAGTTTCCCACTTGAGCCATCACGGCAGAGGCGGATGAGACCATCATTCCCTTTGCATGTGTGCACACCTTCACGTAACCACGCTAGGTCAATGCAAATTAATTAGCCCTGCCTACAATTTGCCACCTTGTGGTTATACTATTACACACTAGGAGGTCATCACAAGATTCAGTCCTTAGGGTTATATGGGTGGTTCTACCACTAACCACACTCTTGTGCACCAGTGCACTACACCCCCGTACCGTCCGCCCAAATATTTAAGCAAGTTGGGTTTCTTGGGAGAATAAAATATTCATGTCAAAATATACCAGCTATTTTCACCCATGACTTCTCAAATAAGTTTCTTATGATTTAAAGTGATGCTTAGGGTATTTTGGTACCCCCGAGTATCTAAGTAGTACTAAGCATGTCATATAATTGTAGACTTATTTTTGAAAGATTACCATTATAATTTTCCTAGAGTGACAAGGCTTAGATGTTCAAATGTTCCAAAAGAGGTGTAATACTAACAAGTTAAATAATGGGCATATAATTAGAATCTTAAAACAAACATACATTTGCACATAAAACAACAGGATCCAATTTGATAATTTAAAATGGAAATAATTTGCAGAAAATGTAGGTTCAACATGATCAAAATATTAACTCACCTTGGTCGCAGTTGGTTTGGTCTTGGTTGTGGTGACTCGCTTCAGCTTCTGCCTGTTCCTCTTGTGCCTCGTGCGCTATTTTACATTGTGCAGAAGTTTAAAATAAAAATCAGTAAAAATAATAAATTCTCGTAAAAATTCAAATGAGCTTCAAAATTTATGGTTTTAGTTCCATTGGACAGATATTGAATTTATATGAATTTAAAATTTTGCTTCACTCAATTGGAGGTAAGATGAATAAGTTTTGCCCATTTAAATGTCTCTGTTTAAATAAATTCAGAAAAATAAAGAAAACGGAGAGAGAGAAACTGACAGGTGGGGCCCGTGACAGTGTTAATTTTTCTCTTTTTTATTTTCTCTCCTGACTCTCTGACATGTGGGACCAGTTACTGTTTTCAATTAAATGGTATGACCCACATGTCAGAGAGCATTTTAGGATTAATAAACTTCTTTAGCCCCTAATTAATCTCCAACTTAATATTAATCATTGTGAACAGTGTGCTACCCTCGTATTCACCGGCAAGGGAGGTGCTCACCGTCGGTGGCAGAAGCAGTGGCTAGACGTGAGCATCTGCAAAATAGATTGCTCACGCCCGCGCCCACCCCTAGACGGAGCCTCGCCGGCCAATTTGGCCAGGGTGACGACCTGTGGCTCCCATGGGCGGTGGTGGTCCGGCGGCGTGTGGCGACAACAAGCAGAGGAGGCATGCGGTGCTGGCGAGGTATAGGTGGCGAGAGGTCTGGCCGATGGCGGGGATGGCGTTGTGGTGCTCCAAGGATGCCCCGGTAGGGTGGAATTGGCTCGGCGCAGCTCCAATCGGTGGTTTCCCTTTCGACCGATGTTGGAGAAGATGCTGTCACTAGTGAGCTTGGGGCATCGGGGGAAGGGTCGATTCCTTGGGGTGGGAGGATGAGTGGAGGATGGCAATGCTATCGGGGGGTGAGCTGGGCTTTATAGGTAGTGGAACGTGCTGGCGACGTGGGGTGGTTGGTCGGTCATGATGGAGGCATGGCATCGGTGTGGCTACAGGGCTGGGGATTTGAGTTGGTGTTGCTATTGCGACATGCCGCAGGGCATGGTGGTCGTGCAAAGGGTGGGGCGCATGCGCCGAGGTAACACGGAGAGGAATGGTGACACGACAGGGTAGTGGGACAAGTCATGGCGGTCTATGCGACGCCCATGGTGACACAAGCTTTGTAGCACGGCGGTGCAGGGAGCTGGTCACAGCGGCAGAGGCGCCCACTGTGGCTGGACCTAGCCACGTCTGGCGCGACGGTCGGAGTGACGTCTCGTCATCCTACGACCATACGGTGGGGCGATGGGACGGTGGGGTAGGCAGTTGACCTCAGCAACATGGGTGTGGAGGCACACTGGTGACCGGTGGTCCAAGCGGGGCACGGCGGTAGGACAACAAGCTACCACGGTGGCTTGGCGGGGAGAAAGCTCTGCCGTGGCCGAGCGCTAACGAGGGAAGAGCCGGCCAAGTGGCTCGCGCGGGCCAGGCTGAAAGGCCAGAAAATTTTCTCTTTTTCTGTTTTTTCTTTTTTTTTTGAGTTAGGCCTAATGCACATTTCTGAATTTTTATTAATCCCCCTTAGCCATCTTTGTTTAACTAATTTTTCCATACCTGTATATTTCCACCTTTCCGGGTTTTTGCTAACTGATTCCAGGTGAATCCTCCTACCCTAATTTTAGGATTTTTTATATTCATATTTGATTTTAGGTTTACTTTCTATTAATTTCACCTTTCTTTCGGAGTTCTAGTTTCATGATTTTTCTTAATTATTGGAACCTCAACCAAAATTCAAGGAAAATCTATTAAAAATCCAAATGTCAAGAAGATGCATTTTAAAATATTTCAAAAGTTACACATTTTTCAGAACTCAAATTTTTATTATGTTACATGCTTTTAGTGCGGGTGCTAGCGATGGGCGAGCGAGATGACGTGCGACATTTGGAGCAAGGTGATGGCGCAGTGGCAGAGAGCACCTGCGTGCTTGGAAGGCAGATTTCCAGAAAGGGAAAGTAGATTTTTGGATTTCGCAAAACTTCAACTTCAAGCAGAATTCAAATAAGCTCAAATTTTTTGAAATTTTGGCATTATTTCACGGGCCAATTGTGCCGTCTTGAAGCACTGTAATGTTGGCCCGACTCAAACACTACACAGCACACGGCTAAATGTGTTGTGCCGGTCTGGCCTGACCAACTGTGTCGTGCTTGGACCAGCACCTTGGCACGGTGGGCCGGTCTGGCACGGCATGAACAACACCATGCCTGGCCGGGCACGACCCAGTCGGCCCGTCTCCTCCCTCTCTCAATTGCCGCTTCCCTCGCTCTCTCGGTTGCCTCTCCCTTCCCCATCAGCCCGTGCCCCTCCCTGGTGCCCAGCCGCCCCTCCCCTACCTCTCTCGACCACCGGTCCCCTCCCCCGCTACCCCGTCCCCCTCCCTCTCCCCAGTGCCAGCCCACCCCCACCGTCCCTACCGATGGCCGCTTCCTCCCCTCCTCGGCACCTCCCTCCAAGTCGCCTCCTCTCTTGACGTCCTCATCATCGGCCAAATCCGGGGCTCGACCTCTTTAACGCCGTTGAGATCTGGTTCTAGTCTTTGCCGCTAGCCAAATTTGTCCCTCAGCCATGTTAGGCATCATCCACGTAGGCGGGATCCAATCCTCATCTTCCCCGTCGACCAGATCTGATCCTCGTCCATGCTGCCACCACTGGTCATCCTGGTCCACACCGCTGCTACCGACTGCCGAGGTTTGCACGCAGGCTAAATAGAGCAATCGTGACCCATTGAGCTTAATGTTCTCAAGCCGACACGGCATGGCCCATGATCTCCTAAAACCGTGCCTGGATCTATGGCTGAGCCTATGGATTAGCATAGCATGGCCCGCTAAGTTAGTCGGGCTAACCGACCGTGTCAAGCCGGATCCGTGCCGGACCACTCGTCCGGCGAGGTCCGGCCCTGATCAGCTCGGCTTGAGTTTCTGGCTTATTTTTCACTATTCATAAATTTCGTCTTTTTCTGAACTTTTGGCTTTTTGTTGAGCTTTTTTGCCGGTTCTTTTTTTCCTGTATTCGTTTGTATTATACATATTGGGGTAACATATTTTTTATATTTTTTAATTTTTTTAAATTTAATTATGCTAAATAAGCCTCTGTCAGCTACAATGCTTTTTTCAGCCAGCTACAGTGTTTTCAGCCATAAGCCATGAACTTTTAAGCCTAACTGATCACCACTGAAATTGCCCGGACAACTTATGGTCCGAAATAACACTGTTCATCTTACCAACGGCTACTATTAACCGTGCAGTAATGACACCCATCCATACAACAGTGCTTTTCTTTTCCTCTTTCCCGGCACAAAGTCTGTCAATACTGCGTGCGGGTTACATCAGCCTTTGCACCGGCTTCCCCCATGGGAATGGGGAAAATGACCGACAGCGCCGGCCAAACCGTGCGACCCATCCATCTGTCAATCAAAACGTGTACCAAGCGATCGATCGACGCATCAGAGAGAGATGTGAGCCCGTACTGCTTATTGTGCAGCACAGGAACGAGACGACAGCGGTCGTGCATGGCGTCATAGTCGTGGCATTCTTTTCTCAGAATACGCACCCACCACACACAGACACAGAAGAACGATGTCCTTGGAGTGCTTGCTGCTTTGCATGTCGCATGCGCCAGCCGTCCTTAACTAGGCCACGCAGTTCGGAAGGACGAGGGGTCTTCCCGAGTAGCAGCAGTACAAGTGAAATGTAACATCTTAGCTTCTCAAAAACTACAGATTAAAAACACTACCAATTTAAATCATTAACTACATCTTATCAATTATTAGACATCAATGATAAATAATAATCTTGAATGTAAATTACAGTAACACAGTAAATAATAAATTAAACTAAGATAAACCAAATAATTACTAAGAAGAATCAATTGATAAACTAAACCAATAAGCTATCAAGTAGAAACAATTTGAACTATAAGGAACTAAATAAACCGTTAAGCATCTAATTATTACAATAGAAGATACTAAAAACAATAATTCGTGCAAATAATTCGTGTCCTACATCCAAATATAGATGTCGCCTTCAACGATTACCTAAAAACAACAATAAGTAAGGGTAAATCCGCGACTCAGTAAATACAAAACAGAATAATAAACGAGATATCATCTTATTAATGATATATTTATCATTAACTCAAGTTCTCATATTCATTCTCATTGGTTTTCATTCACGTGTTTCATTATCTCAAATCACTTTTCATGAATGCAATGCAATGCTCATACTCATGTTTCAACTTGTCTTGTGCTTATACTGGTATAGTGGAGTGCAATAGCCGTTGGTGTTCTCTCTTATCCACACTTTTTAGTGTGCAAATCAATTGCCCATCCTTTTTCATACGGGGACGTCATAGCTGATATCTTACATATGAGGGCCTCATTAAACTAAGATAAACCAAATTCGAAGGATGGCACCGAAAAAAGCTTTGTTGACGGCGGCGAAGGGGAAAAAGGCGGCTGGGTCGGAGCGTCGCATGGGTACCAGGGCTTCGGCGTCGGCTGTTGCGGGCGTGAGTGACGACGCAGGCGCGGCGGTCGAGGACGTCGGCGCTCGCGCTGTGACGACCGACCCCGCCACTGCCGCTGCGACGACCGTTCCCGCCACCGGCGCTGCCGCTGCGGCGATCGGCCCCGCCACTGCCGCTGCGACGACCAGCCCCGCCACTGACCCCGTCACCGACGCGACAGCGGCCAACCTCGCCGCCTTCGCCGCAACGCTCGCAGGTAGCACGGACAGGGCGGTGGGAGGTAGCCACGACGGAGCAACCGGCAGCTCGGGAGCTCGCGATGCAATCGTACCCGCGCCGACCCGCCCGCTGGGTGCGCCGACGGCTCCGCCCGCGTTGCCGGTGGAAAGCACCCTGCTGGCGGCCCTCAAAGCGTTCCAGCAGGAGCTAGGGGATCTTCGCGGGGCTGTTCGAGACATGCAAGAGGCTCCGAGCCAGCAGGCCGCGCCAGTGGCCGTGCCGAAGCCCACGCCGGAAAGGGCAGACAGCCGCGACGCACCCACATCCAGCCGTGTGCCGCTGCGACGCGTCGATCCAGAGTCCCCGCTTTCGATAGGACTACAGCACGCGGCGTGGCCCGAAGACTTCAAATACCCCAGCGTCATCGAGCCCTACAAAGGAGACACGGACCCCCGCGAGTTCGTGCGTGTCTACGAAACCGCAATCGAGGCCGCGGGTGGAGACGACACCACAAAGGCGAAGGGACTCCCCCTCGCGTTGTAGGGAGTGGCGCTCTCCTGGTTCTTTACCATAGAGCCGAACTCCATCTACGCGTGGGAGCAGATCCTTGACCGCCTTCACAACAACTTCCAAGGAAATTATGTTGAGCAGGTCGACGCGGACCAACTCTTCGCCGTGAAGCAGAAACCCTCGGAGAAGCTCAGGGACTACTTCAAACGCTTCGCGAAGATACGCTATCAAGTCAAAGACGTTAACGAAACCACCGTTGTCAATGCGGCCATACAGGGCCTTCGCCCGGGCCCGATGGCCGAGTACAACGCACGGAAGCCAATCAAGATGGTGACGAAGCTCTTCGACAAGATGGAGGAATACGCCAGGGCGGAAGAAGACGCGCGGCGACGATAAGGCCGGGGGCGCCGCGGCCGGGGGCGCGGCCGTGGCCGGGGCCGCGACGACAAAGGCCGTGGAGATTACGACGACCAGCACCAAGGGCTGTGGTGCGCAGTCCACGGTCGCGGCACCCACGACACGCGCACGTGCACCTCTATCGCGGCGCTCCGCCAGAGCGTTACCCGGGACAGGAACCTGGAGGCACGCCCGCCCGCGGTGGCACATGTACAGCACCCATACGAAGCCCCCACGCACACCCAAGTACAAGGGACGCAGCCCCACGAGGGCCCTCTGCGGATTCAGGCCCATGTGCAGCAGCCTCGGGAGGGTCTCCTGCAACTGCAGGCCCCGGAGGCCGCCCACTACAGGGTTATCAACATCATCTCCGGAGGTTCCTCACTGGGGTTCGCCTCAGCTCGGCAGCGGAAGGCCTATGTACGGAGGCTGCATCACGTGGCGGCGTACCCAGCACAGACACCGCCGGACTGGGCACAACACGAGGTCACGTTCACATCCGCCGACGCCCAAGGCGTGGAGCTTCCTCACCACGACCCCCTGGTCGTCTGGGTCATTATAGCAGGATGCGACGTGGGACGTGCCCTCGTTGATGGGGGCAGCTCCGCGAACATCCTGTTCGCGGCAGCCTTCGACCAGATGGGGATTCCCCGAAGCCGCCTCGACCCGTCGGGAGTCCCGCTGCAAGGATTCAGAGGACAAACTTTACGGGCGCTTGGCCAAATATGCCTTCAGGTCTCCTTCGGCCAGGGCGACAATGAAAGGGTCGAAGATGCCACATTCGACGTCGTCGATCTCCCATACCCTTACAACGCCATACTGGGGCGTCCAATCCTTAACTCCTTCGGGGCGGTACCGCATCACGGCTATTTATGCATGAAGCTCCTGGGGCCGCGGGCCATCATTACCGTTCATGGCGACCAGGACATGGCCCGGCGCATCGAGCATGGCACTAGGTGTCCCCGTCGCGGCGATCAGCGGTGCACTTAGGGCCGGCACCGCAGCGCAGGGACCCACGGCGTCATCCGGGGACGGCTTGGCAAGCCTTACAGATAGTACCCCTACTAGAGGCCCCGGCCGTGCCGAACACAAATGGTTAGTACCTCCGCCATATGTAATCGCTCACCCGCGCAAACGGGAATGTAATCAAGTTCCGTTTGTCGCCAACCTATTATCATTATGCAAAAATACGCGGGGGGAGCGCGCGGAGGCTCCGCCTACGCACGTCCTCCCGGAGTATAAACCAAAGATGCACGTTCGCGTGTGCACTCTCCGTAGCCAGGGGTACGGGTATGAGTATAAACCAAAGACGCACGTCCGCGTGTGCACTCTCTGTCAAAGATACGGGTATGAGTATAAACCAAAGACGCGCGTCCGCGTGTGCACTCTCCGTCAAAGATACGGGTATGAGTATAAACCAAAGACGCACGTTCGCGTGTGCACTCTCCGTCAAAGATACGGGTATGAGTATAAACCAAAGACGCACGTTCGCGTGTGCACTCTCCGTAGCCAGGGGTACGGGTATGAGTATAAACCAAAGACGCACGTCCGCGTGTGCACTCTCTGTCGAAGATACGGGTATGAGTATAAACCAAAGACGCACGTTCACGTGTGCACTCTCCGTAGCCAGGGGTACGGGTATGAGTATAAACCGAAGACGCACGTCCGCGTGTGCACTCTTTGTCAAAGATACGGGCATGAGTATAAACAAAGACATGTGGGGGGATGCCTCTGCACGCACTCTTCGGAGTATAAACAAGACGCGAACCCCGCGCACGCCAGGGACTTCGTCCCTGTGCGTACTCTCCGGAGTATAAATAAGACGCGGATGCTCTCCCTGCGTACTCTCCGGAGTATAAACAAGACGCGAACCCCGCGCACGCCAGGGACTTAGTCCTTGTGCGTACTCTCCGGAGTATAAATAAGACACGGATGCTCTCCCTGCGCACTCTCCGGAGTATAAATAAGACGTGAACCCCGCGCATGCCAGGGACTTCGTCCCTATGCGTACTCTCCGGAGTATAAATAAGACACGGATGTTCTCCCTGCGCACTCTCCGGAGTATAAACAAGACGTGAACCCCGCGCACGCCAGGGACTTCGTCCCTGTGCGTACTCTCCGGAGTATAAATAAGACGCGGATGCTCTCCCTGCGCACTCTCCGAAGTATAAACAAGACGCGAACCCCGCGCACGCCAGGGACTTCGCCCCTGTGCGTACTCTCCGGAGTATAAATAAGACGCGGATGTTTTCCCCACGCACCCTCCGGAGTATAAATAAGACACGAATGCTGTCCCTGTGCGCTGGGCAAAATGCAAATGTGGCGCGAACCTCGCGTGGCTGTCGATCGCGCACCACCTCAGCGCGTCGAAGCTCGCCTTCACACACCGCGAGACGTGTACGCAAGGCGCACCGCGGAAGCCAACTCCGAGAGCTTCAAGGAATACCGACGTAGCGCACCAGAGGCTCACCTAAGCAACGGCGCGTGCGCGGGGTACAGGGTACACCAGAGGCTACCCCCACCTCGGGGTAGGGGGGTGGAGGTCCGCCTTCGCACGCGCCAGTCTACGGACTTTAAACAGGTCGCAGTGCGGAGGTCCGCCTTAGCACGCGCCAGTCTACGAACTTTAAACAGGTCGCAGTGCGGAGGTACGCCTTCTCACGCGCCAATCTACGGACTTTAAACAGGTCGCAGTGCGGAGGTCCGCCTTCGCACGCGCCAGTCTACGGACTTTAAACAGGTCGCAGTGCGGAGGTCCGCCTTCGCACGCGCCAGTCTACGGACTTTAAACAGGTCGTAGTGCGAAGGTCCGCCTTCGCACGCGCCAGTCTACGGACTCTAAACAAGTCGTAGCGTCGCGGTTCGCCTCCGCCGAGGAACAAGACCGCCCGAAGCACAGCGCGCAGCGCATATCCTAATTGCCAGATGTATACATCGGAAAAATTTTACAAGTATAAAGGCCCGCCAGCATATCTGCCGCTATAAGCCGTTATTCGGCGGGCTCGTCCTTAACACGCGCTACGGTCGGGACCTCGCCGGAAGAGGGTCGGCCCGCCCAAAAGTTCAGCGACTCCTCGGCCCTTCGCCAGCGTCGAAGGCGCCGCCGGGTTGCAAGGCCGGACGCAAGCAGTCGCCCCCAGCACGGAAGCTGCCCGGGGCACAGGTCAAATGGTCAGTTCGTAGAACAGACGCGCATTTTATTCACAAAAAGGGGCGGACATTACAACGCACGCCTACACCTAGCCACCCCGGCGTCGCACCTGTGAATCCTCGGCGCCTTCGGAGGTCCCACCGCCATCCTCGTCGCGTCGGGGGACCCCGTCCAGAAATTGGCCGAGGCTCCCCTCCCCGTAAAGGGACTTCCGGAGCTCGACCTGCGCGGCGGCTACTCCAGCGTAGTCCCAGATCCGCTCGTAGAAGTTCTTTACGGCGCGACGAACGGCGCGGACGGCGCCGGACATTACTCCAGCCCCGCCGGGCATCTCCAGCTGGGGGTCCTCCAGCCCGGCGATGTGCGTGCAACCACGGTGGTGTAGGAGCGCGCACACCATACACGACGCCACGTAGGCGCAGTGGTCGCCGAAGTTCGTCGTGGCACCACGCGCAGCATCGGCGGCATCTTTGATCCAGCGAAGGGTCCACGACAGCTCCTCTGGGCCGAAGGCGTGGTCCGGCACTTTGGCCACAAGCCCTTCGAGGTGGCTATCCAGCGCTTGCATGGCATCCCATGCAACCACCGAAGCCTCGCCAAGCATCCGGTCACGCTCCGCTAGAGTTAAGGCGAGTTCACCTTTTTTCCTTTTCTAGCGAGGCGACTTGTTGCAGAAGGCCGTCCCGCTCCGCCACGAACTCCTGCCGCATCACCTCCGCGGCCGACTCCCGCGCTGAAGCGGCAAGTCCCTCGGCGTGCGCCTTCGCCGCGGCGCACTCCGCTTCCAGCTGGCGGACGCGGGCATCCTGGGCGGAACGAGCTCCCGTGGCTTCGCATAGCCCCTCCTCGGCGACCCGCAGCCTATCTTCGAGCACCCTTTGCGCATGAACGTAGGCCGTTTGCAGGGCCTGCCCCAGCACCAGTGTCTGCAGGGCAAAATGACTTAGCAAGTTCAGCATGGCCAAGCATCGTCTCATGAGTAGGTACTTACCCTCACCCCCAACACCTCGAAGGCGTCCCCGAGATGCTCCACCCCGTAGGTATGAAGCGCCTGCTGGCTGACGCTGGTGGCCGCGTCATCCACGATCCCATGCCACGCCCTCAGCGTCTCAGACGGAGGAATGAAGTCCGCGGGACTCGGGCGCACGACGGTCGTGCCGCCGGCGCCAGGACCTCCAGGTCCCGGCAAAGGCTCCTCCTCCGGAATAATTAACGTTGCAGACAGGGACGCAGGTGAGCACCGCAGGGCGCAACGCAGAAAACACCAGGGAAGCCAAACCACCTTACCTTCGGTAGCGGAAGGAGGGCTCCGGGGGCCCGCCCCCCTTACGGTGGCGCAAGTGCCCGCAGAAGGTGCGGTCCCACCAAGAACAGAA
Source organism: Dendrocalamus latiflorus (assembly GCA_017311315.1). Classification (NCBI taxonomy): domain Eukaryota; kingdom Viridiplantae; phylum Streptophyta; class Magnoliopsida; order Poales; family Poaceae; genus Dendrocalamus; species Dendrocalamus latiflorus. Next base: position 12,071,124 of record CM029616.1, on the reverse strand, counting down.
GCCTCCTCGTTAAGGGTCGGCGCCGACCGTTCCTGCACAGCGGACGGCACGGCCTGGAGGGCATAGAAAGCGCGCGCCGCGCGAACCTCGGCATATGCGTCGGAGTCCCACAAGCTCCCAATGCCCGTCGCTACGACGAATCCCCTCAACGTCCAATGGAGCTCCGGCCGCAGACACGGCCGCTTAGCCGGAGCAGGGGGCACCGACGCCGCTCCAACAGCCGCTGCCGGAGAGGCCCCAGCGACTGCAGCACCCGAGGGCGAAGCTCCAGCTGTGGCAACCTCTGTGGGGGGCACCCCGGTTCCGGCCGCTGCTGCTGGTGAAGACCCAGCTCCGCGCACCCCCACGGAGGACGTCTCCGGCATTGTGGCGGCCACGGCCGAAGGCACCGCCCCAGCACCACCGGTCCCCTCGGATCCTGTCTCGACGACCGCCACGGGTGACGAGACTTCTCCTCTCCGGTTGCTCGTGGCGAGCCCACCGTCCAGGGCACCCGCCGAAGATCCGTCGCCTCCGGCGTCTGCGCCATCCAAGCCGGAGTCGGCGTACCTCGCCGAATCCGACTCGGTGTCTGCTGTACTATCGGGAGCGCTAGCGGCGGCACTGGCAGCTGCTACACCAAGCACGGCAGACGCCCCACCTCGACCCCTCTTGCGAGACAGCGCCTTCCTCCTCGTCGCGCCATCGTCTTGATGTGGCAAGGCCGGCTCAGCACGCTCCGGCACGGCAAGGCCCAGGGCCTCGCACACGAGGTTTATCCGCCCCAGCCCCGCCTCGGCGGTAGCGGACGTGCGCTGCTCGTGCTCCCTGCCGGTATACGGCCCCAGGAATACGCGCGTGGCCTGCTCTGCATCCTCCAAGCGAACCCCTAAAAGCAAGGCAGGAAATAAGATAACCTATAACGCGTTTTGCGTGAGTAAAGGGGAGATACGGTCGAGGCTTACGAAGACCGGAGGGAGCCGGCAGTGCGTAGACCCATGGCAAAACATTGTCGTCTCGACGCTTCTCGGCGGCAAGGCGCCAGTCACTGGCGAGCGGCGCCACACCGTACATCACGTACTCCTCGGTGAGGTCGCGCATGTTAAAACGGGCGGCCACGCCTACGAGCCGCCGGGCCCTCCGCCTGTCCTCGTCGTCGAGCATTCGGCCGGGCGAGGTCTTGAACGCGATCGGCTGGCCCGTGCACTCAAGGCCACTCCCACTCTCCACGCGGTGGTAGAACCACCGCTTCATCCACTGAGACTCCCACTTCCCGCGAAGGGAAGAGCTTGCTGCAGGTTGATCAAAGAATAAAGGTGACGCTGCCGAAGCTCGACAGCGTCCCGTCCTTCCGATCCTTGCGCTGGCACCGTGCCTCGTGCAGGTAGGCGAACAACGAAGCACTAGGCCAGCACGCTCCTGAGCGCAAGGCCCAACTGTACACCGTGAGCCGGGCCACGGCGTTCAGAGTCAGTTGCGCCAGCTCCAGCCCGAAGGTCCGCAGCACGTCGCCCACGATCGCCGCCGCCGGAATGCGGAGCCCCGCGTCGAAAAAGGCAACGAATACGAGCGCCTCCGACCTCTCGGGCCGCGATTCCATCTCATCGGCGGCGGGCAATCGTACCGCCTGACGCTCGGACAGCTTCCCCGCGCGCAGAAGCGCTTGGATTGTCTTCTCGGTCACGAGCGACAGGCCCAGCTCGCCGGAGAACGCGCCTTCCTTCTCCGCCGCTAGCCAACACTTGTCCGCCGCCGCCGGGTCGCGTTCGCTGAGCGAGTACTTCACCTCTAGCGGTGAAGTTCGCCGGCGAATGCCGCTGGCGCTAGCCGCCTGGCCACGCTTGCCACTAGAAGCCATAGCCTCTCGCGAAGAGGGTATGGCGGCGAGATTACTACGGGAGTATGGAAGGAGGTGCAAGCAAGAAGAGGGCGTAGAACTGCGGGGGTGCGGTTCCGAGGGCTATTTCAAGTCACCTCGCCCCGATGCCAAAGCGTCGCGACGGTCCAGGTACCGGACGTGACCAAAATTATACAACGGCCCGTCCCGCACAATCCCCCATAACCAAAGACGAGGGGGCGCGACCACAGCGGTAAGGACCGTCAGAGCATGACGCTCCAGTGGCCTCCCGACGCGTGCCAACCCCCGCACGAGATAGCTGGAGCACACGAGGCCAAGCATCGACACGCCTCCAGCCGTTAGTAAAAGCGCACTAATGGACCATGGGATCACAACAGCATCGAAGCCACGCCATTCCGCGCCCGCCCCGTGTCCCCCTTCCCTAGGGAAGAGGCGAGCGGCCGCGATCACGCAACCGTTCGCATCCCACCGCGCACCAGTAACAAACCGCCACGTACCCTACACGCGCCGAGGCAAGTCGCATGGTACGACAACCTAGCCCTGGCAAACCGGGGGCCGGCGCGATTCCAGGAGCCTTTACAACGCATGACCGCATCGTCAGATCACAATCACCGCATGCGTGGCGATGTTCGCGGCGTGAGGTTGCAACTCAGACCACCGCTGAGCCTCTACCACGGCAGGCTCCAGCTGCGGCTTCAGGCTTCATGGAGCGCGCGCGTCTACTTCGGCTAAGCGCCAGCTCCGCTGCCACCCGTTCAAAGGGTAGGGGACGGAGCGCGCGCGTCTACTTCGGCTAGGCGCCAGCTCCGCTGCCGCCCGTTCGAAGGGTAGGGGACGGAGTGCACGCATCTACTTCGGCTAGGCGCCAGCTCCGCTGCCACCCGTCCGAAGGGTAGGGGACGGAGCGCGCGCGTCTACGTCGGCTAGGCGCCAGCTCCGCTGCCACCCGTCCGAAGGGTAGGGGACGGAGCGCGCGCGTCTACGTCGGCTAGGCGCCAGCTCTGCTGCCACTCGTTCGAAGGGTAGGGGACGGAGCGCGTGCGTCTACTTCGGCTAGGCGCCAGCTCCGCTGCCACCCGTCCGAAGGGTAGGAGACGGAGCGCGCGCGTCTACTTCGGCTAGGCGCCAGCTCCGCTGCCACCCGTCCAAAGGGTAGGGGACAGAGCGTGCGCGTCTACTTGGGCTAGGCGCCAGCTCCGCTGCCACCCGTTCGAAGGGTAGGGGACGGAGCGTGCGCGTCTACTTCGGCTAGGCGCCAGCTCCGCTCCCACCCGTTCGAAGGGTAGAGGACGGAGCGCGCGCGTCTACTTCGGCTAGGCGCCAGCTCCGCTGCCACCCGTTCGAAGGGTAGGGGACGGAGCGCGCGCGTCTACGTCGGCTAGGTGCCAGCTCCGCTGTCACCCGTTCGAAGGGTAGGGGACGGAGAGCGCGCGTCTACGTCGGCTAGGCGCCAGCTCCGCTGCCACCCGTTCGAAGGGTAGGGGACGGAGCGCGCGCGTCTACTTCGGCTAAGGGTAGGGGACGGAGCGCGCGCTCGTCTACCTCAAGCACCAATCAGGGCGTGGGGTTCGGCCACGGCCTCAGCCTTCGGTCAGGATTTGGAAAAATTCACAGGCCGCAGGGACGGAGGGGGCCAAAGGACTCGGCAACATGGCTTCGGCGCTGTGAAGCCCGTTACCATGAGAGGCTCCTGTTGTAGGGGTGGCCCCCACCTAAACCCAGCAGGCCTGGTAGAAGGTTATAAAGCCCAGAATGGGCCATGTGTAATGGCATAAGTTCCCCTGAAGGGGATACTCAGATGTAAGGGTATAATTGTAAAAGCACTCCCCATGTATATATATATATATATGGAATACAGGCCATGGGGAGGACCCAAGCCATTACCGATCACACTCTCCCAACTCTCCACTACCACATCTCTCTCTGTTTGGTCTGTAACCACAACAGTATGTATGTATGTATGTATGTATTAAATTTGATGGTGCCTTGGAAAAGTTGCATGGTGTATAGTGACTAAGAGTATGCTCTTTCCTAATAGAAATTTGTGGAACAAAAAGAAGTATGAAGTATTAATGGATGATCATTAATATTATTTAATCTACCAAAATTTGTTGGATACATTGGATGGTCTGGTTCTCAATGGGTTAATCTAACCGTTTAGGATGGGTAAGTTAGGAAATTGTTGAATTATTATCTTGGTGGATATTACTCTTACAATGTTCCTTCTATGGAATTTAGTGATCATATTAAATTGCTACATTTATTTCTTAGCATGATTAATTGTGGAATTGTGTATAAAGGGATATAAACTTATTGTAGTGTCATGAGAGACTTTGATGAATATAAGATTTTGATTGTTGAAATTTTAGCGGGATTATGCAAGGTGGAATAGTTTAATAGGTGGTTGTTCATATCCATGCGATTGTAAATAGAATAGGATAGCAATTAAATTATTACGATAAAGCCAATTGTTAGAAGTGATTGTGGGAGTACAATAATTTATGTGCTAGGATTTGGTGTTGAGAATCACTAAAGAATCGAGTTGCTGGATTTTAATGTCTCATGTTTATATGCTTGTGGAATTGTTGGATGATAGTTCACAATTGGTAAAAGAAGTTGGTAGAACATTTTGATTTGTGCACTAGATATCTTCTAGAGTAAAGTGGCTCTTGTAGTAAGAATGTGAAGTTTGGGTGGATTTTCAATTTAAAGATGAGATGATAAAGTAGCGCGAAGCCATTTAGTGAGTCCTGGAGAGTTTTGTGATGGAGTAGTGGATTCTGATGATATTTGTTAAGAGTTTTAGAAAGTTGATGATATCAGGCTTATTCAGTAAAGGCTTACTGTGGATAGTGGTGATTCTCTTAGAAGGAAGCGAATTTGGTCGTCTTTTGTCGTATCGTTTAAATACAATGTGTTGTAGGGGTGGTCCCCACCTAAGCCCAGCAGGCCTGTTATGAGGTTATAAGAACCAGAGTAACATGTGTAATGACATAAGTGCCCCTAATGGGGATGTACGGATGTAAGGGCATAGCTGTAAAAGCATACTCCATGTGAATATATATATCAGGATGAGGGGGAGGGTGAGGCAGAACACGACCACCTCTCCACGACCATCTCTCTCTCTGTTTGGTCTGTAACCACAACAGTTGGCGTCGTCCGTGGGGAGGACATGGACAAGCCTGAAGACCGAAGAAGAAGGATGGCACCGAAAAAAGCTTCATCAGCGGCGGCGAAGGGAAAGAAGACGGCTGGGTCGGAGCGGCGCGTGAATACCAGGGCTTCGGCATCGGCCGCCGAAGGAGCTGGCGGCGGCGTAGGCGCAGTGGTCGCGGGCGTCGACGCTCGCGCTACAACGACCGACCCCGCCAGCGCCGCTACAACGACATCCAACCCCCTCGCTGGCACTGCAACGACAGCCCGCGCCACCCTCACCGGCAGCGCGGATCAGACGGTCGGGGGTAGCCGCAACGAAGCATCCGGCGGATCCGGAGATCGTGAGACGATGGTCCCTGCACCGACCCGTCCGCTGGGTGTTCCGGCGGCCCCGACAGCTCCTGCGGTGGAAAGCGCCCTACTAGGGGACCTTCGCGGAGCCGTTCGAGATATACAAGAGGCTCGGAGCCAGTAGGCCGCGCCAGTAATCGCGCCCGAGCCCACGCCGGAGAGGACGAACAGCCGCGAAGCCCCCATGTCTAGCCGCGTGCCGCTGAGACGCGTAGATCCGGAGTCCCCGCTTTCGGCGGGGCTGCAGCAGGCGGCGTGGCCCGAAGACTTCAAGTTCCCTAGCGTCACCGACCCGTACAAAGGCGACACGGATCCTCGCGAGTTCATGCGCTTGTACGAAACCGCGATCGAGGCCGCGGGCGGAGACGACACCACGAAGGCGAAGGGACTCCCCCTCGCGCTGCAAGGAGTGGCGCTCTCTTGGTTTTTTACCATAGAGCCGGGCTCCATCTACGCGTGGGGGCAGCTCCGCGACCGCCTTCACAACAACTTCCAAGGAAACTATGTCGAGCGAGTCGATGCGGACCAACTCTTCGCTGTGAAGCAAAGACCCTCGGAGAAGCTCCGGGACTACTTCAAGCGCTTCGCCAAGATTCGATGCCAAGTAAAAGACGTTAATGAAACCACCGTCGTTAATGCAGCCATACAGGGCCTTTGTCCGGGCCCGATGGTCGAGTACAACGCGCGGAGGCCAATCAAGACAGTCGCCAAGCTCTTCGACAAAATGGACGAGTATGCGTGGGCGGAGGAGGACGCGCGAAGACGCAGCATTACCGCCCTCAGCCTCGCCCATGAGGAGCGCCCCCCGCGCGAAGTGGGGGCGGGTGGTCCCTCCTCGAAGCAGGGCTGCAGCCGAGAGCCCCGAGGAGGCCCTCCCCGAGGCAAGGCTACCGGGGTACAGGAAGGCTCTTCAAGGAGCAGGCATAAGCCTCGGCGCCGCCAGCGCAGGTCACAGGCGGCCCATCATGTCCTCGACACCGAGAGCGCCCGCCAAGGACCCGACCCCGCCTCATGGAGGGGAGTCCGGGGATCGGAAGGCGGACTTGATTGCGGCGGCCAACCCCACGCAGAACAAGAGCTCCTACACTATGGCAAGTGGTGCGAGGTACACGGCTACGGTGATCATTACACAAGGGCATGCACCGCAGTTATGGAGCTGCGGAGGGTGACGGCCGGGTCTCGGGCTCTGCCTCCTCGGCCCCTCGCCGGAGCCCACGTGGGGCACCCAAGGGGTAGCCCCATACGAGCCACCGCAACGGAGGGCGCGCAGCATCGCACCGTCAGCGTCATCACCGGAGGCTCCTCCTCAAAAGCCCCCGGGGAGCAGCCGCAATTGTGGATGCCGCCCCGCAACATCACCTTCGACTTGAACGACGCCAGGGGTGTGGAGTACCCTCACCAAGACCCTCTAGTCATCCAGGACCACATAGCACGCTGTGACGTCAGGCACGTCCTTGTCGACGGGGGAAGCTCCGCGAATATCCTGTTCGCAGAGGCCCTCGACCGTATGGGGATCCCCCGAAGCCGGCTAGAGCAGCCAGGAGCTCCACTTCAAGGCTTTGGGGGTCAACCGCTGCAGGCCTTGGGGCACGTGTCCCTTCCGGTCACTTTCCGTCAGGAGGGCAACAAGGGTAACATCCAGACCGAGCATGTCATCTTCGACGTCGTAGATATCCCACATCCCTACAACGCCATACTGGGGCGACCCGCCATCAACTCGTTCGAGGCGATCCCACACTACGCGTTTTTGTGTGTGAAGCTCCCGGGCCCAGAGGGTGTTATCACCGTCTTCGGCGATCAGGACCTGGCCAGACGTGCCGAGTTCGGCAGCCGCGTTCCGCATCGCCCGGTGCATGCCCTCTCCGGCACGCTCGGCGATGGGCCCTCCGCCCCCGGGTGGACGCCCAAGCCTCGGCCCGAGGGTGGAGTCAAGAAGGTGCCGCTCCAGGCGGAGGGGCAGTTTGTGTCCATCGGCGAGGGGCTCCCACCGGGGGTCGAATGGGACCTGCTCCGAGTGCTTCAGAACAACGTTGACATTTTCGCATGGTCCCTGGAGGACATCAAGGGCGTAGACCGAGCAGTAATCGAGCATCGCTTGGCGGTCCGCCCCGATGCCAAGCCGGTCAAGCAAAGGTTTCGGCGTATGTCGATGGATCGGCAGCAGGCGCCCAAAACAGAGGTGGCGAAGCTTCTTCGGGCCGGGGTCATCCGCGAGGTCCACCATCCAGAGTGGCTCGCTAACCCGGTACTAGTCAAAAAGGCCAGCGGGGCCTGGCGTATGTGCATCGACTTCACGGCACTCAACAAGGCGTGCCCAAAGGACAATTACCCCTTGCCGCGCATCGATCAGCTAGTCGACGCCACCGCTGGGTGCGAACTCATGAGTTTCCTGGACGCCTATTCCGGCTACCACCAGGTATACATGGCCGAAGACGACGAGGAGAAGACCAGCTTCATCACACCACTCGGGACGTTCTGCTTCGTCAGAATGCCCTTTGGCTTGAAGAACGCAGGCGCTACCTTTACCCGCCTCATCGCTATTGCCCTGGCCGCCCAGCTCGGGAGGAACGTCGAAGCTTACGTCGATGACATGGTGGTCAAAACCCGGCAGCTTGCTCTGCATGGCCGGGACCTCCAGGAGACCTTCGACAACCTCCGGAAGGCGGGCATCAAGCTCAACCCCGACAAATGTGTCTTCGGGGTGCAGGCGGGCAAACTCCTAGGTTTCCTCGTGTCCGGACGGGGCATCCAGGCGAACCCCGACAAAGTAGACGCCATCCTGGGTATGGAGCCGCCCAAGACAACAAGGGAGGTCCAGAGGCTGGCGGGCCGCATGGCAGCACTAAGCCGCTTCCTATCCAGGGCGGCGGAGCGGGGCTTGTCATTTTTCAAGACACTCCGCGGGTGCGACGGATTTTGTTGGGACGGAGATTGCGTGAAGGCCTTCAACGAGCTCAAGGAGCACCTGGCCAGCCTCCCCACTCTGGTCGCCCCAGCACCAAAGGCTCCCCTCCTGCTCTATCTGGCCGCGTCAGCCACCGCAGTCAGCGCCGTCCTCGTCTTAGAGGAAGGCGTCATACAGCGGCCCGTATACTTTGTCTCTGAAGCCCTCCAAGGTGCCAAGACAAGATACACGGAGCTTGAGAAGCTCGCCTACGCGCTGGTCATGGCCTCCAGGAAACTTCGGCATTATTTTCTGGCCCACCCGATCACAGTGCCTTCCTCATTCCCCCTGGCAGAGATGTTACACAACAAGGAGTCCACAGGGCGCATCGGCAAATGGGCTGCCGAGCTCGCTCCCTTCTTCTTGACGTATGCTTCACGAACGGCAATCAAATCCCAAGTCCTTGCAGATTTTCTCGCCGAATGGACCCCGCCGGCCCAACCCGTCCAGACGCACGATGACCCCGTCTGGACGCTCACCATTGACAGAGCTTGTGGCGTCGCGGGCGCGGGCGTAGGTGCGGTGATTGTCACGCCCGAAGGACAGCGTTTGCTATACTCGGCGCGCCTTGCCTTCCCCGCCACCAACAACACGGCTGAGTACGAGGCATTGCTCTTTGGCCTGGCGAAGCTCAAGGCAGTCGGCGCGAGACGGGCGCTAGTCCGCACCGACTCGCTAAGGCGGCCAGCCAGCAACTGCCCCCCTGATGGGGCGTTTTACGAGATATTAGTGCAGGCGGCCATCGCGCAGGACAACCGGGACGCGGCACTTGTCCACCACATTGACCGGCCAGGTGATTGGCGAGAGCCCATCTTCAATTTATTGCAAGGCATCGCCGAGCCGGAGGACCCCACCGAGCTTCGGCGTTTGCAGCACCGTGCAAGGTCCTTCCAGGTGTTCGAAGGGATACTCTACAAGAGAGGGGTTTGCGCACCGCTCCTGCGCTGCCTCTCGACTGAGGGGGGAAAGGAGCTCCTTGCGGAGATCCACGCGGGCGCGTGCGGATCCCACCTGGCACCGAGGTCATTAGTCGGCAAGGCGTTCAGGCAAGGCTTCTACTGGCCAACTGCCATCACCGACGCCCAGGATCTCGTCCGTCGGTGCCAAGGGTGCCAGTGGATGGCGCGCATCATCCGCAGGCCCCCGACGAGCCTCAACCCCATTCCTCCGGTGTGGCCACTGGCACGCTGGGGCGTCGACATAGTAGGACCACTTGCCCGAGCTCCAGGGGACCTCCGGTTCGTGGTAGTCGCGCTGGAGTATTTCTCCAGATGGCCGAAAGCGGTCGCCCTGGCTAAAGTAACTTCTGCGGCCATACAGCGCTTCCTCTGGCAAAACATCATATGTCGCTTCGGCGTGCCCCGGGAGCTCACGGTTGATAATGGCCTGCAGTTCGATGCCACCCTCTTCAAAGACTATTGTGACAGCATGGGCATCACCCTCCAATTCGCCTCGGTAGGGCATCCCCAGTCCAACGGGGCGGTCGAACGGGCGAATGGCGCCATCTCCGCTGCCATCAAAAAGCGCCTGGTCGGGTCGCCGAAGGGCAAGTGGCCAAGTGAGCTTCACAGCGTTCTTTGGTTGCTTCGCACAACAGTAACGCGTCCGACGGGATTCACGCCGTTCAAGCTCCTTTTCGGCGACGAAGCAGTGACGCCTGAGGAAATCAAGGCCGACTCGCGGAGGGTCCTCGTCCAAGCACCCGAAGAGGAGCGCCGTGTGTCCTTGGACCTCCTCGACAGGCTACAGGCAGATGCAGCCCAACATGTCGAGAAGTATGCGCGGCAGACAATGCGTACTCGGGACCGCTCTATATGCCCGCGGGGATTCAAGCCTTAGGATCTCGTTCTCAGAGTGGCGCTCCAGGCAGAGACCGCTGGCAAGCTGGAGTCCAAGTGGGAAGGCTCGTACATCGTGCTGGAGGCATTGCCGAAGGGGGCGTACCGCCTCGCCACGCTCGAAGGACAAGCCCTCCGGCACACATGGAATGCGGACAGGTTGCGGCGATACTACGCCTAGAAGTAGGACGACGAGCGTAGAGCCACCAGCCCTTTGTTATACGATGCTCGCCCGCGCAAACGGGAGTTCAATAAAGATTGCTGTTCCCAGAGCATTGTCTGTCCGCGCTGAGCAGAACAAAAGTCTGCGGACTCTAAATAAGACGTAGCGTCAAGGTCCGCCTCCGCACGCGCGAGTCTCCGGACTATAAAGAAAGTCGTAGCGTCGAGGTTCGCCTCCGCACGCGCCAGTCCACGGACTCTAAATAAGACGTAGCGTCGAGGTCCGCCTCCGCACGCGCGAGTCTCCGGACTATAAAGAAAGTTGTAGCGTCGAGGTTCGCCTCCGCACGCGCCAGTCCACGGACTCTAAATAAAACATAGCGTCGAGGTCCGCCTCCGCACGCGCGAGTCTCCAGACTATAAAGAAAGTCGTAGCGTCGAGGTCCGCCTCCGCACGCACCAGTCTGCGGACTCTAAATAAGACGCAATGGGGGGACGCCCTCGCGTGCACCAGTCTACGGACTCTAAATGAAGTCGTAGCGTCGAGGTTCGCCTCCGCACGCGCCAGTCCACGGACTCTAAATAAGACGTAGCGTCGAGGTCTGCCTCCGCACGCGCGAGTCTCCGGACTATAAAGAAAGTCGTAGCGTCGAGGTTCGCCTCCGCACGCGCCAGTCCACGGACTCTAAATAAGACGTAGCGTCAAGGTCCGCCTCCGCACGCGCGAGTCTCCGGACTATAAAGAAAGTCGTAGCGTCGAGGTCCGCCTCCGCACGCACCAGTCTGCGGACTCTAAATAAGACGCAACGGGGGGACGCCCTCGCGCGCACCAGTCTACGGACTCTAAATGAATTCGTAGCGTCGAGGTCCGCCTCCGCACGCGCCAGTCCACGGACTCTAAATAAGACGTAGCGTCGAGGTCCGCCTCCGCACGCGCGAGTCTCCGGACTATAAAGAAAGTCGTAGCGTCGAGGTCCGCCTCCGCACGCGCCAGTCCACGGACTCTAAATTAGACGTAGCGTCGAGGTCCGCCTCCGCACGCGCGAGTCTCCGGACTATAAAGAAAGTCGTAGCGTCGAGGTTCGCCTCCGCACGCGCCAGTCCACGGACTCTAAATAAGACGTAGCGTCGAGGTCCGCCTCCGCACGCGCGAGTCTCTGGACTATAAAAAAAGTCGTAGCGTCGAGGTTCGCCTCCGCACGCGCCAGTCCACGGAGTATAAACAAGATGCGGAGGTCTTCCTTTCGCATTTGGCGGCAGGTAACACCAAGAATAAGGTACTACTTGGTTTCATTGTAAAAGCAAAGGGGTTACATGGTTACAAGCATAAGAACCAGTACATCATCCCCCCGCCCTACCCGACCAACCGCTCAGCCTTGGCGCGGTGCGGACGAACCCGTGCCATCGTCGCTGTGACGTTGAAGGGCTCCTTCGAGCCAGCGGAGGAGGTCCCCCTCCCCATGCAGCGTCTGCTGCACGGCGACCCTCGCTGCATCTTCCCCGAAGCGGCACCAGATGGAAGTTCTGCAGGCTAGGCCCGATGGAGCGAATGGCGTCCGACATAACCTCTGGTCGGCTGGGAGGATCCAGTTGAGGATTTGCTAGCTCATGGGTATGTCTACACCCACGAGTGTGAAGCACGGCGAGGGCATGGCACGCACCAAGATAGCCGCAGTGCTCGCCAAAGGTTCTGGCGCCATGAAGAGCAACGCCTGCCCCCTCCTCGATCAGCCCGAGCGTCTCCAACAAGGCCTCCGGCCCGTGCGTAGTGTCCGGCACTCTGACGCACAGATCTCGGAGGGCCTGGTTCAGAGACTCCATGGCCCGCCACGCCGACATGGACGCATTTTCCAAGACGCGGCTATTCCCTGCAGCAGACTCCACCAGCTGGGCATTCTCCCCTTCTAGGACGGCGATCTGCTGCAGGAAGGCGGCGCGCTCCTCAGCCGCGGCGCACTTGGCTTCCGTGGCCTCGAGTTGTGCGGCCGCCATGGCGCCCTCCAACGCGCGAAGTTCTTCATCCTTCGCTGCGAGAGCATTGTTTGCTTCACGAAGGCTGGCTTCCAGAGCCCTCCGCTCCCGAACACGGGCCTCGTCAAAGGACCGGCTGAGGGCAAGCGTCTGGCAAAAACAACAAGTCAGCAGGCGCCCAGCAGTACCTTACAAGCTGAAGCGCACATATTTACCCTCATCTCGGAGGCCTGCAGCGCGAGCGGTAGGAGTTCCCCCTCGCAGGACGACAACATCTCTCGGTCAAGGCCGTTGTCGGCACGCTCTGCGGCTGCGGTGAGGACGCGAAGTATCTCCAGGCGAGGGAGGAAGTCCGAGCGAGCGAGCCCCGGCCCCAACGCGCCAGGATTTACCGAGGCCGCGGCCACGTCAACAGCAACGGACACCTGCGGGGCACCCTGCACAAGGCTTTGGACTTCGCGCATACCTCCGTTGCTCGATCCTTCGCCACGTCCGGGAGACTTCGTCTCGCCTGATGTTGACAGAATGAGCGAGCAGATCGGAGAGAGTCTCGCGAAGTCACGTGAAGAAAGGGACTCACGCCTACCTCCTGCGCCTCTCGTCGCGGTAGGAAGTGGCGCCGGTTCGACTGCCAAGTGGGGGGCGGGCGCCTCGCTGGTCGGCGAGGAGGTCTTCTCGGCCGTGCCAGACGCCGTAATCCCGCGACAAGGCCCCGCAACGGCGTATCGACCCCTCGCTGGCGGCGGGGACTGAGTCCGAGGGCGTTTCACCTGCGGCGGCACAAGCGATTCTTCCGCAGCAACACCAGCTACGGTTCCCGTCGCCCCCACGGTTCCCTCCATAGGGGGCGCGCCCTCACCGGCCGCGGCGGTTGATAGCGCACCATCAACCGTGGTTTTCTCGCCGGGAACGGTGCTCCCCCCCGGGTTGGCGAGTTCCAGCTCAACGATGGCTGCGAGCACGGGTTCGTTGGCGTCAGCACAGGGTCCCGGGGGATTCGAGGCGGCGCGCTCCTCCGAAGCAGTGTGGCCGGGCCCACCGCCGGTCGCACGCTCCATCTCAGCTGTGCTAGCCGCCGAGGGGCCTGCTGGGTCGCATACGGCAGCCGGGGAACGGGCCCGGCGTCGCGAAGATAACACCCCTGCAGGGCTATCACCGTCCTGAGCGCCCGGAGTCCCGGCGGGAAGCTCCCCCAGCACCGCGCGCTCGGGCACAGTAATGCCCAGAGCCTCGCAGGTGCGGTTTACCCGCCCTTGCTTAGCCGCCTTGACTACGGCCTCGCGAGCCTGGTGCTCCTTAAGCGTGTACGGGCCGAGGAGCGCCGCAACCGCGCGCTCCGCATCTTCTAGCTGAGCCACTGCGCAGGAGATCACGTCAGTCAGGCGGAGCCCAAACAGATACAATGGCGCGCGTAAAACGCGCTGGGCGACTTACAAGGAGCGGAAGGCGGAAGCAGGCGAGATACGGATGGGCTGAACCCGTCCTCGCGGGGGCCGTCCTATCCAACATACTTCCCCCCGGAGGAGAGTGGCACCACCCCATACATTGTGAACTCCTCGGCTAGGTCGCGCAGGCTCATTCGACGGGCGACACCGACAAGACTCTGTAGCTTTTGCGTGTCGCCAATCTCCACCTTCAGACTCGGCGTACTGTTAAACGAGATCGGCCCGCCTCGGCATTGCATTCCGCTCTTGTCGGTCACGGTGTAGTAGAACCACTGCCGAGTCCAGCCGGATTCCCATTGCCTCGGCGAGGCTGGCGCAGGGAACAATGTCGCGCATGACGCCCGGAGTACGAAGTCCACACCGCCGAAGTTGGACACCGCCCCGTCAACCTTTTTGGGTCGACAGCGTGCGTCGTGCAGTGTGGCCAATAAGCTCGCGCTGGGACGCCCCCCCTCTGTCCGCATCGCCCACGTGAAGACAGCTAGGCGGAGTATTGCGTAGGGCGTCAGTTGGGCTAGCTCCAACTTGTAGGCCCGCAGGACTTCGCCCACGAACAATGTGGAGGGCATTCGAAGGCCGGCGTCGAAGAACGCGACAAAAACAATTGCCTCCATTGCCCGGGGCTTCGGCTCCGTCTCGTCCCGACGGGGTAGGCGAGCCCCATCGCGATCCGCGATCTTCCTCTCCTCCACGAGTCGCTGCAGCGTCCCTTCGGTCACGCGGCTCCTCCCCAACACACGGGAACAGTAGCCTCCCGAGTGCTCCATGGCGTCCCCCGCGGCACCAGCTCGTACTCCCTGGAAGGATGGGACACCTCGCCCTGGCTAGGCAAGGAACCTCTGCGGGGATGGGGGGTGGCGTCGTCATGGCTAGCCATCGCTCTTCGCGACCAGGGAGAAAGAAGCGGGGAAAGGAGCAACTGGCGTTACAATTAGCACGGGCAGAAGCAAAGCGGCAGGTCAAAAGACAAAAAAAAAATAAGAAATGGTGCCTCTACCTCAACACTGGCACCTTATAAAGGCCGCTCGCCTCTCATGTGGCTCGAATCGCAGACAGACCAAACTTGCAGCGATTCGGCTGCCCACGACTCGGAAAGAAGAACCGCCGGGGCTTAGAGGGCCATGCCCGGTAGGTGACCAAACAGCGCACAACGCCTCCACGCCTTCAACACGCGTCCAACTTCCCTGGGGAAGAGGCGAACGGCCACGACCACGCAACCGCTCACCTCCCACGATGCACCAGTCGTGAGTCGCCGCGTCTCCCACTCGCAGGATGGCAGACTGCACGACGCGACAGCTTGACCTCTGCCAGGCCAGGCGTCGGCATGGTTCCAGCCGCCATTAAAAGCGCACTACCAGACTGCAAGGTCACAACAGCTCTGAAGCGTAACAATATCGGCGCCAAGCTCCAATCTTAGCGCGGGGACGGAGCGCGCGCGCGTCTACTTCAACCAGGCGCCAGCCTCCGCTGCCACCCGTTCGAAGGGTAGAGGACAGAGCGCGCACGCGTCTACTTCGAGCTAGGTGCCAGCCTCCGCTGCCACCCGTTCGAAGGGTAGGGGACGGAGCGCGCACACCTCGGCTTCGACTTAGGCACCAGCCTCCGCTGCCACCCGTTCGAAGGGTAGGGGACGGAGCGCGCGCACGTCTACTTCGGGCAAGGCGCCAGCCTCCGCTGCCACCCGTTCGACGGGTAGGGGACGGAGCACGCGCGCGTCTACTTCGAGCAAGGCGCCAGCCTCCGCTGCCACCCGTTCGAAGGGTAGGGGACAGAGCGCGCGCGCGTCTACTTCGAGCTAGGCGCCAGCCTCCGCTGCCACCCGTTCGAAGGGTAGGGGACGGAGCGCGCACACCTCGGCTTCGACTTAGGCGCCAGCCTCCGCTGCCACCCGTTCGAAGGGTAGGGGACAGAGCGCACACGCGTCTACTTCGAGCAAGGTGCCAGCCTCCGCCGCCACCCGGTCGAAGGGTAGGGAACGGAGCGCGCGGGCCTCGGCTTCGACTTAGGCGCCAGCCTCCGCTGCCACCCGTTCGAAGTGTAGGGGACGGAGCGCGCGCGCGTCTACTTCGAGCAAGGCGCCAGCCTCCACTGCCACCCGTTCGAAGGGTAGGGGACGGAGCGCGCGCGCGTCTACTTCGAGCTAGGCGCCAGCCTCCACTGCCACCCGTTCGAAGGGTAGGGGACGGAGCGCGCGCGCCTCGGCTTCTACTTAGGCGCCAGCCTCCGCTGCCACCCGTTCGACGGGTAGGGGACGGAGCACGCGCGCGCGTCTACTTCGAGCAAGGCACCAGCCTCCGCCGCCACCCGTTCGAAGGGTAGGGGACGGAGCGCGCGCGCCTCGGCTTCGACTTAGGCGCCAGCCTCCGCTGCCACCCGTTCGAAGGGTAGGGGACGGAGCGCGCGCGTCTACTTTGAGCAAGGCGCCAGCCTCCGCTGCCACCCGTTCGACGGGTAGGGGACGGAGCGCGCGCGTGTCTACTTCGAGCAAGGCGCCAGCCTCCGCCGCCACCCGGTCGAATGGTAGGAAACGGAGCGCGCGTGCCTCGGCTTCGACTCAGGTGCCACCCTCCGCTGCCACCCGTTCGAAGGGTAGGGGACGGAGCGCACGCGCCTCGGCTTCGACTTAGGCGCGTCTACTTCAACTAGGCACCTTCCATCCCAGACCTCGGGCTCCCCAACCACAAGCTTGGCAAAATTCACAGGCCGCAGGGGACGGAGGGGGCCAAAGGACCCGGCGACATGGCTTCGGCCCTGTGAAGCCCTTCACCATGAGAGGCTCCTGTTGTAGGGGTGGCCCCCACCTAAGCCCAGCAGGCCTGTTAGGAGGTTATAAGAACTAGAGTAACATGTGTAATGACATAAGTGCCCCTAATGGGGATGTACGGATGTAAGGGCATAGCTGTAAAAGCATACTCCATGTGAATATATATATATATATATATATATATCAGGATGAGGGGGAGGGTGAGGCAGAACACGACCACCTCTCCACGACCATCTCTCTCTCTGTTTGGTCTGTAACCACAACACAATGTTTTGGAGTTTTTGTGCTTTTGGGCTATCAGAGTTCATAACTTATGACATCCAACTAATTTATTTACTTGCGACAACTCTTATACGATGAGATTTCTATAATGCACATCTTTTAGTGAGGATTCCTAAGTTTAGCAAAATCTAGCCTGCAACATTTTATTTGGTCCAATCTTATTTTGTTTTTCTCCTTTTTCTTCTCACTTTTCTTTTTCTTCTTTTTCTTCTTCTTTCTCTTCTTTTCTTATCCGTCGGCGCTTTCATTTCTTACTTCTCTCTCTCTTGGCTGCTTTCTCCTCTCCCGATCCATATCAGATCCTAGTGCCGTGCCTCTGGCTCTCCAGCGCTGCACCACCTCGGCCTCTCCTTAGCCCTGGCGCCTCCACGACCAACTCCCGACCCGGCGTCTCCTCCTGCAGCTCGATTTCGAGCTGTAGCTCCGTCGTCCTCAATCTCCTCTTGGCCTTGCCTCTGTCGTCTCCTCATGGTCGCCCTTTTAGCTAGCGCCACTAGTCCCCCTTTACACTGCCATCTCTGGCCCCTCGCTGCTCGAGCTCTTCGTGCCATTAACGGTAACCCTAGGTCGATCCTAGGCTCAGGGCTATTGCCCATCAGCTCTACTCCAACTTCGTCCTTCCTACTCTGACTCACCTCTTCTACTCCCCCCTTCTTGATTTATTTGATTTTATACTAGATATTGATTTGCCACTTTTGATTTTTGGATCTACTCGAGGGTGGCCTTTCAGTGTCTCCAGCGGAGCTCATGGTAATGCCAAGTGTTGGGGGAGCATGCCATGGCCGGCGGGCGCAGAGTCCTCCTTGCACCCCAGTGGATCACTGTAACATCCCAGGTTTTTCTGAAAATAAAAATAAATAAATAAAAATTTTAATTAAAATAAAATTTATATTAAAATAAGTATTTTTGTGCCTAAATTTTAAATTTGGATTTGTCCTGAATTTCTGTTTTTGAAAAACTAGATTTAAAAAGTATTTTGTGTAAAATCTAAAATTATTATTAAATAAAATGATATTTTGATTTTCTATAAAAATCCTACTTCAAATTAATTTTTTGGATTTATTTGGCCATTTATTCGGTCTCCTGGATTTTTCTGGAGTTTAAAAGCTATTTTGAAAATAAAAAGTAGTTTAAGTATGAAAATTAAGTACCAACATTAGTTGGAAATAATTTTATTAAGTCCAAAATATCTCCAGGAGATTCTATGAATTTTTCTGGAATTGTTGGAGTTAATTTCATAATTTTTTGAGGCTTAATGAAATTTCCAAGCATTTCTGAAAATCTGAAAATCAGAAAACAAAATTAAAAATAAAACCTTCCCCACCGGCTGCAACGTGGATGGCCAGATGCCGCCCACGTCACCCCCCAGATCCGCCTCCCCCTCCTTCTGGGCCGACAGGTGGCTGGCCCAGATCAGCCGCACCCCCACTCGCCCGACCCATCTGCCGTCCGTGCCCCCTCTCCCCGCTTGGCCGCCCGATTTGCGCCCCTCTGCGTGGCACCATCGGAGCCGTCCGCTCCTTCCCCCTCTCGGCCCCGCTGACAGGCTGGGCCCGCCTGTCATCTTCGTCCCCTACCTCGCCTCCTCCTTCCCCGCGAGCGCCACCGCCTCCCGCAACGGCCTCCGCCCTACCCGGCGCCTCCCCTCTCTTCCGCCCGCGCCGTTCGCCACGCGCCCACTCCCCCGTCGACCGCGCGCTCGTTCCCCACCTCCCCACTTCCCCGATTCGGCTGCCCGCAACCGCCTCCCACGCCGGCGACCCCTTCCGCGTCGCCCTTCCGCGCGCCCCCGCTCCCCTCCGCCCTATAAAACCCCCTCCTCGGCCGCTCCTTCTCCTCACACCGCCCTCCCCGTTCCTCCGTTCGAGCGCCTCCGTCCCGCATTGAGCTACTGCCGCCGCCGCCATAATTGCTCCGACGAGCAATTATGCCCGACCCAGTCGCCCTCGCGCCTTGCCACTGCCTCCGCGAGCTTCGCCGCGCCCATGCGCACCCCGGCCGCCCCTCAGCCGCGCCCCTCCGCCACCGGAGCCCACTTGCCGTCACCACCCGAGCGCCACCGCCGCCCCTCCTCGCCGCCGGCTCAACCCTGGCCGCCGCCGGCTCAACCCCGGCCGCCTCCAGTAAAACCCGCCCCACCTCCAAGCTCCCCTCGCTCCCATCTACCTCCACCTCCCTCGGCCCTCGCCGCCAGCAAGCCGCCGCCCCCGAACGCCGCTTCGGCCGGCATGCCACCGTGGCAACAGACGTGGCGCCACGTCGCGCCACCTCAGCACCGTCCCGCTCCGTCGGCTGCCACGCCACCACCCCGCCATCTCAGCGCATCCCCCCTCCCGTGGGCTCGGTCCATGGACCGGGGGCCCACATGTCAGCATGACTCCCCCGAGGCTGATGTCATGCTGACGTAGAAAACCGAATTTTTAGTTGAAAAATAATTCGGCTGAAATTAAAATCACTGCTGACGTAATAATTCAGATTTTCCTTTAGGAAAATAATTCTCAAAAATCCAGTTTTTCATTTTCTCTGATTTTAAACTTCCCGGAGCCCGTTCTTCTTTGTCCTAACTCCGATTTGGCCCATTCAAATTGCTAAATTCATCAAACATTCCCCTCTATCCATTTATAGCCTCAATTCAAATATTTGAATTAAATTTGAATTTATTTGAATTTGGTGGGTTATTTTCACGTGTAGACTTCGACGATTCGGGAAAATTCTTCGACGAAGATTCAAACCAAGTTGAAGAGCAAGGCAAGTCACACTCCTTGATCATGTTGATCCCAGATTTCAAAACAAAATTATGTTGATTTAAATTATATTGCATGCATACTTTTATTCAACGTATTTCAATTCTTTTTCATATATAGTTAATGCCTACTTGTTAATTCCTCCATTGACATTGAATTACCCTGATACTTGTAACCTTATAATCAAACTCTAGTCAATACATTAGTGTTGACTAGAGAGTTTAAATCAAATGCTTAGCCCTGCTTAGTCATAATATATGTTTTGGGATGTTTTTCACATAAAATGATGAACCTTTCACATGAAATGATATGCTTTTGAGATGTACTCTTGACTTTGGTGAGTCAAGGAGGTTTATAAATTATTTTGAAAACAAAATATAAAAACTGGTTTAGACTTAGGCAATTGGTAAGACGGGTGGGTGCAGGCATGCCCTGTTGGTCGGAGCCGCAGTGGTTGACTGTCGTGCACAGGGGTATGTGGTTGGGCCTAAGTCAAGTTAAGGACTGGTCTGTGAGCTACTGTTGCAAAGCCCTAATCGTACTACCACATGGCTGGTATGGGACGGCCCTGGCTGAATGATTTGTGAAGTCCCAACCTGAGTCAAGTCGTAGGTTGAAAGTGAGCGTGGTTGGTGTCATATGAAGTCTCACTTGGGCGAGCGTGGTTAAGCTATGAGAAGTCTCGTCTAGGCTCAAGAGGGGGTCCTGGTCTGGTGGATTCCTTACTGGGGTAAAACCTTAGAGTTGGCTTGGCCAGGTTGAAGGCTTTGCATTGTAAAGGCCTTGTCACGACTCCTCGCCGCACACCTAAGGAAGTGTGTAATCGCGTGGCAATATGGGATGATCGTGTCTTGTGGGTAAAGCTGTACAACCTCTGCAGATTGTATAAACTATCCTGGATAGCCATGCCCACGGTTATGGGCATGCTGAGTAAAAGTTTTTCATGGATTAGACTTTGCTTTTCAAAAATGATTTTTGAAAACCTTATCGATGGATGGAATCCATGAGAGAATGAAAACCTTGTGGGTGGATAGAACCCATGAGGGGATGGTAACTTGTGGATGGATGGAATCCGCGAGTGCTTGGAAACGTGTGGATGGATGGAATCCATACGTGATCTTTTGGGAAAGATGGTCCGGGTGGGATGCCCGTGGATAGGTTGGTGTTTGGTCGGAGCCGGCACTGATGGTATTATTTTCAAGCACTGTTTTTACTTACTGTATTAAACTCAGCATTTTGAATCTATTATTGTATTTCCTTAAATGATGTTTTATGTAAACTAACCCTATAAGTCTTCTATTGAAGCCTTTATCATTATGTTGCATTTCTCCGTGTGATTTGCGGAGTACAAGTTTGTACTCACCTTGCACCCTCCCTACAGAGAAGGATGAAGTCGACTACGGTGAAGATTTGGGCGAATAGGCCGCGTCTTACTGTCATTTGCCTGTGGGCAGGCTTGGGCTTCGCTTTTATCAGTTTGCTTCCGCAGTTATTTCCTTATTTATCTTTGCCAATGGGCATTGATGTAAGACTTGGCCATAAGGCTGTACCTTTTATTTAATATAATCAGTCATTTGTGCTTGGTATTTATCTTTGTTGTACTGTGTGCACTAGCTGATCCTGTACTAGTGCGATTTACACAGAGGATCCAGGAGTCGTTACTCCGGGTTCCGACAATCACCTCCTTGGTACTCTTGCTTCCTCTACTCTATTCCCCTACTTTCGTTTGGTGCTCTATGTGAAGGTTCCATGGTGCCCTAGTGGTGCTAGGTGACAAACGAATGGTGGCTTGTTGTCTATGGCCATGCATGGTTTAATATTGAGAAATTGACGCTATTACTATGGATAATTGGTGGGCTATCTTTACCGGTTGATTGGGTTGCTTTGGGCAAGTATGGCGACTTGTGCTCGGCGGTTGCTTTCCTGGTCACTTGTGTGCTAACTGGCCTTGGCAGTGGCCTTCTCTGCCTACGGCTTGCTGGCCTGCAATTTGGCTCCTTATCGCCTTCTTGCTGCTGGTTGGCGTGTCCTAATGCTGGTTTGGTGGTGGCCAGTGCTTTGTGGCTATGGGGTTTGAGGGTTTGGGAATGAGGCTGGAAGAAGGAAATGGCTTGCTGGTGCTATGGTATTTCTTCTCCCTTCTACTCTACTCGGTTAGCTGTGTTTGATCTTTTGCTGGTGGCTGAGCTCTCTAGATGAGTCATGTTGTCCCTTTACTGTAGCACTGCGGTGGTGGCCGAGTGATATTTTAGGGATATGGGGCATTTGGCTAGTTGCTATAGTAATTGGATCAATGTCAGGTTTGTTTATGCCAAGTGATGATCCTATAGTTGTGAGAGGTGTCGATGGCCCCCGGACGATCAGGTATCTCCGTGGACGGATTGCCCCACACGAAATCAACCTATAGGGCTCTGATGGCAATATCTATCTCCTTTCCTTGCTTCGCTTATTTTTATTTGATCTTTTGTTTGGTCTTTTTCAGTGTTTTAATTACTGATTCGCTCACAAATGGAATGTGTGGTGTTGGTTCAACGGTGAACCCCTATGAATGAGATGATTGCCTTTCCCCCTACAGATGAGAATGCATATTAATCCAAATGCAATTTCTATTGTCTGTTGATACGGATACAATTACATGTTTACAAGATGATTACACATTTGTAATTTAGTTCTCTCTATTGTAATTGTGTTAATGAATAAGTGAGTTGTGGTTGGTTTATTTTATTGTGTTTGTTAAGTTGAATTCACTCGGCAAGAACCGAATTAAAGAGTTTAGTCCCTAATGTTAATTTGACCGCTTAATCTTTATTGGTAACACTAATTACAATGTTTAGATTGGTTAGAAAACGTGGGGCGTTACATCCTCCCCTCCTTAGAAAATATTTCGTCCTCAATATCAAGGACTTACTTAAAAAGGTTTGGGTAGTTGACGCGTAGGTTCTCCTCTTTCTCCCATGTCGCCTCTCGTGCCGTGTGGTTCCTCCACTGAACTTTACAAAAGCAAATCGTCCATTTTCTTAACTTTCGATCCTCAATCTGTAATATTCTTAATGGACGTTCCTCATAAGTCAAGTCATCTTGTAATGGAATGTCTATTTGAATTATTTGTTCTGATGGTTGACTTACACATGGAATACGCTATGAATTCTAGACAATTACTTGGGTAACTCTAGCTGGTAAACCAAACTACCTCTTTGCTCTAGTATTCTAAATGGTCTGACGTATCTAGGGCTTAACTTTCCTTTTAATCCAAATCGACGGATCCCCACATCGATGACACCTTCAGGTATACATAGTCACTAATTACAAAGGTAAGGTCTTGTCTCCGTCGATTGGCATAGCTCTTCTGTCGGCTTTGGGCAACTCACAGCCTATATCCTTGATTACTTGAATTTTCTCATCATTTTCTAAGATGATGTCAGGACTTAATAACGGTTTTTCCTCGACCTCATACCAACAAATGGGTAGCTGACACTTTCTACCATATAGAGCTTTAAAAGGTGCCATTTGGATGATTGCTTGAAAACTATTGTTGTAAGCAAACTCTGCTAGCGGTAGGTGTTTATCCCATGATTCTCCAAAGTTTAAGGCATATGCCCTCAGCATGTCCTCAAGTATTTGATTGGTCCATTCAGTTTGGCCATCGATTTATGGATGATAGGCTGTGCTGAAATTTAGTTTAGTTCCTAGAGCGGTTTGGAGACTCTTCCAGAAACTGGAAGTGAATACAAACCCTCTATCTGAGGCAATTACTCTAGGGATGCCATGCAAGGTTACTATCCTTTCTATGTATAGCTCTGCTAGCTTGTCAAACGTGTATGTCTGTTTGGTGGCAATGAAGTGGCTAACTTAGTGAGTCGATCTACCACTAACCAAATGGTATCTTTCTTTTTCAAGGTCATCGGTAAACCTATTATAAAATCCATACTTATACCTTCCCACTTCCATTCCGGCGTCCCTAACGAGTGCAATAACCCTGCGGGATGTTGGTGTTCAGTTTTCACTCTTTGCCAGGTGTCGCAACTATTTACATATGTGGTGATCTCTCTTTTCACCCCATCCCACAAAAAGTTTCCCTTGATATCCCTATACATCTTGGTATATAAGGTATCATGGGCTTTGGAGAATGATTCCTTTGATCTCGAAATCATTAGGTACACAGATTCTGCCATGGTTGCGTAACACTCCTTCTTTATCTAACTCGAATTTTGATGGTTAAACTTAACTCTATGGATTTCCTTAGTTATGAAGTGGTCCTTTGACTATTCCTTCTTTATCTGGTCATATAGTGCCTATTGGACAGTCATGGTGGCAATGGTGGCCTCAGTGGTAGAAGGTTGTAATTTGATCTCCATCTTGGCTATGTCTTGTAGTAGGCTTGTGTCATAATCCGCAAATGAGAGGTAGTTGCAGTGGGATCTTCTACTGAGTTCATCTGCGACAACATTTGCCTTTCCAGGATGGTAGTTTATGGTCAAGTCATAGTCTTTGATGAGCTCTAACCATCTTCGTTGCCTCATGTTCAGTTCGTTTTGGGTAAATATGTATTTAAGGCTCTTATGGTCACTGTATAGGGTACATTTGGATCTGAATAGGTAATGTCTGCAGATTTTGAGTGCAAATACTACAGCTCCCAATTCTAGATCATTAGTGGGGGTAATTCACCTCATGTGGCCTTAGCTGTCTTGAAGCATATGCTATAACTTTATCTCGCTGCATCAACACACATCCGAATCCCAATCTTGAAGCATCACAGTACACGGTATACTCGATGTCGCTCTCTGGCAAGGTTAATACAGGTGCAGTGGTGAGGAGACTTTTAAGCTTTTGAAAACTTTGCTCACAGGTCTCTGTCCATTGGTATTTTTGGTTTTCTTCACTAGTTTGGTGAGTGGTGAGGCTATTTGGGAAAACCCTTGTATGAACCTATAGTAGTATCTGGCTAGACCTAAGAAACTCCCAGATTTCGGTGGATTAGTGAGACGATCCCATGACTAGATGGCCTCAATTTTATGTGGATCCACCTCTATGCCTTTTTTGAGACTATATGACCATGAATGCAACTTGATCTAACCAGAAATCACATTTACTAAACTTGGCATAGAGTTGATTTTCTCGTAGGATTTGTAAGACCATCCTCAGATGTTGAATATGCTCTTCTTTGCTCCTTGAGAATATCAGGATGTCGTCAATGAAGACAACTACGAATTTATCTAGATATTTCATAAATAGTTTGTTCATTAAGTTCATGAATACAGTTGGCGCATTAGTTAACCCAAACAGAACAACAGTGTATTCGTGATGTCCATAATGGGATACAAAATTCATTTTAGGAATGTCTTCTTGCCTCACTTTTATTTGATGGTAACCTAATCTTAAATCAATTTTCAAAAACACACGTGCTCCTTTTAGTTGATCGAACAAGTCATCTATTCTAGGCAGTGGATATTTGTTCTTTATGGTGACTTTGTTTAATTCTCGATAATCTATGCACAGTATGAGGCTTCCATCCTTCTTTTTCTACAAATAACACTGAGGCTCCCCACGAAGATACACTCTATTTAATATAACCCTTAGCTTCCAACTCATCTAACTGAGCCTTTAGCTCCACACCAATTCCTTTGAGGTCACTCGGTAGTGTCTTCTAGAGATGGGAGTTGTACTCGGAATAAGATCGATTGAGAAATCTAGTTCCCGATTTGGTGGCATGCCTGGTAGCTCGTTAGGGAATACATTGAGGAATTCTTGAACTATGGGTATGTCTACCACTTCGACTCCTCGAATGTTGGCTATTCACATTTTGGATTGGTACGACTCCATCCTACCTCTAGAGTATATTAACTTAGAACCATTTGGTCTTCTTATAGAGGCATTTTTGAGTTCACAATCTATTTTCACTCCATTCGTGGCTAGCCAATCCATGCCTAATATGGCATCTAAATTAGTTAGGCTAATTACATGGAGATTGGCAGAGAATTCGGTATCTTGGATGAATATGGGCTGATTTCTTAAAATAGAGGTTACCGTTATAATTCCTGTGGGAGTATGAACTCCTAACAACTTCTCTAATGGTGCTTCTACTAACCCATTTTCTTTTTGCAAACTCTTCGGATATGAATGAATGAGTTGCTCCTGGATAAAAAAGAACAGTACCTACGGATGGTGGAATAACTAACTTACCCACAACCACATATGTTACCTCTCCAAGCTATTCAGCTGCTACATGTGTAAGTCCAGCTTGCCCTCTAGACTGGCTCCTCGATCCTACTATCCTCCTTGCTGCATTACATGGTGCCCCTGACCCCAACCTCCAGCTGAACTCTATTTTTGGGCTGGTGCTCTAGGTGCCCAATTTTGTTGTCCTGATAGCCCTGTGGTTCGGACAAGGTAAGGGCAATTGGCCCTAATGTGTCCCTCCTTCCCACAGTTGTAACATTCGGTCACACTATGGAGGCAATCCTTAGTGAAGTGCCTCCCCCTACACTTGCCGCACTGGATTAGTGGCTCAGATTATTGGCACGCTGATCATATCTTGCTTTCTTGCGCCTCTCTTCTCCTAGGTTCGAGTGTTCCTTCTCTAATATGATCCTCTATCCACCATGTCTTCAAATTCTGTGATCCAGTGAATGGAGATATGCACCCTAATATATGGATTTGTTCCTTCCTTGAATTGATCCATTTTTCTCTCGTTTGTGGACACATCATCTAGAGCATATCGGGACAACTCATTGAAAAGATGCAAGTATTCAGTGATACTCTTACTCCCTTGAGTGAGCGCACGAACCTCTTGCTTTTTGATCTCCTTTGTCCCCTGGGGAATGTGAGAAGCACTAAAGCTCTTCCAAAAGTCCACCCAAGTGATGGGACGGTCAGTGGCTCAGCTTCGTTGGAAGTTCAACCACCATGTGGCGGCCGGTCCTATCAATTGGTGAGATGCATAGTATACCTTCTCCTCATTAGAAAAACCAACAGTATTTAATTTCTTCTCTATCTCCTATAGCCAATCATCTGCCTCTAATGGGTCTACAGCCTTGCAGAATGTGGGTGGGCGAGTTTGGAGGAAATCTCCAAGACTAACCCGTGCATTGAGCTGGTGCTGCCCCGGACTTGCCATCCTTGTCAGTAAGGTCTCTAGAAAACAGTTTTGATTTTCCTGAGTGTAGGATCAAAATGGCAACATGGGGGGTGAATGGTGCCTTCAAAACCGCCCCAAGTATTCACGCAAATTTCCTTCTCCGATAGCTACAGAAACTATGAAGAAGGAGAATGAAAGCTCACTGGAAGATGAAGAACAAAACAAAAAACAATACTAGAAAGCATAGCAGTCCAGAGAATCGAGGCCGGTCTGACCGCAATAGACAATCCGGTCTGACCGCCAGAGAGTCGCCGGTCTGACCGCCAGCGCAGTCGGTCTGACCGCCGAGATACTGCTGGTCTTACTGGAGTAACCCTAACAGTCTAACTGTTCAAGGGTAAGCGGTCGAACCACTGCAGTACTTCCGGTCTGACCGGTGGTTCACTCACGGTCTGACTACAGAAGGGAAACCGATTCAGCGCAAGAAACAGAGACAGGTTTGCCGACAAACCAAAAGCTAGAGACTTGCTTGGCCGAAAGGATCAGAGACTCCAAAGAAAAGACAGCAAACAAAGAAGAGAAGCCAAAACTGAAAAAGCAGACTGAAAAGAAAGGAGTCCAGGTGACTGAAAAGAGCAGACAGTGGCTAATAGATCATTGGTACAGTAAATACTTGAGAGAGCGATAAACACAGAAACAGAAGATGATTGATTGCTGCCCTTATCAGGTCAAATGATTGAAACTTCAATCCAAATAGAAAATGGACCTTAGGAACAATAGAATACAACCAAAAAGGGCAAATGGCTAAAGAAAGAAATCAGTTCGGGCAAGAAACCGAAAACTGAACCAAAAACAAAAAAAACCGAACAGAAGAGAGACTGAGAACCGAAAGTTTGTGGTTCTTCAAACTTTCGAACCTGAACCTCTTGATTACTACAGGGATTTGACTTCAGATCAAGAGAGCAAGAACCAAACCACTTCTCATTGAGAAACTCAAGAGTTCAATCTTGCTCTGCCTTCACAAATAGTAAACCCTAGATTCGGGAAAAACAGAGTAAGTCTTGAAGAGAGCAAATCTTCAGAGGGAGTACTGAAAATGAATTCTTTGCTTTCAGGAATAAATTAGCCAAAGGGCTTTGAGGCAGTTCCCAGTTCAAAGCATATTCATTCTTCAACTTCTTGAACAAGAACTCAAATCCACCCAAACAAACAAGGAAATCAGAGAGCAGAACAGAGACAACCTGAAAACAAAAACAAAACACAGAGCAAAATAGGAAATTCAAACAACTCAGACACAAAGCTTCTCAAATGGATACATTGAGATGAATGATTACATAGGGTTTGTCTACAGCCAATCCATTACATCTCTCACATTGAGAGCAACAAAAACCAAAAGGACACGGCTAAACTCTATCCATCAGCCAACGTGCTCTACCAAACCACACCAAAACAGAATGAAACACACACATACATGGAGAAAACTCAAAACCCTCACCTAGCACCAGAGAACACCTCTCTATTTATAGCCTCCCACTACCGGGTTTACAACTTGCACTTTACCCATTAGCTTCAACAACTTCAGCACTTTACCCATTAACTTGAACCGAACCCGCTTCCTCAAGCCTGAATCAATTTTACCAAATTGCCCCTCATGCTCCTTCTCAGAAGCTTCCTCTTTTCTTGCTGTCCACGCCTCGCAACCACCTTGAACCTTTGCCGTCTTCAGCATCTCTCGATCGCTTCGATCTCAGCACCGCCTGTGCCTAGTCCGGCCATCCCGTGCCTCGCCACGACTTAGCCTCAAAGTCCTGCAGCCATCACAGACAAAAAAACATCACATAGCATCGCTCAAAACAATGATAACACAAAATTGCATCAGAACAGGATAATTAACTCATTTTCCTACACATGGCGGAGGAAGCTTCGACTTCCGCCCTCACCGACTTCGCTACTTATTCGAAGTCTAAGTCTTCTAGACTTCGCAATGTGTTTTGAAGTCGAAGACCAGAGACTTTGCACCAAGGTCCGAGTCGAAGACTAGAGACTCTGCACCAAGTTCGGAGTCGAAGACCAGAGACTCCGCCGCGTGTGCAATGACGAAGTCAATCGACTTCGCAGGAATCAAGGCCGAGGTCTGACTACTCCCGGGGCTACGACTTAGCAGAAATAGCTCAAACCAAACTCAACCTTTCCAAACCAAGCATCAATTACTCATCACAAACATAGGATCACCCCCCACATGGTCTCTCACTGAGACTCCTTACGAAAATTTTCCATAAACATTAGAACATCTCCCAAGTTATTGAGATTATTTGTGGCCCCTACATTGCTGGTGTCTCCCACTTTCGGTGGACCACCTTTGACTTCTTGCTGACTACTTCCTATCTCTGGTAGACTCGCTGGCTGCGCTTGTCCTGGTAGTACACTCTAAGTGCCTGAGTGATGATTACCTTTAGGTGGGCTGTTACCCTCAGATCCCAACCTAATGGGCTAGCCATGTATGTTTTGATTAGGATTCGCCATCTGTAATAATGCCAATTCAACTCAGTTAACCCTTAGTATGGTTTGACCTAGTAGCTACAATTCTTATCGATATGGCTATCCTGAGCTTCCAATATAATTGTTGTGACATGAGATCCTCTTGTAAGTGGTTTGGTGCATTTTTATTATAGTTGTTCTCTTTCATAGTTTAGCAGTGTTTGAGGTAAGAATTTAATATAGATTAAGTAGTTAGATCAAATTTTTACTTACCCCTCACTTTCTCAGGTCATTTTCCCATCATTCACATTGCATCATACATAAGCGAATAAAACCCAAGAAACAAGGAGATGCAAAAAGAGCCAAATTTCTACACTATTCCGGGACTATGTGCCCAGCCACGCTTGAGAACTCGCTCTCGAGACCGCCCAAATTTATGTGTTTGGGACCACACTCAGAGCTTGCCTCTAAGTGCAAACTTACACTACCCTGGATCTCCGTGCCTAGGCACACCTGAAAACTCGCTCTTAGGATTGCCCAAAACTACGCATTTGGGACCACGCTCAGGGCTCATCCCTGAGTACACCCAAGACTTTACTCCTGGGTACGCCCAAAACTTACGCGTTCGAAGTGCCATGGACCACTTGTCCAGGAAATCCTTTATGCAGAATATGGTAAGGTGAATTTTAAATGCGGGTATTCCTTGCCATCTGTGGTAATCATGTTCATTATCTTCATATATCCTTTATTTGGATTTCTGTGATGGCAATGGAATTTATTTCATTCTCAAAATGAAAAGATAAGAGGTCACTGAATTGGATTCCTCTCTAAATCATTTTAACCACTAGTAGCTGGTCTATGTTGCTTTATGTTGCCACTAAAACCATGTTGGACAGCACATGAATGAGGGAAACAATTAATGATTTGAATGCAAGGAAGCATGTAAACGTTAGAAAAATTAACAATCTTCCATTCTCGCTACCTAGGTTATTTGCAAACCTCAATATAAGGCATAATGCATGACTGATGTCACTAGCTGAAACTACTAAAGATAACATTTCACTAAGATTATAATCTATCTAGCAATCCCTAGCCGCGACATTTTAACTTATAACCCATATTAGTTTTTTAATTGGAACCTTATGCAAATTTATACTTTTAAAATTGATTATACTTTTAAAATTGAAGAGAGCTAATACCTCAATCCCGCTCATCCTGGCTACCATTATCAAACCCATTCCCACCTCCTCTTTCGCTGCCCCTGCTTGTCCTGCTACTATTAGCATCTGAAGTCTACCAAGCCTCCTAAATATCAAAAAAGCTATAGTAGTGGTGGCTGCCCGTCTAGATGGTCCTGGATGTACACTCATGCAGGCATTACGGAATGCCGCGCACCTACTAGGAGGAAGATCCTACTGCAGATCTTGGGATACCGGGGAACTAACACCAAGGGTCTTCCCAAGTCTGGATACACAGTAGGAGTAGGTGATGGAACTGTAGGTGGTGGTGGATCATTAGGTGGTGGATTTGGTGGGTTCCCTAGGGGTCCTTCTGGTCCTTGGTCTGGTGGGGGTGGTGGGTTAGGAGGATAAAATCCTTCAGCTATATAGTGGAATATGGCCTCCTGAAGCTCATTATGCCTATGCTCACTCAAAATATTGGTGCCTCCATTTGTCGGATGTCTCCTCTGACCTCTCAAGTGTCCCTTGTACCATAGTACAACATAGTATCTGATATCATCACCATATTAGATGCAAGACTACCAGCTGCGGTTGATGAAGATTCGCCCCCACATTGAAGTTAGCATTGTTAGGTCCTGCCGCATACTGTTGCCCATAACTACCGAGGGCGAATGCAGGTACATCGCGATAGCCCATACTATGCAACTGATCCCCAAAATGAGACCATAACACGTGCAATGCTTCCTTCGCTACCTGCTGCATAGGTAAGTAGTCGTCTGCTAAGCGCCACGGTACTGCGTGATCCCAATAATATTCCATGTTTAATGGAATCCTCATAACTATCACCCCTATCCTCGGCAGTGACCCATCCCCTAGTAGTTCCTGATAATATTCTGGACCCAGTGCACCCAACTCCTACAACATCTGCCATAATAAGAGTATAGACTACACCTAATCCAAGATGGTGGTAACCTAACACGAACCATCCTACAAAAGAGGAACAATAATTTAGAATTGTCTAATCCAATTAAACCTTACTAGAAGAATTGCTATTGCTGAACTTTAGGATTACTCTAATATAGAAAAGATATGATGACAAGAATTACTACCACCATACTTAAAGCAATATAGCAGAGAAATCCTACTTCTATCCCTAAACCTAAGCGTGGCTCTCAAACCATTGCTCTGATACCACCTACGGCAACCCATGTTATTACCATGGGGTAATGATGCTAGTCAACGGATTATTATTCGTTTTAGCCGATAAATCATTCCTTTAACAAGTAATAAGCCCATCAAAGTGTTATAGCAGAACAATGATTAGAGATAGAAGATTACATACATACACATCACCACGCAAGGCTAAAGTTTCATACAACTTATCCAGTTAAGATATTACAATACTAGGAAAGAGTCTAGATCTGAATTCTAATTATATAAGAGATAATACAATTACAATACACTAATAGCACAAGTAACCTAGTGGTAGAGAGCTGTCCATAGGTCTCTAGTCATCCCATCCTCATATACAGCGTGACCCTCATACGGCTCGATCTCAGTACAACCTCCCTCCCACTGGGAGTAAGGCTCCTTTGTATAGGTCTCATCTCTATCAGGACCCAACTAACTATCCTCTAAACAAAGTAAATAACAGCAAAGGTGAGTACAGAGTACTCAACAAGCTTATATAACAATTATGCACTTGATGCTCCTGTTCTACCTCTATTGCCCTCTCTCATTTTTATACGCATTCTCAACCTCAGATTTATAGAAAATAGTGGTTTTAAGTTGTGAAAGATTTCGGATTCATTACTTTGGAAAACTACTAAACATACGCATGAACAGCAAAAACCCACATAAATTTTTGTAATTCTCCTTTCCCAGAGACATGCACGAATTCATGATTTGTATAATATTGTGCAAGCTTGTACCACTTTACCCATCACCACTCTGATCCTAGTGGCTCTTAGATCTCCACATTTCCTTAGATGTGGTGCCCAGATCAGAGTATAGTACTTTTACATCTATCTCAGTATATTATATCTCTACCTAGTTACTCACAAGCGACAGCCTGGAGCGTGTACCACCCTCACTCAGACTCACCGAAAGCAACATAACTATTGGTTGGGGTGGTTTCCGACCCTCGCCCAACACCCAACTACGTAATATATCACCTTCGCGTACCCCGCTTCTGATATCTGACTAGTCCTGGGTTCTTGTAATCCGCATCCCCACTTCTAGCCTACTTACCAGTTCTGGGTTCTTGCGGCTGTGGATCCCCCACTCGGTACTGGTCCGGATCTTGTGGGTTCCTCCCCTAATTAATAATTACCCATGTGAAGAATATAACACTTTGATAGAGTTACTAGTCTGTCTGTCCTCAAACGGGATGTTGGTTGACACGTTTTGGTATCGTCTGTTCACACGGATGAAGTTTGTGACTTCTTATATTTTATTCTTATGTAGAGGCCCAACCTACCTCTTTGTTACCAGCCAAGGCAACCTCTGCCCACCTTCTTAATTAATCTAAGTGGCCAACTGCTCCATCAATTGCTATCTATCTCTTTCCTTTGTCTTCTTTCTTATAACTTTTCCTTGAGTTAAATATTTTCACAGTTTTGATGCAAGGTGATACTGTATTAATATAGAAATACTTGTTTTATGGAATATACACAGAATAGTTGCTCAAAGGAATGCTTTCCTGAGTCTACAATAAAGCCCTGAGTCTCCACGCTACCCTAATATAGTTCCCTTTGAAGACTTGGTACTTCACCTGCAGATTATACGAGTACTAGAATTTAATCTATAACGTCAGAGAGATAATATGGCCTAATTAATTGAGAAAATTCTATTAAGTGTGCTTCTGGGTTTTCTAGCTTCTCGCTTTGCTTATAACCGACTCGTAGGGTTCCTTATTGAGTTGGATTGGTTAACTGACCGTTGCCCTTATTCAACTGATGTTATTTACATGCGTAGATATTTAAGAATACTACGTTAACATGGAGGATTCTACTAAGTCTTAGATAGTTCTTAAAGGAATTCTATTATCTTTATGCGGTTAACATTTGATTACATAGTTCTTAGGGCATGCAACTAATTTATTTACTTGCGACAACTCTTATACAGCGAGATTTCTATAATGCACATCTTTTAGTAAGGATTCCGAAGTTTAGCAAAATCTAGCATGCAACATTTTATTTGGTCCAATTTTATTTTGTTTTCCCCTGTTTCTTCTCTCTTTTTTTCTTCTTTTTCTTTTCTTTCTCTTCTTTTCTTATCCGTCGGCACTCTCATTTCTTACCTCTTTCTCTCTCTTGGCTACTTCCTCCTCTCCCGATCCAGATCGAATCCTAACGTTGTGCCTCCAGCTCTCTGACGCCGTGCCACCTCGGCCTCTCCCCAACCCTAGCGCCTCCGCTACCGACTCCCGGCCTGGTGTCTCCTCCTCCAGCTCGGCTTCGAGCCGC
Organism: Dendrocalamus latiflorus; assembly: GCA_017311315.1. Classification (NCBI taxonomy): domain Eukaryota; kingdom Viridiplantae; phylum Streptophyta; class Magnoliopsida; order Poales; family Poaceae; genus Dendrocalamus; species Dendrocalamus latiflorus. The sequence continues at coordinate 12,037,429 of CM029616.1, read as the reverse complement.
TTCTCCACCGTCCTCAGTCTCTTCCTAACCTCGCCTCAGCTATCTCCTCCCCGTGGTCTCCCTTTCGGCTAGCACCACTAGTCCCCCTCTACGCCACCGTCTCCAACCCCTCGCCGCCTGAGCTCTTCGCGCCATTACCAATAACCCTAGGTCGATCCTAGGCTCGGGGATATTGCCCATCGGGTCCGCTCCAATCTTCATCCTTCCTCTTTTGACTCACCTATTCTACTCCCCCCTTCTCTATTTATTTGATTTTATACTAGATTTTGATTTGACACTTTTGATTTTTGGATCTACTCGAGGGTGGTCTTTCGGCGGCTTCGGCGGAGCTCAAGGTCATGCCATGCGCCGGGGAAGCATGCCACGGCCGTCGCGCGTGCTGTGTCCACCCTACACCCTGGTGGCTTGCCTCCTCGATACACTTGCTTCCTCTACTCTATTCCCCTACTTTCGGTTGGTGCTCTATGTGAAGGTTCCATGGTGCCCTAGTGGTGCTAGATGAAAAATGAAATTGATGCTATTACTATGGGTAATTAGTGGGTTACCTTTGCCGGTTGATTGGGTTGTTTTGAGTAAGGATGGCAACTTGTGCTTGGCGGTTGCTTTCCTGGTCGCTTGTGTGCTGACTGGCCTTGGCGGTGGTCTTCCCTGCCTACGGCTTGCTGGCCTATGATTTGCCTCCTTATCGCCTTCTTGCTACTGGTTGGCGTGTCCTGACACTGGTCTGGTGGTGGCTGGTGCTCTGTGGCTATGGGGTTTGAGGGTTTGGGAATGAGACTGGAAGAAGGAAATGGCTTGCTGGTGCCGTGGTATTTCTTCTCCCTTCTACTACTCGGTTGGCTACGTGTGATCTTTTGCTGGTGGCTGAGCTCTCTAGATGAGTCGTGTTGTCCATTTACTGTAGCACTGCGATAGTGGCCAAGTGATATTTTAGGGATTTGGGGCAATTGGCCAGTTGCTATGGTAATTGGATCATTGTTAGGTTTGTTTACGCCGAATGATACTTCTATGGTTGTAATAGGTGTCGACTGGCCCTCGGACGGTCAGATATCTCTGTGAATGGACTGCCCTGCCCGAACTTAATGTTTAGGGCTCTGACAGCAATCTCTATCTCCTTTCCTTGCTTCACTTATTTTTATTTGATCTTTTGTTCGATCTTTTTAGGTGTTTTAATTACTGATTCGCTCACAGATAGAATAGCGGTGTGGTGTTGGTTCGACAGTGAACCCATATTTATGAGATGATATGAATGTAGCTTTGCCTTTCCCCCTACTATTGATGTACAGACGAGAATGCATATTAATCCAAATGCAATTTCTATTTTCTGTTGATACGGATACAATTGCATGTGTACAAGATGAGTTCACATTTGTAATTTGGTTCTCTCTATTGTAATTGTGTTAATGAATAAGTGTGTTGTGATTGGTTTATTTTATTGCGTTTGTTAAGTTGAATTCTCTTGGCGAGAACCGAATTAAAGAGTTTAGTCTGTAATATTAATTTGACCGCTTAATCATTATTAATAACACTTATTACTCCGTTTAGATGGGTTGGAAAACGTGGGGCCTTACAAACTGTCCTGGACTCACGTGTTCGAGAAAGGAGACAAAAAAAAAGGAGGGATAGCCCGTGTTTTTATGCGCCAACAGCCCAATGTTACATGACAAACTATCAATTGCACATAGACTTGCACATGCACTTGCGGCACAAGGTAATATTTAGGAGAACCTTGCCCACACGCGTAACTTAATTTGGCTCCACACAAAAGCAAGGTTTCCCTCACGTATTCCGGACAGTATGGGCATGTTTGGTTCATATATTAAGGTTGTCAAAGTTTGTCATAATTTTTGCCAAACTTGTCTAAGATTAAGTCATCAAATTTGATGCCATAAAAATTAAAGAATGATTAGATATATTAAGTACTATTTTCATAATCTAATTATTAATCAACTATTTTTTTTCTTTTGATAAGGAGACTAAATACTTTATCTAAGAAGCTAACCTGTGCGAGACTAGTTCTTTACAAAAGCATAACGAAACTTTTTGCCACCAACATTCCATCCCCTCTCCTAGAGTACTCGCATGTTCCTGGGGGCTGCCCCCTTTACTCTGCCTTTGCCCATCAAGTTATCTCCTGCTAAAGCTCTATATAAACAACACGCATAACCGAAAGCTCTCATACACACACATCAACACACCATACGGGGCAAGAGTGAGAACCCGATCATGTCTGACTTGATAGACGTCTGGATGTACGAGGTTATCTTTGCCAAGATGGATCTGTCCAGCAGTCGGGTGGCATCTTCCACTGAGGCGGGCAAGGCAGCAGGGAAAACAGTGTCAGAGGTTGAGAAGAAGACAGGTGAACACGTTGTCATGGCTGCAGTCGGTGAAGAGGCGGCCAACAAGAGCTCTGCTTTAATGGAGACCACAATCTGGACGCTCATATGAACCATCCCGGATATATATACCTTAATTCCGTAAGGTTGTAGCTTGTGATCTGCACCGAAGATGAACTATCCTTTCTTTTCCCTATTTGTGATGTATCTTAGTTCTGCGTTTGTGTATGATGAACAGGATGTCTGAACTTCTTTTTTATTAATTTGGTGATACTTCCAAGATTAGTGCTACTGAAATATCCAACTAACTCTGCACTGGTATTTTTCTTGATGCACCAGAAGTTAATTAATTAATGACGTGTTTGCTCATGACATAGAATTGCGATAGGTAAGCTTCACGGAGAAGTCTGTTTGTGAGCTAGGTTGTAAATTCTCCATACCTCTAGTCACGCCACTATTCCTAGCATCCATTTTGCATATCCGAGGAGGACCTCCAACCTGAAGCTGCCCCTCAGTGGTGAAGGACGTCCATATCAAGTGGCTCACTGGCAATTTATGATGCGCTGATCTGACGGTCGTTACTCTCATGGTAGGACTCAACAGTCAAGGAGGCCACGATTACTTCCTCGCCACCCTCAATTGCCGGCAATTGCCCTTGTTGCACGAGGGCATATCAGGTGAAAATTGGCCAAAAGTTGAAACTCTGGAAGTTTCTGGATATCAGCCGTGGGATTGTGTACCTGCTAGATTTCCCTCTTCACTCCACCACCACCACTTTAAGCATGTCTTACAAAACACCCCCTGCAACTACAGTACATTCTTAGAAACAGTAAATTTCACAGAGCCTCAGAATAAATTTCATAGAGCCCTAGGTTTTAGGGTAAAAGTAACACAAAACCCCATGTTTTCTAATTTTTTTTCAAGAAACCATATGTTCTTAAGCTAAAAGTTTCAAAAAAAATCTCAGGCTTGTTCTATCATGTTACATGACTTCCATCCGATGGGATATAATAGGTAGGACCCACTTGTCAGTCAAACTAATAATCAGGACCCACCAGTTAGCCCCATGTACCGAATACGGTCCCACCTATCAGCTCCATTTCTCTTCTCTCTTCTTTACTCTTTCTGAGAGTAACGATCAGCAACGCTGTAGGTGGGCCCAAAAAGGAGGGTGGGTGGGGCTGATAGGTAGTCTCTGCTTGTATGTTTGATATTCATATAGATCCCAGTTGTCATATCTTGTTAGATGAAATGGAATAGAGTAAACCTTGGGTTTCTTGAAATCTTTAGCTTAAGAACCTGTGGCTCTTTGAAATTTTTTGCAAAACATAGGGTTTTGTGTTACCTTTATCTCAAAACCTAAGGTTTTATGAAATTTACTCTTTTAGAAAAGCACCCTTGCACTTACCTTCTCACCCAACTCTCTCCCTCTCCCTCTCCCTCATATCTGGCCACCCTCATGCCCACCGCTGCCGGATCTACCTGCCCCGTGCCTATCACCGATGTCCCCTACCCCTCTCTCTCCTTGTGGCGATAGAAGCCCCACACATTCGCCTCATTCCCCTGTAGATCCCAACAGCATGGGGGACACTCTCCTCAATGCTGGTGGCCTGAGCTTCTTTGGCTCCATGCCACCGGCACTACTACAAAAGAGGTTATACTGGACGGCTACATCACAAATGGTTCATACGGAACCGTCTGTGCTTAAACTATCACAGATGGTTTATACTAACAACCGTCTGTGATATTTTCATAGACGGTTATCAACACGAACCGTCTGTGATAATTGAAACATCACAGACGGTTCATGTTAATAGCCGTCTGTGAAAGTTGCGGACATCACAAACGATTCGTATAAAAACGTCTTTGATATTGTGGACATCACAGATAGTTCTTATAACAAACCATCTGTGATATTGCGGACATCACAGACAGTTTGTATGAATAAGCATATTTGAATTATCACAAATGGTTATTAATACGAACCATCTGTGATAATGTTCATATCACAGACCGTTTGTTCATATCACAGACCGTTTATTGTTGGAGCGGTCTCGGATAATCTGTGCTATTAAATACCAGGCGTACGTGATCTCGACATAGATCTGTCTTCATTGCACTGCATCAGTGGAGCAAGGCAGACAGCTTTCGTGAGTTTGGTGAAAACATATCGCTTGTAGATCTATATACATCTTCTTAATTAGTGATCAGAGGTTAGTACTCAATTGCTTCTAATAACTTATATGCCTTGTAATTAAAAGAGATGATGGCTAGGTTTTTGTTTAGATCTAGCTAGCTAGCTAGGTTTAGAAAGATAATGGTACTTTACTCAATTTTAGAATGGGTAAGTACTCCTAGTTTACTTCAATATATTCTTGCTTAATATTATTGTGTCATGAATACATGGCTAGCTAGCTACCTGCCTAATATAGATGTGTGTAATTAAGTATAGCCAATCTGATTTGCTATAGTAGCGCTAATAATCTAATTTGAAACTCATTTGTTACATGTGTAGCATAGATGGACTAAAGCTGGATGTACATTGAGAACCATGTGAGTGAACAGTACATTAATGGCGTGTCTGTTTTTAGAAGAGTGGCCGAGCTGGATATGTTGAAGAAGGGAATATAACGTATGTACTATCCATGCATTGATTGTGATAATCTAAAGATGTTTAGCAACTCAACGCATATTGAAGCTCTCTTAATTTGAAGGGGTTTCAGAAAGAGGTACAATTGTTGGACCAGTCACGGTGAAGAGAAGGTTACACAAAAAGGTAGTTATGACATCATCGAGGGAAACAATGATATACCAGTTGTGGACTATGCTTTCGATAAGGATAGGTCCCAGGATGATAATCCAGATTAGATGCTATGTGATGCAGAAGGAAACTATAGTAAGAGAGAGTTTGGTAAACCTTTGTTCCCGAGTTACAAGCCGCAATACACAAGGTTGTCATCTGTTCTAGAATGCTAAAATTGAAGGCAAACAATGGTTGGTCCGACAAGAGTTTCACGGCATTGTTAGGTCACCTACCAGACATGCTTCCAAAGGAAAATGCGTTGCTAATAACCACCTACCAAGCCAAGAAGATTTTTTGTCTATTGGGAATGGAAGTAGAAAGAATACATGCATGTCCGAATGATTGTATCCTCTACCAAAAAGAGTATGCTAGTTTACCTGTTTGTCTGGTGTACAAAGCATCCCGATACAAGCGTAAAAATGACTCCAATGATGGGAAGGGTATCGAGGTGAAGCAAGGACCACCTACTAAGGTGTTGCGGTATCTTCCTGTAATTTCCCGTTTGAAGCGTTTATTTGCAAACCACAAGATGCAAGATTGGTGCGTTGGCACTCAAAGCAGCGTAAGAAAGACGGAATGATAAGACACTACTGATTCTGCCTAGTGGAGGAACACTGATAGGATGTTTACAGACTTTGGTGTGGAACTGAGGAATATAAGGTTTGGGTTGAGTACAGATGGAATGAATCCTTTTGGTAATATGAGTAGCCGACATAGCACCTGACCCGTGACTCTGTGCATGTACAACCTTTCTTTTTGGCTGTGTATGAAGCAGAAGTATATTTTGATGTCACTACTTATCCAAGGGCCAAAGCAACCTAGGAACAATATTGATGTGTACCTAGCACCATTAGTGGAAGATCTTGTAATACTATGGAACGAATGGATACATGTATGGGATACAGACAAATGAGAGAACTTCACTCTGCACGCCATATTGTTCTGCACCATTAATGATTTTTCTACCTTTGGTAACCTATCAGGATTGAGTACAAAAGGGGCCAAAGCCTGTCCGTACTGCTTAGATTATACCAAGAGTGTCTGGTTGAATAACTCGCACAAAACTGTGTACATGCATCACTGTAGGTTCCTTTCAAAGTATCACCTAACCACAAGATAAAGAAATAATTTGACAGAAAAAAGAGGATGACTCAGTACCAAGGCCTTTTAGCGAGAAAGAGGTCTATGATATGGTCAAAGATATTGACGTTGTGCTTGGAAAGGGACATAAATTGAGAACATATTGAAAGAACATGTGGAAGAAGAGGTTAATATTTTGGGACTTGCCTTATTGGAAGCACTTAGAAGTTAGCAATTATATCGATGTCATGCACGTAGAGAAGAATGCATGTGATAGTTTGATTGGTTTCTTACTGAACATTTCAGATAAAACAAAGGATGGTGTCAACGCAAGGCATGACTTGGTCACTATGAATATCAGGACCAAGTTAGCATCGATAGAGACCAATAAAGGCTGAACGTACCTTCCCCCAGCTTACTACACTCTGTCTAAATCCGAGAGAACTCAACTGTGTCAGCCCTTGCATGGTGTGAAAGTTCCGTCTAGTCACTCCACCCGCATGAAGAAACTTGTTTCCATGGAACATTTGAAATTAATTGGCATGAAGTCTCATGACTGTCATGTGCTAATGACACAAATGCTACCTGTTACAATTAGAAGTATTTTGCCGAACAAGGTTCGAGTGACAATCATAAAACTATGTTATTTCTTTAACGCAATTGCTAAGAAGGTCATCGATCCCGATGGACTAGATGCTCTGTAGACCGAGGTGATGACGACTCTATGTCATCTAGAGATGTATTTTCCTCCATTATTTTTTGATATCATGGTCTATCTCATTGTCCACCTTGTGAAAGAGATAAAGATATACGGCCCCATGTTTCTACGTCATATGTACCCATTCGAGAGGTACATGGAATTCTCAAGTCCTATGTACGTAATCAATCTCGACCGGAGGTTAGCATCATCGAAGGTTATACAACCGAAGAAATCATTGAATTCTGCATCAGCTACATGGCCCAGGTCGAACCAATAGGTGTACCTCTATCTCGTCACGAGGGGAGGCTAGAGGGTATTGGGACTATCGGAATGAAAGCAATAACTCTGGATCGAGGTACATATGCTCAAGCCCATTTCACGGTTTTACAACACATGACTGAAGTGACCCCATATATTGAAGAGCACAAGAACATGTTATGCCAAGAGAATGCAGGCCAGTCAGAGGTTTGGAGCATGAGACAACACAACTGTCATTCAACGAATGGTTGAAGGTGCGATTGACTGGGAGATTATCAAGTGAAACGCTACAATGGTTGACAAAAGGGCCAAAGTTTACAATTGTGACATGGCAATGATATGACATTAATGGCTACACATTTTATACAATAGATCAGGATAGAAAGAGCACAATATAGAACTTAGGTGTTCGCATAGATGCCTTTGATGCGCACGTCAGTACCGCTGGCCTAAGCTCGTACTACGGGCTTGTAAAGGAGATTTAGGAGCTTGACTATGTAATTTTCAAGATTCCTCTATTTTGATGCCATTGGGTCCAATTCCCACGGGTGTAAAGGTCGACAAGTACAGCGTCACTACCATGGACCTCGAATGTGTAGGATACAAAGACAAACCATTCATACTTGCGAGGCAAGTTGTTCAAGTATTTTATGTAACCGACCCAACAAATAAGAAGCACGATGTAGTTCTTCATAGAAAAAGAAGGATTGTCGGAGTTGAGAATGTCGTGGATGAGGAAGAGTATAATCAATTTGATGAGTTGCCTCCATTTGGAGATGGCATCAGGCTCGAGGAAGAACAAAGCGATAAAGCAAGTTATATGCGTGTCGATCATCGTGAATGGCTTTATTTAAAAGGGAATAGTCAAGTGTAATAAATGATCCCACACAGCCAGCACCTATTTGGAATTGTTGCAATGTAATCATAATTAGAAAACTCAGCATGTAATTATGGAACTATATTCCATTGTAATTATAATTGATTCAGTAACTAAGAAATAGTTATATTTATGATTATGTTGCATTTTTCATATTGCATGGCCAGCATGCATTTCTTGCAGCTAGATGGAGCAAACTATCACAGGCGATTTTTCGGAACAAACAGTCAGTGGCAACATATCATAGACGGTTCCACGAAAGAACTGTCTGTGATAGTTTCTCTATAAATATACCCCAAGGATAGGTTCTGCTCGCAGAGTCCTCACGCACTCCGTCTCCACCACCCTTGCTAGGTTTTGCTAGATCTGACTACTCACTCGCATGTAACGCCGCCTCTCCCTCCCGTCGCCATTTGCCTCTCCCTTCGGACGCCGGCCACCACTCCCTCCCTACACCGGCCACCTCTCCCATCTGACGCTGGATGCCTCTCCCTCCCGACGCCGACCGCCTCTCCCTCCTGACGCCGACCGCCTATCCCTTCCGACGCCGACCGCCTCTCCCTCCCGACACCTACCGCCTCTCCCTCCTGATGCCGACCGCCTCTCCCTCCCGACGCTGACCGCCTATCCCTCCCGACGCCGACTGCCTCTCCCTCACGACGCCGCCTCTCCCTCCCTACGGTACGAAACCCAAATCCCACAGTGGGTTTGGATATTAGCTCGATGTTGATACTGGTCTAATACTTCATGATATATGCTTCTCTTGTTAGCTACAAGATCTAATCTCAATAGTTGACTAATTTGTTTTGTGATCTTTAGTACATCATGATATATATTTCACTTGTTAGCTACAAGATCTAATACTAAAATTGAATATTCAAGCTTGAACGCTAAATTGTTACTATTACTGTCATTAGTCAATCTTGTGGTTTGTCTCAATAGTTGGCTAATTTATTTTGTGATCTTCAGTAATTGGCTAATTTGTTTTATAACTTTTAGTACTTCATGATATATATTTCACTTGTTAGCTACAAGATCTATTTGGAATGGCATGTTACTGTTCCAAAAGGACCTTGTAGCAATAGTATATGCCACATGGACCTTCAAAGGGCATGAAGCAAGTTACCCACTCCAGTGTGTCAGGTTCAATGAACTTGAGGCACTGATGTGTGTAATTCGATTCATATAACTTAATTGTTTATGCTCTTAGCTCACTTCAGTTAGTTTTTTCTTATAAGAGAGATGAGGTCCACACAGTCGTCGTCGTCATCTGGGTCTCATGCTCTCAAGATCGGGATAATTAAGTGTGGCCGAGGAGTATCAAAAAGGCCAGAGGGCCGAATGACCATCACGGTGGTCTCTCCAGATGGGGTCCTCTGCAACCAAAGAATGCAGCGGTAGCATTTCGGATTACCTACAGGATAATTGAAAAGCAATGGGTCCCCATCACCATAGCAAACTAAAAAGATTTGGCAAAGGATCAGAAAAATCAGCTATGGGAGGAAATAACAAATTCGTTCGAGACCCCAGTAGAAGTACAGGGACTCGTGCAACGGCAGGCGTTCCTCGCGATGGGAAAAGCATAGAAGAACTTCAAGAGCACTCTTATCGCGCGGTAGTGGCCATATTAATTCATTCCTGATTCTGTAAGATATACTTGGTGTGTGCTGTGTATTTATTTTTCTACTTCAGATATCACCAACCTACACTAAAGAACCATATGTTACTACTACTAATCACCATCTTGTTTTTCCATATATTCCCCCATGCACTTAAAGCAGTATGTATATTTCATAGTAACACTAACATATGTAATCTTGTATACCCCACAATTTAAATGAGATAGAGTCAATCCCATATCACACTTGTGCTTCAAAGGGCATAAAGCAAATAACACATTGAATCTAGTGTGTGATTTACATCATGCCCTTTGAAGCCCAAGAGTGATATTAGGAGGTAGAGACAAAGTCAGATCCCCTATCACACTTGGGCTTTAAAAAGCATGAAGCAAACCACACACTGGGATCAGTGTGTGGTTTGCTTCATGCCTTTTAAAGCCCAGTGTGATAGGGGATCTGACTTTGTTTTTAGCTCTTTTAAATTGTAGTGTGTAAAATTACATATGTTAGTGTTACCATGAAATACATATGTACTACTTCTAGTGAATGAGGAAGATATGGAAAACCAATAATGTTGATTAGTAATATCATAGACGGTTTTGTTTATTAACTGTATGTGGTATATAGATATCACAGAAGGTTATATTTAAAAACCGTCTGTAAATACTTAATAATCACAGACGATTATTTGTAAAAACCGCCTATGATAAGTACACATAACGGATTATTATTTTAAAAATCATCTATGTTGTTACCACTCACAGATGGTTTAAAAACTGTCTGTGATGACCACATGTCATTACTGACTCATAAATTTAGACGATTTATAAAATCGTCTGTGATAACTTTTTAAAACACCTGTGATGATCTTTCCTGCAATAGTGTTATGGCACCACGATAGTAAGCATCAGCGCAGTAGCTTCGATAGCAGGCAATGTATCATGCTACCCCAAGCACAGCAGGCACTTGTTGTGGTACCCGAGCGCGAAAGGTCTGTGGGCTCCGCCGCCCCCGTGGTGCGAAGCATAGCAGGTCTACGGATCGAGCCAATTGCTACAGTCTGAATGAATCCTGCTGCGCTTCGGTGGCTGCTGCGCTACAGGGGCGGAACTACATTGGAACATGGGTATGGTGCAATGTATAGTAGATATGTTACGTGCGTGTATTAATAACTGGACTCAAAACTGCCTATTTCAACCTCCACTTTTTCAGCCCATCCCACAGTCTCAAGGCCCAAGCAACAACCAACAGGCCAAGTGGCCTGTGACCAAGTCCCAAGCAAGCAACGCCCTAACTCTTCTCGCTCTTCCTGTGGGCTGTGGCGGCGGCGCACGTCACTCTCATGCAGGCGCTGAGCAGCGACCGGCGCAGGCGCAAGGAGCGGAAGCGCGCATGGGAGCAACCGGCCAGACTCCTTCGCCGTAATCCCTTTGGTTTCGAGATAACGACCGATAGCATGATAATAATGCGTTTGCAGCCCCCGGATTGATGTATCCCACGCTGTCACGAAAATCTTGGTCAGGTCTGTATTTTTTTCCTCCTGTTTTTCTTTGAGAAAAATCAGATCGATGGTATTTTTTTTTCTGTCTTGCCAATAGTCGGATGGGCAAGGTAACGTAACAACTAACAATGCTGCGTGTACTACGCATACAGAGTCAAATTGAAAACCTGTATATCTTAGTTTTGGCAAAAGTTAGACAACAGATCTTACAGATTTAGTAGAATTGTCCGTTCAATAGCCGAGTTATTTTCAGCTTATGATTTATAATTTGCTTCAAACTTTCGTCTCATTTCAAAAATAAGACATAAGGTCACAGACGTATCACGCACCCTAATCCTCTCACTTCTATCTCGCACATGTATCTCTCCGACATGGCCTTCGTATTAGCTTTTGTTGATGGCTTTTGATTTTAACTGATAAATAGTAGTACTGATAAAAGTGGCTTATAGAAACTAGAACGTTTGTATTGCCTTAGCTTTTAGTTTTTTTGCTAATTGTGTTATGTAAAAAAGCAAACGACAATACAATAAAAGACATAACATTTAAACCGTCATGTAACTTACAGAATTGTGATATAATGAGACATATAGTGTGTTACAAACTAATTTATAGTAATGTCTGGTAAAAGCGATTTATAGAAGTTGAGATATTCCTATTAGTTTTGATATCTCTAAACATAAATCAAAAACTAAAGCTAATACCAAGGGACTCTTATTCTTCTCACCGTTCACCTCTTGCCGATTAAAAATAGCATCTTTCGACCATTAATGTTTATTTTCAAAAATCATCCACTTTCCCATTGAGAAAGAGCCAGCGCGTCGCGCGTACAAATCCACGCACGACATATTGCTTCGTACCGTCCATCCACCCATCCGTTCCATCGATCAAAAAGTGTACCAAAAGCTAAGACATTTGTGCAGAGACAGAGAGCACGAAAGTGTGAGCCCTGACTAGCACGGGGCGGCATGCAGCAGGAATGCAGAGATATGGGCCATATGACCGTATGCATGGCGTCATGCCCGTCTCTCTCCTTCGACACACACAAAGAACAAAAACAAATCGGTGCTCGGTATGTCCTCCGGCCATTAGGCGATGCAGTTGAGGCCGACGCACCCCATAACCAAGCTTCTCAGCCACCTCCCACCCTTCTGCAACGTATCATACAGTCGTAGATACATCATACATGAGAGTAATGGGGAATTTTGAATTAGAATTAACAAAATAATTAATAAAGACGACTTATTCTATTCGACGTCCAAGTCACATTTAACAAAAAAAAATTGTCTATATCTAGACAAATATTCCCTCTGTCCAAATTTATAAGTTACACAAATATTCTCTTCGTCTAAATTTATAAGACATATTTTTAAATAGTTTTATCCATAAATATAAAATGTATTTTATATTCTAATACAAAACTAGTGTGATGTTTCATTTATACCCCTAATAAATATGCATCTTTACTTATTATTCTTTACATACATATATGAAATTTAGTTCTTAGAGCTAATAATTATTGATAATCAGTTATTTTCATTATCTCTTTGTTTTATATACTAAGAGAAAATATAACTTATAAACATGGCACAAATTAGTAATGGGGATGTCTATTTACAACTTGGTTTATTCTTTTTTAAGTACGAGTCACATTTATGAACCATTCAATCCAAATTAAAATCAGACAAGTACACATTTCAAAACTAATCTAGAGTTTAGGAATATTGACTTAAGAGTTAAAAATATTAATAATACAACTTATAAATAGCAAAACCGATTAGTATCTTCTTTCGAGAAACACCCACATAACATCCTAGCATCCTTGCCCAATCGAACGGCAGTACGTGAATGGGTGGTAGCACACACAGCCACAAAAAAAACTTTAGCTCATTTTGTACATAGGATTGCTGCCCCTGCAAAATTCCGTGGATTTCTGCTCTAAATTGGCCTTACAGGTTGCAATTCAAATTGTCCTTCCGCTAGTTTTTTTTTTTTTTGAAGTAATTGTGCTAGCTACTGCCTTGTGGTTAATATCGAATATAAATTGAATAGTCCGGATTCATACGCTAGATACAACGGATAACCTGCATTTGATTGACATTGCTGCTTGTGGTGCGAAGATTATCGTAAACACAAACAATAACATACCCCGGTTGGCTTGTGGCAGAGCATGTCAGGTGGGACCCTGTACAGGTCATTGTCAACAGCTTTGACCGCCGTGAAGGACAAGGGCTCCCTCCCCGCGTGGGCCCCAGGGTCAGCCACCCTGCTCTGGACCTTCACGTTGTGCTGCTTCCCCATAGCGGCGCCATTGCCGTCCCTTCTCACCTGGAGGATTCAGGAAGCCACAAGACTTAAAACTGACCGAAACACATCATTAATCAACGCCTATATGAATCTAGTTTAGCCGCTGCTTGACCATGACATAATACGGCTTTGTTCCGTCAGTTCACATGCGTGTACCTTGTCGAGTGGTTTGTGTGCCATGGCGGGCTTGAACTCGAAGCACTGGTTGACGGCCGCCGGCCAGACTCCGCCGCCGTCGCCGTGGCGGTCCATGTTCCACTGGCCAAACGCCGGGATGCGCCTGCGCCTCGCCCTCGCCCTCTACATACGCAGGCACCAAAGACCATGAAAAGCTAGAGCTGAAGAAGTATACACGGGAAGAAGGAAGGTCGTGCAGACTGCAGAGTTGGTGCTTGGACAGCTTGTGTGCCGTAGACAAAGATGCACGCGTGCTTACCTCCATTGTTCTTGGTCAGAGAGGAGGGGGGAAGAGCGAGAGAGGGGTGCCCGGGGGGGGGGGGCGTTGTTGTTCCTTGCTTAGCACAGAATCAGAGCAGGGTGGTGTGCTTGGTAAGGAAGGCTTATGGTGGGACCCACCACGGGCGTGGAGACTTGGGGGAACGTGGGGCCACGCGCGCTCTGGTCTGCGGGGCGCTATCAGTTGACTGTTGTGTTGACTGCTGAGGAGTGTAACTACTTGACATGTTTTCATGTTATCTTCTGGCGCAGGAATTCTCAAGAGGTGTTACCATCCGTCTATTACGTATAAAGAGTTGGCATACAGATTCTTTAGAGGGGTTAAACATCGTTTTGAGCATTTACAAGTTTTCTAAAGCAATGCTGACCACTAATTTCTATTATAATAGATATATAAAATCTAATAAAATTATAACATTGTTAAAGTCCCTTTGGAGACAAATCTATGTGTATTATTTTTACATGCTTCATCTAAATATTGAAAAAGATTATGTTAGTTAAAGTTTAAAAAGTTTAATCATATGTATCTAAAATAATATTCTTTTGCAGTTGAAGGGAGCATATTTCATAACAATTCATATATGTGTAGTTTCGGTCGTAAGCAAACACGGCAAAACCCGAATGACTAAAACATGACTGCGTTCTAAATTTTGAGCTCTCAGGGCAACGTTGTCTTGTTACTTCATACATAGTAACACTGATACAGTAATTATTAGCTGGCAGTACTTGATACCTTGATGGGTTTGTGAGCGGGAAGTGGGGGCCCCATAGCAGAGTCGAAGCGCTGGGTCACGGACCAATCCTCGTCGTCAGCGTCGGCGTCGAGGTAGTTCCACTCCCCGAACGCCGGTATCCGGCACTGCATCCTCCTCGCCATCTATGTGAGATTCATAAGCATCAAGGAAACAATCAGAGCCAGATGCAGCATGGCAACCAGAGCTTTGCACGCTACTACGTTAGAGATCAAAACAGTAGCTCGATCATCTTGTAGGTATGTGCACTAACATGTGTGCTTACCTGCATTGATCTTGGGCAGTATGCCGGTGAAAGAGCCGATCGAGAGTGTGCGCGCTCGAGGGAGAGATGGTGTGTGTCGAACAAGACTTGCTTCACAAGAGTTGAAATGAATGGCTTGGCAAGGTGGCAGGGCGTATTTGTAGAGAATAGTGTTGTGTGCTTAGTAAGGAAGGCAATGGTGGGGTCCACTCGAGAGATTGGAGAAACTTGGGGAGGGGGGCACCGCGGGGCGTGGTGTGTTTCGCAGCGCCGGCAGTCATATGATCTAGTATATTAACATCTTTTGATTTTTTTACTTCTCTTAATAATTACTATTTATTAGACTAATAAATTATAACTAAAAGTTATAAACTGCAATCTAAAAGAAGGCATTCTAACTCTTGGTAAATTTGATGTTGAGACTTAATTAATTCCATTTCCCAGTTTTATCGGATATTTTAACACTTGGCCGCCCGTAGCGGTTGGGCCTGTTCTTTACGTCATAAGCCAGCGGCTTTTGGCTTTTGCTACAGTACCTAACTTTTAAACGGAGTATTTTCTCAAGACGGGGTCTACAAGTTAAACGACCTACACGTTAAAAGCCCAACATCTGTACCAGCCAAAATCGCAAATGAGTATCTGTCTCTCTGTAATCTGTACCGTAAACAGCTAAAATTCAAAAATTTCAGCCAAAACCCATAAGCCGCAGCCGAAAAGAACAGGCCCGTTGTCACCGGTAGGGGGTGGAAAATAGTAACGGTAATTCGTTTTATCCGATATTCGTATCCGAGAAAACACGAATGTGGTAAGCAAAATCTATATTCGAAAATGTTCGTATTCGTATTCAAGAATATTCGTATCCGTATTTGAGAATATTCGTATTCGAGAATGTTCGTATTCGTATTCGAGACTATTCGACTGTTTCCAGAACCAATGAAAAATCCGTACGAATTTTGTAATTCAAAATTGAATTTATACGGTTTCAAACCGATAACCGGTCAAAAACCGGTGAAAAATCGACAAAACCGCTAGGAAACCGTTTTATCCAATATTCGTATCCGAGAAAATCTGTATTCGAAAATATCTGTATTCGTATTCGAGAATATTTGTAACCATATTTGAGAATATTCGAATTCGTATTCATATTTATTTTAAAAATATAGATTCATATTTATATTTGAGACTATTCGATCGTATCCGATCCGTTTCCATTCTAGTCACCGGAAGCAAGCATTGCATGCGTTAAGTGGCATCGTGGGGTTAGGAGGAGAATGGGTGCGGCTCAGGTGCTGTGACCCCTGCACGCGCTAAGTGCAGGGGCACGCCCAAGAGCCGCCACGTGTCCCCAAATATTCAAAAAACTTCCGAAAAATTCTAAAAAAATACTTAAAAAATCAGAAAAATTGTAAAAAGTACTTTTTGTAAAAATACTTTTATTAAAAAGTATTTTTAAGTACTTTAAAAAAATACTTTTTAATAAAAGTATAAATCAAAAAAAATTAAGTAATTACAAAAAAATACTTTTTATTTGTAAGAAAATACTTTTTACAATTTTTCTGATTTTTTAAGTATTTTTTTAGAATTTTTCGGAAGTTTTTTGAATATTTGGGGACACGTGGCGGCTCCTGGGCGTGCCCCTGCACTTAGCGCGTGCAGGGGTCACAGCACCTGAGCCGCACCCGGAGAATAGGTGGCGAGTCCACGTGATTTCGTAGAGTAAGGGCGGCATGGGTTGATCTGGGTTCTCAGGCCGAGGAAATGGAATTGCAAAAAAAAAAGTACAATGAGTTCGCTTCGCTCGTTTCGGGTTCACTTTTTGACTTTTAGTTTCAAGTTTATTATTTCTTAATTTTCTCTTTTTCTAACTTTTTGGGATTTTTTGCCTTTTCTTTTTTCGTATTCATTTGTATTATCTATGATGGTCTATCTTTTTATTTTTTAAAAAAATTTAATTATACCAAAAATATCATTAACAGCTACAATACAAAAAACCATAAACCGACTTTATATAAGCTAAACTGAGCACAACAATCTGAGTTGCAAAAATCAAGTCTAACAAGTCTTGGAGTGGCCATTGGACCAGTTGTCGAATAGGGGGAAATTCTCCACTCGGATAGTGGGATTTGTATAGTTCAGCCCAGCTCTAAATCTCAAAATGGGTTGAACGTTAGCTTAGAAGAGTGTTTGGTTCGTGGTACCAAGGTAGATAAAATAATCTCGTTCGTGGTACCAGCTCTAATTACAATGTTCTTTTGGTCCGTACCTTATGATTTTTGACTCCAATTGATGGTTTTTGTTTGTAACATCCCAAAATTTTAATTGCATTTTATTAGTTTTTCTGGAATTTATTTGGATTTATCTGGATTTTATTTCAAAACCTAGAGTAAGAAAATTTAATTTAAGCATTTATTAAAGCCAAAAGGAGTTTAGTTTATTTTTCCTAAGTTCTCCTTGATTTATAGTATTTTTGAGAATTTTCTGAATTTTAAAAATCAATTTCAATGCTAAAAAGTATTTTTGTAAAAACTAAAAGACCAAATTTAAGTTGTAAATATTTTTCCTAAGACCAAAACATCTCCAGGAATGTTTGAGAATTTTTCTGGAATTTTTAGACTTTATTTGATATTTTCTAAGTATTTTTAAACCTTCCCAATGTTTCTGAAAATCAAAAACAAATTCTGAAACCAAAACCTCCTCTAGTCGACACGTGTCACTCCCTGGCGCAATCCATCCTCATCCGGTTTAATCTCAGCCACCCACCTCTACTTACCCCTTCATTTTAAGTCCAACGACCCTGATTCACTCCGTGACACGTGGCGTTCATTTGGCCACCCACCTCTCTCCTCTTCTCCTCTCCCTCTCGCCAGCATACGGGCCCTGCATGTTAGCTCTTTCTTCTCCCCTCCCTTCTTCTCCTCCGTCAGCCGCCATGGCCGGCCTCCCCAAGCTTTTAATTCGGCCATTTCTTTTCATTTAAGTCCCGAGCAAATGCGCCGTCTGAGTGCCCTCTTCACTTCGCCTTCACTCTGCCCGTTTTAAAGTCTGCTAATCGCCGTCGCGTCCGTTTCCAATCGTCTTCACTTTGGCGAGGTCATGCTCGACTATTACTTCTCCCAGCCCCACCAGAGAACCCTCACCACCAGAGCCATGCACCGCCGCCACTTCTCTGTCGTCGCCGACCACCCTCCGAGCATCCTCGAGCACCGCGCCAGGTACCATAAAGATCCCAGTGGCTCCCTCTCTCATTTTCACCCCTCGCTGGCCGCCGCCGAGCACCAGAGCTCCGGCGACCATAGGGTCTCGAGCGTCGCCCCGGCTAGTCTGGCCACGTCAGTGGCCGAGACGATGTCATGCCAGAGCTTGCTTGCCCGGTCAGTAGCCACGCCAGCCACATGCCACCTCAGCTGCATCCCCGGTCCATGAACCCAGTCCACCAAAGCCGGTCCCACCTGTCAGTAAAATAATATCCTTTTTCTTTAGAAATTTAATTCAGCTAGAAATTAAATTCTGTTGCTGATGTCATCATGACACCATAATTCCCTCTTCCAGTAGAAAGATATTTCAGCCACAAAATAAAATCCAATGCTGATGTCATAAATCAAATTTCCAGTACAAAAATTTAAACTTCTAGAAACCCGTATTTCTTCATTTTAACTCGGATTTGACCCGTTCAAATTCTAAATTTTGAATTTTGTTTGAATTTGTTTTGGTTCTTCGCGCATAGATTTCGACGAATCCGGAGAGTTTTCCTTCGACGACTCGCACTAGGACTTCGAGTAAGGCAAGTTACACCTTTGATCATGTTGCTCCTAGTAATTTAAATTAATTATGTTGTTTTTAAAATTATTATGCATGTGTACTATTATTCAATCTAGTTTAAATTCAATTTGTGTATAGTCGAATTTGACTCTGAACAATCATGCCTTATCACCATAGATGAAAACTTAGTTAGTACATTAGCATTATCTGAAAATTTAATTTATAGAATTACTTAGCTATCCTTAGAATAATTTAGGTGGGAAGAATTGTTTCACATGAAATGATGATTTGTAAAACCTATTCTTGACTTCAATGAGTCAAGAAAGTCTATGAAATTTTGATAAAATAAAATTATAAAACTTGGTTTAGACTTAGTGTCAGATCCCGAAGCAACAACTCCGAAACCCTCTGTTAAATCGCATACCCTCTGTGCCCAACAATCAACACTGTGTCTCCGAACAACAGTACATGCCTGCACCCACCACCTAACCATTAGCCTAAGTCTAAACCAGTTTTTATATTTTATTTCAAAATATTTCATAATCCTTCTTGACTCACCGAAGTCAAGAATACACTTGAAAAGCTTATCATTTTATGTGAAAAAGTTATCCCAAATTACAAGATTATGTCTAAACAGGTCTAAACATTTGATATAAGACTCTCTAGCCAATAATAGTGTACTAACTAGAGATTTATTCTAGGGTGACAAGGTATAAGGATTTGCAATGTCAAAGGAGGTAATAACAAACAGGTATTAACTAAATTTAAAACTGAATTGAAATACATTGAATAAAAATATGCATGCAGAAAATACATCTAGAGCCATCCTAGCCATCATCCACCCATGAGTAAGTCATATTCACCTTTTTATTTTTGCCTGAATTTAGTATAACCTTCCTTCAAACAAAAATATATCAGAACTTTGGCATGATTTTCTTGATCACTGATTGGAATATGTTCTTAACATCCTAGAGAAGATCATTCCAAATTTCAAGTAATTTAAAGTATTGGTTTGAGAGTTTGCTCAATTTATGGTTTTGACCTAATTTTGGTGCAGAAAATCTTCACTAACCAAAATATCCCTGTTGTGGCCATGGACCAAACAGTAAAGGAAGGGACTAGTAGAAGAAGAGGAGAGCCAGCACAGAGAAGACATGTGGAAAGTGAGTGAGTAAATCATGAGAGGATCCCCACCTCCTGCCCCTCTTAGGGGTTTATATACATCAGTGGGGTAGGATGGGAAATTCCCCTCCTACCCCTTACTACTTACAAAGGATAATGATACATTGGTATATTCCTCTACACTATTGGGGCTATTACATATTGGGCCAGTTGCAAGGCCCGGTCACGGGGGGTTGGGCCACCCCCACAACAGTACTCCCTCGACAGCAAGCGCAGAGGTCCCGATGGGCGAGCTGACGTGACAAACTATCACAGCCCCCAGTTCCCCGACGGCAAGCGCGAGGGTGCCGACTGGCGAGCCGATGCAACTAGTAGCTTGCACCCCCACAACTAGTAGCTTGCCGCCCTGCCGAAGCGATGCCTACAAGGCGGACGACGACGCCTTGCCGCCCCGCCGAGGCGATGCCTACAAGGCGGACGGCGAAGTCGCACCGCCCCGCGAGGCAATGCCAACAAGGCAGACGACGAAGTCGCGCCGCCCCACCGAGGCGATGCCTATAAGGCGGGCGGCGAAGCCCAATTCCGAAGCCGGGCCGTCCCACTGAGGCAATGCCTACAAGGCGGACGGCAAAGTCGTGCCGCCCCACCGAGGCGATGTCTACAAGGCGGGCGACGAAGCCCAGTTTCAAAGCCGGGCTATCCCACCGAGGCAATGCCTACAAGGCGGATGATGAAGTCCTGCGTCGGAGCCGAGCCGTCCCACCGAGGCAATGCCTACAAGGTGAACGACGAAGTCCTGCGCCGAACCCGAGCCGTCTCGCCGAGGCGGACGAAGTACTGCCGCCCCGCCGAGGCGATGCCTACGAGGCGCACGGCGAAGCCCTGCGTTGGAGCCGGGCCATCCCACGTAGAGGCGGGAGGGGGAGCCGCCATTCCCCTACCTTCAAAAAACCATGCGCGCAGAGGGCGGGCGCAGGCGGCGTAGGCCGAGGGCGCCACGTACGCAGAGGCAAGGAGGCGAAACTGTCGTTTCCCTACCTTCAAAAATAGTACCCGCGGAGGGCGAGCGCGAGCGGCGTAGGCCAAGGGCGCTACGCACGCGGAGGCAGGGAGGCGAAACTGTTGTTCCCCTACCTTCAAAAATGGTGCCCGCGGAGGGCGGGGCGAGCAGCGTAGGCCGAGGGCGCTACGCACGCAGAGGCAGGGAGGCGAAATTGCCGTTCCCCTACCTTCAAAAACGGTGCCCGCGGAGAGCGGGCGCAAGCGGCGTAGGCCGAGGGCGCTACGCACGCGGAGGCAGGGAGGCGGAGCCGCCGTTCCCCTACCTTCAAAAATAGTGCCCGCGGAGGGCGGGTGCGAGCGGCGTAGGCTGAGGGCGCTACACACGTGGAAGCAGGGAGGCGGAGCCGCTGTTCCTCTACCTTCAAAAATGGTGCCCGCGGAGGGCGGGCACGAGCGGCGTAGGCCGAGGAAGCTACGCACGTAGAGGCAGGGAGGCGAAACTGTCATTCCCCTACCTTCAAAAAACTACGCCCGAGGAGGGCGGGCACGAGCGGTGTAGGCCGAGGGCGCTACGCACGTAGAGGCAGGGAGGCGAAACTGCCATTCCCCTACCTTCAAAAACGGTGCTCGCGGAGAGCGGGCGCAAGCGGCGTAGGCCGAGGGCGCTACGCACGCGGAGGTAGGGAGGCGGAGCCGCCGTTCCCCTACCTTCAAAAATAGTGCCCGCGGAGGGCGGTTGCGAACGGTGTAGGCCGAGGGTGCTACGCACACGGAGGCAGGGAGGCGGAGCCGCTGTTCCCCTACCTTCAAAAACGGTGCCAACGGAGGGCGGGCGCGAGCGGCGTAGGCCGAGGGCGCTACGCACACAGAGGCAGGGAGACGAAAATGTCATTCCCCTACCTTCAAAAAACTACGCCCGCGGAGGGTGGGCACGAGCGGTGTAGGCCGAGGGCGCTACATACGCAGAGGCAGGGAGGTGAAACTATCGTTCCCCTACCTTCAAAAACGGTGCCCGCGGAGAGCCAGGCGCAAGCGGCGTTGGCCGAGGGTGCTACGCACGCGGAGGCAGGGAGGCAGAGCCGCCGTTCCCCTACCTTCAAAAATAGTTCCCATAGAGGGCGGGCGCGAGCGGCGTAGGCCAAGGGCGCTACGCACGCGGAGGCAGGGAGGCAGAGCCGCCATTCCCCTACCTTCAACAATGATGCCCAAGGAGGGCGGGCGCGAGCGGCGTAGGCCGAGGGCGCTACACACACAGAGGCAGGGAGGCAAAACTGTCGTTTCCCTACCTTCAAAAAACTATGCCCGCGGAGGGCGGGCGCAAATGACGTAGGCGGTGTGCCGCTAAAATGATGCACTCTCGGGCGCAACACACGCCAAGGCACGTTATCCAGGAGATGTGCCGCTAAAGCGATGCATGCCCTGGTGGGACGCGCGTGAAGGCGCAATATCCAGATGGTGCACTCCCTGGTGCGGCGCGCGCGAAGGCGTGATATCCAAGTGGTGCGCCGCTAAAGCGATGCACTCCCTGGTGCGGCGCGCGCGAAGGCGCGATATCCAGGTGGTGCGCGCTAAAGTGATGCACTCCCTGGTGCCTCAACCTCCGCACGTCTTATTTATACTCGAAGGATGCATGCGGAGGCTCGCCTCCATGGGTCTTATTTATACTCCGTAGAGTGCACACGGAGTCCGCACATCTTATTTATACTCCGTAGACTGCACGCGGAGGCCACGCGTCTTATTTATACTCCGAAGAGTGCACGCGGAGGCCGCACGTCTTATTTATACTCCAAAGAGTGCACACAGAAGCCGCGCGTCTTGTTTATACTCACGTAGAGTGCACGCGGAGGCCGTGCGTCTTATTTATACTCGCGAAGAGCGCATACGGAGGCTGTGCGTCTTATTTATACTCACGAAGAGTGCACACGGAGGTCGTACGTCTTATTTATACTCCGAAGAGTGCACGCAGAAGCCGCGCGTCTTATTTATACTCACAAAGAGTGCACGCGGAGGCCGCGCGTCTTATTTATACTCACGAAGGGTGCACACGGAGGCCTATTTATACTCGCGAAGAGTGCGTGCGGAGGCCGCGTGTCTTATTTATACTCACGAAGAGTGCGCGCGGAGACCGCGTGTCTTATTTATACTCACGAAGAGTGCACGCGGAGACCGTGTGTCTTATTTATAGTCACGAAGAGTGCGCGCGAAGACCGCGTGTCTTATTTATACTCACGAAGAGTGCGTGTGGAGACCGCGTGTCTTATTTATACTCACGAAGAGTGCGTGCGGAGACCGCGTGTCTTATTTATACTCACGAAGAGTGCGCGCGGAGACCGCGTGTCTTATTTATACTCACGAAGAGTGCGCGCGGAGACCGCGTGTCTTATTTATACTCACGAAGAGTGCGCGCGGAGACCGCATGTCTTATTTATACTCACAAAGAGTGCGCGCGGAGACCGCATGTCTTATTTATTCTCCGTAGAGTACGCCGAGGTACGAGGCCATCGAGCGATTTAAGTCAAAAAGAGGACCAAAACAAAGGCATAAAAGAAACGGCCGAAGACTTGCGATAAGCAGCTAAAGAGGCTTCCTAAGGATGAGTAGTTTTTGAAGTTCTTTGGATTTTGACTCTTTTGAATTTTCATTATCCACCTTGCACTCTTTGAGTGATAAGCAGCTAAAGAGGCTTCCTAAGGATGAGTTAGCCCTCCTATCTACTAAATTCATGAGAGCATACAACAAGGTAAGGAACAAAAAGAGTGGTACTCACTTGCTTTGAGTGTGGTAAACCGAACCACATTTGGTCCAAGTGCCCTAAGTTGAAGGGGAAGGAGGAGAAAAACTTCCGAGAGCATCCTCAAGCTTGTGACACAAAGTCCAAGATGCCCAACTACCGCAAGTTCGTTAACTGGGTCTTTGCTGCTTTTGAGAACGTCAACATGAGTGATGTGGACTTAGAAAGGGAGGACAAAAAGGATGATTTCCATAGCAAGAAGAAGAACAAGGACTTCATCGATATGTACTTCATAGCCAAGGGCAGCATCGACATGACTCATCTTATGATGAGCCTTACAGTGACCCAGACGAGGCATGCCTCTCCTATAAACAGATGATATATGCTCTTCTTGCTATTAAACAAAAAAATAAAGAAACAAGCTAAGTTAATTAAAAACCAGGCCATCATGATTGACAACTTGACCTAGAGGTAGTTAGGCTCAAATCCATGAATCTTGTTGATGAAAATTGTTAATCTTGTTTATGCTTGTATGATCAAATGACTAATCTAAAAATTGCCCCTTCCTCTATTGTTAATTAACTAAAAGATGCAGATGAACTATAATATCTCAAGTCTAGTGATGATTATGATTGCTTGACTGCTATTATCTAGGATGTGATTTCTTTATATACTATCCCTTCATCATGCTCAAGTTATGCTTTGCTTGAACTAAAACTAGATAATGCTACTAAGGAATTTCTTAAATTTAATCCTGATCATACTTGTTCTCATTGTAAGGATAGCAAACAAAAGATGAAAGCAATGACTTAAATGCTTCTTCATTCTAGGACTGAATCTTGTGAAAATTGTCCTAGAGTCACAATTGAGATTGATGCTCTTAGCAAAACACTTGAGGAGGAATATAAAATTGACAATTCCATGTCCATGCTTGCATCTAAGAAAGTTATGGATTTTATTTCTTATGCATTTTGTGCTAAAATTGGGACTAATTTAGATGAGGTGCATGACGCTTTTAGAGTCAAATATAATGAACAGTTAGATATGGTTAGAAATTCCCCTTATGTGTCTTGTGAGGCTTTAAAACTAGAGGTAATTGGTCATAAAGAAAAATATACTAGGGCAACCAAAACCACTGTGTGTGTCATATGTGAAAACCTAGCCTAAGAAAATGACTACCTCAAAAAGACTCTTAAGGATTTTCTTGGGAGAAGAAGAACCTCAACATAACCCTTGACCAATCTAAGGTGAGTGTGAAGAAGTGAGGCCTAGGATTTAATTTTCTATAGTATTCCAAGAACCAGCCATCTACGGTTGTGAGAGTTGTTAAGAGTGACAAGTTTGAGGTCAAACCCCCTGAGCCATACAAGATTGTTTTTAGGTCAGCAGGTCAAGTGCTTATCCTTCACTAGGCCAGACCACTCAAAAGTTTAGGTACCATTACACTTTCTGCAAGAAGGATGTCCATACTATTGAGTTCTACTTCCATAGAGTCAAGATTGAGAGAAAAGAGATGATGCATGCTATGAGGCCCATTAGAGGTGTTTCTTTATCTATGAGTGTTTCTAGAGCCAGGCCTCATGTCTTTCCTTCTAGGAATAGGTCTTGATTTATAGATAACTTCTTTGACTCATTTAGCGGTTCTACACAACACTTGGGTTCGGATATCATAAGGGTAGACCACGGATAGCATCTAGACAAGGGGAGTACCGGCCTTTTGGTAGGCTGATTCAAAGAGGTCTAGGTGATTCTCGTGTGCATTCTCATGATTATATTGCTAACTATTTTATTCTTACTTCTATTACTATTCCTAGACATCTTGTGGCTTAGTACTAGATTCCCAATCTTTCATTAATAACCCTAATACCGAGGTATAGATGTTTCCTGCTTATGCCCTGTAGGTCCATCGAGCGAGGAAGAAGGATGTATGGATTATTCACTTCGGATTCTCATGACACATAATTGAAGATTCTTGATGGCTCTTCTCCCTCACTCATGCTTCCGGTAACGAGTTGATCATGTTTGAGGATGCTGAGGTATAATCTACTATTTGTTTCTCAGCTTCTTAATGAGGGTCTAGAAGTGATATTCAAGAGCGAAGAGTGTAGAGTTCTAGATTCCTCGGGTGAGTTTATCTTGGGATCTCTAGATTTGAGAGTATCTTTAGTGCTGATTTCAGTGTCTCTTTTATCTCTGGCCCTAGGTGTCTTGTGACTTCTGATTCTTCAGATCTAATGTTGTGGTATCATAGGCTTGGATATATAGGCTTCGATCACTTGAGTAGACTCGATAGTAAGGACCTTATTAGAGGATTTCCTAGGTTTAAGAGTTGCAAGGATCTAGTTTGCACATCCTGTAGATATGGTAAGATGGTTTGTGCTTCTCATCCTCCTCTTACATTAGTAATGACTGATGGCCCTGGACAACTCTTACACTTAGACGCAGTTGGCCCTTTTAGAGTCCAGTATGTAAGATCGAAGTTGTATGTACTTGTCATTATAAATGACTTCTCCAGGTATTCTTGGGTGTATTTTCTGATTTCTAAGAATGAGATCTTTGGTTGTTTTAGAGAGTTGGCTCTTAAATTAGTTGTTTACCTTCTAGGAGCTTTGAGAGCCATTAGGAGTGACAATGGCACAAAAATTAAGAACTCATCTTTTGCCACTTTCTACACTGAGAGAGGTTTAGAGCACCAGTTCTGTTCACCTTCCCCACTAGAATAAAGCTATAGAGAGAAAGAAAAGAACCCTTGTAGAGATGGATAGAACAATGCTAGATGAGCATAGCACTCCTAGGAGGTTTTAGGCTGAGGAAATTTCTACTATTTGCTATATGTCCAATAGGGTTTTCTTGAGATTGTCTATAGGCAAGACTTCTTTTGAGAGAAAGAATAGAATAGAACCCTTATAGAGATGGATAGGACCATGCTAGATGAGCATACCACTCCTAGGAGATTTTAGGCTGAGGAAGTTTCTACTACTTGCTATGTCTGCAATAGGGTTTTCTTGAGATCATCCATAGGCAAGACTTATTTTGAGCTTAGATTTGGTCATAGGCCTAGTGTCTCTCATTTCAAGATATTTGATTACAAGTGCTTCATTCTTAAACATGGCAACTTGGATAAATTTTAATCTAGATGTTATGATGGTATTTTTCTTGTATATCTTGCTCATTCTCATAGCTTTCGTGTATTTAATTTAGATACTAACAAAATTATTACTACTTGTGAAGTCACCTTTGATACGGATAATCTTGGTACTAGACCCAATAGTGCAAGTATACAAGTACACCGTGATCAGGAGAGAATCTTTATCGATGATGACCTTGACCTAGAGAATGAGGACCCAATCACTCCTCTAGTCACTCCTGAGTTGGTTAGAGAGCTTGCTACTACTACCCCACCTTCAACAAAACAACCTCCTCCCACCTTCACCGATGCTTCAAATGACGCTGCTCCTACCGCCACAGCCCATGAGGTCGATGCCACATCTGCACCAGGACCTCCTCTACATATTTAGCGATGACACCCTCAGGAGCAGATAATTGGGGATCTCCATGGGTGAGTTATTCACTTCAGGTTTATCTTTCTATATTCTCATGCACATTATACTTTTGTTGTGTCTTTTGAACCCCGAGATATCACCCATACTTTATTTGATTCCTCTTGGGTCAATGTTATACATGAAGAACTTGAGAAATTTGAAAGAAACCAAGGCTAGACTTTAGTTGAACCTCCACCTAATCATAATATAATTAAAACAAAATAGGTTTCAAAAATAAGCAAAGTTAAGATGGGTTGGTAGTTCACAACAAGGCTAGGTTTTGTAGCTCAAGGTTTTTTTTAGGTAGAAGGCTTAGACTTTGAAGAAACCTTTGCATTTGTAGCTAAATTAGAAGCCATTCTTATATTGTTAGCATTTACTACGTCTATGGGCTTTAAGCTTTTTTTAAATAGATGTCAAGGGTGCATTTCTAAATGGTTTTATAGAAGAAGAGGTCATTGTCAAACAATCTTCTGATTTTGAAAATCCCAAGTTTTCAAACTATGTGTGTAAGCTCTTCAAAGTCTTGTATGGATTGAAAAAAAAAGCCCTTCGAGCTTGGTATGATTGGCTTAAGTGTTTTTTACCTAAAAATAATTTTAAAATAGGAATGGTAGATAAAACCTTGTTCACTCTCAGACATGGCAGTGACTTCTTACTTATTCAGATTTATGTAGATAACATTATATTCAACAGTTTTTCTCATGCTTTGGTGTCCAGATTTTTCAATTCTGTGAGCAGGAAATTCTAAATGAGTATGATGGGCGAGTTGACTTTCTTCCTCAGTCTTTAAGTCAAGCAATTGAAGGAAGGGACTTTCATTCATCAAAGCAAGTACACAAAGAACTTCTTCGGAGCTTTGACATGGGAATCAGCAAGCCAATGTCTACTTCAATTGCCACTTCTACCGTGTTGGATCCTAATGAGGATGGAGAGCCTGTGGACTAGAAGGAGTATCGCAATATGAACAGCCCCCTCCTTTACCCACGGCTTCGACGTCGGACATACAGTTTGCTATGTGTCTGTGTGCTCGATTTTAGGCTTCCCCTCGTGCCTCACATCATCATTCAGTGCATCACATCTTTAGGTATTTTTAGGACAATCTTGACTTTGAACTCTAGTATTCTTCTGATTTTGCACTCTGTGTTCGCACTTTTTCTCATGCTGGTTTTACGGGATGTTGGAAGGATAGGAAGAGTACCTCTAGCACTTGTCATTTCCTAGCCATATCTCTTATCTCTTGGTCTTCTATGAAGTGGTCCTCTATTGCACAGTCTATTGCCAAGGGGAAGTATGTAGCTACTGCTAGTAATTACTCTCAAGTTATCTAGATTTTATCTACTCTACATGACTATATGTTGGCCTTAAATAGTATTCTCCTCTTCTGTGACAACACTAGTACCATAAATGTTGCCAAAAACCCAGTGCAATACTCTATAACCAAGCACATCGATATTAGATACCATTTTCTTAGAAACCATGGAGAGAAGGGTGATTTTTTGCTTCACTTTATAGAGTCAAAGCATTAGGTTACATACATTTCACTAAGGCTCTTGATTCTTCATATTTTGTTTCTTTGCCGGGGGGTGTGAGAGTTATTAGTCATTTTGGCCTATTTTGAGGGAGAGTTTGACTCCTTTTTCATCCATCGTAACATATTTCTTATCTAATTTTAGCAACTTGCATTGTATAATATTATATGGAGCTTTCACTATTATCCTTATGTGACATGGTATTTTGCTATGTCTTATGCTAATTTGCTACATTTATCATGTTTTTTCTATTCGTAGCTTAGCTCTTGCCATGCTATCTCTATTAAATGTGAGAAACTTGAACTAAATCATGTCTTGTTGGATCTTATAACTAGTTTTGCTTTAATGATCCTCTCATAATGCCATGTTAAATAAGCTAAGTTGAGTCTTATGTATAAATTGAACTTTAGATCAAGCTATGCTAGTTCTTTGTTAAAGCATGAGTTTACTTCTCCTAGCCTTTTGTAGTTGGGGTTGGGTATAGCTTACGGATTAAGGGGTAACTCATTGTTCTCGAACTAAAAATAAAAACTGAAAAATGATCTCTTTTTGTTTTGAAAAAACTGATCTCACTAATTCTTTCTCATAAAACAACATGCCATTGCACTAAGCATGAACTCAGGGGGTTTTGGATGATCAAGAGCACTCTTTTAAATTTCTTGCGTGGAATGGTCATAGTAAGGCTTGACATCTAGCATATAACTAAGAAAGCAAAAAATATGAAAAATAATTAAAACTTACGAGGCAGTTGTGGATGACTCCTGATTCAGGACTTGTTTTACTAAGATAAGACCAAAATGTGTTTCAAAAATTATCGAATGTTCTAATTATGCTAAATTCTAAGTGCTTAAACAAAATGATTCAATTCTGAACTTGTAGCACTCTAAATAGACTCAATTGTAACTTTTTAATCCATTTAATTTATTGACATGTCTTAGCTCATTTTTAGATAACTTTAGCTAAATTATGACCTTGAGTGACTTGACATGGTAAACATTCATTTAATTTCATATTCTTGCTTGAATGGTTTAGCTTTGCTATATGTTTTGCCATGATCTAGATAGATACTTCACATAGTATGGCTTTGTGTAATACGCGTAGTACACTTTGGATAATTTTCATGGCTTCATAAGC
Organism: Dendrocalamus latiflorus; assembly: GCA_017311315.1. Classification (NCBI taxonomy): domain Eukaryota; kingdom Viridiplantae; phylum Streptophyta; class Magnoliopsida; order Poales; family Poaceae; genus Dendrocalamus; species Dendrocalamus latiflorus. Next base: position 12,007,674 of record CM029616.1, on the reverse strand, counting down.
TAAAATTGAATAAAATGCAACCACTTCATTTCATTCATGGTCTATCTTGTTCCATATAACTTGATGATTCCATTGTCAAAGTCAGCGGAAAAATTGGTAAAAATGTATATCTAGAACATGATTTGGAGTTTTTGTGTAAATTTTTACTAAGTTAGAGTTTTAATGTTTTATTGTGATTCTTTTGATTTTTTATTTCTTCTCACCATGACCAAGGTCAAATAAAATAATTATTCTTTCATATGAATCTAGAGCGAGATTTCCCAATATTTTGGTGGATTTGAAGCTTTTGTGAAAATTTTGTTATTTTCATTAGCTTCACTCTATTTCTAACTCATATGGTCATTTTTAGTCTCTTTTTGCAAAATTCCCTCTTTTATTCTAAACTACCTCCTATTTGCATTTTTGAGAAATTGTCAACGGGTTCATCAAGGTGAAGATTGAAGAACCATGTGAGAAGGTCTAAGGTTATTTTATGATGAACCATTGCCATTTTGGAGAAGTGAAAATTTTTATTTTGTAGATTTGCAGTTTTTTTGGATGGCTTGCAGAGGTGGTTGTCTAATTAGCTAGCTTGTGTTGCTTCAGTCGAAATGGGTGAGAAATTTGAGTCATGGGATGATTGAGTTTGGCCTAGCTCAGTGCATATGTATGGCATGATGCATGTTCCAGCTAAGGTGGGTCAAGTTGTGAAGAACTTTTTCGAAAACGATTTCTTGGTGTTTGGATGTGTAGGGATGCTTAGAGTCAACTATGGTCAACAACGAGGATCGGGTCTTAGCTCATCGGGGAGCGAGGTCCAGAACGATTAAGGATGTCGGATGAGATGGCCGAGCTCAAGCATGTCACAAGGAAAGCGGGAAATGTTGAGAAGTTCTAGTGACAGGTTTGCACCATGTGGCTTGATCTGTCTAAATGAGGTGTGGTCCGATGGAACCAGAATGGAGAAGACTTGCCGATGCATGACAAGCTAGTAGTGCATCTATACGTGACAAGCATAGCGATTACTTGCAATAGAAGATGAAGACTAGGTCAAGAAAGAGTATTCTGGTAAGTTGATCAAAATACTGAAAACCACCTTGGAACAAAACCATGGCACTTGAAAAGGCAGTTTAGGTCAAGGATGAGCTGAGATGATCAAATGGATTAAAGGCTAAAGACTTAGTAGATTTAGGCTTATGTGCTTTAAAAAACGTGCATAATTGTAGTGTGTGAGTAAAACTCATGTTGCGCGGGTAGTATCCATTTGTGCTTTGAAAATGGTTTCTCCCATTTGTGCCAAGTGGATAGTATTCATTAAGGTTAGATAGTTTGGTTGTTTTATCTATTTAATAGGTTGGGATGGAGACTTGCAAGTTAACTATCCTAACTTTACTCTTTGAAGACAAGTGTTCTAGGGTTTGGGTTTAAGAAGTGTGAGTACTGTGGTATGCTCTGTTTTTCTCCAGGTGCAGTGTCTATAAAACCTTCATCCTCAAGTAGCAATGTATCAACTTTATTCATCCCTTATGAAAGGGGCAAAGCCCGGGGCAGGCTTAGTAAGGCTCGAGCCTCACCTCCACACAGCAACGGACCCCCCACCCCACCGGCGAGCGCCCGCGGCAGCCAGCCGACGACGACAATCACAAAGGCTTTAAGCCCAACAAGCAACAAACAACAAAAAAACTTAAACTTCAAGTGGCAGCCCAGAGGCCCAACAAATTTTCTTATTGGCCCACCAAAACATCCAACAAAGCACATTCACCAGGCGACGGCAGAACTCAGACATTCACAAAGCACAATAGCACATTCACTTCCCAAATCTCAGGCCAGATCTGGCGGCGCCGCGACGACCCGGCAGGAGGAGTCAGAGCAGGGCGACGAGGGGGCCGAGCCGAGGCAGTGGGAGCCGGACTAGGGCGGCGAGGGTCGAGGCGCCGCCGGTGAGTCTTGGACGGCGGACTCCAAGTGAGGTGAGGAGTGGAGTTGCGGAATAGAGGAGCGAAGCGAGGCGGACTCCGAGCGAGGTGAGCTGGAGAGGAGCGGAGCTGCGGAGGAGCCGAGTGTGGCGAGGCAACGAGCGAGATCTCAGATCTGAGAAGTGAGAAGTGAGAGAGAGAGTGAGAGTGAGGCTATGAAGAGGGGGTTGAGGAGCTGAGCTGCGGCCTGCGGGCGAATAAAAGAGCTGCGGGGCCGAATCGAAGATAATAAAGGCGAAGCTGCGACGAGCCTGCTGCCTGCGCGAGTGCGGTCGGTCGGGCAGATTAATTCTGGTCCGACGAGTGTCCATAGTGAACAGATCAAGTGATCAACAGAGAATTGAGGAGGGTAGGGAATTAGGTGCGGCCGACGGCTTCACTGCTTCAGGGTAATTTTTCTATACTTTTTTTTTATCAATTTAGCATTTTAGAGTTTAAATTTTAGACTAATAATTTATTTATAGATTTTGCTATAATGGAGAAATGAACTTTGTGCAACTATTTCGCAAGTAATTCAAGTGGTTCTCGTCCAACCGATGAGAACTCAACCAAAGAAGCTTCGACTAGAATTTAATCCAAATGAAATAATTGCCGATCTGACGTTGTGCATACCAATTGAAGATTATGCTAACAAAATTAGAGATCAAGTGAGAAGAGCATATTTATTGAATGGCCCTACCCGAGCAATTGGATATTCATTTCCACAGACATTAGATGGCAAACAGTCTTGGTCCTTTCAAGAATCATGGTATAATAAATTTGATTGGTTGGAATATATTGTGGAAAAGGATGCCGCCTTTTGTTTCTATTGTTTTCTTTTCAAGAAACCGGCACAACCCAATACATTTAAAAGTGATGTATTTACGAAAGTTGGGTTTTCTCATTGGAAGATTGCTTTACAAGCTTTCAATATACATGTTGGTAGTACAAATAGTTCCCACAATATTGCAAGGGGTCTTTGCGACGACTTCAAAAATCAAAGGTTAAGTGTGTCTAGCAAAATCAATACTTATAGCAAGGAGGCCGAAATTGCATACAAAATTCGTTTAACTGCATCTTTAGATTGTGCAAGATATCTTATAGCTCAAGGTGAAGCTTTTAGAGGACATGATGAATCCTCTACTTCCATCAACAAGGGGAATTTCAAAGAGTTATTGGATTGGTATAAAGATAAAAAGGAGGAAGTGAAGGTGGCATTCAGCTCCAGGGCATGCAGTTATGATTTCTCCAGATATTCAAAAAAGAGCTTTGTAAATGTTGTGCACAAGAGGTCACATAAGTGATCAAAGGTGAGATTGAAGATAGAAATTTTGCAGTCCTTATTGATGAGTCCAGAGATGTATCAATAAAGGAGCAAATGGCAGTGATTGTGAGGTTAGTTATAGTTTCATATCATTTATGCTTTATTGTTTTGTTCTACCTTTAAAGTTTACATTTTATAATCATATCATTTATGCAGATTTGTGAATAATCAAGGGAAAGTGATGGAAAGGTTTCTTGTCATTGAGCTTTGGTTGGATTGCTTACTCGACATGGCTTGCCTATTTCAAGGCTGCGTGGGCAAGGCTACGACGGAGTTTCAAATATGAGAGGTGGATTTAATGGATTGCAAAAACTTATTCGGGATGATAATCCAAATGCTTTCTATGTTCATTGTTTCGCCAACTAGTTACAGTTGGTAGTTGTCACTGTGGCAAGTTGTAGTAGCGCTATTGCAGATTTCTTTAACTATGTTCCCCTGATAGTGACTGCTATGAGTTCATCTTGTAAAAAAAGATGCCTTGATTAAAAAACATTCTGAGGTCTTGTTGGAGAAGCTAAAGAGTGGTTTGGTTTCAGCTGGGACAGGATTGCATCAGGAAGCTGGACTTGCTAGACCTGGAGATACTCAGTGGGGCTCACATCTTAAAACTTTGCTTCGCATATACCAAATGTGGGAAGCAGTAGTGGATGTGCTTGAGCTTGTAAGTGAAGATGCTTGTCAAAACTCAAGTCATGGTAGGGCAGCAGGTTTGCTAAAAAAGATGGAATGTTTTGAATTTGTATTCATCATGCATTTCTTAAGAACCATGTTGAGCATTACAAATATGAGTTATCACTTTCTTTGCAAAGGAAGCATCAAGATATTGTTGAAGCTATGGGCTTGTTACAGGATGTCAAACAACGATTTCAAGATATGAGGGACAATGGGTGGGAGCCATTGTTCAAACAAGTCAAAAGTTTTTGTGAAACATATGAGATTGATGTGCCAAATATGGAAGATCCTATTGGAGTTATGGGTAAATCAGTACGTCAGAAGCATAAAGTGACTCAACATCATTATTACAAAGTTGACATTTTTAATGTTGCTATTGATGCAGTTATGAATGAGATTAATCATCGATTCAATGAAATTTCCTCGGAGTTATTAGTATGCATGTCTTGTCTTGATCCAAGCGACTCCTTCTCTAAGTTTGATGTTGATAAACTTGTTCGGCTTGCTAAGATTTATGCTAATAATTTCACGGGTGCTGATCGGCTTTTGTTGAGAAGTCAGCTTCAAACCTTCATTCTCAACATTAGAAGAAATGAAGAATTTAATGGATGTCGTGATATAACAAAACTTGCTCAATTGATGGTTCAAACAAGAAAAGATAAAACCTTCTCGTTGGTATATCGCCTCATGGAGTTGACATTGATACTTCCTGTGGCAACGACATCTGTTGAGAGAATATTTTCATCAATGAATATTATCAAAATAGATTTGCGCAATAAGGTAACGGATGAGTGACTCAATGACTTGATGGTGTGCTACATTGAGCGAGAGATCTTTAAAACCATTGATGATGATAAAATCATATACCGTTTCCAAGGCATGAAGTCGCGTAGAATGCATTTACCCTGTGATTCAAATTTGTCTCGTCGTTCAAATTAGTTTATTTGCGGTATGTTTCATAATTCATATGAACTAAATTTTCATTATTATTCACAATTTTCTATTATATAACTAATTTTCATATGTTTCATACACAGGTGATTTATTTTTACTCTGTACTCATAGCAGAATAATTATATATTATTGGGTATGCGCTTTCTATTGTTGAGGTACGTACATTGTATTTCTCTATTTTTCATTGTTTGTCTCCAAGATTCCAACTGTATAATTTCTGTAGGAATTTGAAATTCTATAAGAGTATAAGACTATATTTGTGTCAACTTAGTTTAATCCGACAAATACTTCAGCCCACCCTCAATTTTAATCTTGGCTTCGCCACTGCTTATGAACCCCTCTTGTTTTAGATGATTTGATCTTATTTTGCTTAGTTTTGATTTTGCCTCTTCCCTTTCTTAGTCTTGTGGATGTCAAGGATGAGTGATGGAGATTACCTTAAAAATCAATTTACATTCATCTAGCTATCAGATTTGGAAAGTTCTGGATATTATTTGCTTTTTTCTTGATTTGTCCTCTCTAAGTGATTTCTTGAACCAGTTAGTTTTGCCTTGATTACTTAGGTGTTCTAGCTTGCTATAATATATGGGACATATCTAAATCTGTCTTGGACATTATTCACCTACGATCAAGCCATATTAATCATTTTTAGTTTTTACCCGGTTTTATTGCTTCCTTCTAATGGAAAATGGTCGGAACGTTGGCAACAATTTTCTTTATCGTTGATTGGAATAGGTTTCTGACATCCTAGAGAATGTGCATACCAAATTTTAAATGATTTAGAATCTTGGTTTGAGAATTTGCTTAGTTTATTGTTTTAGCCTGGTTTTGATACAGCAAAGTTTCATGAACCGAAAGATTTCAATTCTCTCAAGGTACTTCAAGATTTTCTATTGGGATAGGTTTTTACAGTCATGATAGCATTGGTTCAAGTTTCAATTCTTTCGGATATACATATCAAAAGTTATACGGATTTTTAGATTTGAAATAGTGATGTTCTTACTGTTTACCGAGTGATTTTACTATAGCATAGCAAAATTTTGGAATTTTTGTTTATTGATCTTCATAGTTTCTCATAGCTATTGAAATAAAAAATCGACGAATAATTAAGAAAAATTTTGAAGTAACTATTTATCTTCTCTATTACCATACCGGTCCTTCATTGCCACAGGATATACGTGTAGTTCCTTCTAAATAACTTACACCGAGAAATATTGTTCACTTGCATTGCCTGTATGAACCAAAAATCCAATCAGGAACACTGCACATGCATATGGCTTCATACGGTGAACAGAACAGACCATTGTCAGCATGGAAACAAGCACTTCGTTTTCTTCGCGGTCATTTTGAACTCCCATGAATTCTCGTCCAGCATCTGCATGACTAGCAGCAGCGGCGGAAGCAGGAGCAGAAGCAGCAAGAGGTAATGCTTGGAAACTTGATGGTGCAACACTTGGGCGGCTTGCATTTGGGCGCCTTTATCCTCCACCAGCTACACCGGCTCGGCTGGCCGTGGCGATGGCTGGGGCCGGGGCCGTGACTCTTCTCCGAGTGGGCGAGCTTCTTGAGCTCCGCTTTCGTCTTACGCAGCCGGGCCTCGTACTCCTTCTTCCATGCGCCGAACTGTCGCTTCAGCCTCTTAAGCTCGTCGACGGACTTGGTGCTCGGCCTTGCCTCGACCGCCGCCCGCGCGCCGTGCTCAAACGCCTGGCTCTGCTGCCAGAACTCCTTGGTCAGGCGGCTCACCTCGGTGTGCCTCTCGTCAACGACGGGCTCGCAGCCACGCGGTCGACTCACCGATGCTTCCTCGGCTCTCCTGGCCGGAGACTGAGCCGGCGCGCCACCGCCAGATAATTCTCGGTGATGGTGTGTCGTTGATCCACCTGTCCTTCCCCCGGCGCTTTGAGCCATCTTCAATGCAACACACAGGTGCACCGCATTCTTGCGTTCAGAATTCGCAGTGGATTGGAACTGAGAAATGAGGCAAGAAGATGACGGCTTTCGGTTACCTGCAACGCAGTGATTTGTTTCTGCAGCTCCTCCTCCACGGACTTCATCTTGACCTCGCACTCCGAGAGCCTGGATTCGTAATGCTCAACCTGTTGTCGCAACGCGGCAATCTCCTCCTCTCTCTGTCTCACCTCGTCGTCTTTCTGTTTCGCCTCCTCCTCTGCCTTCACAGCCCTTCTCTCCAGCTCCAAATTAACTGAACATTTCTCCTCCTCTTCTTCCTGACATCCACAGGCCAATCATTTCCATCTATGCCACGATGATAACATAACATGCAGCAAAATGTATAAACGGAGGGGTGCTGGAACCTGCGGTGGAGGAAGTGGGGACGGCGGTGGCCCGTGAATCCACGGAGCCGGGCCGCCGGGCTTCTGCAACGAAGGAAGCCTGCCTCTCACCGTGGGACGGGTTGGCAGCGCCGGCGGCGCCTCATCTTTAGGCTTCTCTTCCGGCTTCCCTATCCCTCTCTGCATGAGCGCGTCCAGCATCACCTCCATGGAGCTCAGCGCCGACGACAGAGACGACGCCATCGCGCACGCACGTCAATGCCAACCAAATGCTAGGTCTCTCGCGCGTGTGAAATTCAGATCTGTTCCTCCATCTAAAATCAGTTGCTCTCACGCCAGATTCCCTACCTTCGTTTGAGCACCTGAAGTCAAGGACAAGGAATTATCACGTGATCATCAGGAGCAATCCTGGAAGAAATAACGAAATAAGCAATGCAACTGAACGCGCCTTGAAGCTTCGACTAATCTGAAACGATTGCCACTTCTATTCAAGAATGGAACGAGACGAAATCGTCAGGGGACAGAGAAAAAATCGTTGTAACCAACGCGCGAGCGCGTGCGCACTTGCCGCTGGATTCCAATTGAGTCGGGGATGAACGGAGGAGAAGAACAGATTGGGGAAGGAAGCCGCGGCCGGGAATTACCCAACGGCCTCGCCAGCGCTGCCTGCCTGGGTTGGTTGTTGCGTTTGCTTGTTTGCTGTGACATTTCTGGTTGCACGTATGGTTTGCCCGTATTGGCGTGGATCTGGCTGTCCGAGGGCTCTGTACGTTGTAACTGCTCGCCGGACCGCTCAAAGAGGTTAAGCTTATAGTATTTTTATCATTATTGGTTTTTAGTTAAAATTATACTGTACAACTGTTATTTTTTCAAAGTCATTCAATTAACGAAAAATAAAGAAAATTTGAAAAAAAAATTGAAAACACCATTGTCTCTCTACGGACAATGCAAAGAAAAAAGAAAGCAAAAGCAAAGAAATCACAAAAAAATTAAAAACGAAATTAGAAGTCGATATGTTTTAAATGTCTTCTAGATTAAATAAATTAAAAGCCAGAAAAATCAGAAACAGAAGCCATTTGAAGGCTGGTTGTCCGTATGATAAGGGATGCCATTTTTGGAAGCTCGGTTGTTCCACTTTGCAATTCTACGTCAGGCAGTTGAAATCTAGTAAATATAGCTATAAGCATGGCCTTCGTTAGTAATGAAAGATTGGGTGTTAGTTGCTGAACATTCGTGGAACGTTGCGAGTTTGCAGGATTCGTGGTGTGCTTTGTTTCAAGGCCTTTCTTTACGGTTTTTAAAAGCTATTTTTTGGTTTTTTTATAGTGATTAGTTTTCAAATAGAATATCTTTTTATGACAAAGTCTAAAAGTTGATTGTAGTGTATACTATAGCGATTTTATTTATATCAGCCAAAACTGTACGTGAGTTTATGTTATTCTATACTCTCTCTTATAAATAGTTCAAAAACCGAAAGCTATAAACCGAAATTAAGAATAGTTCTCGTCTAGCTTCTTTATACCTACTCTGGGGCCAAGCTTCTATTACATGTATTTGCCATGTACATAAATGGCTTGTTGTCCAGGGAACCAGTGAAACAGTCAGCATCAATGTTTCAAAAATACCAAAAAAAATCATATGGATGTATTACACATAAAGTTATGTAATTTTTTTCAAAATTTTGATTCGTCCCGGAATCAAGAACCACCAGGGATGGATTTGAGATTGAAGTTTTACAGGTTTACATAACTTTTTTGGTATTTTTGAAAGTGGGAGAATAGCCTATTTGGTCATCAAAGTTTCCCCTAGGCTTACTTTTGTCCTTCAAAAGGAACGTCAGTCCACATGTCATACCACATGTACAGGATGAGTGGCATACATGCATAGAGGTAAGCCAATAGAAAAAGAAGTTTTTCCCCTCCATCGATCTTCATAAACGACATCCAAATATTTGTTGTTGGAATCTCGAAGCAGATCAGGAACAGCATCATCTTCATACTAGCCCTTCCATGCTCTCTCTGGCCATCGTCATCGTCTCTGGCCACTGCACCACATCTGCTCGTTGAATGCCTCGCCCTCACCTCTTGACATCATGCAATGCATCTGCTCACCATGCACTGTTGCCTCTAGCCCATACTTGTTAATTTTGTTCCAGTGGCCATTCCATGTACCGTTCCGGCCTTATTATTAATAATAAGTTTATATATGTATATGGAATTTAACAGCACTAAAACAGAAGAACGAAGGTTCAAAATGGAAGAATTCCTTTAGTGAAAGATCATATCAATAAATGCCTAGACTAAACTGTAAAATTACCAAGCCAACACAACAACCTAAATTGATAGCATTCCAGCACCGCCATTAATCAACTTGAGCTCATACCACCGAACATGGGGCGGCGGGGAGGGGGGGCACCATCCCAGCTTGAGTGCCGCCGACCACCATCTCCACTTGGGATGAGTGCCGCTGACCACCATCTCCACTCAAATTTGACGGCCACCACACTACCACCTTCAGTAATCCCCTTCAATCGTGCCACTTCCATTAAGATCCATGAGCGGTGGCCTTCTTCACCGTCTCCAGTGAACCGCCGCTGTGTACAACCATCTATGGCTTGGAGGTACATCACCCATCACCATAATCTTTCTCCCCTACCTAGAAGATTCCACCATCGTCCTCATCTATCTTCTTCCCCCTTCCCATCCTCAACTCCATCTCCTAATACCAGAATCGACGAAACACATGATTTCAACTCGAATGGCTGAAATCAAGGCTGATCGGGATGCAACCTCTTCTATGTGTTTTGGGTGATGATATGGCACGTTCCAGCCATTTCGGCTGGTACCACAATAGAATTAATAATGTTGCAAGAGGAATTGAGACAAGTGTAGAGAGAAACTATTGCTTTCATTATTGATTATGAGGACTGTACAATGCTTTATAGATGATGATAGGGGTAGAAGAAAGGTGTCTATTTGGAACAGACATCTGTACATTGAGTAACTGTACATTGGGCATCTTTCAGTCTTGTAACTGATTTCTAACACTCCCCCTTGACCAATGTATCTTCATATGATCACCTTGATACATCATCTTGAAAAACTCCTCCAAAACCCTGTAGGGAAAAATATGAGGAGAACTGATAGAGTGGATATGCCATGAAAAACTCCTTTAAACCCAATGGGAAAATTTTAAGGAGAAAATTGATATGGTATATATTTGATTATATCTCCTAAAAACCCCTGTGGGGAAAAGAGAGATATATTTATGATTACGTTGTTATATTGCCTCATTAAAAACCTTGATGAGAAACCTTAGAGGGAAAACTCATAAAGGGAAAAAGAGTACAATATTTGTATTGAACGGGTTAAGTCTTAGGAGATTTCTCCCCCTGACCTCTGCAAATCCCGTAGTCTTCGCATACCAATTCCATAAATACATTTTTGGAATGTAGAGGTTGGTAATGACTCGATGAATAAGTCTACGAGATTATCACAAGACTTAGTTTGCAGAATATTTATTTCCCCACTCTCTTGCAATTCATGTGGGTAAAATAATTTAGGTGCAATACCACAAAACATATTGCTCTTTATGTAACCCGTTTGCATTTGGACAACGCAAGCAGCATTATCTTCGTAGATAATGGTAGGTGATGCGATAGCACCTATACCACATGATTGTTGTATGTGGTTAATCATTCTGCGAAGCCATACACATTCACGTGATGCTTCATATAATGCAATTATTTCAGAATGATTAGTGGATGTAGCCACTAGTGTCTGTTTTGAAGACTTCCAAGAGATGGCTGTTCCACCATGTAAAAATACAAAGCCTGTTTGAGATCTGGCATTATGTGGATCTGATAAATAGCCAGCATCAGTATATCCTATTAAATCCACATTTTTATTCTTCTGGAAGAATAGACCGAGATCTTTTAGTGCCTTGAAGATATTTAAGGATATTCTTTACTCCTAACCAATGTCTTTTGGTTGGAGCAGCGCTATATCTAGCAAGTAGATTTACTGCAAATGCGATATCCGGCCGGGTGCAATTTGCAAGGTACATTAGCGCTCCTATGGCACTGAGATATGGAACCTCGGGTCCTAATAGCTCTTCATTGTCATCTCGGGGTCTAAATGGATTTTTGTCCCTGTCGAGAGTTCGAACAACCATGGGGGTTTTCGATGGATATGTTTTGTCCATATTGAATTTCTCCAATATTTTCTGGACATAGGCTGATTGATGCACTATGATGCATGTATGAAGGTGCTCAAGTTGTATACCTAAGCAAAATTTGGTTTTACCCAAATCCTTCATTTCAATATTCCGTCATAAGATGATTACGTGCTTCATCTATATCCTGTGTGTTGAGGATCTTTTGATGAATACGCATGGACAATCATCATTGTTGGAGTATCCCTTTTTGGTTAGGAACTCACTTAGTCGGTTGTACCAAATTCTACCCGACTGTTTCAAGCCGTATAAAGACTTGTTTAATTTTACACAATACATATTGCGATTTTCGTTTGGATTCGGAATTGAAATTCCATCGGGAACTTTCATGTATATGTCCGAATCAAGTGACCCATAAAGATATGTAGTCACTACATCTATCAACTGAAAAGATAGATGATTTTTAACTGCCAATGATATTAAGTATCGGAATGTTATTCCACTCATTACTGGAGAATAAGTTTCATTGAAATCAATGCCGGGTCTCTGCGTGAACCCTTGTGCTACAAGCCTTGCTTTGTATCTCACCACCTCATTGTTTTCATTCCGTTTGCGGACGAAAACCCATTTGAAACCGACAGGGAATACTTTGGGAGGTGTATGTATCACATTGGTGAATACATCTCTTTTCTTGAGCGAGGCTAACTCCTCTTGAATTGCATCCTTCCATTGAATCCAGTCCGAGCGCTGTTTGCACTCTGCCATGGTCTTAGTATCTGGATCATTTTGAAGGTTGTTTGCAATTGTTGTGGAGAAATAAATGTCGACAAATGTAGTCTTACGATCGTATGATTCTCCAGAATCAGTATAGTTTGTGGAAATTTCTTGGACCCCTGATGACTCAATGTTATTTCCCAAAACATTTGAGTCGGGGTATTCCGATGTCCCAGGATCAGATATTGAGTGCACTGTTGATCTGGGTAGAAGGATCCTTTGGTGTCTATCAACTTGAGGTTGATCTGCATTTACATTATTTTGTTTCCTTTGTCGCTTGTTAGAAGCTGTATCCGCCATTTGTACCGTACTTCTCCCCCTCTTATTTTGAACTGGGAGTTGAGTGGTATTTTGCGGTACCTCCACTTTTTCAGGTACATTTCTGGCAGGATTATAGGATTTTGTGACACCCTTATAATCAGTAAATGCATCTGGTAGGTTATTTGCAATGTTTTGCAAATGAATGAGTTTCTGAACTTGAAGTTCAGTCTCTCTGGTACGTGGGTCTGAGGCAGGAATACCTTGAACATTCCAATTAATTTCCTGGCATTCAGTTTGGTACTTGTTGTCTCCCCCTAATGCCGGGAAATGTTCCTCATTGAATATGCAATCAGCGTACCTGGCCGTAAACAGGTCCCCTGTTAGGGGCTCGAGGTATTTTATGATTGACGGAGATTTATACCCAACATAGATCCCAAGTTTCCTGTGAGGTCCCATTGAGGTACGCTGCGGTGGTGAGATCGGTACGTATGTAGCGTAACCGAACTTTCGCAGATGGGAAATATCTGGTGGATTTCCACGTAGTAATTGTAGCGGGGAAGTGCTATGATAAGCAGTTGGACGCAATTGTATTAAGTCAGCAGCGTGTAAAACTGCATGACCCCAACATGATGTTGGTAAGTTGCAATTCTGTAGTAATGGTCTTGCAATGAGCTTGATTCTCTTGATAAGAGATTCTGCTAAACCATTTTGTGTATGGACATATGGATCAGAGTGTTGAACTTGTATCCCAAGAGCCATACAATCGTCATTGAAGGCATGGGATGAAAATTCAGCAGCATTGTCCATTCGAATTAATTGAATTCGATATTCTGGGTAATGTGCTCGTAATTGGATAATTTGACCAATTAACTTAGCAAATGCATGGTTTCGTGTGGATAAAAGACACACGTGTGACCATCTAGTAGATGCGTCAATTAGAACCATGAAGTACCTGAACGGTCCACACAATGGTTGTATAGGACCACATATATCTCCTTGAATGCGTTCAAGGAATTTAAGTGGTTCAGCTCTGATTTTAAGATAAGAGGGTCTTAAAATCAATTTTCCGGTGGCACATGAAGTACACACAAAATCTGAGGATTCCGGAAATTTTGTTTTGAGGTATGTATGACCAATTAAATTGCTAATAATTTTCCTCATCATTCCAATGCCTGGATGGCCAAGGCAATCATGCCATGTTTGGAATGTGTTAGTGTTTTGGAAAATTACTTTGTACGCAATATGTTGAACGGATTTGATGTATGTATAGTACAATCCGGAGGGTAAAGATGGAATTGTTTTTAGTACATGTGTGCCATATCCGTTGTTTTTGGTTAAGAGGAGATATTCCTCTTTGTTGTCATTTTGGGTTTCAACATGGAAACTATTGTGACGGATATCTCTATAACTGAGTAGAGTACGTGTTGAATCGGGATACAAGAGTGCATCCTCAATTTTCAATTGTGTACCCATAGGGAGAGTAATAGAGGCGCGACCAGAGCCTACTATTGTTGCATCGCGTCCAGCGATGGTTAAAACATTTCCTTTTCTCCTAGTAAGAGTTAGGAAATATTTTGTGTCCCTAAGTATAGAGTTTGTGGTGCCACTATCCACAAGGCATAATTCCACCTCCATTGGATCGACTCCAAAAATCTATATACACAAAATAAGAATTTAATGAAATTCTTATAATAGTATATAGAATACATACAAACTTTATTGACAATACCGAATGTGTTCGATATATGATTGTAGCATATAAGCTTACAATGACAACTTTATTTATATTACAACACTATAGTACTGAGCTATGGAACTAGGAGTCTAATTTAGATCTCCAAACATGTCTTGAGAATGAAATTCTTCAAGTGTGTCCTCAACGCACATAAGATCATCCTTCTTTGGAGAAGCACATGTGTCTTTGAGTTCTTGAATGAACTTTTGAGAGCATCCGGCTTCATCATTGTTGGATGTGAGATTGAAGTGTGCTTCAAATCTCTTCTCTGGAGCATTCTTGCCGTGAGCCAAAGACTGGAGGTAGAGGTTCACAAGATGCTTCGGGGTGCGGCATTTCTTGGTAGGATGGTTGTAGCAACCACATTTTTGACAAATTTCAGTTTTGTCAAATCGCTTACCAGAATTGCCTTTACCTTTCTTGAATCCACTTGATTTTTGCTTCTTATTGCGTTTGATTTTACCGTTAAAGTTCTTGGAGTGATTGTGTGAACCACTGAACTTGTCGTTATTTTGATTAGCATGTATTTCAGGAAGTGGAGCAGCCTCAATGGGACGTTGCTGATTGCTCTTTAAAAGAAGTTCAGCATGCTTTTCTGCCTGAAGCATAGTATGCATAAGATCAAAATAAGTTTGGTAATTTGCAGTACGCCATTGCTGCTGTAGGACCCTGTCAGATGGGAGCATAGTAGAGAGAGTCTTCTCTATTTTATCCGCATCTGTTGGTTCCTTTTCACAAAAACGCAATTTAGAGCAAATAGCGTGAAGGGCATGGTTGTAGTCTCCAACAGTTTTAAAGTCTTGGAGTCTAAGATGTGCCCATTCATGATTAGCCTCAGGTAAGATGACAGCTCTTTGCTGTTCATATCTATTTTTGAGGGCTAACCATAAAGTGAGTGGATTTTCCTCATACAGATATTCCGCTTTTAAATCGGGATGAATGTGATTCCGTATTATGCTCAAAACGGAATATATCACAATATCTGGAGGAATTTGATCAGCTGGAGGATCAAATATCACCCTTTGCAACCCACGTGTGGTGAGGTTGATTTTTAAGTCCATAGCCCATGTAGGGTAATTGGAACCATCGAGAGCGAGGGGCTCAAAATCTTTGGTAGCCATTTAAAACCTACATGAAAAGTACACCATATATGATTAATTTACATGAGGTAAATTAATGTGTATTGTAATGTTGTAATAAAATTCAAAATATGTGGAATACAATATGAGTATTGTAATCCAAAAGAATGTATACCTAAATTAAATATAACATGAGGTTATATTTATAATACCGTTAATCACAATGTTGGTGGTAATCACCAATTTATTGTATGGCATAGCATACAAATAAATGTAGCAAAGTGCCATAAATTATGATTTTATGGTATTTATTGTAGGTATGTGTTCATAATATTTTGCAAAAATTCCAAATTATGAAGTACAATGGTACTCATTAAATGAGAAATTTAAATTTAAATTTGCTAAAGATAGCGAAATTTAAATATGGTCGCAATTCATATTGTAAATAAATTGCAATAAAGTAATAATCCTTAATATGTAAAAGTTATAGAAATGTGCATGCACATTTATTTGAACAATTACATAATTTTGCAAATCCTGTAGGGACTGAAATGCTAACTTATTTTAGCATAAGGACTATACTGCAAAATATGTATAATAGAAATTTATTTTACAATAAAAGTCTGCATTATCATGAAAATGAAGGGGGAATTTTGCAAATTTCCCAAAACTTGGGCTGAAGCCCATTCGGCCATTCGGCCCATGAGGGGAGGTGGAGCAATTTGGGCCAGCCCATTTCTAGAGGCAGCCATTTATAAATGAGGGAGGGTGGGGGTTAGGGAATTAGGGTTTCCCCTAACCCCAAATGCACCAGCCGTCATAGCCGCCGGCCGGCCGGGCCGGGCACCGCCGCCGGCGGGCCGCCGTCGCCGCCGGCGGGCCGCCGGGCGCCGCCTCCACGCCGTCATGCTGCGCCGCCGGAGCCGCCATGCCAGCGCCGGCCTCCACGTGCGGGCTCCAAGCCGCGCCGGCCTCCACACCGGCCTCGGGCCGCGCCGCCTTGGGCGGCGTCGCTGGCCACACCGCGTCGAGCCGGGCTCGCGCTTGGGCTCCGCCGCCTGGCCGCGCCGGGCTGCCTCGCGCCGGGGCCGTCCGCGCCGGGTCGGCGCCTCGTCGGCCGCGGGCGCCGCCTCCTCCGCTTCGGGAGGCGCCACATTGGGCTCGGGATCGGGCGCTGCCACTGGCGTGGGTACCACCGCCAGGCGGGTAGGGCCGTGCCGCCGCGTCATCGGCTGTGGGCTCGGGCCGGACCGTGCCGCCGCACCGTGCGCCAGCCACTTCGGCGCCGCCTTGCCGCGGGGGCCGCTGGCCGCGAGCGTCTCCGGCCGTGGGGGCCGTGCAGCGTCGGGGGCCGTGCCGCGCCTCGCCACACCGAGACCGCGCCGAGCCGCAGACCGCCTTGGGCTTCGCCGGACTGAGCCGGCCGTGCGCTAGGCCACGCCGGCCTCGGGCTCGGGCCGTGCCACCGCGGGGACAGAAGCAGAGGCGGCACCGTTGGGCGCGGTGGAGGCGGCCGTGCTCTCCACCGAGTTCATCATGATTGACGATTTCTGGGAGACGATGCATGGTGGTAGTTCTTACCTTTTGTTCGTCTCTTGTCTCACTGTTCGTGAATGTAAACCGTCGGAATGGCTTTGGCTTTCTTCCCGGTTCGGCGAGTGCACGCGTTGGCTCTCGTCTTCATGCAGTTCACCGTCGGGCAGTTCATCCAGGGCGGCGGCAACTTGAATGCTTTCTCTGTTTTTCACTTGTGTGGATGGATGAGCGTGCGTGCTGATAACGTGTTGCAAGAGGAATTGAGACAAGTGTAGAGAGAAACTATTGCTTTCATTATTGATTATGAGGACTGTACAATGCTTTATAGATGATGATAGGGGTAGAAGAAAGGTGTCTGTTTGGAACAGACATCTGTACATTGAGTAACTGTGCATTGGGCATCTTTCAGTCTTGTAACTGATTTCTAACAAATAACATTGCTCTGGCCACCATGCCACCTGCTTGCCACCCCGTGTCACATATAATCGCCTACACTAGTGTTCAAGCCTCCATCTGAACAAAATAAAGGGGAGGAAAGAATTCAGGCCTCCATGGAAATGAAATAAAGGGGTGGAAAGAAATCGGGTAGAACTCAAAGTGGAGTATAACAGTGGAATGGATGGAGGGGCAAAAATGGCTTTCCCTATTGGCCTACTCATTTCCATACATTATGATGCCACTTATATTGTCGATCTGGCATGTCATATGGACCGAGGTCCCTCTTTGGTCTGAAAAGAGAAGTTTAAGGACATGTTTGGTCTTTTTCAGAGTTGAGAGACGAAATTGAATCTCAGAGGAAACTCTGAGGACTAAATTGGCTATTCTCCCTTTTTAAAACATGGCAAGGATTCGCTAACGGGGACACTAGTTGCCCTTGGCACTAAAAGTGCACTTTTTGCATGTATTATGTTGCTCAGACCTTGCTTGTCTTTGCTTCGGTGTTACTGAGCATAATTTGATCCATTGCGAGCACATTTCCTACCTAAAAGATCTATATCTTTATACAAATAGCAGACTCTAAAGAAATTCTCGCATTAATAGATAACTAGAAGTAGAACCGTATGAATATAACATTCCCTCAAAACAAAAAAAATGGTATCCTCTGCGATTCATAATCACAGCTGACTATTAGTACTCCATAATACAAGGTACAAATTTTACTATTAAGTTTTATAATAATATGTTCGTAAAATTATTAAAAAATAATATCAATGGAGTCATTAAACAACATGTCTACTTAAATCGGTCTTATGCAACTATTCTTGCTACTTTCATAAATTTCAATACTCAAAATCATGGAAGCTCGTAAGGCCTTCAAAAAACATCACTTATTTGAGAAAATATTTCGTGGCATTGACATTGTGTCCTTTCAAACATTGTGTCCTTTTTTCAATCTTACAAAGACACTCTGCTTGTAGAGGCAGATCCAATCAAGAGCATTGGGTATGTTCTTTTAGGCTGTAACTTATAGATTAAAATTTTGAATTCTAACTGTTCGCAAGAGGCAATACATAGAGAAAAATAATCGCATACAATTTTGACCGATACAGCTGAACTCAGTACACTTTTTACTATAATCTTCCTGTTGATCTTATTTAAAAAAATGCACCGTTTAAAAACTAGTTATTATAACATAAACTATAAGCAACCGAAGGCACCCGATGTACAATTATATCTGAACAAACTTAGATAAAAGTCAGAATAAACTTCTTGTCGACCAGGATAGATCGAAGAATAATAAAATCCCATTGGTGTTAAACAGCAGCTCTGTTAGAAGCTTTAGGACCTATTTGGAACACAAGAATTTTCTTTGATTCATACAAGAATAGAACTGTTTCCCATGAAATTTATGTGAAATTCGTGCGTTCCAGCTGATCATTAGCCTTGTTCAACATTGTCAACCTATCATCGCTAAAGATTTTGTGCTGCAGTGCAAGCACATTGTCGCTGCGGTCGAATTGATCAATGGTAGAAGAAATTTCACACGTTAAACAGAAAAAAAAAACTAACCCATTTCTCGGACCAAACACCCCAAAGCTGTTTCATTATTTGATAGGCCCAAAACTGTTTCATGAACAGACCACCGATCCTAATTTACTTTGTAGGCCCGAAGAACATTTTCAAGCCGGCAAGGATGAGCCCGCCCGTTCCCAAACTCGATTCTGAATGGGCCACAAAAACAAACCCAGCTCACCTTTAAACCTGTCCTAGGACAGAACCGAAAATTCTTGTCTAGTTTCTACAGTTTCGTTTAGACGAGTTTCTACAGGGCTTCAGATATATGGAATGCCTTCCTCAAAAAAAAAAGGAATGGCTATTGTGCAGTCATCTGTATCTGCATTATGCTAGCGACGATCAAAACACATCCATTGATACAGGAGGCATTTATATTGGTTTTTACTAATGGCTTTTAATTTTAGCTGATAGATAGTAACAGCTTGTAGAGAGAGACACGTACGATTTTGGACGATATAAATGAAGTCACTACAGTGTGTACTACAATCAACTAGTAGACCATGCTTGAAAAGACACTCTATTTGAAAAATAGGTATTGTAGAAAAGTCATTTACTGAAGAAAAACAGCTTTTAGAAGCCAATATATAATGGTAGGGCGATGAGATGACAGTTGCAATGAGTAGCAACTGACTGCCAACAGCATTGTCGTGGCCGTACATCGTTCTACTATAGGATTCGCAAGACTCCCTAACAATAGACCTAGGAAGGTTGGTAGCGACGTCATGCCTCCATGGGTTGTGGGCCTGAAGGGGCAGTGGGCAGCATTGGAGGCGGTAGTGTCAAAAACGAAGTTGAGGGCGGCCACAGCAACAAGAGAGGGCAAAGAGGAGGGTGTAGTAGCAGACTGGTGGTGTCGTCCGGTGAGGCAGAGGAAGTTGGGGACGGGAGGTGGCAAACAGAGACACGGGTGGCATCGATCATTCCAATTAGTTGCCAGTAGCTGACAGGATGAGGCACGGTGAGATAGTGTTGATAAAGGAGAGCCAGCAGCAAAAACCAGCAATTGCTATAGGAGGTGGTAGAGGCCTGAAGTGGCTGTGTCGGTGGCTATCATCTGTGAGCGCATTGAGCGTGTTGGTGTATGCCGTGCATCCCTATTCGTTGAGTTGGTTGCAAGCGTGAAAGGGAATTTAGAGTGGATGAAACACGAAGTGGATGTTCGATTGGAGGGAAGGTATGATATTAGTGTTGGGGCACGATTGCTATTGATGTTGCCAATTTCTTGTGACCTTGATGGGACACATACAGTGAGTTGGTTGCCAGCTCCCAACTCAAGTCCCTCGGTGTGGTGGCGGTGAAGGTTGAGGAAAGTGAACCGCATGAGGTCACCATTGATTTGAACCAATCTCCGCGAGGTGATGAGGATGACATGAAAGTGGGATATCTATCACTCGATGTTTGTGCGTGATGGAAATGACTTTATGTATGTGGATGCCATGTGGGACAACCCACTAGAGCCTTTAGCACAGTTGAGTCCTAAGGCAACGGTAGCCCCATCGGTGGCATAGCAGAGTCCTGAGTGAGCGGTAGCCCCACTCATTGCTCGTTTTGATGGGGTAAGAGTCTCCGATGAGTTGGATGCTCAGGTCTTTAGTGAGAGGTCCGTTGGTGATGAGCCTTATGAGAAGCAGTACGCATCCAACTAGTACAAGGACTGTCCTGACATGGTGTTGACGGGGGAGGATGCTGATGTCTTTGGAAGGTGATTGGCATGATCCCCATATCTCAGAATTCAAGATCTAAATCTAGCAGGTGGGGTTGTTCTTGATGGCAGTGAGAATGTTGAGCTCGTACCGTCCACATCTGCGAGGTAGATCTAACAGGGCATGTTGTTTCCCAACATGCTATCCATGAAGCTATGGCTCGAGGAGTACTTGGTTTGGCACCATCGGCCATATCATGTGGTGTACTCAAGCTTGCGGAAAGCGTTACATGATGAGATACAAGGATAGGAAGTGCTCCTAGAAGGCCCGTGCTAAAAAAACACCTCGTGATCGGTGGAAGGTGATGAGTGTGGCACACACATGCGACGAAGCACAGCTCTCAGGCAAGCATCAACAGCTCACGTCATACTTGATCGCCAACCCATCTTTGCAATCTCGTGAAGCAATAGCCAACCATTTCATCTACAGCTCTCGTGGAGTTCATATTCAAGATTTTTGGGTATCGGGTTAAGTATAAGAAGGTTGGAGGGCTAAGCAAGCCCCATGAAGATGTTGTACGATGATTGAGCTGAGTCCTATGCTTGCCTGCAAACTTTTATGCATGGCATGAAGTCCAACAACCCGACAATGGTGTACAATGTAGATCCCCATGAACGAAAGGTTGAGATCGTGGGAGGTATGACGAGAAGGGTATTTGGCCGTGCATTTTGGACATTTAGGCCTTGTGTGTAGGCCTTCTGGCATTGTAGACTGGTTCTAAGTGTGGATGGCACCCTCCTAACTAGCAAGCACAAGGGCATCATTTTGGTCTCCATTGGGGTTGATGCCGATGACCACCTTGTTCCCTTAGCTTTCACACTTGTGGAACAGGAGAACGTCTCTAACTAGGAGTGGCTCATGCATCTTGTGAGGGTTGAGGTCACATGACCAGACCGAGAGAGTTGTGTCATCTCGGAATAGCACATTGGAATCATGAATGCAATGGAGAAAGAAATCCCAAGGTACCATCAGTTGCATCACCGTTGGTGCATGTGGCACTTTGCTACAAATTTCTTCTTGGCCAGTGTTACCAAGAAAGACATGAAGGACCTTAGGCATTTGTGCATGGTGAATAAGCCAAAGATCTTCAAGCCAAAGTACAAGGACTTGAAGAAGTTGCCATGCCAGCAGGCACGGGAGCACTGGAGCTAGCACCCGGTCGAGGGGAGGGGTAGAGGGCTTCTTTGTCCTTGATCAAGCGCTGGCACGATGGCACATCCATTTGGCGCTAGCAGTTCTGGAGAAGGAGGTGGAAATGACATGCCAGATATGTCAGTGCAAGATCATTGTTCCTCCCGTACCAGCACTCGATCATGGGCAAGGGTAGGACTCATCTCTGTCCTTGGCCGAGTGTTGGCGCAGTGGCATAGGGTTCTGACGTCAGATATCCTAGCGTGGAAGGGACACGCCAGATTTGTTGATCTACTAGTGGCCATTCGCACCCAACCTCAGCCCTAGGACAGGAATCGATAGGGTACACCTTAGTACTCCCACCTCCAAAGCCACCCCTAATAATCCAATTTCGTTTGGGTTTTATCATGGGAAACACCATGTAACTCGCGTGTTAACTACTCTATATTGGGCTTCAAACCTTCGTTTCAATGCAATTACTTAGCATCTGCACCAATGGAGTTGTCATTGTTGTGTCATAAATGCCAAGTGCTACATCCACGTGCATACCATAGCATCCTACCACTATTGACTGAACCACCTACCACCTATCCCTACATGCCTTGGATGTCAGTCTTTCCACTACACGACACGACGCATCACTGCAACCCCCCCCCCCCCTTGTACTAACCTACTAGCTAAGGCACATTCTATAGGCCTGCCTAGCTCATAGCATTACAACACTCAGCTGAAGTCTGGCCTTATAATCCATGAAGGAAATTCGAGGCTAAAGTCTACGGCTCAAGTTCGGTTGCACCTATGAAACACTACACTACCTCGTCGCACACAAGATATGCACTACCACACTACTCATTCAACACCATGGCCAATAGGGTGGGTAGCTTAAGGCGCATAAGGGGAGAGTGCGCAAGGATTGGGAGACGAGGCCATGACCCTTACCTAGAAGACATGCACATCTATGGTCCTTTAGACTCCGAACCCCCAAGCCTTGAGTTCTTCTTAAAACTAGAGAGTCCTATACCACTAGAAATTCCCTCCATGACTACCCACACCCTCTCGAGCCTTGGCTGCTATGCAAGCACAAACTCGACGTGGTTGGTCCAGGTTTCTGATGACGAGGGGAACCCAATACATCAATTCTTTCGCTATCCTCTGTTCATGGTAAGTAGCTTATTTCCTATCTGCATTTCCACGCATGTATCATTCTATCACTCGCAATCACCTCGTCTTCTTTGCAGATTGTGGATTGTAAGTTCACTGAGTGGGTGGATAGCATGTATCCAATACCTTTCTAGGTTTACATCCATATCTCTAGATCCACATACACGAGTTGCTGGAGGAGCTCTAGACCGAGAGGATCAATAACAATGAGCTCTATAGGCAGAGGAACAGGGAGAGGAATAACGAGGAGAAGGTCCACCTCAGCAGTGACTACCACCCACATTACTGTTGCACCAACCCAACCTGCAATTGCACTTGCCACTACCGTGACAACCAGCTGCATCCATGCCGCCGTGAGGACTGGCACTCCATGTGGGTGCCCTACGGTGTGCCATTTTTGCCTTAGGGCGTAAGTGCGCAAGACCAAAGTACATCTAAATCCACTGTGTTGTTTAATTTCTAAAATATGCATATGTACCGTAGTTGTAGTTCATGTGGTTATTTCGTGCTTGTTGCCATGCGTACCATAGAATAATAGCCGAACAACATATGCACCTATGAACACCACACGCACCATGTATATCCCTTTTTTGTTGTTCAACTCAATCCAACTAATGTTCGGATATAATTATGTCATGTTTGCATACGCTGTATGCTGACTATCGCCTTATACCCGTGTGCACATAGTTGTGGATATATCTCTTTAAACCCTAGCCCTAAACCCTGTTCAAATAAAAAATAACGCGTCTATCAATAACCAAACCCTCCTAAATAACTCATCCATGATTCATTAAAGAAAAGTGCTAAACATGGGGTTTAGACGTTAGCACCATAATTAGTGGTGCTGAATTATGCAGGTGCACCTAGCCATATTGGCCTCAATGGTTGAGGTGGCGTGGCACCAACCCTCCGTGCCATGAATGATAGCGCTGAGACATTAATTGTTTGCATCGTTCATACTTGTGCGTTAAAAAGGGCATTTTTAAAATTAGTTTTCTTAAGGGTAATTTTTATAAAAGAATAAAAAACCAAAATTGAAAAAAAAACTACCTCGTGGGCCGTGGCTCCTATCAGCCAGACCGCCCGGCCGGGCCGGTCCCTCCTATTATTACCATTACAGTATGACGTTATCATCACATCGCTGCACCACATCGTTCATCGAAACGAAAGGGAGAAAAGTAAAAGAATATGTACGGAAAAAGGCATGAGCGTGGTGTCGTACGGTGATTGAGAGATTCAACACTGCAGCTTTTCCTGGCGATCGACGTCGTCCGTCCGGTAAGGATCCGACGGCGCCTACGATGCTCGAATTTTTTTAGATACGGGAGGAAGGTCGATGTCTTCGTGGGGCCCGGGGCTACACGTAAAGCAGCTCGGCCGACGCGCCAAATTCGACGGTAGGCCCGGGAACAAGATGGCCCGTACAGGCGTGCGATGGATCCCATGACTGATTGCTACCTGACCTTAGCTTAGCGTGGACCGTTTCACGACACCATTGGTCATGGCCTCATGGGAGGCTGCTCCCCGGTCTCTAGAACCATCCAACGTGTCAAGGATCTGAAACATGCTGACATGTCATATATGTCGTTCGTGTCCTCTATTGTATATTCTGAATGGAATTGTTACAACTTGAGAAGTTACGGATGATCTCATCCAACCGACAGCAGTTGCTCTCTCTGTTCCTCTTTCTTGAACCGATGTCCATGGCGTCCGTACTCATGTATATATACAGATTGATGATCAATGAAACTACTGGTTCACTGTTAATTCTGTTTCCATTTTACATTCAACACGTTATCAGCACTGAGTTCTGCCATTCACACACAAACAGCATACAACAAAGAACAGAAGGTATGGAGAACGATCAGATCAATCTCTGTGAGAAGCATCACAACGCCTTACTTGGTGTTCTTGCTTCCATTGATTCTTTGTGTGATTACCTGCAACTTCTTTTTGCCCTTTGCCATCAAGACCCACCACACACACCGGCAACCAATACCTTCATTGCGACTGGTCACGGATCTTCGCCGGCTCGTCGTCGTCCATGGGAGGCGCACGGCGTCTTCCCACCGGCGAGGACTTCGCGCTATGGCCCTTACCGGCGCCCGGCGCACGCCTCCGAGGCGGCAAACCGCCGCCCTGGACTCCGCATCCGTATGGCCCCCTCTGCAGAGGAGGCCTTCTCCTCCACTTGACTCAAGAACAGAGGGGAGGGGGGCCAACGCGGCGCGGGGGCACGGCCAGCAGAGGCGGCGCCCGGCCCGGCCGGAGGTGGCGGTGGCGCGGCCCCGCACGCGGCGCGGCTCGGCCGACGCGGCCCGGAGCGGCGCGCGGCCGGCGCAACCCGGTTCGGCTGGTGCGGCGCCCGAGGCGGCCCAAGGCGAGGCGGCACACGCCTGGTGAAGCCCGGCGACGAGGCGACGCCCGAAGCGGCGGCCGGCGGAGGCTCCCACGCTCGCGACGACGGCGCCCAAGGCCGGCGACCGGAGGCGGCGCCCGGCCGGAGGCGCGGCGACGCGGCCCGACGCCCGAGGAGGCCCACCAGCGGCGCGGCCGACGAGGCCCGAGGCGGCGGCGCCTTGCTCCGGCGGTGGCGACGGCGGCGCCTTGCTCCGGCGGTGGCGGCGGCGGCGCCTTGCTCCGGCAGTGGCGGCGGCGCCCCTGGAGGCCGGCGGCTGGTGGCTCTGGGGTTAGGGGTAACCCTAACCCCCACTCCTCACTCCATTTTATATGGATGCCCTCAAATGGGCTTTTAGCCCAATAACATCCCACCATCCCGCATGGGCCTAATTGCCGACTGGGCTTCAGCCCAAGTTCGCGAAAATTTGCATAAACCCCCTCCCTTTTCATGGAAACTGCAGCATTTTATGTTAAATAAATTTCCATTGTATATATTTGCAATAAAGACCCCTAATGTAACATTGTATTGTTCTTATATGTTTTCATGCAATGTATTATACATTAATTATTGCAATCTATCTTATGCAATTTTAATATTTCGTTTACTAGCTTACCATACAAGCATTTAATATTAATTGTTTTTAATGCAAATGCCTTAGGTTGATTTTCTCTCATTTGGGAATAACACAAATTTTTTTAACTTTGATATTGACCACACACAAGGTAGTACCATAGTACTACTGCGGGATTTATTCCTCAATGTGCGTACCTAATATCAAGTTTTGCAACAATTTGGTCTACACTTTTGGGTGACTACCTTTATTTATTTTCAAATTGGCCATACACAAGGTAGTACCATCGTACTACTGTGGGATTTCATCCTCAACGTGCGTACCCAATTTGATTATAAATTATACAAGGTCTACACCTAAGTGATTACCATGATTCTTTTTCACATTGGCCATACACAAGGTAGTATCAATATACTACTGTGGGATTATCATCCTCAAAGTGCGCACTCAATGTTGAAAAATGAATTAAATAATGTTAATACCATTAGTGATTAACTATGTTGTTCCACAATAGGAGAATGTCCCTTTATGTATTTCAAGTTTACCTTGATTACTTGCATTTCGCATTGCTTATTTAACATTGCCAAAGATTTTAACAAATCTGTGGCCCTACATATGTAGGCACAATGGCTACTAAAGAGTTTGAGGCTCTCGCTCTTGATAGCCACAACTTCCCCATATGGGCGATGGATCTCAAAGTGAGTCTATCGTTGCGCGGAATGTACCAGGCAATTGCAGCTCCCCAAGAGGGTGTAGCTCCTTTGGCTGAGACTCTCAAGTACAATACCTTATTTATCATAAGGAACCACATCCATCCTGATCTCAAAGCTGAGTATCTGATGGAAGAAGACCCACGCACTCTGTGGCTTGCTCTTCAAACACGGTATGAACAGCAGAAAGCAGTCATCCTACCGGAGGCTGTCAATGAGTGGAACCACCTCCGCATACAAGATTTTAAATCTGTGGGAGAGTTCAACCATGCTGTTCATAAAATCAGTTCTAAACTGCAGTTTTGCGAGAAAGAACCATCTGATGCGGAGAAAATTGAGAAGACATTGTCTACCATGCTCCCCGCACAAATGATCCTTCAGCAACAATACCGTGAAAGAGGTTTCACCGTTTATTCTGAGTTAATTAAAACATTACTTCAGGCAGAAAGGCATAGTGAGCTCCTCCTTTGGAACTCTAATCTGCGCCCTTTGGGCACTAAACCTTTGCCAGAAGTACATGCTAACACTCAGAACAAACCCAAAGGGAATGCTACTAACTCTAGCAATCCTGGGAACTTCAAAGGAAAGAACAAGCGCAAGAGACATCGTCAGTCTAATGGTGCTAACCAGGGAAAGGATGTTTTTAAGTCGAAAAAGAACAAGTCTAACACTTGTGTCAAGTGTGGCTGTTACAACCACCCGACTGAGAAATGTCGCACTCCCAAGCACTTGGTGGCGTTGTACTTGAATTCCGTGGGACGAGCACGCTCCAATCAAGGACGTTCCAATAAAGGTGGACAATTTGAAGCACACTTCAACTCCCAATCTCATGTCAACATGGAAGAATTCCTCCAACCTGACATTACTAAGAAAGATGCCCCTGGGTGCTCCTACTCTGCTCCTACAGCTGCGGAAACAAGCAACACCAAGGCACTACCTCCACTTGATGGAAACGTTGACGATATGGAGAACATGATCGTGGAGTTCACTTCTAACGATCCGTTTGGAGACTTTAATTAGGCTCCTGCACTTTGAGATACCTTATTTCATTATCCCTTGAATGTGGATGTCGTTTAATTGTGAATGTTGTCATAAGCTAGTTGTTGTCCGTACTTCATTTACGCACAATGGGTATTGTAATTTGTATTAAGCACAATTGATACCTATATATATATTGTATGTATTCTATATATATTTGTTGAGAATGACATATTCAAATTCTCCATTTTGTATTAGATTGTACGGGAGTCGATCTGATGGATGAGGAAATGTGCCTAGTGGATAGCGGTACTACTAACTCTATACTCAGGGAGATAAAATATTTCCAAACTCTCACAAAGAACAAAGGAAATGTTTTAACAATCGCTGGACGCGATGCTGTAATAGTTGGCACCGGTCGGGCCACTATTCTGCTCCCTATGGGTACATCAATAACGATTGAGGATGCACTCTTGTATCCCGATTCAACTCGTACCCTA
This sequence comes from Dendrocalamus latiflorus, assembly GCA_017311315.1. NCBI lineage: Eukaryota > Viridiplantae > Streptophyta > Magnoliopsida > Poales > Poaceae > Dendrocalamus > Dendrocalamus latiflorus. Next base: position 11,979,764 of record CM029616.1, on the reverse strand, counting down.
TTGAGTTATAGAGATATCCGTAAGAATGGGTTTCATGTTGAAACTCATGAGGACAACAATGAGGAGTTCCTTCTCATAACAAAAGATCACGGATATGGCAAAGAGACACTTGAAAAGTTTCCCTCACTCCCGTCTGGATTGTACTACACATACATCAACCCCGTACCATATGTTGCTTACAAAGTAATTTTCCAGAATGTTAACGCATTCCAAACTTGGCATGATCGTCTTGGCCATCCTGGAATAGGGATGATGAGGAAAATTATAAACAATTCTGTTGGTCACACTTTAAGTGATGCAAAATTTCCCCAATCCTCAGATTTTATGTGCACCGCATGTGCCACTGGGAAATTAATTTTGAGGCCCTCTTACCTCAAAATTCATGCCGAACCTCTAAAGTTCCTTGAACGCATTCAAGGTGACATATGTGGTCCCATTCAACCATTGTCTGGGCCGTTCAGGTATTTCATGGTTCTAATAGACGCATCTACACGATGGTCTCATGTGTATCTACTTTCCACACGGAACCATGCATTTGCTAAAATTGTTGCACAAGTTATCAAACTTAAAGCACAATATCCTGAACATCAAATCCGATCAATCCGAATGGATAATGCTGCTGAATTTTCCTCACGTGCCTTCAATGATTATTGCATGGCTTTAGGAATTCAAGTTCAGCACTCGGTCCCATATGTTCATACTCAAAATGGGTTGGCAGAATCTCTTATTAAGAGAGTGAAACTTATTGCAAGACCTTTACTACAGAATTGCAATCTACCAACATCATGTTGGGGTCACGCAGTCTTACACGTTGCTGACTTGATTCAATTGCGTCCAACTGCATACCATGTAACCTCCCCGTTGCAACTAGTACGTGGAAATACACCAAATATTTCCCATCTGCGGAAGTTCGGTTGCGCTACATACGTACCGATCTCTCCACCACAGCGTACATCTATGGGCCCACACAGGAAATTGGGGATCTACGTGGGATATCAATCTTCGTCGATCATTAAATATTTGGAACCCCTAACAGGGGATCTATTCACTGCCCGGTACGCTGATTGTATCTTCAATGAAGATCATTTCCCGGCATTAGGGGGAGGAATTGAAAACCACATAAAATGCCAGGAAATCAATTGGGATGCCATAGACATCTCCAACTCTGATCCACGTACTTCTGAAACTGAACTCCAAGTTCAGAAGATCATTAATTTGCAACACATTGCAAATAACATGCCAGATGCATTTACTGATTATAAGGGTGTTACAAAATCCTATAATCCTGCGAGAAATGTGCCGGAAAGAGTAGAGGTACCAAATAAAACTACTCAACTCCCCAGTAAGAGGGGGAGAAGTGCGACTATTTCCACAGATGCAGCTTCTACCAAGCAAAGGAAAGGGAAGAACAAATCTTCTAACCCAGTAAATGTAACTCAACCTTACGTTGAGAAACACCCTGTGGAGGTTCAACCTTCACATCCCACATCAACAGTGCACTCAATTACTGATGTTGGGACATCGGATCGCCCTGATGCAATCATTTTGGGAAATAATGATACATCACAAGGGGCGCTTGAGATTTCCATCAACTATATTGAATCTGGAGAATCATATGACAGAAAGTCTACAATTGTCGACATCTATTTCTCTGAAGCAATTGCAGAAATCATCCAAAATGATCCAGATCCTAAGACCATGGCAGAGTGCAGAAAGCACTCGGACTGGAATCAATGGAAAGATGCAATTCAAGCAGAGATAACCTCGCTCACTAAAAGAGAGGTATTCACTCATGCAATACCTACACCTCGAGGAATCTTTCCTGTGGGATTCAAATGGGTTTTCGTCCGGAAACGGAATGAGAACAATGAGGTGGTGAGACATAAAGCGAGGCTTGTAGCACAAGGGTTCACGCAGAGACCCGGCATTGATTTCAATGAAACATATTCTCCAGTTATGAGTGGAATAACATTCCGATATCTTATATCTCTGGCTGTTCAAAATCGTCTATCTATGCAGTTGATGGACGTAGTGACTGCATATCTATATGGGTCACTTGATTCGGACATATATATGAAGGTCCCTGATGGGATCTCTATACCGAATCCAAACGCAAATCGCAACATGTATTGTGTAAAGCTTCAAAAGTCACTCTATGGCTTAAAGCAGTCAGGAAGAATGTGGTATAACCGACTTAGTGAGTTCCTTTTGCAGAAGGGATACACTAACAATGATGATTGTCCATGTGTTTTCATCAAAAAGTCCCAAACGGGATTTTGCATCATATCAGTATATGTTGATGATTTAAATATCATCGGCAACCCACAAGATATTGATGAAGCACGCAATCATCTAAAGACGGAGTTTGAAATGAAAGATTTGGGCCAAACCAAATTTTGCTTAGGTTTACAACTTGAGCATCTTCCCACTGGAATTTTAGTGCATCAATCAGCATATATCCAGAAAATATTGGAGAAATTCAATATGGACAAATCACATCCATCCAAAACTCCTATGGTTGTTCGATCTCTAGAAATGGAGACTGATCAATTCAGACCACAGGATGATGGAGAAGAGATTCTGGGATCTCATTATCCTTATCTCAGTGTCATTGGAGCGCTAATGTATCTTGCAAATTGCACCAGGCCTGATATTGCATTTGCAGTGAACTTGCTAGCTCGACATAGCGCTGCTCCTACCAAACGGCATTGGACGGGAGTAAAACATATCCTCAGATATGTTAATGGTACAAGAGATCTTGGATTATTTTTCCAAAGGAACCCAGATCCTAATCTGATTGGATACACTGATGCCGGCTATTTATCTGATCCCCATAATGGCCGATCCCAGACAGGTTTTGTGTTCTTGCACGGAGGAACAGCCATTTCATGGAAGTCTACAAAACAGACTCTGGTGGCTACCTCAACAAATCACTCTGAAATAATTGCACTATATGAGGCATCACGCGAATGTGTTTGGCTTCGCAGAGTGATTAACCACATACAACAATCGTGTGGCATTGGTGCCATCGATTCACCAACTATTATCTATGAAGATAATTCTGCTTGTGTTACACAGATGGAGACAGGCTACATCAAGAGCAACATAACCAAGCATATTTCTCCTAAGTTGTTTTACCCCCATGAGTTAAAACAAATGGGTGAAATAAACATCTTGCAAACCAAATCATGTGATAACCTCGCTGATTTGTTTACTAAGTCCTTACCAGCTTCCTCGTTCCAGAAATGTGTTCAAAGAATTGGTATGCGACGACTTCGAGATTTGCAAACTTCAGGGGGAGAAATCTCCTAAATGTTACTCTGTCCAAAGCATCATATTGTACTCTTTTCTTTGTAGCAGTTGCTCTCTCTGTTCCTCTTTCTTGAACCGACGTCCATGGCGTCCGTACTCATGTATATATACAGATTGATGATCAATGAAACTACTGGTTCACTGTTATTTCTGTTTCCATTTTACATTCAACAGGAATGACATAGAGCGAGCACTGTAACCAAAATGCGGCCTTTTTAGGCTGTGCTTATCTGGACTTAGTATTAAAAGTTCTGATTTATAACTTATTTTATGTTGTATCGGTTAAATATATACTGTAGATGCTGTTAGTTTTTTCTGCGTAATTAAATTTAAAAATAAACAAATTATATCATCACGGAAATAAAAAAAGAAAAAGACAAAAAAGCAAAAAAAACTATATCATCAGAAAAAGACGAAAGTAAAAAGTTTGAAGCAGAAACTCTAATAAGTAGGGCATTATATGTTGGAGTATAAGTAAATCGTTTGTCTTGTTTTGTTAATTAGCCTTTTATGTGAACTAATTTAGTGTATACAACTTAATATGCTATCGGAGTCAAAAGATCTTGAATTCAAAATATGTTGACACAATTAAAAATATAACTATAGTTCACTTTTATTCCATATTTTTAGATCTAGGAGAGTCTATATATGAAAAAGAATGTTGAAATAAAAGTCTACAAGATTTCTATGTGATTAGTATAAACTGTGTTTGCTCTTAGAAAAAGGTATAAGCTCAAAATTATCACATTATCCATTCTCAGGATCTCGTCTCGTGCAGTCATGCTTACTCTTACCCTCCCATACGCCAATCCAAACCACAGCACCTATCCGGCCATCGCCACTACCCTCATCCGTATGAGCCACTGTACCAGCTATCACGGATAATTATAAAGATGATTATATCACTTCAATATTTATAATTTTTAAATAATATATTATTTTGTCTCTTGAATAAATGTCTTTTGTATTGATTAATAAGTATATGGCTTGTTCGTGGAATTTTTTATTCATATTTTGATATTATTCTAAATTATCGCTGATCTTATATCATTATGTAGGATAATGATTATTTACATATCAGCAGATGTATTGATTAATGATCATATTTTACGGATCATGGATATATGATATCAAATCAATAATGTAGACACATGTTAGAGAACATGATGGTGGATTGACCCACAATGAGACACTGCGGTAATTATTATATTCTGAAGTGTTATCAATTGATCTCATACTGTTATCAATTGATCTCATACATAGTATATGTAGGATCCATAAACCTGAGATCGTCATATTCTGTGACTGGGTAATCATAGAGTTAGTTTTTGGGTTTACTATGAAACATGCGGATGATTATAAGCAATCAAGATGGAATTTACCCCTCCTATATAACAGGAGAGATATTTTTAGGCTCCTCAATGTGGTTGGATTAAGAAACTGTATGCCATATCGAATGTGGTTGAGGTGTTAATCACAACTGAGAAATCCACTATAGGTTCGAGTGAAGGATCGAGCTATCATAGGATAGTACGCTTCTTGCCTTGAATTCGATCTAGTATCATGAGGCAAAAGGATTGGTACATAAGCACTATATAGATTCATCTGATATGATCTTTATGTATGTTTAGGAGTCATTATGTCCTGCTAGGGATCGCTACCAATTTATGGCCCAGAAAGGACTTTTTGGTCTATGGCCAAATATACATAAACCTACAGAGTTATACACTTAATGGAGCTGGAACAATAAGAGTCCTGATGATAGTCTCTGAGTGGGACACGATCTCTACTCGTATCAGATAAGGATCCAATTAGAGGTTATATAAAGAGAGGTGTAGGACTTTGGGAGATATCCCCGAAATACACCCGTCGAAACCCTACCGACCACCTCTCATTATCCCTGCTGTGTGCACTAGTGCTAGCACGCCAACGTATGGTATTCCATCCTTAGACGTGTGGACCTAGTAGAAGTACTACTGCAATTACGGCGTTGATCGGGATGATCGCGAGGAGGAGATGGTTGGCCGGAGGACGATTGACTACTACCACTACACCGACACGCTCTTCGTTAAATCGGCTGCTTCAATTATACTTCTGCTGCACTGTGCGTCTAATGGTAACTGTTGTGGCTATTGGCCAAACAATAAGTATGAGTAGTGGAATGGGTGAGATTGATGGACAATGCTTGTCCCTTCCCTACGTCCAGGGTGTGTATATATATTTCTATGAAACGTATTTTACAATCCTATCTTTACATGCGAGTGCCCTCCCTAGGGGTATCTATGTAATTACACATGTTCCATTATGGGCTTTACAACTCCCTAGCAGACTGGACGGGCTTAGGTGGGGGCCACCCCTACAACAATAACGATTTATGGATTCCTGATTTACATGGTAAACAATTTTAATCTACATTAGTGTAGCATATCCGTATCCCAACACTTGAGCCGATGAAGTCTGCTAGCAAGCCATGGCCGCAACTAACAACATAGCTGTTAGTGCCACCCTTAACAGTTAGCATCATCGTTGCTCACTCACCTAGTCGTTCGGTGAGCCAACTGCTAGAGACTGAGGTCACCAGCTCATCACCCTGGCCCCACCGCTCCTATCGCCTAGTGCCATCGTCTGTGATGATGTCGGTCTATTTTTCCTTAGCCAATGATTTTTTGCTATACTTTTTAATATGATAGTAGACGGAAGAGACACCGATATAGACAATGCATACAGTTTTAGATTCGAAAAGTTTTTGGGAGAATCTGCTTCAATGCCGTTCTATTTATTTTGATTTTCGGGAACATGAGCAGATGTGTTCTATTTATTTTGATTTTCGGGAACATGAGCAGATGTGTATGGTAACCCTCATTTTGGATTTGATTTTCGGAAACATGATCCGATGTGTATAGTAACCCTTATTTTGAATTTGCCATTGCTATATGATTAACACTTCCAAGGTGAAACTATAGTACGGAACCTCCTTTGCTGCGGGGAGAATCCTAGAACTAAAAATCCCAAGCCCCAGGCCCCCAGTGCAATATCAAGCAAGCGGTTTGTAGCACGGCCATGTGAACACTGACGATGCGGCCCCTTAGAGCAACCATACTGTAGTCTTTTTTTTGGCCTCCAAGGAGTGTGTGAGCTTGGAGAAGATGCTAGACACTGCGAGGTAGAGCCTCCAAGTAAAATCATATAGCAACGACTCCAGGTTGGAGGCTACCTCTACCCAATAAACAAATCGTGTATCCCACCTGCAAATGGCAAAGTTGGTGGTGAAGTTGCTGAGCCTCGTCCATCTCCTTCCACCACGAGCCGTCGTTGCCCTCGGTTGACCAGAGTTGGGAAGCGAGATTTGGTCACGCAGGAGTTAGAAAAGCCAGAGATCTAGTTGCCGTCTTCCTTCGGGTCGACTTACAATGTCGTCGTCGCCTGAGTCACTGTCGCCGCTTGGGTTTCCTGAGCTGTCGTCGTGGCTTGGGTTCTCTTGGCCGGATCTAGCCGGAGAAGTAAGGAGCCGCCGTCGGAGGAAAGCTCTCACGGACAAAGGAGAGGGATCAGATGCTGGCGATTTTGTCGCTAGAGGGGGATCGGATGTAGGTGGGTGAGGATCGGGACAGGGAATATGGGGGTATGGAATGGACAGCAGTTGGGAGTAATGATTTTTTTTTTCATTTTTATTACGGTTTTAGGGACCAACTTAGAAATAGTAATCTCTACTCCTAAAAATTATGAGTTGATGGTCGATGGTCCATTTTTCCTCCTTTCTTCTTAGCTGTCCGATTTAAACACAGAAATCTTGACCATCTATATCTTCTCTCTCGCGCGCTAATTGTCTCTCCTCTCCACTTCCACCTTCAGTTATTCTGTTCTCTCATTTTCTCCGGTTCTTTCCCACATGCTCTCTCTCTCTCTCTCTCTCTCTCGCAGATGGCCATACCCCACTGGCCCGTCACCTCATCTCCCCTCTCCCTCCTCGCCGTCCATCGGGTATCTCCCCACTGCCACCCCTCTCCCCTCTCCCTCCTCACTGGCCACCGGGCATCTCCCCACCGCCACCGCCTCATCTCCCATCGCCCCTCCAACCAAGATTTTTCGCTACAATAATAGTGTGGCAAAAGCAATTTCAATCAAGACGGCGACCAGACTGGTGGAAACCGTAAGGCGGCACGACGCTCGACGACAGCGGCCAGTGTATCGGAGAGAAAGGCGCTCGGCGATGGCGCCCAGTGGATCCGAGAGGCATGCTCGGCGACAGCAGCCGGTGGATCTAGAAGGCAGCGATCGATGGCGGTCGGTGGATCCGAGAGATGGGTGCTCGTAGATGGCGGCCATTGGATCCGATGGCCGCCCCTGCTCCCTCCTCACCCCGCCCCCCGTGGTCACCACGATTCTCCTCCCCCTGCCTCACCCACCCCCTACTACTGTCGTTGCTCGGTACTACGCAGCGGTGTCCGGTGAGCCTCTCTCTATCTCCTCCTGCTCTTCGCTCGGAGCTTGTCACGCTATCTGGTGATTTTGGTCTCCCAAGCTAGTCGTCTCTCTACTTGGAGAGACCCGCACCGCGACCTTGGTCAACCCTAAGTAGATCTATCTGCTGTGTGGGGAATCGGTGGTGCATCGTAGATTTTTTCCCTCTCTCGATCAGCTAGCTACTCGGAGCATGTGCCTTGTGACTTTGTTGCAACGGTCCTAATGATTCCTTTGTGCTCTGGTGTGTGTTTGCCAGGTGAAGTTTTTGTTAATCTTGATGATTTGTAAGTGGTCGAAGCCACACTTGAAGGCGCGATCGAAGAGTCCCTAAAGCCATGATTGTAGCAACAGTCGAATCAGCGGTAGTCACAGTTGAACATTCCAAGTAAGCGAGAAGTGTGGTCAAAGCATCGAGATGATGCGCCATGGTCAAAACTTCTAGTTGATGAGATGCGCTGTGGTTGAATCTTTGAGTTGATGCGTTGTGGTCATTATGACCAGTTTGTGTATGCGGTCGCTATGACCAGTGTGTGTTAAGTTTTTAGGACTGGTGTGTGTGGTCAAATTGACCACAGTTTGTGTGTAGTCATTACAACAAGGAGTAGCCGTGGTCGTAGAGGTCATGGTCATAGTCGTAGTGCCTGTGGCCATGGTTGTAGTAGTCATGGTCGTAGTCGTTCGCATGAGGCAGTGGTCGTAGCGGTCATGGTCGTATTCGTAGTGCCCGTAGCTATGGTCGTAGCGGTCATGGTCATAGTCGCAGCGCCCGTGGCCATGGTCATAACGGTCATGGTTGTGGTCATAGAAGTCATGGCCGTCGTCATAGAACATGTTTGTATACAAACATGTTCTATGAACATGAGCCCTGGTCGAAGGCTCCAGATTTAGGACGACGATCGATGGTTGACCGCTGCCAACTTACGATCACTAGCAATGGTCAACTGCTCCTAACCTACGATTACGGGTGATGGTCGACCGCTCCCGACCTACAATCACGGGTGATGGTTGATGGCTCTCGATCTACGATCATGCGTGATGGTCAACGTCTTCCGACTTACAACCACGAGGTGTGCTCGATGGCTTTCAACGTACGACCACAAGGTGTGCTCGATGGCTTTCTACTTACGACCATGAGGTGTGCTCAATGGCTTCCGATGTACAACCCCGAGCGATGGTCGACGGCTTTTGACCTACGACCACACACGATGGTCGAGGTCTTCCGACTTACAACAACAAGCGAGAGGTGTGGTCGATGTCTTCCGACGTATGACCGTGAGTGATGGTCGAGGGCTTCTGACTAACAACCACGAGGTGTGATCGATGGCTTCCGACTTACGACCATGAGGTGTGATCGATGGCTTCCGACTTACGACCATGAGGTGTGATTGATGGCTTCCGACGTACGAACCCAAGCGATAGTCGACAGCTTCCAACCTACGACCACGCGTGATGGTTGAGGTCTTTGAATGTACGACCACAAGCGAGAGGTGTGGTCGATGTCTCGATCAACTTGCCCCGACGCGGCTGCCACTTTTTCTCCCACTCTTCCAACTTACGTCGACGAGTGATGGTCGATGGCTTCTGACTTACTACCACGAGCGATGGTTGACGGCTTCCGACTTACGACCACAAGCGATGGTCGTCGACTTCCAACTTACGACCATGAGCCATGGTCGAAGGCTCCTAATTTATGACCGTGATCAATGGTCAACCCCCGTGTGCTACCTCTGGAGATGCACCATCGCACGCTACCCCAGTGATGCAGCTCAACATGGACTGCCCTTCCCTGGCACTTCCACTTTGAGCGGGTCGTCACCAGTGCTGCCCCGGTGATGGAGCCGCCGTTGGCATCCAGGGCCTCCACAGTGGTCATCCGCAAGCTAGTTGACATGGAAGTGAGGCCGGTGCGAAGATGCAGGGCCTGCTGCTATGGTTGCAGACTGGGCCCAGGTTACGGTGCGGTTGCAAGAATGATAGTAAGAAGGAACGTGTTCGCAAAATGGTTGCTCCATCAAAGATAAAAGAGGTACAACTACTACTCATTTTCAACTGCTGCTCCTTCTCCTAATCTTGCACTTCTCCTTCTACTACCCTTCTATGCCTCCTCCTTTAGTCAATTCAGGTTAGGCAAAATAAACTCTAATGTTCTTATGTTTTGTTCATGTGTTCTTTGAATTACTTCTCCTTCTCCTAATCTTGCACTTCTCCTTCTCCTTCTCCTTCTACTATTCTACATTTCCTCGTCGGGCCAATTGGATTCCTTGCACACAAACTGGTTCTCAGGTTAGACAAAATAAACTCTTTATGCTCTTCTTGTTCTGTTCATGTATTCTTGGAGTCCAATGCTTGTCTGTGAGTACAATGCTTGTAATTTTGTGAGTGCAATGCTTGCGATTTCTGTTTTCCAGTGCAGACTTATGCTTGTAATTTTGTGTTTTCAAATGCAGAGAAGTCATTTCACACCAGTTTCTATTGAAAAGCATTTGCATAGCCTAATGAATTACTACCTATGTTTCTTTTGTTTATAGGATGATAGAACATGTGTAAAAATGCATAGAAGTCATTTGACACAAGTTTCTTGCTTGTGTTTGTAGCCTTAATCTTCAGTTGATGTTGTCATCCTCTATAGACTGTGTGAGAAAAATAGGTGGGAAACATCCATGAAGAGCATATATGGTTATATGATATCCAATCCGAGCATGCAATAAAAAATGCATGGAATGAACCTATTATGTCTTTGATTAGGGAAGGATATGCTTTCATGTCAGTGAATTAGATTATGGTTTGTTTATAAAATGCTCATCTCGTGTTATGTCTTGTGATCCATTTACTCTTTTTCAGTCTATTAAATGCTTATATTATTCTTAAATTTCTCCACTTTTTAAATATATGGTTCTTGAATATTTGCTCTTGGTATAAACTATAAACTCTGCTTCATATGACTTTTTGAGAAGCAACTGTGCAAGAATTGCTAACCTATTATTGTACGCTGCATATGGTGGATGGAACAAAGGAAATTCTTTATGCTATTAACTATCTCATGTTGTACATGATTCATAGAAGAAAAAAGCACATCCCAGTTGTTGATATGCGTCTTTATTATTTTTACTGCAGAGCTTTCAAAGGGAATAAAAGAAAATAAGTGAGGAAAGAGGAGGGAGATCACAGTAAGCATCAACCCAAGAGGATGCTAACTTTTTCCTCCAGTACTTCTTCCAGTTTATCCTATGATTATGAGTAATTGGTTGGCCTAGCTTATTCATGCTCAAATTGCTTGCATTTAATGTACATGATGTGAGTGGGAGACCAGTAGTGAGCAATGATGCCTTCGTTTGCATTGTTTTTTTATCTATATAGTGAGAATAATACAGTTCAGCTACTATTTCATAAAACCTTTTCTTTTTATTATTGGGTTTTCTATAATGAATTGTCGAAAAGCAAAGAGGCCTGTGTTTTCCTCTTGCCTTTCCACATGATGCAATTGCCCAATCAAATAGCAGTATGTAGCTCTCCATCAGTGCACCCTGTCGAGAGATCTGCAACATGTAAGCTTTCTTCACTTTTTTAAAAGTCATTTTAGGTTTAGTTGTTTGATGCTTGGTTCATGTTTTCTCCACTTTGGGTACCACATTATGCAAATTTAGGTTGAATTTCTCATGTTTTGGAGTAATATTTTGTTGATTGATGTGTCACAATGAGGGCTACTATAGACTCATGCGAATGTCATGATTCACCCATGATTGCTGTGGGAAATTCATGTAGAAGGTATATTAGCTATGCATAGAGAGTGTGTACTGCTAAGCAATATATTTTCCAATTTGTAATGCTAAGTAGTCACGATATATGTACTCAGTGGGCAAACATCCTTCGCACTATACTTGAGGAGTCTCATGTTCCAATATGCTATAATTTTTGTCTATCTTTACTTTCAGTTGAATCCCTTTTTAAGTAATTCAGTTGAACCCTAAATCTACCATGTATTGGGGATGTGTAAAATAACAACACATGTAATGTTGCCCTGATATTATATTTTCTGGGATTTCCTTGTGCATAGATTATTATTCATTTGGGCATTACATTGCTTTTTGTGTCTATCCTGGTTCTGTGATTACTACAACTATTACGAGGAGGTGAAGCAGTAAAGAGAGAGGATTATACACTAAGGTAATTTTTTTGCAACGAACCAGTGCTTGTCAAAATAGTAGCACTATTGAGTGATGGTTAGCAGGCACCCTGCACATCTTTTGTTCTCTTTTAACTTATTATTAGGATACTGATGATAAAATTCCACTGTTCTTGATATATCTCTATGTACTTCTAACATAATTGAGTTTGGACAGAATTGGTTCTCAATCGACTACAACTTTGGATGCCTTGACCTTTGTGGTATAATTCAGGTTCTACTCATTTCACAATGCTTATTTACCTTGAGTTCTTGTCCTTTATTCTTTGTGTTTTCATGTTTTGACTATATAATACTTGGAATAGTATTGATGAAATATGTGATGAACGAATGTAAATGGAATGATATTTTCAAATGTTGCATGATTTAAATGCATACCTAAAATGTAATGATCTTTTCAGTTGTAATGAAATGTAAAGATCTTTTCAGTGTGCGATGAACAGAACACTTTGTTGAACTAAAAGTATAGCTCAAATTTCCTAAACAGTAAGCACAACATATGAAAGTAGTAATTTCCTAATTTGGTCAAATATCGATTGACCAAGTTGATGGCAATGATATTTTCTTCGGGCTCACATTGATTTCTCTATAGATCATAAAGGATTTTGGTGAAGATGTCGCATCATCCAAACCAATCATCGCAGAAAGGAAAAGAATGTTGCGATTTTACTAGGCCTTTTAATATTGCCTATATTATAACAGTCGAGTGTACTAAATAAAATTGTGTGCGCTTTTTTATGAATTATTGTGGAAACAGTGGTGGATGGACATCCCGGTCCAAATAGACCGCACACCAATAATATACCACATGCCCCAACTAGATTATTTATACGTGACACATCCAACGCTGCATGCTAGAGTTTTTTGTCGTCAGACGATGAAGATGCGCCTAATCAAATGCATACGTTGTGTACGTTTCCATCTTGTAGTACCATCATGACAGGCATAATGCTACAAGGCGATTGATCAAATGGTATGTTGTTTTTTGCACATATGTTCTAATGGTACGCACTTTGTTGCATATTCTATTAATTAATTACATGACTTGCACACTTTAGGTAGGAATCGTGACCATGATGTGATAGCGAGTTCTGCTACCATACCACCAGAGCAAACACAACCAAGTCATGGTCAAGCAGAGGCTCACATTATATCAGAGCAAAAAGGAGCGAGGCATGATGGACACAATGCAAGGAATGCAACCCTTAGAGAAGAACAAATACCATAAAGGCACGATCGACAAAATGCTAGGTATGTAGCTCTTACACCAGAGAAAAGGCTAGCAAGACGAGAAAATGAAAGTGCATGATGTCAAAGTTTAAGACTAAACAAAGGGAAGAGATTAACAATTGCCGAAGAGCGCGAGCACATAGTCAAAGTTTGGCACCCAAAGAGAGGTAGGATATAAATGCACAACGTAGAGCATGTGCCCAAAATTTAACAGTCAAGGAGGGGGGTGAGATTAATGCCCGTCGAAGATTAGCCAGGCAAAGCATTACGTCTGAGGAGAGGCAAGCATTGCTTTATGAACGTAATGCGAGCTACGCAACTAGGAGAGACACCCCATGCATTGAATTAATTGCAATGTAATGCCCACATTTAGAAGCTTTATCGGTGGCCAATCCATCATCGATCTCGCATAGCTTCACTACTGTTGATCTCCCATTGCAGTCATTTATTATGGATGATCGTAATATCTACATTTATATTTATCTTCCCGACTATAGAACCATTATTATCCTACTCGCGCAAAATGACAGGTGGTCTAGAAACCATCATTGAGGACAGCGGCGGATCCAGCGGTGGGGCGGGGGGGGGGGGGGGCTCGAGCCCCCCTACCGCTACCGGACCCTTGGAGCCCCCCCTAAATTTTTAGCCATGATGTATAATGTAGAAGGGGCTGAGGTCGAGCTGAAGGTACTTCAGCCCCTCCAAAAAATTTTCCTGGATCCGCCACTGGTTGAGGACGATATGGATGATAAGTACTACATGTTCGCTGGTGGAGGTATTTGAAACATCATTTGTCTCTCCTATCTATCGAATCCAACACCTATCATCACCTCTTCCCTTTAAATCCTTCCACGTGACAACACAATGGAAGACGCAGACTTTGATGAGGCAGCTGATGCCTTTCCCACGGTATCAAACATCCTAGATCCCTATGATTGTGTATATAGCAACATACCCGATAGCATGCACGTGTTGAAGCCTGAGCCAGACTACATGCACTGCAGCGCGAAGAAGTTCCAGTATGAGTCAAAGGGGTTCTACTACTGAAATGGTGAAATCAGGCCATCGAACCCAGAGCCAACACCATAAATCTGCAGGCTCTGGTCGAGTGCAGATCCCGATGCCAGGCATTTTCAAGAAAACTATGTAGTGGTTGATGGTCAATAGTCATAGCTACAATGTCGATAGTCGTTACAGTGGTCGATGGTCTGTAGTCGTAGCCACAGTGGTTGATGGTCATAGCTACAGTCGATAGTCACTGCTGGAAGACCTGTGTGGTCAGAAATGCAATTGAGGTGTTGTGGTCGATAAGCCTTGGTCGGTGTTGTGGTCGACAAGGCACAGTCGAAGCCGTGGTCGAAGGACCAGAGTCGGTGATCGCTGTAGCGATGTGTGCACTGGTTGTGGTCGAAGCCACGGTCGAAGGCATAGTCGATGCGTGGTCGAAGCCACGGTCGTAGCTACAGTAAGACGGTCGGTACTTTAATTCTGCTGGTACATTACCAAAAATATTGTCTACAAAGATGTCCTTACATCCTAAATATCTTATATATTCTATTTTTGATCATATTGTACAAGAAATGATATTAGCTACTAAATATGAATATCTACTTCCAATTTCATTCACTTATGAATTTGTATATATGTGCTTTGCTTGATGCATATTTTTTGAAAAATAAAATTGATGTTCAATGTTTAGTTTAGAATCATCGTTTGATAATATAAATCACTCTCATTTGATACTCTATTGTAATGTATGAATGTCTTACTAGTAATCCCATTATATTAGAGAATATCATACTAAACTTACCATCCGTATGTGGGTACCAGCTTTTACCACCCTGGATGCCTTACGTACCCCGGCCTGTCACTCGGCCAGTCCCCATCATTTGCCACATCAGTGATGGACCCACCGGGGCCCACACTCCACGCCTTGCCCACGTCCGTCTCCACCGCCCTGGGCCCCGCGGCCTCTGCTTTCCAGGTGAGGCCAAGGTACCGGTACCTGCACAGGACGGCCACCGAATCGTGTGAGGCCACGTGTGCGAGAATATCTCGTGAGGCGCGAAGGCTTAGGGTGCGATGGAAAGCGAGGCGCGCGCGTCTGGCAAGTTGTAGCTTTCGGAGCAAGCGAAGGCTCAGTCGGCTCCGAGCCTCCGATCAAGCCGGCTTGGGATTGTTCTCCCGTCGTTCAAAAGTACGGGCCAGCTCAGCTGGTGTCATCAATTTGTCGAGTGAGATGATCAAGATTCCTGGGACCCACGGTCGTGCACTCCCCCATCTGCCGTTGCTTTCGGTGTGTCGTGTTCACCCTACTGTGCTAACTGCTAGTTGCATGCGGCACACAGACCTTATTGATCAAGGGCTATAAAAGGTTTGTTTTTCTGTCCATGATTGTTCAAAGCTGAGGCCAGAATAGCTAGCTAAAATTTAGAAACTAAATTGCACAATATGTTTTTCACTAATTCAAAAAGTATTTATACATATATGTACAATAAGGAAAAAGTTATGTATGTCCTCTCGTCACTGCGGCCACTCCAACCATCAACCCTAAAACCAACCTCGAGTCAAGATCTTCGTCGTATGTTCGTTGACAATCCCGCAGCAGTGGTGCCCTCACTGCCTTGTCGTTTGACCGCCATCCACCATTAGGCCACTGCTAAGGCCATATGCAATGTGTGTTTAAGCCAGTTCAAATAAAGGAGAGAGACCATCGAATTGACTCAATACACTGGAATCTATCAGTTCAAATAAGAAAAATCCATTGGAACTGAACCCTCGTCTTGCATCCAATCCAAGAAAAAAATGATCAGCACCAAGCCCCCAGCATGAGGTTGTCGTTACCGTACGCGCGCGATCGTCGATGTTGTTGCATGATATCATCCAGGCCAACATGCCAGGCTCTCTATCACTGTAGGCTATCGTCGAGGCCATTGCTATTGGTTCTAACAAAAAAAAATCCTAGAACCGAACCCTCATCTTGAATCAAATCCAAGAAATAAAAAAAAGACTAGCACCAAGCCCCCCATCATGAGGTTGTCATTACCGTAAGCGTGCCAATGTTGAGGTTATTGCATGCTGCCATCGAGACCAACACGCCGGGCTCTCTGTCGGCATAGGCCGTCGTTGGGGCCATCATAATTGGTTCAACAAAAAACCCTAGAATCGAACCCTCGTCTTGAATGAAATCCAAGAAATAAAAAATGACCAGCACCAAGCCCTCAACATGAGGTTGTCATTGTTATGAATAGCGCTTGTATTCAATATGAGGCCAATGGACCGGTATATATACACAAAGTACAGGAGGTAAATATGCAAAGAACCCCTCATAACAATGGGGAATAACAAACTATACATATATCTCTAACACCCCCCCTCAAACTCATGGTGGATCAACAACACTGAGTTTGGAGAGGTAGAAGCCGTGCTGTGCTCGAATCTGGGCCTTCGTGAAGAAATCCGCTATTTGAAGCTCCGAAGGCACATACTGAAGAGTAATCACCTGATCATGCACACAAGTCCTCATGAAAGAAGCATCAACACCAATGTGCTTGGTGAGCTCATGCTTCACAGGATCACGGGCAATACTGATAGCACCTGTACTGTCTGACAAGAGAGGGGTCGGTGTAGTGACAGAAACACCAAAATCCTCAAGTAACCACCGTAGCCAAGTAATCTCTGCTGTCAAGAGAGCCATAGCTCGCAACTCAGCCTCTGCACTCGAACGGAACACTGCAGTCTGTTTCTTCGTCTTCCAGGCAATAAGAGAACCACCAAGAAAAACACAGTAAGCAGAGATAGACCGGCGATCAGAGGGATCGCTAGCCCAAGTAGCATCCGAATAGGCCTGAAGCTGTAACGAACTGGAACGTGGAAAGAAGAGACGGCGAGAGATAGTCCCACGAAGGTATCGCAGAACTCAAAGAAGGTGGCTGTAGTGAACCTGAGTGGGAGCTGAAATAAACTGACTCAGAATATGAACTGGATAAGTGATATCCGGACGAGTAACAGCAAGGTAGACAAGACTCCCAACAAGATGACGATAGCGAGTCGGATCAGAAAGAGGCTCGCCATCAGAGAGTCGGAGGTGAACATTGAGCTCCATGGGAGTCTCAACAGTACGCTGATCAGTGAGAGAGGCGCGATCAAGAAGATCCTGAATATATTTCTCTTGGGACATAAAGAAACCATCTGGAGTGGAAGTAACCTCAATCCCAAGGAAGTAACGAAGAGGACCAAGATCCGACATAAGGAACTGCTCACTAAGACGAGCCTTGACAAAGGCAATGTACTCAGAATCATCCCCCGTAATGATCATATCATCAACATACAGGAGAAGAAGAGTCCGACCACGAGACGAAGTGTGGACAAAGAGCGCAGGATCATGATCACTAGCTGAAAAAACCAGCAGCAGTGACCACAGAGGAGAAGCGCTCAAACCAAGCACGAGGGGCTTGCTTAAGGCCATAGAGAGAGCGACGAAGGCGACAGACCATGCCCTCAGGAACAGAATACCCAGGTGGCGGATGCATGTAGACCTCCTCACGCAACTCGCCATTAAGAAAGGCATTCTTGACATCAAGCTGAGAAACAGACCAGTGGCGAACAGACGCCACCGAAAGAAGAGTGCGAACAGTGGTCATGTGGGCCACAGGAGCAAAAGTCTCGTCGTAGTCAACACCATGCTCCTGCTGGAAGTCACGAGCAACAAGACGCGCCTTATAGCGCTCAAGAGAGCCATCAGAGCGAGTCTTAATCTTATAGACCCACTTACATGTGATGGGATGAGAATGAGATGGAAAAGGAACAAGATCCCAAGTACCAGTACGCTCGAGGGCAGCAATCTCCTCGGCCATGGCAAGCTGCCACTCAGGGTGAGTAACAGCGTCCCGGTAGGAGACAGGCTCACGAGTAGCTGCGCCAGCAAAAGCAAAACGGGCAGGAGGCCGAATCGACTGGCGATCGCGGAGAGCGTAGCGAGGAGAAGATGACCCATCAGGGGAAGATGGAGCATCAGAAGAAGATGGAATAGCAGGAGAAGATGGCTCATCTGGAAGATCCTCAATATGAGGTCGACGAGTGTAGAAGATAAGGGGAGAAGGTACTGTAGTGGGAGGAGCCTGCGGAGTCGTAGAAGACGACACAGGCGGCGACAACGGCGGAGAGGCCACAGGGGGAATATGTGGAGACTCAGTGGGACAGTGGACGAGGGCAAAACAGATATAGGTGTATCTGGAAAGGTCAAGAAAGACAGAGACTCCACAGAGAAAGCCGAAGGAGAGGCAGGACGTGGGTAGAATGGACGAGACTCGTCGAAAGTCACATCCCGAGAAACCCGTATCCGACGACCAACAGGATCCCAGCACCGATAGCCCTTGTGCTCGGCACTGTATCCCAGAAAGACATACTCAACAGACTGAGCGGTCAGTTTGGTGCGTTCTCGAGGGGCGAGGAGAACGTAGCAAACGCAGCCAAACAGATGAAGGGTAGAGTAGTCAGGAAGAAGACCACAGAGACGCTCAACAGAGATCGCTCCCTGAAGAGCAGAAGAAGGCTGGATGTTGACGAGATAGGTGGCAGTGGAAACAGCCTCGGCCCAAAAGTGAGGTGGAATAGAGGCGGCGATCATCAGAGCACGAGCCGTCTCAAGGAGGTGACGATGCTTGCGCTCAGCGACACCATTCTGAGCATGAGCACCAGGACAAGAGAACTGAGCGAGAGTGCCCTGCTCAGCAAGGAAGCTGCGCAGGTAACGAGAGAGGTACTCGCCAGCAGAATCAGCACGAAAGACACGAATAGGAGTGGAGAACTGTGTGTGAATCATAGTGGCAAATTTTTTATAGATAGACAAGGCCTCACTACGAGAAGACATGAAATATATCCAAGTATGGCGAGAAAAATCATCTATAAAAATGATATAATATCGATGACCCCCTTTCGAAACGAAGGGAGCCGGACCCCAAACATCTGAATGAACAAGATCAAAAGGGCACTGAGACACAGACTCACTATGAGGATAAGGAAGCTGGATCTGTTTACCTAACTTACAGCCCTGACAATCTAAAGACACGTCTCCTGAGACAGACCCCAGAAGACCACGACGAACTAAGGACGACAGACGGGATCCACACAGATGGCCAAGACGGTGATGCCACTGCTGGAAAGACCCGGTAGATGAAGTGGCAGAAGCGGAGAGACTGGCGGCGATGGTGGCAGCGGAAGGAAGGTGAAGCCAGTCAAGCTCCCAGAGACGTTGTGAGTCACGGCGCCGAGGGCCAGAACCAACCAGAGCTCCCGTGTGGCAGTCCTGAACACAACAAGAGTCAGAGTCGAGAATGACCCGATAACCAAGGTCAGTAATCTGCCCAGTAGAAAGAAGCTGCAAGGTAAGGCGAGGAACATGAGCAACAGAAGGAACATGAAAAGATGAGTTGCTAAGAGACCCTCGACCAGAGACAGAAAGAGATGTACCATCAGCAGTAAGAACACTGACAGGAGAATCAAGAGGTGTAATAGAAGACAGAGTGGAAGGATCAGGAGTCATGTGAAAAGATGCTCCAGAATCAAGAATCCACGGGGAGATACCTGACTGTGTAGGAGGTGGTCTCTCAGTGCCCGAAGAGTCAGTAGCAGAACCTGCAGAACCTGTCGAGGGAGAACCTGAAGCGGCAAGTAGGCGTCGAAGTCTGGCTATCTCCTGCTCGGTGAGAGAAGCTGCTGAAGAAGTCGAGGCAGACGTCGTCGTAGAAGCACTAGTGCCAGTAGAAGAACGGCGTGAAAGATGCCGCTTCTTCTTGTAGCACTGGGACTCAGTGTGGCCATCCTTGTCGCAGTAGGAACAGTGAGGACGGCCACCTCCAGACGGAGGACGGCCACCACCACCTGTGGTAGCCGCTGGAGGAGGCAGTGTAGCAGGCGGACGAGCGGCGAGCACAGAGGGGAGTGGCATCAGACCAGCACCACTCAAACGAGTCTCCTCTACGCATATCTCGGTAAGAGCCTCCAGTAGAGTGACACGAGGGTGGCGTGCAAGGAGCTGGGCACGCCTTTGCTCAAACTCAGGACGAAGGCGAGTAAGGAACTCGTAAACCTGCTGAAACTCCAGGTCAACACGTACATCCAGGCAGCACGGACAGGTACGACAGCCAGCAGTGCGAAGTGAGTCCAACTGACGCCAGACAGCAGAACTCTGAGCGTAAAAAGCGTCAACAGTAGCATCACCCTGCTGAAGAGAGTGCTCCTGGCGGACCACGGACAGGTACAGGGCATCACCAGAGGGCTCGTAGCGCTGACGAAGATGAGTCCACATCTGGAAAGCCGAAGGGAGTCTCACAACCTCAGAAGAAAACTGAGGCTGGACACTGGCGATGAAGACAGCAGCAGCCCGAGCGTCGTCATCGTACCACTGAGTGTAGACGGTCAGACAATCCTTGTAGGAATCCAGAGCCTCCTGGTAGGCAGAGGCAGCTTCATCATTAGCTTCATCATCAGCAGCAGCCTTATCGGCTGTCGGGGGCAATGCAACAGGCGTAGGCTTCGTCGGAGGAATAGGGCAAGGCGGGCAGGTGACATCGCCAGAGAGGACGCCCCAGAGACGAAGACCACGCATGTGAATGCGCATGTGAGACACGAAGTCGGTGTAATTAACACCATCAAAGATCACCGGGCAGCGAGGGAGGGAAACGGTGCCCATTGGTAGGCGGCGCTGGACGGCGCGGCGACCAAGGCAACGAAGTCTAACAGGCGGCGCTGGACGGCGCGGCGGTTAGAACGACATTTATTTTTGCTTTTTTTTTGTTTTTTTTCTTTTTCTTCCGCCGCTCGGTAAGAAAAACCTCAAACGGGCCTTCGGCCCGTTACGCACGCACGCATTAGGGTTGGCGGCGGCGCGACGGCGGCTCGGCGGAGCGGGCAACGGCGACGGCGGCCCGGCTCCCGACGGGGAAGTCGGCGGGAGGCGGAGGAGCCGAGGCGAGGCCGGGCGGAGGCCGACGGCGGCAGGGGCGGCAGCGGAGGCCGGGCGGACGGCGGAGGCGCCGAAGCGAGGCCGGGCGGGCGCCGGGCGGGGCGCCGAGGCGAGGCCGGGCGGGCGCCGGACGGAGGCCGGGCGGACGGCGGAGGCGCCGAGCCGAGGCGGGCGGAGGCTGACGGCGGCAACGACGACGCGCGGAGGAGTCAGCGGAACCGACGGGGGAGTCGGCGGGGCCGACGGCGGCGGCGAGGCGACGGGAAAACCCTAGGTACGCTCTGATACCATGTTATGAATAGCGTTTGTATTCAATATGAGGCCAATGGGCTGGTATATATACACAAAGTACAGGAGGCAAATATGCAAAGAACCCCTCATAACAATGGGGAATAACAAACTATACATATATCTCTAACAGTCATTACCGTAAGTGTGCCGTTGTCGATGTTGTTGCATGCCATCATCGAGGCCGACACACCCGGGCACTCTGTTGCCGTAGACCGTCGCCAGGGCCATCGCAGGACGCAAGGAGGATTCCTGATGGTTGTTGAATGATGAGATTGGTTGCTGACTCTTCTAGGGTGGTGATCGGTTCGGCTGAAAAGCTCGTGGCTTATGACTGAAAACACTGTAGCTGGCTGAAAAAAGCACTGTAGCTGACGGAGACTTATTTAGCATAATTAAATTAAAAAAATTAAAAAATATATGTTAGCCCATTACGTATAATACAAACAAATACGGGAAAAAAAAGAACCGGCAAAAAAGCTCAACAAAAAGCCAAAAGTTCAGAAAAAGACGAAACTTATGAATAGTGAAAAATAAGCCAGAAGCCAGAAGCCAGAAGCCGAAGCCGAGTTGATCAGGGCCTTGGCTCCGAAGTTGCTATCTCTAGATCCATTGGTTGTTGGTCGTCGAAGTCATCGCCTCCACCTCGATCTTGTAAAGGTGCGGGAAGGGGGTGATGGCAGGAGCTATTGGCGGTGGTGGAGGCCGCAGTTGGGGCGGAGGGCATGGTGCTTGGAGCTAGCAGTGTCGGTGGCGACTAGAGCGACGTGGAAGTGGTGCCAAGAGCTAGTAGCATCGTCGACGGAGGGGATAGGAGGCGAACAACGGTGACTGAGGCGGGGTGGAGGTGAGCGGGAGGAGGGCATCGAAGTATTCGAAGAGGGAAAGAGAAACATCTATTGGGGAGATGTTTATTTCTTTTCTTTTTTCTAATATAACATGGGTGCGCCTACAATTTGAGTAGGATCTGTATTGGAGAAAAAAATCATCTGTTCCTTAACTACTTGATATATATTTAAACCGACATCAATGATGACCTAAGTACTCCATGCCTTAATTCCCCATGGGACAGCAAGGTGACAGCCAACTCTATTACCACTGGCTAGTATTGTAGATTCACGGTCGTGTGTTGCCAACAACGAACAAGCTCTCAATTCACAAATAAAAATTAAAAGTAGACAATAACACAAGATATAGTCTTAGCCTTCTATCTTATTGATCTTTTTTTTGTGTGTAGACTTGTGTGTACAATATGCAGCCTCTGCCTCTTCTTATATAGGGGGAGACGAGGTATCTCTCCAATAGAATAAACAATATAAGATTAAACTACTTAATAGGTCTCGTGACCGGCTATTTTCTAATAGACTTCGTTTAGATAAAGTGTCTGTATCATCGAACCATCTAGAACAGGTATAACAGCTAGCGTGTACTCACTAATTAGCATTTTCATTAAAAAAAACTCTTACCTTCACCTAGCGTTAATCTAACTAGCTAGTTAGAGTCTGCAACTCGAAAACTACTTCTGTTCCTTTTAGTGATAGTCTACTGTCCGTGGCGTCAAATATTTTACTAATATATTTAAAACTATATAATTTGACTATATAAAAAACTCTTGTGCCGCTCGGTTGGGTTGAAATAAACTGGCTTATGGCTGAAATTGCACTATAGCTGGCTGAAATTACATTGTAACTGATGATGGCTTATTTGACGTAACTAAATTTAAAAATAAAAACAGGTTAGCCCCTCATGGGAAATACAAACAAATACGGGAGAAAAAGAACCGGCAAAAAAGCTCAAAAAAGCCAAAAAGCTAGAAATAGACGAAATGTAGGAATAGTGAAAAATAAGCCAGAAGCACAAGCTGAAATGAGCGGGGCTATATCAACAAACATACTTTTATAATATATGTATATTAATTTTATTATTATATAATTAGATAAAGTGTACTTTCATAATATATATTATAATTTTATTATTATATAATTAGACAAATTAGAAAAAGTAATGATCAAAACTGTATCTCATAGATCATGGAAAAAACATCACTTAAAAATGAATGGAAGGAGTAGTATTTAGGATCCTAAGTGCTAAGAAAATTATAGTTTCCTACATATGTAAATAGCTTACTTATGGGTCACTAAACTCTACTTCGTAACTTGGTAGTTATAAATGTATCTTTCAGGTTTAATATAAAATATGCAGATGAATGTGAGCGATTAAGATAAAATTTGCCTCTTCTATATAACGGGATATATATTTCTAGGCCTCTCGATATGGTTGGATTAAGAAAGTACATGGCCATACTGAATGTGGATGAGAAGCCAATCACAAACTGAGTAATCCACTATATATTCGAGTAAATGATTAAGTTACCATAGGATGTCATGCTTCTCGCCTTGAGTTCGATATAGTATTATGAGGCAAAAGGATCAGTTCATAAGCACTATATAGTTTTGTCCGACATGATCTTTCTATATATTTGGGAGTCATTATGTCTTACTAGGGATCGCTACTGACGCATGTACCAAAAAGAAGTTTTCGGGCCATAGCTGAATATACATGAAGCTACAGGGTCATACACTTACAGGTTAGAACGATAAGGGTTCAGATGGTAGACTCCGAGTGGGATATAATCTCAACTCGTATTGAATAAAGATCCAGTCAGATGCTTTCTAAGTTGGATACGATATCTGATCGTATGGGATAAAGATTCAATTGGAGGCTATATATAGAGGTACGGGTCTGAGAAAGAAATCCTGAGACAAACCTATTGAAACCTTAGCCGCCAACTCTCAAAACCCCTGCTGTGTATGCTGGTGCTAACACACCGGCATATGGGGTTCCATTTCTTAATGTGTGGACTTTGGTAGAGACACTGTTATGGTCGGGATGATCACGAGGAGGAGACAGTGGCTAGAGGACGATCAACTATTTCCACTACATCGCCATATGCTACATTGAATCGGCCGTTTCAACTCTACTTTCGTTGTATTGTGCGTTATTGGTAACAATTTATGCTCTTTTATTTATATTACTTCTTGGTTTATACGATAGAAAATTTAATCTATATTAATATAATCTATCTGTGTCCCGTCAAGGGATGGTGAAGCGGTGGAAAGTGGGGGGCAGAAAGAGGCTACTGGTACCGAAGTAGTGGCTGGCAGGATTGGGCGAGGGAAGGGGAAGGGCGAGGGCGGTGGTGGTGGGAGCAGCGGAAGGTGGGCCATCTATTCCGGACGTGAAACCTTTCCTGGTAAATCACAATTCACAAACCTTTGTTTGACAGAAAGAATCAGGAGGAAAAAGGAAGATCATCGCACGGCCCCAATAGCTAGCTGCCAGCATGGTAGCTGTTCTCAGGTAGCCACCTCATTAAGCCCAATAATACAACCGAATTAGCTGGCCTTCCAGCCAGCCTGTGCGATGCCGACTGCAGTTACAGTGCCTACGGATGAGTGTGTACTAAAATATAGCTCTTCACTATAAATAGCCCCCGAGCTGCAAGACGCCTCTTCCAAGCTCTTCCATCTCATCCCACTAGCTACTAGCAGTTTATCACACCATTGTGCCCATCACCTTGTCACCCTGTGAATAGCACTTCGAAACCCCTCTTCTCCTATCAACAGTTCGAAGATCTCATGGCTTCCACTGAGGTGAGGTCTAAAGTTCCAGCGTTATTCAATCCCTTCCGTGGTTATGTACGAAAGAAGCTGCTGAGGATCGAACATCGAAGACGATCACCATATAGTTATTTTTGTTGTTTATATGAACTTTTCTTTTTGAACGCCATATATACGAACTTTTGATTCTTGCCATGGTTTGAGGACACGGCTTGGTACTAGTCAGCAGTCTTCAGTGGCTGGTGATCAATCAGATCACAAAACCAAACCAAACAGATCATTCTTGGGCAAGAAACTGCATATATATATGGCTCGCTAGCGATTCCTCAACGATCTATTTATGATCTGGGTCTCTTTTTGATTCTTGTTTTCCTCTATCTAGCTTGTGTTAACTTCTGTGGAACTTCCCAGCTGTGGGTCTGCAAAAACTAGTATACGATCAGATGTTTCAGTGGCCTTGTCTATACGTTCCGTTCTCTCACTCGAGCCAAGCTAACAAAGGAAAACAACACATAGATCTACACTTTTTTCTAGCTGATCTATTCGCTTTTCTAGCTTTCCGTTCTTTCTCACTCGAGCTAAACTAACAAAGGAAAACAACACATAGATCTACACTTTTTTCTAGCTGATCTATTCGCTTTTCTAGCTTCTGGTTCCTTTTGTTCTCTTCCTCAGTCGCTGTGTCCATACAACTTTACACTTGATCATTTCATTACAATCTATATATTATGAGAACAACACTGTGGCCCGATCAAAACGGCTTTTGAATTTTGGCTTTAAGTTTTGGAAGTTGTAAGTTATTTTAAATACGATGGTTTTTTATCGTGTTTTTTTTCTTTACACTGTCTGTCTGTCTGTAGAGATATAAAGTGTTTTTAAATTTTTCTCCTTTTTTTCAATTTATTTCTAATTGAATGCTCTAGTTAAAAACTAATCGTAGCTACAGTATCTATTTTAATAAAAAACTAATAGTAATAGTTAATATGCACTAGCAAAAGCTAAAGCTATTTTGAACGGGCTTATATATACCAGCTGGCACCAGTTACACCTACATAGTATACGTATATTGCATGCACCGATGTACATACATGCTCTGTCTAATAAAATGTTTTCGTGTCACAGGTAGAAACTGCACCGCCCGTCGAGGCTCCCGCTGTTGAGGTCCCGGCCGCGGAGGCTCCCGCCGAGGTTGTCAAAGCCGAGGACGCACCTGCTGAGGCCGAGCCCGCCGCTGCCCAGGTTCCTGCCGCCGATGAGCCGGCGGTTAAAGAAGAGCCCCCGGTGGAGGTAAAGGCCCCGGAGGCTGAGCCAGAAGCGACCGAGCCACCGGCCGAGCCGACGGAGAAGAAGGAAGCCGCTGAGGAGCCCGCAGCCACCGAGCCGGTAGCGACTGAGCTGACGGAGGAAGCCAAGCCAGCCCAGCCGGAGGCGCCGGCAGAGGAGGCAGCTGCCGAGCCTGCTCCGGCCAAGGAGGAGGCGACGCCGGCCGCCGCCGCAGAGGAGGCGACGCCGGCCGCAGAGAGCGCATAGGTGCTCACCGGCGCAGTTAATACACGCAATGCTTCTGGTGTTGTTTTGCAGATTGGCTTGCTGAGCCGTAGACATGGGGCAATGTATACGGCCAGTATCTGTTTGCGGCCGTATCCGCGTGCCCTGCGTACTGCTGTAGCGGCGACTCGTACGTATGCGTACGTATGTACGCGCTAAGGGGCTTCCTACCGTAAGAATCTTATTGTGAGTGCTGTTGCGTTGTGGGTGTGCAAATTACTATTGAGTGGTGAAATGTACGTGTACTTTTCTTACTGTGCTTTTCCAGTAATGAGTTAGTACTATTATATTACTTACGTAAATTAATGGGTGTTGAAGTTTATCTGGATTTGATTTCTTGCTACTTGCATAATTGTCTTTGGCAGTTGATTCGTTTAGGTGTATCATGTTTCCTCTATTCGAATTTTACTTTTCTGATGATCTGGAGGGCTATGAATTTTCTTAGATTCATTTAATGTAACATCCAGCCGTTTTAGCTCAATGCATATAGGATAAGAAAAGACTTAGTGTTGTAAATAGTGCGGATTTAGCAAATATTTATTTTTAATTCCAGCAAAAATAATAAACACACAAGCATGACTCAAATGGCATAGAAATGACTTAATCAACATATAAACATATGAATCTTTTAAGTCATTGCAAAAAAAAACATATGTCCAATATAAATGCCATAGAAGAGTTCAAGACTAGCATAACCTCATGTATACAATTACATTGAAACGCTAATCTCAACAAAAACTTAACACATATGACGAGATTCAACATATTATTAACAAGTTGAATTTTATTTGTTGCTCTCAGAAGGCTGGTTGCACAAGACTTAATCTTGGCCATCTCCGCCATGACAAAATCTAATCTTGATTATATATGACAGCTATAGATTAGATCTTGGCCGCCGCCACTAGACTCGGTTGCCCCGGACAACACGGTCGAAGCTGCTCTGTGCCGCACGGGAGAAGCCGGCCAAACGTGCACGCGCATGCGCACGGGAACAGGAGGAGACGCAGTTTCCTCCCCTTATCTCCTCGTCCGGCCCACTGACAGGTGGGCCCCACCTCTTTTTCTCTCTTTTTTAAATTAAGAAATTACCGAAATGCCCCTTGTAAACAACACTTAGTAGCTAGCCTATCTACTGACATCAAGGCACCCACTCGTCTGCGCCTGAACTTAGGGAAAATAGCGGTAGTAATTCTGAACAGCAGAACTCTGTTAGCGGCAAGTGCACTTTCAAGTTGGTTATTAAGTCGACAAAACAAATATGTGAGGGCATCGATGAGCAGATTAGGCTGTGATCGTTTTGGCTTTAACTTTTAGCTTTCGGCTTATATTTCACTATTCATAAATTTCGTCTTTTTCTGAACTTTTGGCTTTTTGTTGAGTTTTTTTGCCGGTTCTTTTTTCCCGTATTTTTTGTATTATACGTAATGGGCTAACATATTTTTTATATTTTTTAATTTTTTAAATTTAATTATGCTAAATAAGCCTCTGTCAGCTACAGTATTTTTTCAACCAGCTACAGTGCTTTTCAGCCATAAGCCACAAAAAAAAAAAAGCCCAAATAGAAGGTGTGAAGCAGTATCATGCCACATTTACGTAGATATTTGAATCAGGACTCAGGAGATACAAAATATGGTTCTATTCAGATCATCGTTGCATGTTTTTCACGGATTAAGTGCGCTTATTGGTACCATCATGTAGACAGGTGATACTCATGAATAAACGACCATATGTGCAAACACAAATTTACAGGCTACGAAATAACACAATCAAACTACTATCTAAGCGAACGTTATGCTTCTACACCCTTTTTGGTCCAGTACTTATTTGTTCACTTGGCTAGTGCAACCAGGTGCAGATCTGTCAGCACTACTTGAAGAAAGCTATACTCAACATCGTGTTAACCGTTTCATTGTACGCCTTTTCAAGCTTGTATGTTAATTCTGGACTGCACGTAATGATACCGCATTTCTTACCAGAAGTGATAATTGGTCTTTAGGTGCCCGGTCATTATTTCTTCTGCTTCACTTCTCAGCCAAACAATTCATGACCACCTGCGCTGTAAATCTTTAAACCACTGATCACACACAAGTAAAGATCGGTCGGGAGAACAAGGTCCATAAGTGGTCTACCATGATCCTTGTGTGCGCAAGGCTTCAAAATGATGTGCTGACAAGGCCAAAGATGCTCATGCATTCCATATATTTACCAAGAACAAGCGAATGGGACCCCTAAGTCATAACAACACTAGAAGGCCATTTCCTGAGGAATTTTCATTGTTGTTTCATGTACCTATGACAGGAAAAATGGGTAAACCACATCAATACATCATGTTCCAGACAAGAGTGGAATAGAAGGCAAATGATCATTGCAAAGAATGAATCAAGCTGCTCACCCATTCTAGATGTTGTGCTGCAATGCCAGATGTGTTAGTTGCATATACGCCACCTAGGACCTCACCACAAGTAGAACACAACTTGAATGGCGGAAAATTAAACCACACATACTTAAAAGGAGCGAACATGCTCTTTCAAAAGAAAAGATGTGTTTTACCAATCAGCAAAATTCCTTAGAAACCGTCTCAAGGAACATTCCTGGGTGGACTGGCCGTGGCTTGCGCCCCGTTACACTTCCCTGATGTTCATGTAACCATGTGCAGTCAATAGTCTGGTTGATGCATGTTATGTGAGAATTTGTGAAGATAACAATTATCCAAGTTGTATCCAAAGCTTACCCTTCCAGATATCCCAGTTAGAGGCTCCAGTTCAGAATTTGATTCAGTAGCACTTTCAATGTTATCAGCATCTTCCCCTTTGCCATGCATAATATCCCTAACCATCCTCTGTTGTGAACTAGCATAATAAAGGGGTAATCATCTGTTGGAGAAAGGTCAGATGGCAATGACTTGAAGTCGAACAGTGCTAGGTGAAAAGAGTACCGACTGAGAGAGGAATAGATCTAGAATAGCTGGTCAAAGGAACGACTACAACTGGACTTTAGGGACTAGGGACTTATTTATTCATCCTTGCTTTCTTCATAATGGATACATACTATCCTTTTTATAGGGACAATCCTACTTGACTCATAAGAAATAATCTATAAAAAACTTATCTCTAACAATCTAATCTAATAATAATTTGCCTAACTAATAGATAATACCAAACACCTAATAGGTAGATTTCTAAATAACAAACCACGTCTAATACAAACGGCACTACAGTACTCGCGGTGAACAGTATAGCTACAATAACAACGCATGTAACATTACACCTCTCCCGGCGAGGTAGCTCGCCCTCGAGTTGCAGTGGTGGCCATCGTTGAAGACCTTCTATTCTTCGTTGTTAGTCTTCAACTTCTCCAAGAGAGATTGTGTGGTATCGAAAGCTATGATGAGCGGTTATGATACTAATTATTATGAACTAGCATAACAAGGGGGTAATCATCCGTCGGAAAGAGATCGGATGGCGATGACTTGAAATAGAACAGCGCTAGATGAAGAGGGCACTGATTGAGAGAGGAATAGATCTAGAATAGTTGGTTAAGAGAATGACCATAGCTGGACTTTAGGGACTAGGGACTTGTTTATTCATCTTTGTTTTCTTCATAATAGATACATACTATCCTTTTTATGGGAACAACCCGACTTAACTCCTAAGAAATAATATATAAGAAAACTTATCTCTAACAATCTAATCTAATAATAACCTGTCTAACTAATAGATAATACTAAACATCTAATAGATATATTTCTAAATAACAAATCATGTCTAATACAAGCGGCGCTACAGTACTCATGGTGAATAGTACCACTACAGTAACCACGCACGTAACATCCTCTCCAATGCTTTCCCAGGTTTGAGAGCAACCAGCTTGCTCAAGAAGTTCACCTGTTCATTCAGATAACATGGTATGCATTCAATAATAATGTATCATTGATTAATAGTGTTGTAAATTGTGCGGAATTAGAAAATATTCATTTTTAATTCAAGCATAATAGATACATATATATAAGCATGACACAAATGGCATAGAAATGACTTAATCAACACATAATCATATGAATCTTGTAAGTTACTGCAGAGAATACATATGCCCAATATAAATGCCATATAGGAGTTCAAGACTAGCATAACCTCATGTACACAAGTGCATAGAAATGCTACTCTCAACAAAGATTTAATATATATGGCCAGATTCAGCATATGATCAACAAATTGTGTTTTCTTAAGTGCTCTTAGAAGGCTAGTTGCACAAGATGTAATCTTGGCTATCTCCGCCATAACAAAATCTAATCTTGATTATATATGACAGTTATAGATTAGATCTTGAACTAAAATTAAATCTTGCTACTACCAAAGACTAACATATCAAGAAAACAGTTTGCTGGATAGTACAAAAATATCCTTAAAATCAATCTTCCATTCATACAAAGAGAATTCTATTGATTCGGCAGAGATCAGAAAAGATCAAAGCTAACTACGGCACAGACCTAATACAGAGATCTCAAGAAATGAACATCAAACTCAATGATCAGTAAAATAACAGATTTAACTGAAAGCTTAAGACCAATCTACCATCACATTCATATATAATCTCAGTATTACATCATTTCATCATAGAGCAATCAGCCCACAGCAATCTTCTTTGCAAATTTCCTGCTAATGAGACTCACTGATATTTGAGGTATATCATGAAATTGCAAAGAATAAATAGCCAGTATACTCATAGTAGTGGTGATACTCAAAATCACCGTAAAGAAATCAAAAGAGGCAAGGCACGCTCACGGTGCTGTCCCAGAAAACCTAGCACCCCTCTGTGCTGTCGTAGAAGAAGAGTGTGGTAGACGGAGATACAATGCCCACTCCAACCTCGGGTAGTCGATGCTGGAGACGAAGGTCGGGGTGATGCCACATAAGACCAACGAGTGCTCCGGCCGAAAACGCTCGTGAACACCAAGAACAAGTCACAAATCTCCCACAAAACTCAGCACAAGTCTGAGCCAAATCAACCTCTAGAGGTAAACCCCACACCTTTTCTCTCGACCAAATCCAAGAAAAGGCTCAAGGAAACCGCACAGGAAAAACCCTAGATCGATGATTTGCGCTCCTCAGCCGACGGCGACAGGAGAAAACCCAATCGGCGGCTCTCAAGACTCAAAATCGAAGAACCACTGAGAGAGATTTGATATCGGAGAGTGGAGAACTTACTATTACATTCGGTCACCACAGAGAGGGGAGTCGCTATATATAGGGGAGTGAGGCGGAGGCCGGTGGGCTGCAGCCACGGCTGGTGCCGAAGTGCCCGCGCTGGTGACGCCTCCATCGCTGCCGCCACCAGACTCGGTTGCCCTGGACGACGCGGACGATGCCGCTCCACCCGCATGTGAGAAGACAGGCGGACGCAAACGCGCACGTGCACGGGAATGGGAGGAGACGCAATCTCCTCCCCTTATCTCCTCGACCGGCCCACTGATAGGTGGGCCCCACCTCTCCCTTTCTTTTCTTCTTTTCAATTGGAAAATTACCAAAATGCCTTCACAGAAACCAACAATCCCCACCAATTTATCAATTGATAAAAGATATTCAACGTCTTGTTTAATATACAGCTGTTCGACGATGGGTACTTTGCGAGTTTGAACTCAAAGCCTAGCGACAAGGACTACGACTATGGACAGACAAAGGAAGACTTCGCCTTGATCCAATGACTTGGTGTGAGAATTTTCGTCCAAGTCATATTCTATACTGGGCGTCGTGCTCTTTCCCTCTCGGGTTGGGATGTTACGGTCATGTCCCTGTATCTAGTTCATGAGTGCTTAAGAAAGTATACCCTTATTTTTCTTTGAATGAGGCCTCACAATCACACTCACGTAGGTGAATTCTTCTAGGAATCCTGTAGGATGATTGCTGAAGTCATGTAGACATCGAATTCATTAAGAACCAATGCTCAACCGTCCATACAGAAGTGATCGGCTGGAGTATGAAACAACATATTTACATGCGTTTCAAGATGGCAAGGATCAAGATGGCTCTAACCAATCATACGTGCATGTGTACGTACATAGTACGTATACCTAAGGGAGTATTTGTTACATGCACTTAGGTAGTATGTTAGTACATGTACTTCGGTAGTATGTGTACCTTGAGAGTATGTTAGTACGAATGTACTTAGGGAGTATTTTTTACATGTGCTTAGCTAGTATGTTAGTACATGTATTTTGGTAGTATGTATACCTCGAGAGTATGTTAGTATGATGTACTTAGGGAGTATTTGTTACATGTACTTAGGTAGTATGTATATCTCAAGAGAATGTTAGTACGAATGTACTTAGGGAGTATGTTGATGGCTCTCGTCCATATGCATCAATTTGTTATTAATTCTCCGCCCTTGCAAATTAGACAACCTAATCACACGATGGACATCTATGTCTTTGTATGTTCGTCATGAAAGAGGCTATGCAGATTTGCCAAGAATTAAAAACAAGTATGGCCACGACTCACGATGAAAAGGGTATATTACAAGAGATCAAAGAAGTATAATACAAATGCTTAGTATATACACACAAGAGAAACAAAACTACACCGCAGATACTTAAAAAGAGAAGCACACTCACCAGGAAATAGGATATACACAAAAGAAAGTATTTGAAAAGAGTATGGTCAACCTGCACACATTCAAACCGAGAGATCCATGATTATAGGAGTTGTTCACTACGGGTCAGATTCCAAAATATAATCGGATGGCATACGCTTCAAATAACTAATAAGGCCGCATGTATCTTAGAGCAGAGCAAGCGGTGGATCTAACAGGAGTAACTACACCTACGAGTAATTAGTATTTTTCCTCTCTCTCTATATGCACGTGTATATGGTAGCTAATCAGGATTGCTTCCAAACAGCTGCTCCTTAATTCATTCGGGATTAATTGGCCCATTCAAAATGACGGTTAGCTTTGCCTTAACGGGTTGTCTTTGTTTTACTTGTTTCTTTAGCCACCAGATGAATCACAATCTTCGAGTATGGATGGACGATAGATCAGAAGGGAGCCTAGGCACCAAGGTGCAGCTTGTAATTTCTCTCTCTCTCTCTCTATACATACACACACACACACACACACACATATTCAGTACCCACGCATAGAATAAGCGCGCTGCCGTGGTGAAACATGCATGCATGCAACAGAGAAGAGAATAAGTACTGTTGACATGTGAATTTTTATCTTATTTACAAGTTAAAAAATAAAATAAAATAACTCTTTCATGGAAAGTCCAATGTGCGATCTGTTTGTGCCATTTTGTTCGAAATTACGAGCTTAAAAAACAAAATCCATGTTGAATATGTTTTGACACTGCGAAATTTATTTTTTTACTGTAAGTCACAAGTAACTTTGGTGTTAATATCAAATAACCGGTACAGAAAATTACTACCGTGTGTGAGTAAAGTTACTGCCAAACACATGTAGATTTGCTGTTAGTTGTAACACTATAAAACTGGCAGTAAGTCTACATGTATTTAAGAGTAACTTCACTTACGCATGACAGGAACATTATATATCCATACGAGTTATTTGCTATTGACAACAAAGTTATTTACTATTGGAAGAAAAGTTACTAGCTTTTGATAATAAAGTTACTGGTTATTGACAACAAAGTTATTTTTGATTGGTAGTAAAAATGACACAAATTTCGCAGTGTCGAAACATATTCAACATGGATCTTGTTTTGTTAAGCTCGTAATTTCGAACATAATTATGCAAACGGATCGTAGATTGAACTTTTGGTGAAAATTATTTTATTTTTTAACTTGTAAAAAAAGAAAAAAATCACAAGTCAGAAACACTTATTCTCTTCTCTCTTCTGCTGCATGGATGCATGTGTCAGACCGTAATCATCCAACACAAGAGACTACCACACTAGGAAGCCAGGTAGCACGCGCAGCTAATAACCCACGCGTAGCATGCGTGCACGCGCTCGTATGTGTATATATAGATACATGGCTGCGCTATTCTGCACTTGCATGCGACGGAAAGTTACTGTTGTGCGTGAGTGAAGTTACTGTCAAATACATGTAGAGTTACTGCCTGTTGTGTAGTGTTACAATTGAAAGTAACTATACATATGTTTGACTAGGGGTGCAAACGGGTCGGGTTAATCCCGACCGATCCGGCACCGAATCCGATTGGTACCGAATTCGGAGAAAAAATATAGGTTAGGATATGGTAACAGCAATATCCGTCCGAATCCGATACGTCTTCAAATTTGATTTCAGGTTAGTGCTACTATTTGACGTTTCATTTTCTTTTGCAATGGTAAAATAAAATCTTCCACATCAGCTATTAAGTAGTAACATCAAGTTCTTAACAGTACGTCCTCCTACTCCATTTGCTGTACTGCATGCATTCCTTACAAATGGGTTAATCCCGACCGATCCGACACCGAATCCGATTGGTACCGAATCCGGAGAAAAAAATATGGGTTAGGATATGGTAACAACAATATTCGTCCGAATCCGACCCGTTTGCACCCCTATGTTTGACAGTAACTTCACTCGTACACGACAGTAACTTTCTAGCATGAATTTTACACCTGTGCGCATAATAGTAATTATATATATACACACCGACATAATTATCAATCATTTATCCATTGGTAACTGACATATTTAACCAGCCATTTACCCGTTGATAACTGCCTATCATCAACACCTAATAAAGCATCAAATTCAAACAGAGAGAGATGCATGGATCAGCAAAAATAAGGTGTACTTGGTCAAGTGGCACGTCACGTCACGGCATATTTGCGCGTCACAAGTCACACGATTTTCCATGTGAAAATATAGGAATACGCATGCACATGTGTACACGTGTGTGAATTTAGTCAAAACACTCATGCTATCCCTAGCTATGTGTCACATGTTTCAAAGAGTGTCAATGGCTCCACCTTGTAAATTAATCTCCTCCATTTTACCTTAGCAATATAGTATTAAACCATACATTCTTTAGAATTGTAGAAAATAAGCATCATTTATATAGGCCTATTTCTAACACAATACCCATAGGTATGCCTAAACCCAATTGGATATACCGGATTGTCATTGAGTATGGATAATATGAGGCCAAATGGGTATATATATTCCCGTAATAGCAAAGATCTCCGTAGCGCAATGCAGCAACCCAAATAGCGTAAATCAATAGTGCAGGCAAATAGGTTATACGCAAGAGTATCATCTAGCAACCGCAGGTGGCGGGGCAAAAATCAGACACTTGGTACCAGCATATATATCATTTTTTTATTAATATTACATAAATATACCATCGCTTATAAATTTACAGAAATAATCTATTACCACCATTCCAGATGGCGACAAATCTCCATCGCTATTTCAATTGGCGATAATCCTATATAGAGTCCTGCGCCAGCGTGCAGGTCTCTGTCGCCATTTCTCAGTTGGTCGACAGAGGATGCGGGGGTCTCTGTCGTTATTTCAATTGATGATTGATCTCTGTGTCGCCAATTGAAATAGAGATAGAATCCATGACGCCGATATGGCACTGTAACATCCCCAAAATTTGGTTGTTCAAAAATATGGAGTTTTTTTTATATTTCTTGTATTTTGTTGGCGTTCAAAATTTCTATTCAATAATTATTTGAAATCTTTTTGAGTTTTATGGCGTGCAAATTAATAACCAAAAGTAATCCCAAGTGCAAATCCTGATTATGTAAATACTGGAAGTTATGGAAATAATTTAATACAAGGAAATTACAAATTTTAAACTAATTTTTAAATTACATCTAAATCCAAAACCAAATTTTGGAATTTAAACTCGAACCAAGAAGCAAACACTTACATCTAAATAATTGAACTGGAAATTTCAATTTTAAATTTTAAAATTTTGCAAAACTCCAAGAATCAAAGAATCCTAATGAAAATTTAAAATTTAAATTAAAAGTCTAACTTCCAAAATTCTGTTTAAACCTTTTTCCTCCTTTTTCTTCATTTTCTCCCCTCTCTTTCTCTTACAAGTGGGCCAATCCCTTTTTCTCTCTCTCCCTCTTCTCCCCCTCTTTGCCCGTGGGCCCCTTCCCTGTTCCCTCTCTCTGCCGAGCGCCCTGCCTCCTCCCTCCTTTCTTTCTTTTCCTCCCCGCCTCCCTCCCTTTTTTCCTTCTCCCTCTTCGCTCTGCTCCGCACTTGCCTCGCTTCCCCGTGGCAGTCATGCACTGCGCCGCTCTTTGCTATGCGCCGCACATGCCCCGTCACCGTCTCATGTCGCCATCGCCCTGTGCCTCCGTCGCGTCACCTCACTATGCGCCTCGCCCGCCTCCGTCGCACGACCCTGCCGCCCACGGTTTCTCCCACCACCGCCCACAGTGTCTATCACCGTTGCCACCGCAGTCCCTCTCCGCTGCTACAAGTAGCCCTGCCGCCCCATTGCTTCCCCTGGCTCCTCCCCTTTTCATCCCCTATTTCTTCTCTCATTTTCGCCCAAGAGCCCGCCACCACTGCCTCCTTGCCGTTCTAGCACCTCGGTGCATTCCCCGCCAATCCGGCCGCGTCACGGCGTATACCCGCTCCCCCTCTACTCTCTTTCCAAATTAATTGGAGTTTCGTGCACTGGAGCTCGCACATTACCTTCTTCCCCACGTCCGGCTGAAAAGCGCAGCCGCAACTGCCACATCTTCACCGGAAGAGCTCCGGCCAATTCCTCTCGGGAGGAGCACTCTTGCAGCCCCTCTTAGCTCCCCGCACGGTCAATTTGAACTCCCACCCACTCTAGCTCACCGGCACCGTCGACCCTCGGGCACCACCGCAGGCTCACGTTGCCGGAGCTGCTCACCGCACCTCCACATCTGCAGCCAGCTCGGTAAGGCTCACTGCTACTCTCTCTCGCTCATGCTCCTGTTAATTTTATTCCCCATCCTCTCCGGCGTCGTCGCCCCATGGCCACCTCGCTGCCGGCCGCTCTGGGCTGCCGCCTGCCCGCCTTGCCGCCGCTTCGGCCACCGCATCGCCACCCATAGTTTCCTCCTGCTCCGAGCAACCCATTTTACCGGTTACGCCAGCCTCCCCGGCCACCGCCTGCCACCGGCAATGCCCAACGCCAGCACTGAGCGCCGCCGGGGTACTTTATTTTGGGCTCTACTGTGCACTTGCTTCTTCTAATAAAATACCCCCTTTGATTCAAAAGCGGGCCACTGCCTAGTTGGTCACCAGCGTGTGCCTAACACTCACACAGCCGAGGTCCTGAGAATTTTTATTCCATTTTTTGTAAGCCATTTCAATTAATAAAATTCAAGGAAAATTAGAGAACAATTTAGAGAAGCTAATAAAATTTAACTAGGATGTAAATGAGTTTATTTAAGACTTAAATTTGGGTTAGTTCATATATTATTAATTAATATGGTTTGAATAATTATCTAAAAGACTAATTATGAAATAAAGACATAGATGAAGAAAAACAACTTTGGTTAAATGTTCAAATTATAATTAAAATATATGCCCTAACATACCATCATTAAAACAAATCTCCTTGGTAGATTTAATTAATAACTATATTAAAATATGAACCCGAATAACAAGCCTTGCTAGATAAATAAATTTAAATTAAAATAAAGCTAAGCCTAATAATAATTGAAGTATGAACAAAATGATCATGTGCCATAAATTAAATCTTAATGTTAGATTTAGTAAATAATAATATTGAGCATGATTGAATATAGCAAGCTAGGGCCCGTATAAATAGATCCTAATTCAAATTAAACTAAGCCTAGTGATAACTAAGGATACATAAAATATTGTACCACAAAATGCTATAAAACTGGACCCTAAGATTAATTCGGTAAGCTAAAAATTATATACATCACTTATATATAACATATGCCCTGAATACTAGCGCTCGACAAAATAATACCCAGCTAGACTTGTACACCGACTCATAGGTCTAACCTGTCTCATGAAACTTCCTTGATAAATATAAAAATAATAAAAGAGGTTATTAATAAAAAGATCGAGTCATCGTATTCTACCACCGACTTTGCCCCAAATCACCTGAATCACCCATTAACTCATAATAAAGTTAAATTGAGTTTATTTGGATTTATTGGGATCTTTTGAGTTATTTTCATTTATTTGGATTCAGTTATTTAGCGCGTAACTAGAATTGGAATCCTGAAGAATCATTAGATCAAGCGAGAACAAGATTTAGACAAAGACGAAAACCATCAAATAAGAAAGCTATGAGTGAGCTCAAGACCGCGGTAAACCGCGCCAGGCGAGTCAATACTTCGATTATGTTGAACCTACATTTTCTGCAAATTACTTTTGTTTAAATTATTAGATTACATGCCGTTATTTTATGTGCAAATTTATGTTCGATTTCAAGTTGCTAGTTATATACCTATTAATGATCTTGTTAGTATTACTCTCATTTGAAACCCTTGATTATCTGAGCCTTGTCATCTTAGTGAAAACTATAATATTATAGCTTTCAAAAATAAGTCTATGGTATATCGCCCTGCTTAGTATTGCTTAGATATCCGAGGGTACCAAAAGTGCCCCAAGCATCACTTTATTAAAGAGAAACTGGTTTGGGCAGTCATGGTGGTAATGACTGGTATATGTTGGAATGATTATTTTATGCTCCCAAGAACCCTAAATTGTTTATCTATCTGGGCGGATGGCTCGGGGGTATGGTGCAGCAGTGCACGAGAGTGTGGTTAGTGGTAGAACAGCCTAGATAACCCTAAGAACTGAATCTTGTCATGACCTCCTGTGTAAAACAAGTACAACTACAAGTCTGTAAATTACAACTTGGCTTAGTAGATTTACCGGACCCCGAAAGTCATCATCATAAGTGGAGGAGGTAAGGTAGTGCAAGTGGCTGGTCCGCGGATGGCTTGAATGAGACACTTGTAGAGGATGAAGTTTTCTGTGGCGTGCTAGTAGTGTGGGTAGCCAGCTACTAGCCGTTCAGAAGAAGAATATCCTACACAACCTATGGGACCTGCCGCAAGCGGGCCAAGCCCATAGGGGTGAGATGATGGAAGGGGCAAAATATTTGAACGGTTATTGTGATGGTTCACTCAACCGCACGACTAAGAAATCGTGTGGGGCAACGGGCGAACTGTCTCTTGTGGGTAAAGTGTGCAAACTCTGCAAAGTCAAAACTGTTCGAATAGCCATACCCACGGTCATGGGCGGACAAGGGAACTTAACCAGATATAGTTCTATTTCAAAAACAACTTGGTGGGTGGAATTGGAAAAGTGGAGGGCAATGGAAAGCCCTGATTTGTGTTGCCCTGGGTGTCGTCCCAGTGATAATGTAAGCGGCTATAACACTGAAAAGTTAGCATATGGTGCAGAAACCATGTAACGGTGGATGGAATCTGGATCGCTATTACTACTGCATTCTTTCACATACTATGTTTTAGTTCAAACTGCTAGGTCTCAAAAAATTTCTATGTACCGCATTTTAAATGCAATTTGTGGAAATTAAATAACCCGAGCCTTTATTTGATAAGCCATGCATATTACCTAACCATGAGGATGAAGAAGACGATGATGTCAAGAACTAGGTCGCGAACCCTCAGTTGGCTGCCTATGGGCACGTCCTGAGGGTCCCACCTGTGTGCTTCGTTTTTTCGCTGCTGCCATTTAATGATTTCGGCCTGATCAGCCCGTGAGTAAGTCTACTAATATATTTATACTTCCGCATGATATGTATTTTGATGACCAGTACTGTATCTGTGAACACTATCTACTGATCCAGAGAATAGTGCTAGGGCTGTGCAGTTTCAAACCGAACCGAAAAAACCGTTCCAAAAAAACCGAACCGAACCGGTCAACTCGGTTTGACCGGTTTTCGGTTCGGTAGCTAGAAAACTGGCATTTCTTCGATTCGGTTTTTTCGGTAAAAACCGAGGAAAAACCGATTTTCCCAAAAAAACCGAACCATCTCAGTCTCACATCTGCGGCTCAGCTCTGCGCGTGCGCTCTGCGGTCTCAGTCTCGGCCCGACAGGCCCACGCATGGTCGCATGCGGCAGAGGGCAGACCGATCAACCCTAGCTGCATCAGCGATTCAGCACAACCACACACCGACGCCCCTCGGCGGCCTCGCCTCGCCTCGCCAGTCGCCAGATTTAGATCCGCTGCCGCCTCGCCGCTCGGCTCACCAGATCCGCTGCGCTGCCGGTGTTCCCCCCAGTCCCAGGCTCCGCCTCCGCCTCCTTCGGTGCTCCACTGCTCCGCGCCTCCGCCTCCGCGCCTCCGCCAGACCGCCACCTCCGGTGCTCCGCGGTGCGCCTCCGCCAGACCGCCGCCTCCACTGCTCCGCGCCTCCGCCAGATCGCCACCTCCGGTGCTCCGTGGCGCGCCTCCGCCGGACCTCCACCTCCGGTGCTCCGCGCCTCTGCCACCTCCGCGCCTCCGCCAGACCGCCACCTCCGGTGCTCCGCGGCGCGCCTCCGCCAGACCGCCACCTCCGGTTCTCCGCGGCGCGCCTCCGCCAGACCGCCACCTCCGGTTCTCCGCGGCGCGCCTCCGCCATACCGCCACCTCCGGTGCTCTGCGGCGCGCCTCCGCCAGACCGCCATCTCCGGTGCTCCGCCACCTCCGGCCTGTTTTGTTCACACCTGCAGGACTGTTGTTCCATGGTTTTTATTTGGCTTTCGCCTACTGATCACAATGAGACTAATAATGGCTACTAATCCAATTTCTTATATTTTGTTGAATGCAGCCTGCAGTTGATGGTATAAACTAAGATTTTCAAAAGATTTGATCATGAATTGCGATCATTCTGCATTCTGATCAGGTCTGCCATGTTTTCACCTCCTTCCTATTTCAGTGACGACGTATTCCTACATTCATTTTATTTGGTTGATTCAGTTTTCCTCATGTGTGATTGTGTGCTAATTATTTGTGCTCAAATCTAATATGTTCAACTCTAATATGTGCAAGTATTCTCTGAAATTGATGCTCAAATCTGTCATGTATTCAGATTTATCATGCCTTTATCTTCAGGGCTATATGATTACATTCTTTAATTTTTTTCAGATTTGCAATGCACTTTTCTTTAGGACTGACAATAGAGCAGCATGGCTGTAAAGTACATGGATATCTTACAAGGCTTTATATTTGTTGAAGTGTAAAGACCTGAACATCCGATTAAGGCATCCATAGAGTTCATCTTCACAAAGAGTCAAAGAGTGTGAGACTCCATAGAGTTCATCTTCCCAAAGAGTCAAAGAGTGTGAGACTGTGACCGTGACTGTGAGAGACTGAGAGTGTGAGGCGTGTGCGGTGTGTTGTTACTATAGAATGGAGAATTGGAGTCTTAGGGATGAGATTAATATTTAGCAATTCACGCAAACTTTGGTAAAATTGGTATTAACCGATACCGAACCGAAATAAAATGGTATTTACCGATACCACACCGTATTCTAGAAAATACCGTATTTACCGAAATACTAAAACCGTATTTACCGATCAAACCGTATTTACCGAACCGTATAAACCGAAAAAACCGAACGAACAGTCCAAAATAGTGCGGTGGAATCACAGAGGATTTCAGATTGTAAAATCTGAGTCCTACAGGCACTCCGTCATCCATTCGTTCGACGACGACAGAACTTCTGCCCCATCTGAAATAGTGACCTCTATCGGTAATTCAAATAGCGATAGAGACTCTTTCGTCATTTCAATTGATGACAGAATTATTTTTGTAATTTTTGAAATGGTGGTATATTTTTATAATATTAGTAAAAATGTATTATTTAAAAATTCCATATATATCAACCACTGGGTAGTAGGTACTAGGGAGGATGCGATCACGAGAAGCAAAGGGGGAGTCTACCGAACAGTTCACAGATGAAAAAGGACAGCAGACCGACGAAGCATTACTGAAATAAGTGAGCATACAAATAGACTAGCAACATAACAAAGAGGTCAACTACGTCAAACGACATTGTCTTGCACGAACAAGCAGATCAGTTTCTTAGCTAACTAGTTGAATGTCCGTACATTGCTACGAATTTTTAAAATTTATCATACTATATGTTTTAAAACTCACAGATAGTACAAATTGTTAGAATATGCATACAAACATGTTCTAAAAGTTTTTAAATCCGTTAAGTAATTCAGAAGCCGTCGATCACACCTCGTGGTCATAAGTCGAAAGACATCGACCACACCTCGTGGTCGTAGGTCGGAGCCCTCGAGCACACCTCGTTGTCGTAAGTCGGAAGTCATCGACCATCGCACGTGGTCGTAGGTCGGGAGCAGTCAACCATCGCCGGTGATCGTAAGTTGGCAGCGATCGACGATCGATCGTGGTCATAAATCGAGAGTCTTTGACAATGGCTCATGGTCGTACATCAGAAGCCGACGACCATCATTCGTGGTTGTAAGTTGAAAGCCATCGAGGATACCTTGTGGTCGTAAGTCGAAACACATCGACCAGCGCTCGTAGTCGTAAGTCAGAAGACATTGACCACACCTCGTGGTCGTAAGTCGAAATACATTGACCAGTGTTCATGGTCGTAAATTAGAAGCCGTCAATCACACCTCATGGTAATAAGTTAGAAACCGTCGACCATCGCGCGTGATCGTAGGTCAGGAGCGGTCGACTATCGCTAGTGGTCGTACGTTGGCAGGCCTCGGGTGCGCTTGTGCCCTGTTACCCGACTGTCG
The DNA here is from genome assembly GCA_017311315.1 of Dendrocalamus latiflorus. Taxonomy (NCBI): domain Eukaryota; kingdom Viridiplantae; phylum Streptophyta; class Magnoliopsida; order Poales; family Poaceae; genus Dendrocalamus; species Dendrocalamus latiflorus. Next base: position 11,936,475 of record CM029616.1, on the reverse strand, counting down.
GCGCCAGCTTGCTCAACCTCGACTTCGACCACGCCCAGATTTCGACCACTGTCCCCTTTGACTTCGACCACTGCCCCCTTTGACTTTAACCATTGCCCCTTTTGACTTCGACCACGACCCTTCGACGTTGATCACTTCCCCCTTCGACCACGACCCCCTTCGACCATGATGTCGAGGAGGAGATGTTGCACAAGGGATCGACAGAGAAGGAGGCGGCGGTTGCAGGAGGTGGTGGTGGGAAGGTGGCGATGGGCAAATGGGGAGAGGAGGCGGTGTGCAAATATGTTGGGGAGGCGGCGGCGAGGGGGTGCGACACTGCTAGGGAAGTTGGGGGCTGTGACCAGATGCTGTCGTACGGGAAAAGAATTGGTGGCGGCGCTGAGGTGGAGGCTCAGCACGAGGGTTCGGAAGAGAGGAGGCGGCGGTTGCGGGAGGTGGAGTGGTTGCGGGAGGCGGAGGATGTGTGGGAAGAGAAAAGGAGGAGCGCAGCCCACACATCGACCCGACCTTTTCTACGAGGAGCGGAAGAACTACCTACATACGAATTTGGACAGCTGATTTTTGATCGGACAACTGAGAAGAGAGAAGAAAGATCGGACCAACGACCACCACCTCATGTTTTTATAATAGTAAAAATATTACAAATTCAGAACTGAACAAACACTACTAGCTCTGGTTAAAAACATAATAAGGGTAGAATAGCTGAAAGCAAGTTCTCCATAAGCAATAGATTAAGCACTATGCTCAAATGACTAAGTGGCACCACTAATAAGAGTAACATTCGAAGTGCTGGACTAATAACTGGAGGCAATTGAGCAATTCTATCTGAACTAACAAATGGAGGCCATTAAACAGGTAATTTTTGAACCAATGCATAACTGGTCATCTTTCAAGTCTGCGGCTAAGCTAAATAATATGAGTAGAGCACTTGAAGCTAGAGGTATACTGGAAACTGCTATGTGAACTGAACAACTATATTCAACGCAGCCAAGGAAATTATATTAAGACTGACATTGGGGTTGTATTAAAAGCTGCATTACATTTGCCTTAAGGATGCACTATCTACCTAGAAATATCTTAAATTAGGCCTCAAGGACAACTGAAGTAGCAGAAGAAAACTGCACACAGAGGTAAAACCTAGTGTAGCAACTATTAAACCATGGGAATGAAGTTCAGCATCTGATCAAGTATGTAACCATGCATAGAAGTGCATCAAACTCACTAATGGGACTGTCAGCTCAGCAGTACTACACATATCAATTAACCAAATATACAAACTGATTAAGTGTTCTGTCAAATAAACAGAACTTTAGCCTAACATATTTCTTTATTTCCACACAAACCGATTAATTTTTTTCTTCAATTATACCAAACAGGTGATCAAGCCTGACAAGCAGACTAACAGTGCCTTACTAAAATACATAGATTAGAATTGAATATAAAACCAAAAAATTCAAGTCACATTAACTAACCAACTACCGTACTGGCATGGATTATGATCTCCACCAGGCAAAGACAATGCTTTAGGTAATACATGATAATGAATACCATGACTTTTCTGCCTATAAATAACCGCATGCATTGCCTATGCACTCTATTCAACAAAAAATAACTCAACAAACTAGTTGTCATCACAAAGTGCTCAGTCCATTTTCAAAAACTACTGTAATACTAACTTTTTATGCCACACCTTTCTCTTTTGTTCTACATGTTTTAAGTATGTGGTGTTTAAAGTGCCAAGTTTCCAAATTTAAAATTGACACAAGATGATTTTATAATTCAAATAATAAATTAATAGCTAGTCATAATATCTGATATTTGATGTTATCTGTCAGTTGGCAAATCAATAAAAACTCAATAATAGCACTCATGTTGGTAGCATGGAATTTCATGAGAATGCCAGTTAGAACTCTGAAATTATTGGAAAGCTCCAATTTCAATACATGACATGGCCAGCAGATTTTGTTATTTGGCTATGTACATAATTTCTAACGAAAGAGGCTACTAGTGTAGGAATAAAACGTGAAACCTTAAAAATTAATGTTGTAGAATTACCATAATATCGGTTTACTACCGCAAGGCAATACAGATTAACTTGGTTAGCATTATCAATGTGATATATGAAAGGAAAACATAAAAGGCAGCAATAGCATTATCACCTTTCCAATTTTCCACTGGTTAGTAAAGAATTTCCTTTCCTTTATCATAATTCACACTGTTAGGTAGTGAAAACTGTTGCAAAGGAAGAAGCTTGTATTGCAAAGAGGCCCATAGGGCATATATAGTACATGAGACACACAAGGACCCAAACCATAGACAATAGGAAATGACTTAAATACCCTTAACACCTCTCTCAAATGCAACACCCTAGTCATCGTGGTGGCCGGTGGCCATGGAGGACAGGTCAACAAGGGAACAAGGGGCAGAAGAAACGGGCAATATGTGTATATGAGTGGCATTTTTGTTAACAATGTGACTTCGAAGTGAAACTTTGCAGTGGCATATCTCTGAAGTAATCACTTTGCAATGGCATAAATCTAAAATTCCTGTTGATATTTGACTATTTTTATAATTTCTAAGGAAAGCAGCTATTTACGTAGGAATGATATGTGAAACATTAAAACTTAATTCTGTAGAACTACTACAATATCGGTTTACTTTATTACTGCAGTGCAATATAGTCTTATTTGGGGCAATGTCTATATGAGTGGCATTTTTGTGAACAATGTGACTTTGAAGTGAAACTTTGCAGTGACATATCTCTGAAGTAGTTACTTTGCACAAAGGCATATATCTAAAATTCCAGTTGATATTTGACTATTTTTATAATTTCAAAGGAAAGAGGCTATTTGTGTAGGAATGCTATGTGAAACATTAAAACTTAATTCTGTAGAACTACTAAAATATCGGTTTACTTTAGTACTGCATAACAACTTAACTTAGTTTGCACTATCGATGTAATGAAAGAAAAGGTAGCAAAATAGAACATTTCCATCCCAATTTCCACTGGTTAGTATAGATTTTTCCCTTTCCTTTATCGTAGCTAGCATAGACCTTTAAAATTTCCCACAAGTTCAAAAAATTGCCCACAAAGTACATGCCACAAAATTGCACATAGAAGCATAATATAGCCAACCAAACCGGAACACCTCATATTATTATCATCAATTCATGATTTCAGAATATTTGGCGCTTGCAGATGACATGATTATGACCCCCAACAAATATGGCATCTAACAACAGCTTAACCAGAATTAACGCACACGGATCCGCAGATGCAAAGGTACAAATCTTATGGCATTAATTAATAATCGTACACAGGTGGGGCCTCCGTCGGCGGCGCCGGTGCCGCCTACTTCTTGCCGCCGCCGGCCTTATTCTTGTCCGTTGAGGTCTCGCCGCCTCCGCCAGCCGCGGCCTGCGCCGCCTTCTTGGCGGCCTTCTCCTCCAGCGCCTTCTTGTCCCTGCGCCAACAAAGATCCAGGAACCGGATCGGAGCCGTGTCAGACCGCGCAGCCAAGATTTGGCCGTGCCGGATCGAATCGGAGATCGTGGAAAGCGAGACGCACCTCTCGCGGCGCTGCTCTGGGGTGAGGCCGTCCTGCAGGCCCTTGGCGTTGGGCTTCCGCGCCTGCGCGCGCTCGCGGTCGCGGTCCCTCTGGTTGCCGCGTGCGCCCGCCGCCCACGAAGTCAAGGAAGAAACAGAGCAAGAAGAGCAGGAACAAAGAACACCACCACGCAAGAACAAACGACAGGGGCAAGAAGACAATAGCAAGAGGCGTACAGATCTAATTGAGATAGGGGAGGATATGAGTCATCCTTGCTGCTTCCTCGCCTTGCCCAGCCCCGCCCTGGCTTCCGCCGGAGAAACCTCGGCGACGACACGAAGGACTCTCTCTCTCTCTCTCTATATCTCTCTCTCTCTCTCTCTCTTCGGCGTCTCTTGTTTATGTAGGGAGAGTACCGCCGGCGGAAGGCGGTGGGGAATTTGCGGTAGGGAACGATTCTCCGTGAAGGAGACTGGCATGTAGGCCCAGACTGTTTCCGGCCCGAATGTCAGTGATGGGAGGATGTATGGTGCCGGTAGGTTCGGTTTCCGCTGCGCGAAGGTTCCATCGGCGCTTCACGCGTGACGGCTATCGGTCAGGCTGGCTTTGGCCTTTCGGCGGAACCAGATCCTGTATGCAAGGAAGTTTTACGCAGGGATGACGAAAACGGGTGGATACGGCTCCACGTAGACCTGCCAGCAACCCCTGAAAGGCGGCGCCCGAACACGACTAGGCTGAACAAGGACTACCCCGAGCTAGGGCTGTAAAAAAACTCGAGGCTCGCGAACTGCTTGAGTTTGGCTCGCTCTAGACTCGATTCGAGTTTGACTCGAGCTTCAAACGAGCCGAATTCGAGTTTCATCTTAAGCTCGCGAGCTTTAACGAGCCGAGCTCGAATAGCTCGCGAGCTTAAGATTTTTTTACCCTCCCCAATTCCCCACACCCCTCCCGCCTCTCCTCTCAAAATCCCCCAGCCCCCCACCCGGCCACCCCCACACCCCTCCCTCCTCTCCCCCAGTCCCACTCCCACCCGCCTCGGTGCCTCCGCCTGCCCGGCTGTCCCCCGCCGCCACCCCTCCTGCCCCCCGCGCCCCTCCTCGCCGCCCCCGCCCCTCCTCCTCGCCGCACCCAGGCCCCAGCCGCCACCGCCCCTCGTCGCCCCCGCCGCTGGCCACCCCCACTCTGTCCCGTCCCCCTCTTCGCCCTCCTCCTATCCCCCGCCGCCGGCCGCCGCCCCTCCTCGCCCCCCCGCCGCCGACCCCCTCTCCCGCCCCCCCGTCCCATTCCTCTCCGCCGTCGACCCTCCTTCCCCCGCCGACGCCCCTCCTTGCTCCCCCGCCGGCGCCCCCCGTCCCCTTCCTCTCCCTCGCTGCCCCCCCCGTGGCCCTGTCCCCCTCCTCGCCCCCCTTTCCCCTCCTCGCCCCCCGCCGCCTCTCCTCGCCCCCCGCCGCCACCCCTCGTGGCCTCGTCCCCCCCGGCGCCCCTCCTCTTCCCCGTCGCCACCCCTCCTCGACCCAGCCCGCCGCCGCAGCTCCTCGACCCGGCCCGCCGCCGCCCCTCGTGGCCTCGTCCCCCCCGGCGCCCCTCCTCTCCCCCGCCGCCGCTGCCCCTCCTCCCCCCTCGGCACCCCTCCTCTCCCTCGCCGGCGGCGCCCCTCCTCGACCCGGATGGTCGGATCCGGCAACTCGGCGCCTCGGCCATGGCTCTGCAACCGCAGGTAGTCCCTCCGAGACTCCCCACCGAACCTACACGAGCCGAGCTCGAGCGAGCTCGATTTTTGTCTGAGCCGAGCTCGAGCCCAGCTTGAAGTTTGATGTCGATCTCAGGCTCGCTCGAGCTCGGCTCGAGTTTCTACCGAGCTCGGCTCGAGTTTCTATCGAGCTCGAGCTTGCCAGGTCAAGCTCGCTCGAGCCTGGCTCGTTTACAGCCCTACCCCGAGCCATGAAATTATTTTCTTTTGGATATATTAGTTATGTACCTGTGCGTTACAACGAAACTTATTGAATGTATAAAGAATCGTGCTATAGAAGAGAGTTACTTTTATCGGTTGGAAAGTGAAGAATAGTGAAAAGTTAAAGAAATAGAGCGGTTGAAGAAGAATGGACGTGCAACCATCAACTCGTTCTTTTATAATAGTAAAGATATGGCACTATTGATCACCAGAATTCTAATTATAGCCCCTAAACAATAGGATTTCCATATCTAGCCCCCTCCTGACCGAATAATTTTTTTGGAGCTGACATGTGGCAGATCATGAGGTCCCCGACCGCACGACCACTGTTCACGTACTAATCGCGTGGTCGGGGACCGCACGACTACTGTTCATGTACTAATCCCGACATCATGACTACTATTCATCCGAGTCGTGTGGTCCCCGACCGCACGACTTGGCTGTGCACAGTGGCATTTTGGATTAACTGTTGTGTGAGTTTGTGTGGTTGTAATGAGGTTTAAATTTTGTATTTTTGTGTAGATAAGAGTTTATTTAGTTGTGCAAATTATTTGTATTTATAAATATTACGCATATTCATTTGTAGTTTATTTTGTTTGGAGTTAGCAGCAATTTTGTAATATAGTAGAGGAGGTGCAAAATATTATGAAAAACATTTTGAAAACTCGTTACGCAATGTAGATGATACATGTACGAAATGTTTTTTAGATTGTTATTTTTTCGAAATAGAATGACAGACAATATAGGTAGGCTGGTCCGTTTGCGATTTGATGGACCATGTGGAGGTGACCCCGAGTGTGTGATGAGTAATTGACATCGCTTTAGGAAAGTCGAGTTTGATTTGTGTGGTTCGGATCATGTCGTTGCGCGGTGCAATCGGCCTCGGTCGGACTTGGTCGAACTAGGTCGAATGTGCTTAAGTCGTTTATTTTTTTGTTTCGATCGGTTTGAGTTTTGAGTATTTCGTCTGATGCTAGTGTATGGTTACAATATGTCGAGCGGTGCTATGTGATTTGTTTCTTGTCTGTGATGCCTGCAGGACATCGAGGTGGAGTCGTGGCGAGGCACGAGATGACCGGACTAGGCACAGGTGGTGCTGAGGTCGGAGCGGTCAGGGTGTGCCGAAGACGGCGAGGACTCGAGGTGGCTGTGTGGCTTGGAAGGCAAGGAATGAGGAAGCTACCTGGAAGGTGCGCGAGGGGCGTTTTGGTGAATACGCAAAGTTGTACTAAAAGAAGTGGATTGCGCATAAAGCGCCATGAGTTGTTGAGAGCTAATGGGTAAAGTGGGTTGTAAACCCATTAGTGGAGGCTATAAATAGAGAGGGTGTTCTCTAGTAGCTTTCAAGAATTCAGCATGTATGAAATGAGAGTGCAGATTTTTGGGGAGATGGCTTGAGAGAGTGTGTGTGAGTTTGTCTCCTACATGTGTGCTATGAGTTCTTGAATCTCAAGCATGTATGGGGACTTAGTTAGGATGAGTTGAGAGAGATATGAGCTGAGAGCAATCCCTTGTAATCATGTATGTCTCCGTATCAATTTCATTATGAGAGATTTTCTTTTGAGTTGCTCTAGTGTTTGAGGTGCAGCAGTTTAATCTCTCATTTTATTTCTTTTTGGAGAGGAGTTCTTGTTGCATACTCATTCTTTTGGTAGTAGCTCTTCTCTGCAGCATGTGTTCTTTTTGGTTTGTCTATTTTACTCGTTAAAACTTCTTCTCTCCTTGGTTTAACTCAGTTTTCTGCAGCTCCTTTGGTCTGTGTTTTTCAGCTTGCTTTTGCTGCCTTTCAGTCTATTTCTAGTCTTGGCTGTTTACTGCTAGTATATGTTCTAGCCCAGTTGGTTGGCTCTCTCTCTCCAGTAAACAGATTTGTGAAGGAGTTCATTCACAGCACGTCTCACTACTGCACATTTCTGGTTCTAGTTACTTTCTTTTGCAATTTCTTTCTCTCTTTTTCGGTTTGGTCCAGAGCTGCCCTCTTTCTTCTCTGTCTTCTTGCCTTTTCTTTTTGTTTCCAGTTGTAGCTCTTTTCAGTGTTTATTGGCAGCCTCTTTTGTATCTTTTAAAGTTCTTTTCAGTTTTTCCTTTCGGTTATGCATGCAGAGTATGAGTGCAGTTTGGCAAATACATTGATCCTTGTCTCTCGGGTGTTCTTTTGTGCCAAACTGGGCAGCAAGCTGCAATAAACTGCATGCACTTGTTTCCTTCTTTTCTCAAGTCTTTTTATTTCTTTTTGGCTGCAGCATCAAGTGTGCTTTTATTTCCTTTTTTTTGGCTGCAGTTCACTCCATATTTCAGCAGCAAATTATGCATATATTGCTGTTCGGTCTGTCCCTATTTAGTCACTTCGGCAGATTTTATTTTCGGTCAGACTAATGCAGTTCTAAACTTCATTTGCTCCTTCTTTTAGCCGACCAGTACTTCATGTCATTTTAGAGTTTCGGCCAGAGTAGCAAAGCTTTTTTTTAGGTTGCTGTTTTGAATTTGTTTCTCTTCTGTCTTCATAGCTGCGGTAGCTATCGGAGCAGAGACTTGAGTAGAAACTCGGGGGCGAATTTGAAAACGGCACCATTCACCCCCCTCTGTTGCCATTTTCGAGCCAACACAATCGATTTTTCCTGTGCCGTTCGTCTCCATCGACCATTTAAGATGGCATTTTGTTGTCCGATTGAGTTGAAAAATTTACATAAGATTCTCACCTTAACTGCTAACATCACGTTCTCTAACCAGTTGAAAAATTGGTATCAGAGCCGGTTAGGTCTTCTCAAGAGATCTTAACCGGTCTCTAAGAGCCATGGCGACGGACAAGTATTGCACCAAGCCGCCCGTTTTTGATGACATCGATTACCCCTTCTGGAAGAGCCGAATGGAGACATACATCCAGGCTCAGGGGTATGCCATCTGGCGGAAGGTGAAGGTGCGATTTGTTGTTCCTACCGATGAGAACATCAACGCCGGGAATATGGCTGATGTTGAGGCGAACGCTAAGGCAAGGAACATCATAATCCAGGGGTTGAGCCGAAGCGAGTTTGATCGCATCTCTCATCTCACGTCGGCTTTCGACATCTAGGTGACCCTCGACGCATACCATGAGGGTGTTAGTGATATGCCCCTAGAGGCAACATGGAGATGTTATATATATCACATACTATGTTTATGATGCATTAGTTTGTTCCTTGAAATAGACAAAATCATTATTGATCAATGAGTATGTGACTTATTCATGAGACTCTTAATACCAAAATGTTGCTATTTCTAAATGATCCCTAATTATATATCATATGAGGAACAAATATGATTCAAAGATCAGCATATGTATTGATTGATGATCATGTCTCATGGATCATGGTATGGAGATACCAAATCAATAATATGAACATGTGTTAGTGAACATATGTTGGATAGACCCGCCATGAGACACTGTAGAGATTCCATGTGTCATCAGTTGGTCTCAAGTAGTGTTTATGTGGAATCCTTAGACTTGAGATCATCATGGTTCCCAACATGCGTAGTAGCTTATTTTGGGACTACTAAACACTACTCCGTAACTGGGTAGTCATAAAAGTAGTCTTTGGGTTTGCCATGAAACATGTAGTGGGATGTGAATGATCAAGATAGAATTTGCCCCTCCTTATGGGAGAGATATCTCTGGGCCCCTCAATGTAATGGATTATGAAAGTGCATGGCCATGCCAAGGTGATTGAGGAGTCAATCACAAGTTTATAATCCATCATGGAATCGAGAGAGTGATTGAGCTATTAAGAGGATGACACAGGTCTCGACTTGAACTTAATCTATATCGTGAGGCAAAGGGATTCGTACATGAGAACATTACAGGTTCAGCCGATATGATCTTTACGTATACTTTGGGGTTAATAAGTCTTACTAGAGGCCGCTATTAACAGGATGATCGGAAAGGCGTTTCCGGGTCGCGACCAAGTATACGTGAACCTACAGGGTCGCACACTTAACGGGTTGGAACACTAATTCGAATGTGGGCTCAATTCGGATAGAGATCCGGATAGACTCCTATTGGGCCTCGGTCCACGAGGCCCAAGTGAGGAGGTCTATATATATGGAGGCGGGGGGCTGAGGGGTGCAGGCTTCTGTTCCTCCCGAGCAAAACCCTAGCCGCCACCTCCTGAGCCAAACCCTAGCCGCTCGCGAGTGCTGGTACACTCGCGATCGGCGTTCCAGCCCCGGACGTGTGGATACCGGTGGAGGCGCTGCTCGTTGCGGCGTTGATCGGCATCAATAACCTACAGATTGGATCTGCTCGTGGTGTGGTTGATCGCGTGGAGTAGACGATCTGTTCGGGACGATCGGCTACTTCCACTACTACCTCGACGCGCGTGGTTGGATCGGCTTCTCCAACTCTTCTTCCGCTGCGTTGCGTGTCTAGTGGTAACGATCCATGATCCCTCCTTAGCATGATGTCCTGGTGTGCGCGGTAGAAATTTTTGTTTTCTGCTCTCGTAGCATACGCGTATTCCTACAGAGGGCACCACCCAGATCAAGACTGTCCGACAGGACCAATTCAAGCGAGATTACAACAAGTTTGAAATGCTCGCTGGTGAGTCCTTAGATGAGTGCTTTGCGCGCTTCCACAAGATCTTGAGCAACCTCCAAGCGGTCGGTCTCACATACCCCGACTCGGATAACGCTCGTCAGATGCTCGCGGCTCTCGATTTGCGGGTTTGGGAGATGAAGATGACTACCATCAAGGACACCACGGACCTCTCGACTTTGACTCTTGATGCGCTGTACTCGCGCCTCAAGACTCACGAGATTGACATTGTCTCTCGCAAGTCGAAGTCACAGTCGATAGCTCTAGTCACCGATCCCAGTTCGGCTTCAGGTCTTTCTTCTTCTGATTCGCTTTGTGGTTTCTCTCTCGCTGCTCTCTGTGACGTAACTGATGATCAGTTAGAGCAGCTTGAGGATGAGCAGCTGGCCCTCCTAGCTTGGAAGTTTTCCGATGCTTACAAGAGGAGGAGGGACAGAAAGAGAGGAGGACCTGTGATTTGCTTCGAGTGTGGTGGCCCCAACCACATTCGGGCAAACTGCCCCAAGCTGGAGAAGGCCAAGAACGACTACACCGACAAGAACCGCAACAAGAAGCCTCCAGCGCACCCTCAAGGCAAGAAGAAGTTCCGCGACTTTGGGAAGGCCAAGAAGCTCTTCCACCGCGTCCTCACCGCTTTCGACGACCTCGACCTCAGCGAGGTGGAGGGATAGAGCGACGACGACGGGACGGGTGACCAAGAACCCAAGAGCGGCGATGACTTCTTCGGCATGTGATTCATGGCCCTTGAGGGTGAACTGAGCGACAGTGAGCTGTACTCCGACTCGGACGAGGTATGCCCCACCTACGACCAGCTTAATCATGCTTTTCTTAAGCTAAGTGGATTTCATGCTAGAGCTAGGGCTAGGTGTACCGAGTTAGAGAAGGAAGTAGAGAGCTTGTCACGGGAGCTTACTTCACTTAGATCTGCTCCCTCCCGTGACGATTGTGATGTTTGTTCTGCTTTGCTGTATGACATAGAGAAACTAAGGACCTTACATGATAGTGTGTCCTCTGAGCTAGACATGATTAAGGTGGAGAATGTTAGTCTTCTTGCTGAGCTTGAGATGAGTAGAGTAGCACCTATTTCATCTGCTGTTGTTGAGACTACATCTTGCACCTCATGTGAGGTTAAGGACAATGCTTTTAGAGGTCTTTATACCATGTTGCTCGATCTGCCCGAGACTTGTGAAAACTGCAATAATTTGAAGATGAACCTAAAACGGGCAGATCATAAAATTGCTGAGTTGCATGCTTCTTTACTTGAGCTTGTTGTTTCTTGCACCAACTGTCCAAAATTGACGCTTGAGCTTGAGTCCGTTTCTAAGCAATTTCAAGAGATGGTTGATCGTGACAACAAACTAGCTCAGTTTGCGACTAAGGATCCTGTTAGCTCACCATGCATTAGTTGTGATAAACTAAAACTTGAACTCGTTGCTTTGAATGAACAATGTGTGAAGCTAACTAAGGACTTACTAGAGAAGCCATCAACTCATTGTGATGTGATTGCTGACGTGGGGAAGGAGAATCCCAAGGGTAAGGTTGAGACGCTTAGCAACGTGAACCAACCGGCTAGTAGTAGGACTGTCCCCTCAGAGTCGGCTGTGCGTGCACAAGCCATTCTTTCCTCTACTGTTGGTTCTTCATCTGCTCCCTTACCTTCTGCTACTCCTTCTTCCCCCTGCTCTCTTTGTACCTCTCTCTTTCGGGAGTGTCAGCATCTTATGAACACTCTCGAGAGATTTGTAGGCGGCAAGAAGAAGCTTAATCTTATTCTAGACCAATCCAAGATTTGCAGATTTAATCAGGGTCTAGGATATGATTTCTATGAGGACATGAGGAAGCATCCACCTGCCGTGCTAGACCCATAGCACCAGGTGTGATCGAGACTGAGCCCAGGACCAAGAAAGTCCAATTTAAGTCTGCGGGCTTTGTCCAAGGGATTTCTGACAGCAAGGTGATTCCCCTGCAGCTTCGGCCTCTCAGAAGGCGAAGCCTCACCGCGTTACTTCTACCTCTCAGAAGGTGAAGTACCACTGCACCTTCTGTCAGAAGGATGGACATCTGATCGATCGATGCTTTAGACGCGTCAAGATCGCGCGTAGAGACCGTGTTGAGTCTCTTAGGTGTATTCAGGGTCAGCCCCAGACCTTGAGTGCATCTAAGACCAACACGAGGTCTAGGGTTGTGTCAGGTGCTTCTGATGTGTTTGGGCAGCATCGAGGACTTGGTTTTTCTGAGTTTTCTGGTTTTCGTCCTCATGCTCCCTTTGGTCATGACTTCCGCCGTCCTGAGGGTAGATCTCGTTTCCCCCGTCGAGATGGCTACCCGCGGCGTGATCAGCGTGTTGCCGGTACTCCGACTCGCTCTCCCGTAGCAGTCGGACCTAGCAACAGCTTCAGGTCTGCTCACAGACCTTCTGTTTCTTTGAGCGACAGAGATCGTAGGGTAGTTAGAGGTCAGTCGTGCTTGACTACTTCTGCTGCTCGACGTGTTACTCAGTATTGGGTGCCAAAATCACTTTTGATTTACCCAGTACTTAGACTTTACTCTCTGTTTGACTCAGGTTCGCCGGGCAGGAAAGGGAAATGTTTGGCTTGTAGACTCCGGGTGTTCACGACACATGACCGGAGACTCCCGTTGGTTTTCTTCCCTTGCCTGTGCTCCAGGTGATGAGACGATCACCTTCGAAGACGCTTCATCTGGGCGCGTCATCGCCAAAGGTACAGTACGAGTTAATGATTTTTCATTTTGAAAGATGTTGCTTTGGTTAGTAAGCTGCAGTATAATTTGCTTTTCGTCTCTCAGCTTACCGATGACGGTTTCGAGGTGAGCTTTAAGAAAAACGCTTGCAAAATTCTTGATTCTTCGGGTAGTCTGGTTTGCGGTATTTCTCGTTTTGGGAGGATCTTTCGTGCTGATTTTTCTGAGTCTTCTGGTGATCCTCTCAGGTGTTTAGTTGCTTCTGAGTCCCGCGACCTTTCCTTCTGGCATAGGAGACTTGGTCATATTCGATTTGACCATTTGACCCGAGTTAGCGGCCACGACCTCATTCGTGGTTTGCCGAAACTCAAGATGGTCAAAGATCTAGTTTGTGCTCCTTGCCGGCACGGCAAGATGGTTGCCGCTTCTCACCCTCCGGTCACAGTGACTATGACCGATGCACCGGGACAGCTGCTTCACATGGACACAGTTGGACCAGCTCGAGTGCAGTCAGCGGGAGGGAAGTTGTATGTTCTTGTTGTGGTCGATGACTTCTCGAGGTATTCTTGGGTGTTTTTCTTGGCCTCGAAGGATGGGACGTTTACACATTTCTGAGGTCTTTTCAGTAGGCTTTCTGTTGAGCTCCCAGGTGCCTTACGAGCGATCCGCAGTGACAATGGCACAGAGTTCAAGAACTCCTACTTTGAGAGGTTCTGCGATGAGACAGGTGTAGAGTACCAGTTCTCTTCTCCGCACGTCCCACAACAAAATGGCGTCATGGAGAGGAAGAATCGAACCTTGGTCTAGATGGCCAGGACGATGCTCGATGACTACTCTACACCGCGGAAGTTTTGGGCTGAGGCTATAGCTACCGCGTGCCATGTCTCAAATCGAGTTTTTCTTCGGGCACACTTGCACCGCACTTCTTATGAGTTGAGATATGGGCGAAATCCCAGTATATCTCACTTTCGTGTGTTTGGTTGCAAGTGTTTTATTCTGAAGTCCGGGAACCTAGATAAGTTCGAGTCACGTTCTTGTGATGGTATCTTTCTAGGTTACTCGACTTCTTCGCGGGCTTATCGGGTTTGGAACTGCGAGTCTAGTAAAATGGTAGAGACCTGTGAGGTGACCTTTGACGAGGCCAGTCCAGGGAGTTGGCCCAATATCTCAGGTTCTTTAGAGCAGTCCGAGCCCATCTTTGTGGATGATGAGGACGATGGAGATGAAGGTTGTCTACCCGATCCAGTCCCTCATCCACCCCTTGAGGTGCCTTCCTCCACCGCACCTCGAGGTGATCAGCCCATGCCTTCTGCTTCTTCTGGAGCTAGTAGCTCTGTTCCTACCTCATCTGCACATGAGGTAGATGCCACTTGTTCATCTCATCCTGGACCTCCTCGGCATATCCAAAAAGCTCATCCTTCTGAGCAGATTATTGGAGACCTCTTTGAGCGTGTCACACACTCAAAGTCTGCCACGTCACTTTTCTGTCTCCATTCTGCCTTTGTTGCCTCCTTTGAGCCCAAAAACGTTTGTCATGCGCTATCTGACGAGTCTTGGGTCAATGCCATGCATGAGGAGCTTGAAAATTTCGAAAGAAACAAGGTCTGGTCGCTTGTTGAGCCCCCTCGAGGTCACAATGTCATTGGGACTAAGTGGGTGTTCAAGAACAAGCAGAATGAGGATGGGGTGGTTATTTGAAACAAGGCTAGACTGGTAGCTCAGGGCTTCTCTCAGGTTGAGGGTCTCGATTTCGAGGAGACCTTTGCCCCTGTAGCTAGACTTGAAGCCATTAGAATCCTGCTTGCCTTTGCAGTTTCTAAGGGTTTCAAGCTTTACTAGATGGACGTCAAGAGTGCCTTTCTCAATGGCTTTATTGAGGAAGAAGTCTATGTCTGACAGCCTCCAGGTTTCGAGAACCCCAATACCCAAATTATGTCTTCAAGCTTTCCAAAGTTTTGTATGGACTTAAGCAAGCCCCTAGAGCTTGGTATGAGAGGCTTAAGTTCTACTTGTTGAGTCATGGGTTTGAGATGGGTAAAGTAGACAAGTCCTTGTTCATCCGCCGGCATGGCACTAACCTTCTGCTCGTCCAGATTTATGTGGATGACATCATCTTTGGCAGCTCCTCGCATGCTCTCGTTTCCCAGTTTTCCGATGTCATGGGCTCGGAGTTTGAGATGAGCATGATGGGCGAGTTGAGCTTCTTCCTTGGCTTCCAAATTAAGCAGACTCAGGAGGGTACCTTCTTGCATCAGGGCAAGTACACTCGAGACCTCCTGAAGCGCTTTGATATGAGTGAAGGTAAGCTAGTGTCCACTCCTATGGCTACCTCAGTTTCACTCGATCCAGATGAGGACGGCGAGCCAGTTGATCAGAAGGAGTATCGTAGCATGATTGGCTCCCTCTTGTACCTGACTACCTCGAGACCGGACATACACTTTGTTGTGTGTCTTTATGCCTGGTTTCAGGCTTCTCCTCGCGTATCTCACCGCCAGGCCGTGAAGCGCATTCTTCGGTACCTTCGAGCTACCATTGACTATGGTCCTTGAGAGCCTACTCGGACGCAGACTTTGCCGGTTGTAGGATAGATAGGAAGAGCACTTCTGGCACCTGCCAATTCATTGGCACTTCTCTTGTTTTCTGGTTTTCGAGGAAGCAGTCCGGTGTTGCACAGTCCACCGCAGAGGCCGAGTACGTTGCTGCAGCCAGTTGCTGTAGCCAGGTGCTCTGGATGGTCTCGACCCTGCGGGACTTTGGGTTAGTTATCGACAGTGTTCCACTCTTTTGTGATAACACTTCTGCGATTAACATTGCTAAGAACCCAGTGCAGCACTCTCGGACCAAGCATATCGATATTCGTTATCACTTCCTTAGAGACCATGTAGAGAAGGGTGACATCGTGCTCCAGTTTGTGGAGAGTGACCGCCAGTTGGCTGATATCTTTACCAAGCCATTGGATAGCTCTAGGTTTTCAGCTCTGCGAGGAGAGCTTGGGGTGGTTTGCCCTTATGACTGTTGTGAGGGGGAGCTTTGTGATTTACTGCTTTATTTTACTGATATGCTCTTACTCCTATCTGTTGCATTGCATTCGGGGTGCATTGGGTTAGTCCTTCTAGCATAGGTTAGAGTGGTTCTCTTGCCTAGCTTAGACTTCTTGCTCTTATCTTGTGATTCTAGGATGCTGCGTATTAGCTGTCTTTCTTCTCTCTAGGTGGAGCTTACTCACTTCTTGTGGGTTCTAGTGAGGGTTGGGCCACCCTCGGGTAGACAGGGTACGTGTTTGCTCCCTAGGTTGTTAGTAGACCAGCTGATAGTCCCAGAGTCATATGGGGTAGATGAGAGTCAGTCTGAGCCATAGTATCCTCTATATCTTATCTATGCTTTAAGGACTGCCTTTTGTGTTTTTCTTGCCAGTCTCTCGCATTTATTGCTTTGGTTCAGGGGGAGTTCATTTGGGAGCTTCTAGAGCTTAATTTTGATATAACTCAACTTGAACTAAAAGTTGCATCACATGTTGAGGGGGAGCTGGATCTCTTGCATGTTATTCTGCATTGTAAATATCTACATTGAGCCTTGATTATTATCATTTCATGACATGTTTACATCGCGTTACATCCTGCCATGACTTGTGCTTCATTGCTAGATTGATCATGACTTCATATGTGTAGACTAGCTTTTGCTATGATGAATTAATTAGAATTGCTCAACTTGAATTAAAACTTGTCATGCTAGTTCTTGAGATTAGTCTTTCTTTAGTTATCCTTTTATGATTCATGCCATGTCAAATAGGCTGAGTTGAATCTTGAATCTTTATTGAACTTTAGATCGAGCTATGATAGTTCTTGATGATGCATAAGTTAGTACAATTATTTTCGAAAGCAAAAAGATCTCTTTTGTGCAAAAAAACTGATCTCACCAATTCTTTCTCATGAGACGGCTTGCCATTGCACTAGGCATGAACTCAGAGGGAGTTTTGGATGACCAAGATCATCTTCTTAAGATTTGTGCTTGGAGTGGTCGCATAAGGCTTGAGATCTAGCACATGACTAAACAAAAATCTTGGTTAGAAACAATTATGAGTTTTTCAAAGTAAAAATATGTCAGTTGTGCTCAATTTGCTAAAATTTCAAAGGTTGCAAGTACTGAAACAAATGTTTCACTCTTGAGCTTGTAGCACTCTAATTTGACTCAATACTAGCTTCTTGGTTCCGCTTAGTTTATTGACATGGTTTGCATCATCCTTGGATACCTCTATCTAGACTATGATCATGAATGACTTGACATGCTAAGAATTTGCACCAAAATTTCAAATTGTGACTTAATTGGTTTAGTTGTCTTATACATGTCTTGTCATGATCTAGATAGCATTCTATTGAGTTATGGCTTGATGTAATTCTTCATGGTCAAATTGGATAATCTTCATGGCTCTAAATGCTTAAAATAAACAAACTTCAGCCATTTCATCCAATTTCATGCATTATTCTCTTTTTTGCTTTCTTGATGTGTTTATTGCCAAAAGAGGGAGAATAGAGGAGAAAAAGCCATTTAGGATTTTCTAGAACTTTGGAGAACAATTTGCTCTTTCTTGAGTTGCTCTAGTATTCCTTTTGTCGACATGGTCATTAGCTTCATTTTCTTCCTTTGGATCATGTTTGACTCTTTTTCTTTTTCAAACTCAACTTTGCGCTTTTTCTGGGTTTGTCAATATACTCATCAAGGGGGAGATTGATGGACCATGTGGAGGTGACCCCGAGTGTGTGATGAGTAATTGATATCGCTTTAGGAAAGTCGAGTTTGATTTGTGTGGTTCGGACCATGTCGTTGCGCGGTGCAATCGGCCTCGGTCGGACTTGGTCAAACTAGGTCGAATGTGCTTAAGTCGTTTATTTTTTTGTTTCGATCGGTTTGAGTTTTGAGTATTTCGTCTGATGCTAGTGTATGGTTACAATATGTCGAGCGGTGCTATGTGATTTGTTTCTTGTCTGTGATGCCTGCAGGACATCGAGGTGGAGTCGTGGCGAGACACGAGATGACCGGACTAGGCACAGGTGGTGCTGAGGTCGGAGAGGTCAGGGTGTGCTGAAGACGGCGAGGACTCGAGGTGGCTGTGTGGCTTGGAAGGCAAGGAATGAGGAAGCTACCTAGAAGGTGCGCGAGGGGCGTTTTGGTGAATACGCAAAGTTGTACTAAAAGAAGTGGATTGCGCATAAAGCGCCATGAGTTGTTGAGAGCTAATGGGTAAAGTGGGTTGTAAACCCATTAGTGGAGGCTATAAATAGAGAGGGTGTTCTCTAGTAGCTTTCAAGAATTCAGCATGTATGAAATGAGAGTGCAGATTTTTGGGGAGATGGCTTGAGAGAGTGTGTGTGAGTTTGTCTCCTACATGTGTGCTATGAGTTCTTGAATCTCAAGCATGTATGGGGACTTAGTTAGGATGAGTTGAGAGAGATATGAGCTGAGAGCAATCCCTTGTAATCATATATGTCTCCGTATCAATTTCATTATGAGAGATTTTCTTTTGAGTTGCTCTAGTGTTTGAGGTGCAGCAGTTTAATCTCTCATTTTATTTCTTTTTGGAGAGGAGTTCTTGTTGCATACTCATTCTTTTGGTAGTAGCTCTTCCCTGTAGCATGTGTTCTTTTTGGTTTGTCTATTTTACTCGTTAAAGCTTCTTCTCTCCTTGGTTTAACTCAGTTTTCTGCAGCTCCTTTGGTATGTGTTTTTCAGCTTGCTTTTGCTGCCTTTCAGTCTATTTCTAGTCTTGGCTGTTTACTGCTAGTATATGTTCTAGCCCAGTTGGTTGACTCTCTCTCTCCAGTAAACAGATTTGTGAAGGAGTTCATTCACAGCACGTCTCATTACTGCACATTTTTGGTTCTAGTTACTTTCTTTTGCAATTTCTTTCTCTCTTTTTCGGTTTGGTCCAGAGCTGCCCTCTTTCTTCTCTGTCTTCTTGCCTTTTCTTTTTGTTTCCAGTTGCAGCTCTTTTCAGTGTTTATTGGCAGCCTCTTTTGTATCTTTTAAAGTTCTTTTCAGTTTTTCCTTTCGGTTATGCATGCAGAGTATGAGTGCAGTTTGGCAAATACATTGATCCTTGTTTCTCGGGTGTTCTTTTGTGCCAAACTGGGCAGCAAGCTGCAATAAACTGCATGCATCTTGTTTCCTTCTTTTCTCAAGTCTTTTTATTTCTTTTTGGCTGCAGCATCAAGTGTGCTTTTATTTCCTTTTTTTGGCTGCAGTTCACTCCATATTTCAGCAGCAAATTATGCATATATTGCTGTTCGGTCTGTCCCTATTTAGTCACTTCGGCAGATTTTATTTTCCGTCAGACTAATGCAGTTCTAAACTTCATTTGCTCCTTCTTTTTGCCGACCAGTACTTCATCTCATTTTAGAGTTTCGGCCAGAGTAGCAAAGCTTTTTTTTAGGTTGCTGTTTTGAATTTGTTTCTCTTCTGTCTTCATAGCTGCGGTAGCTATCGGAGCAGAGACTTGAGTAGAAACTCGGGGGCGAATTTGAAAACGGCACCATTCACCCCCCTCTGTTGCCATTTTCGATCCAACACAATCAATTTTTCCTGTGCCGTTCGTCTCCATCGACCATTTAAGATGGCATTTTGTTGTCCGATTGAGTTGAAAAATTTACATAAGATTCTCACCTTAACTGCTAACATCACGTGCGAATTCGCCGCTCAAAATCACTCCGTGCAGTGTATAAAAATTAGTGAAAGTCAACATAGTTTTTCTTATGCCGTAAGTCGACCACTTAAAATTAATTTTTGAGTATAATACTCGCTTTGATCACAATGATTCATTAGATGTTCCACGTAATGATATTTTGCATGCACCATAGACTTTTAAATTTACATGTACAAGTGAGCATACTTCCAAACTTGCCGTACGGATTTGCATACCTATTCCACGTTAATTCAATACATCATAGACACACATACCTATTCCACGTTAATTCAAAAATCATTACTGCAACAAATTTGTGCGTGGGATATTATGGCAATACAACATAGTTTCCATATCAGTAATTAATTCACAAATTAATGACACATTTATTCACAAATCATGACTGACGACTCAATCTGTTCGCTGGATATTTATGGCAAATACAAATCAAGATTGCACTACTCAATCTGTCATCTGAATACTAACGTAAACAATATTTGCTAATGGGTTTACCCGTTAGTCTCATACCTACTACAAACTAACACATCTCAATGCGATCGAATGGTTGATAGGTTAGGTGCCTGGACTCCTTATATATATATATATATATATATATATATATATATATATATATATATATATATATATATATATATATATATATATATATATATATATATATATATATATATATATATATATATATCATCCGACCTTCTCCCCTTGAAACAGAAAAGGCCACGCCGTGCTCGCCACTTCTCTCCCACGTATGGACAGCCCACCCTGAAAACTGTAAGTTCCTCCCACTACTCCACCAATCCTCCCACGTCTCCACTTCATTTCCCCTAAGGTGCCACTGCCGCAGCTACAACCAGAGAGCACCACACCAACATGTGCCACCGCCTCTGAACCCTAGCCCCCACTCTCAGCTGCACCCCCACCATCGGTGCAACCCTCCTCCATCACCACCACCCACGCCGCCTGGCTATCCACGGGTGCCGCACCAGTCTGCTCATCTTTGGTAAGCTACACGCACTCATCAGATCTCATTTCCCTAGCCCCCGCCCTCTGTTGCACCGCCGCCCTCGGCGCGACTCCCTCCTCCATCCCCACTACTCACGCCACCTCACTGTCCATGGCTGCCGCCATCTTCCGTTGCACCAGCGTCCTCTTTGGTAAGCTACACCTCATCATTAGATTTCATTTATCCTGACGGTTTTGGGTGCTGATCGGTTGGTGGGTTGGCATGTGCTATAGAGGTGGGCCCGCCTTGAGTTGACGTTGCCACCATGTTACGTGGAGGCCATACGGATGGTGGCTAGCCATCGTTAATGCAAGTGGCATGGGGTGCAAGGAAGAGAAGATGAAGGGGATCCCATCTTGTGCCAAGGATTAGTTTAGATGCGGGAAGAGAAGAGGAAGGGAATTGAGTAATAGGAGCATGTCATAGCCGCCCCGACCTACCGTCTTCTCCCTCCTCACCTTTGACGAGCCCCCTTCTTAATTGGATCCCCCGAGGTAACCATCTCCTCCCCATCTTCCTTTAGATCTGAGTGGGGATCCAAGCTACTAGGTTAAGGGGAGAAGAAGGCAAACGCCCACCCGCCTTCATGTTTCCCTGCTCCGGCACAGGCCTTGGGCTCCCCCCACTAAACTCTCTAACGCCACACACGATGGACTCCCTCCTAGTTCCTACTGAAAAATAGGGAGTCTAGATTCAATTCAAGTTACTAAGGATCACCTGATTAGCTCCATTATAAGTACATTTTTATTGTAAGAGACAGTTACAAGCACTTTGACACATGTAAATGTTCTTTTTCCCTAAAATACAAGGTATTTCTTTTTTAGAACAAGTACTCCTCAATTCTTTGTTTGATTGACTAAAACTATTCAGAGACTAAACCTTTGGATTTTGGTAATGTGAAGCAGAAATATTAAACAATATTAAGGTTATACTACCTTTCGTATACATGGCTTTTGATGAGTTCATTCGCTTGATATGTGTGAAAGAAAATTGCTATTGAGCATAAGGATTTGGTATCCCATTGTGGAGGCATATTATTATTGTCAAAAATATTTGTGAAACATTCATGTCATACATAATTTCTACTTTTTGTTGAAAAAAGTAGCAACTTCGGTGATAGCAACTTTATGTATAAGTAAACATTTTGGTCCTCTTTTGTCATTGTGTCAACTATATGTTCTTCTCTTGCTTTAACTGATATTTAGAGCCAAAGAAATTGCCCATTTTTCATTAAAGAATGGATTCTCAGACCTGAAATTAGGTACGAAGTATGCTACCATAAGTGATAGCTTTATTGTTTCGCTTGATACATATAAAAGAAAAAATGATGTTCATTGTATAGTTTGGAATTGTTTGATGGCATGTGTGTGTGTATTTAAAAGAACCACTTGGTGGTCTTCCGTCCTTCTTTGTCAGATCCCGGAGCAACAACTTTGAAACTCTCTGTGTTAATCGCACTATCTTGGGAAAGTTAGTGAACATAGGGTTAACAGGGATACATGTCATGCATAATAACCAAACTTTATTATAAAGCAAAGGATACGAGCCTCATGGCCAAGTTTACAATAAGATGGCTCATGGCCAAACATAAAAGTAAGCAACAGAAGATAAATAAAAGGAGCAGCCCATTCTGCTTACCCACAGACGAATGACTGTAAGACGTGGCCTATTCATCGCAATCCTCACCAAAGTCGATGCAGTCATCCTCTATCAACAGAATTAAGCAAGGTGAGCACATAAAGTACTCCACAAGTTACACCAGGAGGTTTAACAGAGTTTTAAAGCAAGGTTCGAAATCTATATGCGAAGAACCAAAAGAAATTCAAAAAATTCAAATAAAATTGAAAAATTTTAAAAGAGCTAGAATTAGTTAGTTTAGGATTTTAGAAGAATTTAGAAATTTGAACAGGTCAAATTGGAGTTAAAATGAAGAAATACGGGCTTCTAGAAGTTTATAACTAAAGGAAAAAGACTCATTTTCGGAATTATTTTTATATTGAAAAATCAATTTATGACGTCAGCAAGAGGATTTCTTTTCCGACCAAATTATTTTTGTAAAGAAACAGATTTTATTTGGCTGACAGGTGGGGCCGGATTTATGGTTGACTGGGTTCATGCATTGGCTTGGTTCATCGTGGACTCAATCCACTGCTGATGTGGTGAGGATTATAGCTGACGGGGCAACTGAAGCCAATGTGGCTGCCACTGGGCTGCCACACGGCTTGGGTACTGACGTGGCATGGCCAGCCGGAGGCGGCGCTCTGGGCTCGAGGGCTCGTCGGCGTTCTGGCACCAGGCGGCGGCGGCCGAGGTGCGCAACAGCAAGAAGGGAAGGCGGGGAGGCGAGCTCACCTTGGTGCGGAGTCTGAGGGGCTCGGAGATGGGCCTGCGACAAGCTCTAACAGCGGCGGGGCAGGGCATCAGCGGCGAGGGGGTTCCCGTGGCGGCTTCACTTGGCGGAGGGGCGGAGGACATGCGCATAGCGACGAGGAAGGCATAGGTGACGTCGGCGAGGCGCAAGAGTAACCAGGGCAGCGGTGATTTCTCGCCAGAGTTCGGTGTGGCAGCAAGGATAGAGAAGCACGGTGATAAAGCTCTCGAGCACTCGGGGAGATAAATGGGAAGAGGGGTTTGGTGTGGCGTGGCTAGGGGATCCTCGGGGAGGGGTTTATATAGGGGGGAGGTAACGAACGGCCGTTGGTTACTCGTCGGAGTTAAGGTTGGCGCAATGGTGCTTAAAGAGGGGTTTAATGAGATTAAAAGAGGGGAAATGTGGTGGAATGAACTCGGGTGGCTTAGTGGTCAAAAATGGCACTGAATGCTCGAGCTAACGGAAAGAAACAGGCGCCTTAATGAGCTCGGGCGGGGCAACAATGGCGGCGGCACGAGGAAGAAGAAAGGAGGGGAGAAGAAAGTGCTGACATGCAGGGCCCGTATGTCGATGAGAGGAAGAGGAGAGAGGCGGGTGATACGGACCAACTAAGGATTAGTTGATGCGTAGGGATGGCCCGATCTTTCCCGGTACGTTCAGCGAGGCTCTTTCTCCTTGTCTTGACGCAGGCAACAATCTTGATAAGGGCAATTTGTACTAGTATGCAAGGTGCACACTAGAAGCAATCCACCGAACTCCCCAAACCGTGAATTCAGTAAGAAGACACGAATTAGAAGAGATGAACCTTGTAGATTTGATTGGCAATCTCAATAATCTCCTATTCTTTCCTTGCACTAACTCAACAAACTCCAAACGAGAAAACCTTGCAATCACACAATCTGGCCGCCAACAACCATCATGGCGATTTTCTCCTTTATTTCACAAGCATAAAAACTTATCATATCATCGCCTAAGTTACAATGGGACTAAGGCCCTGACCTTATATTAGTGCACAATGCACGGCCTTGACTAAAACTCACGCACAACCTGGCCTAAGGCCGAAACAAACTCCAATACGAACTAAAAAGGAAATACTTAAACTGCTACCTCTGGATTCTCTCTCAATTTGTGATGTGATCACGAGGATTCCATGGCTAGCACCTCATCCATTGTATGGGGCTTCGAAATAGCTTTCCAACGAGTCCAAGAACGCCCAAATCGGTGATGCGGATATGATGAGGACATCGCTAGTAATGCCAAAGCTAGTAATGAGACATCAATAACAGGACCAATAACAAGAGCACGAGCCAAGAAACTACAATCTCAGATGAACCTGCTCCTTAATGAATATGTCATTAATTTAAATGAGAATTTCATACTACCTAAAAACAATATTTTACTTGTGCTCAGGTTTGAAGAGTCAGCGATGGATGGAGATCAAGGATATGAGCTACAGAATTCAGCCCATGAACAGTACCGTGAAAAGTACAAGGCCCATGAACAGTAACCGTACGGCCCATGAACAGTAACCGTGCTACAGTGCGCGTGAATAGTACCACATGGGAAGTTTAGTGTTGAATAGCCTTGGGCTGAGACTATATATTGAGGGGTAGACCCCCATTGTAAAGGGGAACCACTTTTGATAATAGAAAACTCTTGTTCTTTCGTTGGCCAAACCAACTTGAGGGAATTGAGAGTTCATTGAAATTAAGATTGTTCAACCTTTTCCACTGGGAATTGGGAGCGCGATAGAACTTCATCGGTGGTCGTTAAGTTCAGCACGTGAGGTTGGGCGAATTATAGAGTGCTAACTCTTGCATTGGCAACGGGGGATCACTACGGTTCATCAAATCCACGTGAGTATCCAGATCCTACGTCGAGAAGATCGGGCGACCCCGTATCATCTTGGTATCGGACTCCGTTTGTGAAAGTTGTGGGCGTTTTAATGTTGGACTTCCTATTTGACCCAAACCGAATCCGAATTGAATTCAAATCTTTATAGGTTTCCTTTTCTTGTTCAAGGGGCTTCCAAATCCATTTGAAACCTGAAAAGGAGTCCTTCTCATCCTTTGGAAAGCCATGTTAAGGTCGGATTTTACCCTTATTTATATTGCAATACCCGGACTCTCTATGTTTGGCAAGTCTCGCGCGTCTATCCGGATTTGTTTTTGATTTTCAGAAACATTTGGAAGGTTTAGAAATACTTAGCAAATATCAAATAAAGTCTAAAAATTCCAAAAATATTCTCAAACATTCCTGGAGTGGTTTTAGACTTAGGAAAAATATTTCCAACTTAAATTTGGTCTTTTAATCTTTACAAAAATACCTTTTAGCTTTGAAATTGATTTTTAAATTCTAGAAAATTCTCAAAAATACTATAAATCAAGGAGAACTAAGGAAAAGCAAAATTTTCTTACTCTAGGCTTTTGAAGGAAAATCCAAATAAATCCAAATAAATTCTAGAAAATCCAATAAAATGCAAATAAAATTTTGGGATGTTACATTCTCCCCTTGAAACAGAAAAGGTCATGCCGCACTCTTCTCTTCTCTCCCATGTAAATGTCAATTCCTCCCACTACTCCTCCAGTCCTCCCACATCACCACTCCATTCCCCTAAGGCGCCACTACTGCAGCTGCAACCTGAGAGCACCACACCAACATGTGCCACCGCCTCCGAACCCTCCCCCCACCCTCAGTTGCACCCCCACTGTTGGCGCGACTCCCTCGTCCATCACCACAACCCACGTCGACGGGCTGTCCACGGTCGTCGCACTAGTCTGCTCCTCTTTGGTAAGCTACAGCCACTCATCAGATCTTATTTCCCTAGCCCCCGCCCGCCGCTACACCATCGCCCTCGGTGTGACTCCCTCCTCCATCACCACTGCCCGTGCTGCCTCACTGTCCATGCTGCCACTGTCTTCCACCGCACCAGCCCGCTCCTCTTTGGTAAGCTACACCCCATCATTAGATCTCATTTGTCTTGATGGTTTCGGGTGCTGATTGGTTGGTGGGTTGGCATGTGCTGCAGAGGTGGGTGCGCCTCGACTTGACGTTGCCACCATGTTGCATGGAGGCCATGCGGACAGTGGCTAGCCATTGTTAATGCAAGTAGCACAAGGTGCAAGGAAGAGAAGATGAAGGGGATTCATCGTGCACCAAGGATTAGTTTAGATGTGGAAAGAGAAGAGGAAGGGGATTGAGTAATATGAGCATGTCATGGCTGCCCCGACCTTCTGTCTTGTCCCTCCTGACCTTTGACGAGCCCCCTTTCTTCCCCGGATCCCGTGAGGTAACTGTTGTAGGGGTGGCCCAACCCCCCGTGGCTGGGCCGTGCAACTAGTCCAGCATGTAATAGGCCCAATAGTATAGAGGAGTATACCAGTGTAAATATACCAATGTACCCTCATCCTTTGTAAATACTAAGGGGTAGAATGGAGATTTCCCATTCTACCCCACTCATATATATAAACCCCCAGGAGGGGCAAAGGGGGGGAACATCTTCTCATTCTTACCAGCTCCCCACAGATCTAGCTCTCCTCTTCTTCTCCTACTAGTCCCCTTCATCCCTGTTTAGCCTGTAGCTACAACAGATGGCGCCGTCCGTGGGGACGACTAGAAGATACGTATGGAAGCGATTTCTCCAGCGCTCAACGGAGGCCCTGGGAGCATGCTGCTCGCTCCATGGATGGCAAGCTTCCACAGATAAGTAGTTAGCTTGTCAAAAAACTATGGAAGCATATGAACTTTACCTGTGTACTTTGCTGTTAGATCTAGTTGTAGGAGCCCTGTCTGTATGTTTCGCTCTGTTGCAGATCCAGTATTGAATAGATCTAATCGAATCCTCCTTTTTCTATATTGTTGCTATCTCCGCGTCGCCACCGTCTCGCCTGCGAGTGGTCGTGCAGGGGGGCGGGGAGGTTTTGGACCGTGGAGATGGATGCAAGAGCCTCGCCGACTTGAGAAGAGCCCCATCTTACGAGCATCCACGCAGGCACAAGTACGGACGTCATCAAGCCAGTTCGCTCCGCGCAGGCACAGGCGGGATGGAGGCAGCTCTACCGTGCTGGCGTCCCGGGCTTCGGCCGCTCGCTTTCGGCGTCGCCGAAGACGGGCTTCGGTCTCCGCTTGCCTCCGCGACACCCCGAAGACCGGCTCCGACTTCGCGGCGAAGGCCTCGCCGCTGACTTCGCCATGACGGACTCCGCGAAGCCGAAGACGGCCACTGTCCAGACGGATCCATGCGTGCACACTCCGAAGGTCAGCTCACGTAGAGAGGGAGCACCATCCCGACGGAGCCATGCATGCATGCGGCCGTGAGGTATCAAGCCAAGTATTTATTCATGTATGTGTACGTGAGACATCTATTCATATGTGCGTACGGAAGTTATCCATCCATGAAAAACCATCACGCATCCATGCACCCAGTCTTCACGTGCACACATACTCATGCTGCATGCCATGTACATGCATGCGTGTACATGGCGCGTACACTACGGCGTTTCCACCGCTGCGACTCTTCACGCAGTCTCCGTGATGGCGAGGTCGCGACTCTCCGCGCGGTCTCCGCGGCAGCGAGGTCACCTCCATGAAGATCCACGCAGCCAAGAGGCAAGCAGGCCGTTCGGGCACGCCCGGAGATATCTATCCGTCCTTGCATGCATACATATCAATCCATCTACAGTACGAGTTCGCAGGGTTGTGCACTTTGAGTGTCACTAGCAGATACTGGCCTTGGCCTCCGTTGGCTCTCCGCGCTGCGTCGAACTCCGCTGGCCCTCCGTGCTTGCCGAAGGGTGCAGCTGCGTCGGCTTCCGCCAGCTCTCCGCTCGCCGAAGGGTGCCGCGGTGTCGGCCACGGCGTTGGGCCCCGCCGGCTCTCCGCGCTGCGTCGAACTCCGCTGGCCCTCTGTGCTTGCCGGAGGGTGCAGCTGCGTCGGCTTCGGCCAGCTCTCCGCTCGCCGAAGGGTGCCGCGGCGTCGGCCACGGCGTTGGCCCCCGCCGGTTCTCCGCGCTCGCCGAAGGATGCGCACCGTCATGGAGGGAAGCGATGCGCTGGACCGTGGAGATGGCTAGCTTTGTACATTGTCAGAGTCGGCGCCGTAGCTCCGGCCTCCGCTCGGTGACTCCGCCCGGCCCCGCGACGACTTCGCCGACCTCCGCTTGGTGACTCCGCGCAGACCCGCGAGGTCCCCGGCCTCCGCGTCACGCCATCGAGGACCTCCCCGACTGTAGACTGCACAGATGACACGGGCTCCGTGCAGACGGAGTTGCGGCTCTCCGGCGTCGAGGTCTCCCGCAGTCTCCGCCGACTCCTCCGTCGAGGTCTCTGCCGCGCCGGACCACGCGCACGACCTTGGCCTCTGCCCGTGCTTCGCACGCGCAATGCGGGACTCCAGGCGCGCCGACGTCGAGCCAGCGTCACGCCCAGGCACAGCGTCGGCCCTCGCAGGTAAGGACTTCGCATTGCCGTCTTCGCGAGGGGCCGTCCCTGCCCTCGCCACGCCGGCTTTGTGGCTGCTTCTTTCGCCTCCTCGCCTGCTTCGTCGCACCCTGCTCCATGGTGGCGGCGTGTCGAGAAAGCGCTGCAGACGGGGCTATGGCGCACCTGCCCGAAGGAGTCGGGCACGCAGTGCCGCGCCTCCTCGGTTGACGGCAAGCACGCCAGCGTGGAGTCCGACTCCTTCGCCCGAACCTTGCATGCGCACCAACGGCAGACCCGGAGCTGTGCAGGGAAGGGGGCGTCATCTTCACCGAGGGCCTATGGGCTCATACGGCACAGAAGCTGCTCATGGCAAGCCACGGCTCTCACCGCCCGTATGATGGAGTTCATGAAGTACGGCAAGACGTCTCCGAAGTAAGCCACGCTCCTTGGCGAGGTCCCCGGCGAGGTCTTCTCCGAAGCAGTCCAGGACTCCGCGCCATGCTCCGCTTTGGCGATGTCTCCGACGACATCTCCGAAGTAAGCCACGCTCCTCGGCGACGTCTCCAAAGTAAGCCACGCTCCTTGGCGAGGTCCCCGGCGAGGTCTTCTCCGAAGCAGTCCAGGACTCCGCGCCATGCTCCGCTTTGGCGATGTCTCCGGCGACGTCTCCGAAGTAGGCCACGCTTCCCCGCAAGGTCCCCGCAAGGTCTACTCCGAAGTAGCCTCCACGCCACGGCCTCCGCTGCGGGCTTCGCTCCAGCAAGGACCTCGGTCACGGTGTCACGGTGAAGAATCTCGGCGTCAGCGGCGACGACAGACTTCGCTCTAGACTCCGACGTTAGGCCTCGCGGCGTCAGCCTCCGCTGCTAACTCCGCCATGATGGGCTCCGCGACGACTTCTCCGACCTCCGCCCTCCGGCTTCGGCGACCTTCGCTCGGTTTATGCATCCATGCATGCGCAAGCACAAGCTGCAGAGAGCCAGTTCATTCAGCGTGGGCGTACGCGAGCTCGAGGCAGCCCTACCGTGCTGGCGCGCCGGGTTTCGGCCGCTCGCCTTCGGCGCCGCCGAAGACGGGCTTCGGTTTTCGCTTGCCTCCGCGACACCCCGAAGACCGGCTCCGACTTCACTCGTCTCCGCGCTGCAGAAGGCGGGCTCTGGCCTCCGCTTGTTGCCGCGAAGATGCGCAGACGTACTTCGACTGTGGCGCCCATGTGCTTGAAGGGGAGATGCCTTGTTTTGAAGTTCTTGCATGCATGAGGACACTAAAACATAAATAAGCCATCACGTGCTGCAACTTGCATGGCCCATGCGCATGCATGTGCATGCATCATGGTAGCCTCTCTTCCCAGCGTCCCGGACTCCCATCTTCTACGCTGCAATCCAAGCTACAATACAACAACGCAAGGACGTCAAGTGTTCCAGCAGACGTGGAGGCGGACAACGTCAGGGTCTCCGCACCTGCGGAGTCCACTTCGCACTGCCACCGCCCCGCCGGTACGCGCTGATTACGTATTGGGCTTTAATAATTGTCGCTACATGTCTTGCATGCATGGCAATAAAGAAACGGTTGTGCATCACATCATTTATTGCGTCTGCAGTCCCATTCTAAGAGCATTTGATTTGGCCGTATTTGCTTCTTCGGTTTTGGCCTATTTTGGGCTACCGTAGCATCTAACGCTTTCCTGGTACTCCATTTTGGAGCGTTTTGCTGTCGCAAATCTTCGGCCATTTCTTTCGTGCCTCTGTTTTGGTCCTCGTTTTTGATTTAAATCGCACGATTGCCTCGAGTGTCGGTGTACTCTACGGAGTATAAATAAGACGTAGCGTCGAGGTCCGCCTCCGCACGCGCCAGTCTACGGACTCTAAATAAGACGTAGCGTCGAGGTACGCCTCCGCACGTGACAGTCTACGGACTATAAATAAGATGTAGCGTCTAGGTCCGCCTCCGCACGCGCCAGTCTACGGACTCTAAATAAGACGTAGCGTCGAGGTCCGCCTCCGCACGCGACAGTCCACGGACTATAAATAAGACGTAGCGTCGAGGTCCGCCTCCGCACGCGCCAGTCTACGGACACTAAATAAGACGTAGCGTCGAGGTCCGCCTCCGCATGCGACAGTCTACGGACTATAAATAAGACGTAGCGTCGAGGTCCGCCTCCGCACGCGCCAGTCTACGGACTAAAAATAAGACGTAGCGTCGAGGTCCGCCTCCGCACGCGCCAGTCTACGGACTCTAAATAAGACGTAGCGTCGAGGTCCGCCTCCGCACGCGACAGTCTACGGACTATAAATAAGACGTAGCGTCGAGGTCCGCCTCCGCACGCGCCAGTCTACGGACTCTAAATAAGACGTAGCGTCGAGGTCCGCCTCCGCACGCGACAGTCCACGGACTATAAATAAGACGTAGCGTCGAGGTCCGCCTCCGCACGCGCCAGTCTACGGACTCTAAATAAGACGTAGCGTCGAGGTCCGCCTCCGCACGCGACAGTCTACGGACTATAAATAAGACGTAGCGTCGAGGTACGCCTCCGCACGTACCAGTCTACAGACTCTAAATAAGACGTAGCGGCGATGTCCGCCTCCGCACCCACTCTACGGAGTATAAAAATTGCGACAGGCCGAGACACCAGGGAGTGCCTCGCTTTAAGCGGCACACCACATGGATATCGCAACCTCGCGCGCGTTGCACCAGGGAGTGCACCGCGACTTTTTGAAGGTAGGGGAACGGCGGCTCCGCCTCCCTGCCTCCGCGCGCGTAGCGCCCTCGGCCTACGTCCCAAGCGCCCGCTCTCCGCGGGCACTGTTTTTGAAGGTAGGGGAACGGCATCTTCGCCTCTATACCTCGGCGTGCGTAGTGCCCTCGGCCTACGCCGCAAGCGCTCGCTCTCCGCGGGCACTATTTTTGAAGGTAGGGGAACGGCGCCTTCGCCTC
Organism: Dendrocalamus latiflorus; assembly: GCA_017311315.1. Taxonomy (NCBI): domain Eukaryota; kingdom Viridiplantae; phylum Streptophyta; class Magnoliopsida; order Poales; family Poaceae; genus Dendrocalamus; species Dendrocalamus latiflorus. The sequence continues at coordinate 11,905,283 of CM029616.1, read as the reverse complement.
TCTACCTCGGCGTGCGTAGTGCCCTCGCTCTACGCCGCAAGTGCCCGCTCTCTGCGGGCACTGTTTTTGAAGGTAGGGGAACGGCGTCTTCGCCTCTCTACCTCGGCGTGCGTAGTGCCCTCGGCCTACGCCGCAAGCGCCCGCTCTCCGCGGGCACTGTTTTTGAAGGTAGGGGAACGGCGCCTTCGCCTCTCTACCTCGGCGTGCGTAGTGCCCTCGGCCTACGCCGCAAGGGCCCGCTCCCCGCGGGTACTGTTTTTGAAGGTAGGGGAACGGTGCCTTCGCCTCTCTACCTCGGCGTGCGTAGTGCCCTCGGCCTACGCCGCAAGCGCCCGCTCCCCGCGGGCACTGTTTTTGAAGGTACGGGAACGGCGCCTTCGCCTCTCTACCACGGCGTGCGTAGTGCCCTCGGTCTACGCCGCAAGCGCCCGCTCTTTGCGGGCACTCTTTTTTCGGGTAGGGGAACGGCAGCTCAGCCTCCCTGCCTCCGTGCGCGTAGAGCCCTCGGCCTACGTCGCAAGCGCCCGCTCTCCGCGGGCACTGTTTTTCAAGGTAGGGGAACGGCGTCTTCGCCTCTCTACCTCGGCGTGCGTAGTGCCCTCGGCCTACGCCGCAAGCGCCCGCTCCCCGCGGGCACTATTTTTGAAGGTAGGGGAACGGCGCCTTCGCCTCTCAACCTCGGCGTGCGTAGTGCCCTCGGCCTACGCCGCAAGCGCCCGCTCCCCGCGGCCACTGTTTTTGAAGGTAGGGGAACGGCGCCTTCGCCTCTCTACCTCGGCGGGCGTAGTGCCCTCGGCCTACGCCGTAAGCGCCCGCTCCCCGCGGGCACTGTTTTTGAAGGTAGGGGAACGACGCCTTCGCCTCTCTACCTCGGCGTGCGTAGTGCCCTCGGCCTACGCCGCAAGCGCCCGCTCCCCGCGGGCACTGTTTTTGAAGGTAGGGGAACGACCCCTTCGCCTCTCTACCTCGACGTGCGTAGTGCCCTCGGTCTACGCCGCAAGCGGCCGCTCTTTGCAGGCACTGTTTTTTATGGTAGGGGAACGGCGGCTCAGCCTCCCTGCCTCCGCGCACGTAGCGCCCTCGGCCTACATCGCAAGCGCCCGCTCTCCGCGGGCACTGTTTTTCAAGGTAGGGGAACGGCGTCTTCGCCTCTCTACCTCGGCGTGCGTAGTGCCCTCGGCCTACGCCGCAAGCGCCCGCTCTCCGCGGGCACTGTTTTTGAAGGTAGGGGAACGACGCCTTTGCCTCTCTACCTCGGCGTGCGTAGTGCCCTCGGCCTACGCCGCAAGCGCCCGCTCTCCGCGAGCACTGTTTTTGAAGATAGGGGAACGGCGTCTTCGCCTCTCTACCTGGGCGTGCGTAGTGCCCTCGGCCTACGCCGCAAGCGCCCGCTCCCCGCGGGCACTATTTTTGAAGGTAGGGGAACGGCGCCTTCGCCTCTCTACCTCGGCGTGCGTAGTGCCCTCGGCCTACGCCGCAAGCGCCCGCTCCCTGCGGGCACTGTTTTTGAAGGTAGGGGAACAACGCCTTCGCCTCTTTACCTCGGCGTGCGTAGTGCCCTCGGTCTACGCCGCAAGCGCCCGCTCTTTCCGGGCACTGTTTTTTAGGGTTGGGGAACGGCGGCTCAGCCTCCCTGCCTCCGCGCACGTAGCACCCTCGGCCTACGTCGTAAGCGCCCGCTCTCCGCGGGCACTGTTTTTCTAGGTAGGGGAACGGCGTCTTCGCCTCTCTACCTCGGCGTGCGTAGTGCCCTCGGCCTACGCCGTAAGCGCCCGCTCTCCGCGGGCACTGTTTTTGAAGGTAGGGGAACGGCGTCTTCGCCTTTCTACCTCGGTGTGCGTAGTGCCCTCGGCCTACGCAGCAAGCGCCCGCTCCCCGCGGGCACTATTTTTGAAGGTAGGGGAACGGCGCCTTCGCCTCTCTACCTCGGCGTGTGTAGTGCCCTCGGGCTACGCCGCAAGCGCCCGCTCTCTGCGGGCACTGTTTTTGAAGGTAGGGGAACGACGTCTTCGCCTCTCTACCTCGGCGTGCGTAGTGCCCTCGGCCTACGCCGCAAGCGCCCGCTCTCCGCGGGCACTATTTTTGAAGGTAGGGGAACGGTGCCTTCGCCTCTCTACCTCGGCGTGCGTAGTGCCCTCGGCCTACGCCGCAAGCGCCCGCTGCCCGCGGGCACTATTTTTGAAGGTAGGGGAACGGCGCCTTCGCCTCTCTACCTCGGCGTGCGTAGTGCCCTCGGCCTACGCCGCAAGCGCCCGCTCCCCGCGGGCACTGTTTTTGAAGGTAGGGGACCGGTGCCTTCGCCTGTCTACCTCGGCATGCGTAGTGCCCTCGATCTACGCCGCAAGCGCCCGCTCTTTGCGGGCACTGTTTTTTAGGGTATGGGAACGGCGGCTCAGCCTCCCTGCCTCCGCGTGTGTAGCGCCCTCGCCCTACGCAGCAAGTGCCCGCTCTCCGCGGGCGTGAGTCTTTGCAGGTAAGGGAACGGCGTTGACTCCAGCTCCGGCGCAGCCCCGGCATAGGACTTCGCTTTCCACCTCGTAGGCACCGCCTCGGCGGGACGGCACGTCTCCTACGCAGGACTTCGGCGTCCGCCTCGTAGGCATCGGCTCGGTGAGACGGCACGACTCCGGCGCAAGACTTCGTCGTCCGCCTCGTAGGCATCACCTCGGCGGGACGGCACGACTCCGGCGTTGGGCTCCGTCGTCCGCCTCGTAGGCACCGCCTCGGCGGGATGGCACGACTCCGACGTAGGACTTCGCCGTCCGCCTCGTAGGCATCGCCTCGGCGGGATGGCACGTCTCCGACGCAGGACTTCGCCGTCCGCCTCGTAGGCATCGCCTCGGCGGGACGGCACGACTCCGGCGCAAGACTTCGCCGTCCGCCTCGTAGGCATCGCCTCGGCGGGACGGCACGACTCCGGCGCAAGACTCCGTCGTCCGCCTCGTAGGCATCGCCTCGGCGGGACGGCACGTCTCCGGCATGGGACTTCGCCGACCGCCTCGTAGGCATTGCCTCGGCGGGACGGCACGACTCCGGCGCAAGGTTCCGTCGTCCGCCTCGTAGGCATCGCCTCGGCGGGACGACACGTCTCCGACGTAGGACTTCGCCGTCCGCCTCGTAGGCATCGCCTCGGTGGGACGGCACGGCCCTGTTGTCAGCCTCGTGAGCGTTGCCTCGGCTGGATGACCTGGCTTCGGAGTGAGATTCCGCAGACCCCTTCGTAGCTGCTAGTTGCATCGGCTCGCCAGTCGGTGCCCTTGCGCTTGCTGTCAGGGAACGGGGGGCTGGGGTGGTTGATCGCGTCAGCTCGCCCATCGGGACCTCAGCGCTTGCTGTCGAGGGAGTACTGTTGTAGGGGTGGCCCAACCCCTCGTGGCTGGGCCGTGCAACTAGTTCAGCATGTAATAGGCCCAATAGTATAGAGGAGTATACCAGTGTAAATATACCAATGTACCCTCATCCTTTGTAAATACTAAGGGGTAGAATGGGGATTTCCCATTCTACCCCACTCATATATATAAACCCCCAGGAGGGGCAAAGGGGGGGGGGACATCCTCTCATTCTTGCCAGCTCCCCACAGATCTAGCTCTCCTCTTCTCCTCCTACTAGTCCCCTTCATCCCTGTTTAGCCTGTAGCTACAACAGTAACCATCTCCTCCCCTTCTTCCTTTAGATCTAAGTGGGGATCCAGGTTGCTAGGGGTTTAGGGAAGAGGAAGGCAAACGCCCACCCACCTTCGTGTTTCCCTGCTCTAGCACAGGCCTCAAGCTCCCTCATTAAACTCGCCACTGCCACCCATGATGGACTTCCTACTAAAAAATGGGGAATCAAGATTCAATTCAAGTTACTAAGGATCGCCTAATTAGCTCCATTATAAGTACTTTTTTATTGCAAGAGATAGTTATAAGCACTTTGACACATGTAAATGTGACTAAACCTTTGGATTTCAGTAACGTGAAGCAGAAATATTAAACAATATTAAGGTGATACTACCTTGTGGATACATGGCTTTTGATTAGTTCATTCGCTTGATATGTGTAAAAGAAAACTGCTATGGAGCATAAGGATTTGGTATCCCATTGCGGTGGCATATTATTAGTAAAAAATGTTTGTGAAACATTCATGTCATACATCATTTCTACTTTTTGTTGAAAAAGTAGCAACTTCGGTGATAGCAACTTTATGTATAAGTAAACATGTTGGTCCTCTTTTGTCATTGCATCAATTATATGGTCTTCTCTTGCTTTAATTGATTTTTAGAGCCAAAGAAATTGCCCATTTTTCATTAAAGAATTGATTCTCAGACCTAAAATTAGGTACGAAAGTATGCTGCCATAAGTGATAGCTTGATTGTTTCGCTTGATACATATAAAAGAAAATATGATGTCCATCGTATAGTTTGGAATTGTTTGATGGCATGTGTGTGTGTGTATATATAATTACTAACTAGCACTCAGGTGTAAAATAAGCGTGCGCCCCTAATTGACCCAATTGACAAACCGTTCCACCATCCCACCCCATGCTCACTTACTAGTTTTTGTTAAATATGGTACTAGTTTTTGTTAAATATGGTAAAGTTACTATCGAATGTACATTAAGTTGTCATCTATAATACCTGCAGTTACTTTCGGTTACACATGATGTTATCATCCATATGGAATAAAGTTACCATCGCCATAGTGAAGCCCCACCAACCCACCCTATTCCAGAAAGTTACTTTCGGTTACGCATGAAGTTATCATCCATATGAAATGAAGTTATCATCCCATGGTAAAGTTACTATCATATGCACATCATGTTATCATCCATTGTGAATAAAATTACTATCGGTAGCGGGTGAAGTTACTGCTGAACGCTCATAGTATACAGCAGGTAATAACTTTCCTCACAACAGATAGTAACTTCACTTACAATAGGCAATAATTTTCCTTATGACTGAATCTACTAAATTATCACATGCATGCGGAAGTACTGTTGATGTGTAAACTTTTTTTATCTTGTTTACAAGCTGAAAAATACAATAAGTCTTTTATGGAAAGTCCGATTTGTGATCCGTTTGTGCCATGGTGTTCGAAATTATGAGCTTAATAAAACAAGATCCATGTTGAATATGTTTTGACGCTGCAAAATTCATGTTTTTTATACCAATCGCAAGTAAGTAATTTCACGTTTACCTGATGGTAACTTCACGTGTAATAGTTACTGCCGAATCAACACAGCTTGCACCTGGAAGCCAGGTAGCAGGACCTGAGTGTAGCATGCACGTAGGCGCTAAATAGCGCTAACGAGTGCATGCGTGCACGTTATGAGGGGATCGCTAGCTGCACATGAGTCCGGGCTTCCTAGTGCGTTTCGTGTGTAAATTAATGAATTATCGATGATAATTTTTTGTGTATGATATAGTAACCTTGCAAATGTAAGTAACTTAATGAATTATAAATGATAACTTTTCCATACTAACAATCCCGCAAAATCCTAGAAAAAGCGACAAGGTGGGTGGTTACGGTCTAACACATGCATGCATACAACAGGAGAAAGAAGAGAATAAGTGCACTTGACTTGTAATTTTTTATCTTGTTTATAAGCTAAAAAATAAAATAACTCTTCCACCAAAAGTCCAATTTACAATCCGTTTACACCATTGTGTTCAAAATTATATACGAGGTTAACAAAATAAGACCCATGTTGAATATGTTTTGACGCTACAAAATTCATGTTATTTTTACTACCAGTCAAAAATAACTTTGATGTCAATAACTAGTAACTTGTGTAAAGTTACTATAAAGTACGGATATATAAAGTTATTATCGTGCATGCGTAAAGTTACTATCGAATACATTTAGAGTTACTATCAGTTTTATCGAGTGTGGCAGACAACGAGGTGACTGGGGAAGGCACAGGGGTCAAAGCTAGGTGGTAGCCAGTGACACGAGTGGGGAAGGTGCGAGAGGCGGAGCGAGGTGGCAGCCCGAAACCCTAGAGACGCTATGGTGGGAGCCGGGAGCTGGTGGATTGGAGGCATGGGGGGTTGTTTCGCAAAGGGGATTGGCGCACAAGGGGTTTTGGGGGAAAAAGACATTAGTGATTGGGGGCTTCCACCCGCATGAATCTCAGCCGTAGAATGTAAATCCAACAGCCCTGGTTTGCATTTGCATGTTACCACTGAATAGCTCATTTGAATTATATATGCTCCCATATATATATATATATATATATATATATATATATATATATATATATATATATATATATATATATATATATATATATATATATATATATATATATATATATATATATATATATATATATATATATATCAGTGTGTGTGTGTTTAGTTGCCTCCTTGGCCTCCTTTGTGCCTAAATCTTAGCTCCACTTTTGCCGGTAGGATCGCATTCTAGAATAAAATTGTAGAATCTACGGTCCTATCTAATTCCAGCAAACACAAAATTTTTAATTTACCGTATATTTCAAAAGTGCTATGAGTGTATATTTGATCATTTGGTATCTAATTGGTAATAAATATCTATCTTATTCATGAATCGTGGTTTTGCTCTCGCGTCGCCCCTTCTTCTCGAAGCCACTGTCCCCTTGCTCCTGCCACACTCCTCCCTACTCGTGTCACCTCCCATTCCCCTTCGAAATCGGCTCTAAATCGGGTCCCCCACCGCCGAGCTCAGCTCCACAAAGGTGCCATTCTAATGCCGCCGCTGGATCTGAGGAGGTGCGTGATTTTTTCCAAATTATTTGTTTTATAGGATTTTTTCTCAGTTGATTTTTTTTATAAATTTTGTTCTCAACTAAATTTGTTTCGAATTGATTTTGCTTAACTGAGTTTTTAATTTTCTTATTTTTTACTCGCAAAAAGAATAAATTTTCTTTTTTGAATTATCTTTTTAAAAATTTTAAGATGGTGTACTTCCAAAAATAATACAAGTGTGCATTTGGCTGCACAGAGTGCAACGAAATTAACTAGCCCCAAATTGCACTCTCTGTACAAAATGAAAGTTTCTTCTATGTGTACCAAAAACCACCTTTTAAGTTCCTCATAGAGTAAAATGCATGAAGAGTCATTCAACCTATGAGTGTGTATTATCTAGGTCACTGTACTTTCAAAATACATATCTAGATCACTGGTATGATATAAGTAGGTCATCGGTACATCCTAGCTGTCTATGCTAGCATATTTCATACGTGTGGCATAACACCTCAGAATCTCATATTCAATGCAGTTGGCCGAATATTTATAGAAAACCCCTGGGCACGATCTTTCCCGTTTAACTCTGCCCACATGCCTTATCATAATTGGATCAAATTATTAGACCTTATCCACTCGAGCAAGTCTCTTGACCGAGTCCTCTTTGTCAATCATCTTGCGATCGACTAAACCCGAGGAGGCAGCGGAGTGTGGCGACGGCGGCGGAGTGCAACCAGACCCTGGTCGCCCTTCACGTTCTTCGCTCCCGGTCCGAGTGTCGCTGTCGGGGCTCTTGGTGTTTGGAGTTGTCGTCGGTGCTATTAGGCGGTTTCTCAATATGGACAACAAGGATTACGGCAACTACTATCTCATCCATGTAATACAGCGAGTATATTTTTAGGGACTGGATACTAGACGAGCAATGCAGTGATGTGCGAGGAACCTGTATGTATAATTTTGTTCATGTCAAGTAAGATGAGAATAGCAAATAGTTATTACTTGGGACTTTTCTGCATAGTGTTTCCACACCTCATCCTACATCTTGTCATGTGAGATCTCAAGAACAGTGAATCCTCGCAAAAAGATATCAAGAAACACCAATGCAGTGATGATTCGTTTGTGTAGTGTTCTGATGCTTTTGAGTGATGCAGTGATAATGCCATCATGTAGTGCAAATGCTACTATGTGAATGTAATTATCGATGATGTAGTGTTATTGCTAATGAACCATGAATCCATGATAATGCCATGATCTGATTGATACGCATAGATGCGATCTGATTGGAACATGGATTCGAAGGGGCTAAACGGAAGAAAATAATACCTAGGGTTTTTCTGCAAACGTTCGGCTAATCTTATGTGGTATGCCACACATACAAAATATGCCACTGTGGATAGCTAAGATGGACTATGACCCACTTATGTCACATCAATAACCTAGATGTGTATTTTAAAAGGAAATCTCTATGGTCCAGACGTCCAATACATCAAACGCACACTCCAACCACTCAAAACACTTTAACCCATTAAAGCATCGGATGCTTTCTATGCCTAGGTGATAATACTCCTTCTAATCTCTTCTCTAACTAATGAGGTATAACATTAGACTAAAGCTTCTATCTTCCCTTTCCCCTCTCTCTATCTTTCCATCTCTATCGCCATGGCCATGGTTGGCGGGAGCATGCGTGCTCCTCCTCCCTCCCTCTCTCGCCACTCGTGGTCGGAACCCCGCGTGGATACCCTTCCCTTTTCAAGGTTGCTACCGCTTGTGCTCACGAGCACCATCTAAGCCAGCCATGCTCCATCGTAAGTGGGTTTGGAGTATGTACTCCATGAACGACGTGGCCATGGTTGATGAAGAAGAAAAGCTCATCCATGCAAACATATGAGATGTTGCAATATGTTGTTTGAATTGTTGCAATAAGAATTTTGAGATATTTTATCTATTTATTTTTTATTGTTGCAATAAAATTTTAAAATGTTGGGTTTGGGACTTCAGGATGTTCAATTACCTTACTATAAATGTTGCAATGTTGCAAGGTTACAAATTTATTGTTTGGAATTTTTGATCATGTTTTAACACTTAGCTAAGTTCTACATTCATAGGAAATCAATTCTTTTTGTTGAGAAGGTAATATTTTTTAATTTTTTTCTCAACATTCCATTGTTATTATACAATTAGTTGTATATATTGGTTATGAATGTTGCAAAGATTGTTAGCCGATATTGCTCCAGTGTGTCTGATGAGAAGTCTCTCATCAGATGTACGGGTGCTAGTTAGTCCCATTTTGAAAATACAGTGACCTAGATGACACTTATAAACAAATTCAGTTATACTCTCCATGCATTTTACTCTACTGATAAAAATTGGACGGAGAGTTCATGTTGTTGGAATTGGAGGTATATATATCTTCCATGGAAAATGCCTTGGTTGCGACTAACAGATTGTTGCTAAACAATTATCGAAGGCTGTGCTAACTTTTACAGGCAATTTCACTCATGATCTACACCCATATAAACCTGGAATCAAGCAAAAAAATCGGATAACAACCAAATATGGAGGACATCACTACTACAGAAAGGCTAATAGTAGACGCCAAATCACAGACGGTTTTGTGAAACCGCCTGTAATGTACACTATTACAGACGGTTTTAAATTGTGGCGGGAAAAAGGAGTATCACAGACGGTTCTTACGTATGAACCGTCTGTGATACTAGAATATCACAGACGGTTTTTATTAAAAACCGTCTGTGATAATCTGGGATTATCACAGCCGATTTTTTATTAAAAACCGTCTGTGTTGTGTCGACTATCACAGCCGGTTGTTGTTAAGAACCGTCTTGGAATGTTCACAGACGGTTTTTTACAAGAACCGGCTGTGATGTCCCTTTCTCTGTCATATTCTAGATCAGAGGTTAATATATAAGTACACATTGCTTCTAATAACTTAACTACAGAACTACTGAGACAAGAGATCACAAATTAAAGGCAAATTTATTAATTTCAATTAGAGGCAAATTTATTACAAAAGTCGCACAGGTACAGAGTTTCCCAGATTGTATTCTTTTGGGCTTCGTAAGCTTCTTCTTCAACTTGGGGACTTGGAGGATCAGCCGCTAAATTCTCGAACGCCGTTAAGATTGCCCTTGTCCTTAGCACTTCCTCGTGCAGCCTGGGCAAATGATCAGCAGCATCCATAATGTCGTAGAGGATAGCATGAAAAGATTCCTCAGAATCTGCCGTTTCTGCTTGATCGGCAAGGCTATCCATCCGTCTCTGCAATGCGTGTAGAGCTTCTTCCGCATTGCGCACATTGTGGAGAAGAACCAGGGTGAGGGCCGTTTCCCTTTCTTGAGCGGCAGCGAGACGCCTCCGTCGACGGCGGAGGATCAGGTCAAGCTGACGGATGCAAGAAAGTCGGGGAAGGAGAGCAGGGCGGGTGCGGAGAAGCCGCTCCAGATGCAAATTGCTGGCCGCCTGTGTAAGGTTCCGGCCGAACAATTCGTGATGAACAGATGAGAGGAAGGAGATGATCACAAGAACAGTAGTAGAAGCCATGTTGTATTGTATATTGTAATATTGTACGTACGTAGAAGAGACCTGGATTAGGAGCGCATATTTAACCTTTAGCACAAACGGTTCGTATACCCAAACATTAATGATATAGACGCTTCGTATAACGATCGAGAGACGTTAATTAGACGATCGAAACACGAAGCGTTCTGGCATCGAAACACGCGCGAAGCAGTTCTGGTATGAAGCTTATGACAGACGGTTTTTCATTAAAAACCGTCTGTGATAATATTTATCACAGACGGTTTTTTTAGAAAAAACCGCCTGTGATAATCATTATCACAGACGGTTTTTAATTAAAAACCGTCTGTGATAACTAGGGCATTTATTGCGCTGCTCAGACCTCATCTGTCTTCATTTCGATCCAGATCTACTGCGCACTTTTTCACTCGGGAGGAAGCTAGGCGATTTCAGGCCAATTAATTTGGTGGGAAGAGGCAGAGATTGAGCTTTGAATTAAGATTCAGACTTTCCTGGTTGCTGTAGAGATATGGTTAGTAATGAAAATTATTTTTTCTTTAATTGCATTACAATTTAGTTCTAAGTAATCCATGAGTGGTTATTGAAGATGGTTATTTTGCAAAATTGTTGGTTATATAATAGATGTTGTGTTTGTAATATGAATTGAGCTGGCAAATTAAGTCTCAATATAATAAATGTGGCCGGTATATATGTAGTTATATATAATTAGTTAATCTAGATTTTAATACTAAGTTGTTACATATGTACGTAACGTAGGACCGAAGCTGGATGTATGCCGCGAGCCGTGTGAGTGAAGAGTACATTAATGGCGTTTCTGCTTTTATAAGAGCCGCCGAGGAGGATATGTTGAATAAGGGGGTGGAATATATGTGCTGTCCATGCACTGACTGCGAGAATTTGAAGATGTTTAAGAACCGAGGGCAAATTGAAGCGCACTTGATTCGGAGGGGTTTCAAAAAGGATTATACGTGTTGGACCAGTCATGGCGAAGTGAATGATCATATGCCGCCGGATGACATCGCCGGTGAAGTGAATGATATGCCCCCGGATGACATCGCCTGTGAAGTGAACGACATGCCGCCGGCTGATGTCGATTGTGGCTCGGATTCGGATAGGTTGCACGATGATAATCTGGATCAGATGCTTCGCGATGTAGAAGAGAACTATGATGAGAGAGAGTATGTTAAATTCCGTGGCTTGATGGAGGACTCAGAGAAACCTTTGTACACGGGCTGCAAGTACACGAGGTTGTCGGCCGTGCTTGAACTGTTGAAATTGAAGGCAAGCAACGGTTGGTCCGACAAGAGTTTCACGGCGCTGCTAGGTCTTTTAGCGGACATGCTTCCGGAGGGAAATGAGTTGCCTAAAACCACGTATAAAGCTAAGAAGGTTCTTTGTCCGTTGGGAATGGAAGTAGAAAGAATACATGCATGCCCAAACGATTGTATCCTCTACCGTAAATGGTATGCAAACATGCATGTATGTCCGGTGTGCAACGCATCCCGATACAAACGTAACAATCAATCAGATGATGGCGAGGGAACAGAGGCGAACAAAGGACCTCCTGCTAAGGTGGCATGGTATTTTCCTATAATTCCCCGTTTGAAAAGGTTTTTTGCAAATCCAAAGGAGGCAAAACTGCTGCGTTGGCACTCGGAGGAGCGCAAGAAGGATGGAATGATAAGACACCTTGCTGATTCCGTGCAGTGGAGAAACATCGATAGGAGGTTTGCAGAGTTCGGTTCAGAACAAAGGAATATAAGGTTTGGACTGAGTACAGATGGAATGAATCCTTTCAGTAGCATGAGCAGCCGACATAGCACATGGCCCGTGACTCTCTGCATCTATAACCTTCCTCCTTGGTTGTGTATGAAGCGAAAGTACATTTTGCTGTCGATACTTATCCAAGGGCCAAAACAACCTGGGAATGATATCGATGTGTTCCTAGCACCGTTGGTGGAAGATCTAAAAGTACTGTGGAACGAAGGGGTACAGGTATGGGATGCATACAAACGAGAGAACTTCACTCTGCGCTCCTTATTGTTCTGCACCATAAATGATTATCCTGCCCTTGGTAACCTATCAGGCCATAGTACAAAAGGTGCCAAAGCTTGTACTCACTGTTTAGATGGTACCGAGAGTGTGTGGCTGAGACACTCACGCAAAACCGTCTACATGCGTCACCGCCGGTTCCTTCGGAGGGCTCACCCATACCGCAAGATGAAGAAACAATTTGACGGAGAGAAGGAAGACGGTTCAGCTCCAAGGCATTTAAGGGGACACGAGGTTTATGATACGGTTAAGGATTTAGATGTTGTCCTCGGAAAGGGACGTAAATTGAGGGCTCATGAGAAGAACACCTGGAAGAAGAGATCAATATTTTGGGACTTACCTTATTGGGAGTACCTAGATGTACGGCACTGCATCGACGTCATGCACGTAGAAAAGAATGTGTGCGACAGCTTGATTGGTCTCTTACTGAACATCCGTGATAAAACAAAGGACGGTGTCAACGCACGGCTTGACTTGGCTGACATGGACATCAGGCCGGAGTTAGCACCGACAAGCACTGATAATGGACGAACGTACCTTCCCCCTGCGTGTTACACTCTGTCCAAGGCTGAGAAAACAGAACTGTGCCAGTGCTTGCATGGTGTCAAAGTTCCGTCTGGTTACTCCGGCAACGTGAAGAAACTTGTTTCGATGCAAGATTTGAAGTTAAATGGCATGAAGTCTCATGATTGTCATGTGCTGATGACACAGATGCTCCCTATTGCAATTAGAAATATTTTGCCGATCAAAGTCCGAGAGACAATCATGAGGCTATGTTATTTCTTTAACACAATTGCTCAGAAGGTCATCGATCCCGAAGGACTAGATGCTCTGCAGGACGAGGTGGTGATGACTCTATGTCACCTTGAAATGTATTTCCCTCCTTCGTTTTTCGATATCATGGTCCATCTCATTGTTCACGTTGTGTGGGAGATAAAAATGTGCGGGCCCGTATTCCTACGTAGCATGTACCCATTTGAGAGGTTCATGGGAATTCTCAAGTCCTACGTACGGAATCGTTCTCGGCCGGAGGGCAGCATCGTCGAAGGTTATGCAAGCGAAGAGGTCATTGAGTTTTGTGTCGATTATATAGCTCAGATTCAACCGATAGGTGTCCCCCAATCTCGTCATGAGGGGAGGCTGAAGGGTCTCGGAACTATCGGAAGGAAAGCAATCACTCCAGATATGGACACGTATACTCAAGCCCATTTCACGGTGTTGCAACACATGACTGAAGTGGCGCCTTATGTGGACCAGCACAAGGATGTGCTTCGGCAACAGAATCCGGAGCGGCCGGATGTTTGGATCATGAGGCAACACAACCGTCGGTTCAACCAATGGTTGAAGGAGCAAATCGCTAGGAGCTCGCCGAGTGAGACGCTGACATGGTTGGCAAAAGGGCCGACATTTACAGTTGTGACATGGCAAGGATATGACATCAATGGGTACACATTCTATACGCAGTCTCAGGATGTCAAGAGCACTAACCAGAACAGCGGTGTCCGCATAGATGCATTCAGTACCGATGGGTCGAGAAACTCGTACTATGGCTTCATAGAAGAGATTTGGGAGCTCGACTATGTGGTTTTCAAGATCCCCTTATTTCGCTGCCGTTGGGTGCATCTCCCACAGGTGAAGGTTGACAAGTACGGTGTCACGACCGTGGACCTCCAACGTGTCGGGTACAAAGACGAACCATTCGTACTCGCCAATCAAGTTGTTCAAGTTTTCTATGTAACCGACCCGGCAAATAAAAAACGCCATGCAGTTCTTCATGGAAAAAGGAGAATTGTCGGAGTGGAGAATGTAGTGGACGAGGAGGAATACAATCAATTTGACGAGTTACCTCCTTTTGGAAATGGCATAAGGGTCGACGATGAACAACGTGACGAAACCAGTTACGTACGCATTGATCATGATGAAGGGCTAATTTTTAAAGGAAATAAGCAAGTACAATAAGAATGTATATGTGAAAATGTGCGACAATTTTGAGATGTATATGTGAAAATGTGTGATGTAGACAATTTTGAGATGTACATGTGAAAATGTGTGATGTAGTCAATTTTGAGATGTATATGTGAAAATGTGTGATGTAGTCAATTTTGAGATGTATATGTGAAAATGTGTGATGTAGTCAATTTTGAGATGTACATGTGAAAATGTGTGATGTAGTCAATTTTGAGATGTATATGTGAAAATGTATATGGGTGATGTATTTGAGACCTTGTCAAAATGTATCAACTGGTTGGTGTTGTATATGAATGCAGCTGTTTGGTGGTTGATATGAATGCAGCTGTGTAGTTATTGGTGCTGTCTTAATTGCGGCAGTCGGCAAAGGCATATCACAGACGGTTCTAAGTTTAGAACCGGCTGTGATAATCTGCCTACATATATACCCTCTCCCAAGGGTTTTCGTGTGCGCTGTAGTTATTCGATTCGATCTAAATCCCGAGCCCGTCGTCGCCGCCGCCTCCCCGAGCCCTCGCCGGCTGCCCTCGCCGGCCGCCTCCCCGGACGAAGACGTCGCCGCAGCCTCCTCCTCCTCCGTCGCCGCCTCCCCGAGCCCGTCGCCTCCTCCTCCTCCGTCGCCGCCTCGCCGAGCCCGTCGCCTCCTCGTCCCCCGTCGCCGCCGCCTCCTCCTGCGTCGCCGCCTCCTCCTCCTCCGTCGCCGCCTCGCCGAGCCCGTCGCCTCCTCGTCCTCCGTCGTCGTCGCCTCCTCCACCTCCTCCGTCGCCGCCGCCTCCTCCTCCTGCGTCGCCGCCTCCTCCTCGTCCGCCGTCCCTAAGGTCACCAAAACCCTAAGGTTGATGCTTGATGCTGTTATGCTTTATGCTTGATACATTGGTACATAGTACATATTTAGGGTTGATGCTTACTGTTAGTGTTATGGTTGATGCTTACTGTTAGTGTTTAGGGTTGATGCCATACTGTTAATGATATGCTATTTGGTACATACTACATTGGTACATTGTTTACTGCAGTTGCTTAGTTTACATTGGTACATATTACATTGATGCTTGATGCTTCATACTGTTATGCTTGATGCTTGATGCTGTTATGCTTTATGCTTGATACATTGGTACATAGTACATATTTATGCTTGATACTGCAGTTGATTAGTCTACGTTGGTACATCTTACATTGATGCTTGATGCTTCATACTGTTATGCTTGATACTTGATGCTGTTATTTGGCATAACCAATCAAGGAAGAGTATATGATTTAGTAGCGGGACGGCCAAGATTAATCTTGTGCAACCCTACAATTTGAGAGCACAAATTAACCAATCAAGGAAGATAGGATGATCAAAGGGCATGAAGCAAGTGACACATTCTAGAATTCCCGTTCAATGAACGGGATGCTCTAGTTTGTGTCATTTGCTTCATAGAACTTTGTTTAGGGACTAAGATAGGCACATCACCCCCTCTCTCTGTCCACATCACCTCCTCCCTTCTCCCCCTTCCCTCTACTCCTCTCCTCTCTTCGTAACATTGAGCATCATGTTTCACTTTTCTTGCTTCCTCATCTTATCATGTGCAACCCTACAATTTGAGAGCACCAATCAAAGAAGAGTATTGCGAAAGATACATTGACCATTTGGGTGGAAAGAAATACATTGTGTCGTCAGGCTCATGACTATCAATTCGAAGCATAGCATAGCATCCGAGGCACATCCGAGGCCTGCAGCTGTGTCTTGAAGACACAACAGCAGGCCTCGGATGCTATGGTATGCTTCGAATTGGCAGTCATGCGCCTGACGAAACAGTTGATCTTTCCACCCAAATGCTCCATGTATCTAGACATCACCCCTACAATTTGAGAGAACACATTAAGCAATCAAGGACCACTCTAGGGGCATGAAGCAAGTGACACACTCTAGTGTATCAGGTTCAATGAACCAGATACACTAGTTTGTGTCATTTGCTTCATAGAACTTTGTTTAGAGACCTTGTAGTAATAATATATGCCACATAGACATTCAAAGGGCATGAAGCAAGTGGGACACTCCAGTGTATCCGGTTCAATGAACTTGATACACTGGTTTGTTCCATTTGCTTCATAGAACTTTGTTTAGGGACTTTGCTATTTGGTTTATAGTATTAGCAACTAAAGTAGGTGCTAAGATAGGCACATCACCCCCTCTCTATGTCCATATCACCCCCTCCCTTCTCCCCCTCCCCTCTACTCCTCTCTTGTCTTCCAATTCAATATGATCACTTTCTCATCTTATCTTAATAGACCCACAAAATGAGCAACACATCACCCGCGCATTCTTCAACATCATCGCCGGAGGTGTCCGCTCCAACATCAAGACGCCAAGGAAGAGGGCTATCGAAGAAGCCTGAGGGCCGACAGACCATCACAGCGGTAAACGCATCTGGGGTCCCTATCCTTCCTAAAAAAGCGGTAAGCGCATTCCGAAGCATGGTCGGAATAGTTGCACGAGAACGAATTGAGATCACATACAATTCGTGGAAAAACGTGCCTAACACTCGGAAACGTGAGCTGTGGACCGAAATTTTGGCATCGTTCGAGTTCCCAGAAGAACACCTACACGCTGTGCAACGACAAACCTACCTAGGGGCGTGCAAAGCATGGAAGAACTTCAAGAGCACGCTTGTCAAGAAATACGTGGAGACGGACGAAACGCCTTTTCATATATACCCATTCCTGGAACCACAATGGGAAGAGTTCAAGGCGATGAAGACGTCCGAAGAGTTCAAAAGTACAAGTACGACGCACAAGGCCCTCCAGGCAAAAAACACACACCCCCACAGACTTGGCACAGCTGGGTATGCGGGTAAAATCCCGCAGTGGATGAAGGAGGATGACCTGGCAGCTGCACAGGACATCGCCCCGCCGTTTTCCAATATCCCGGATGACCGCGCACGAAATTGGATTAGAGCAAGGTCATCTACAACGACATCGGGGGACATCTCCTTTCGAAACCCTGCTGACCAGCAAGTGTCCCAGCGCCTGGTAAGATATCGATAGAACTACGTAGCTTGTAATTACTCCACAACTTCGTATGAGTTGAAATGACATTTCGTGCTCTTGCAGGAAGAGCTGAGTTTTGAATCTACCCTGGGATCATTCCAGGGAACAAGGGAGAATGATATGCTCTCCGTGGCCCTGGGAAATAAGGAGCACCCGGGTCGTACGAGAGGCCTTGGGCTTTACGTTCCTTGGAAACATGGTTTCGAAGATGACTCCGGAATGTATCGGCGTAGGAAGAGAAACAAAGCCGAGCGTGACGCACAGCTACGAGAAGAGATCAAGGAATCTCTTAAAGAGGAGATATTAGCTCAGATGGGTGATGTAATCAGAGAAGAGGTGCGGAAACAGACAGAAAGTTATCAGGCCACCACCGCCGCTGCTATGCTAGCTAGCCCGCACAACCGTCCGAGTAGCTGCTCGTCCAATCCGACGCATACCCAGTCCAAATTTCCTGTGGACGACATCCTGGTAATAATTATTACCTCTCGAATACTTGTTCCATTGGTAGGCCTATTCGAGTAGCTAATTTTGTATCGTTATGTAGGAGCCTACGAACTGCAGGCTCCAAGTGAGATATGGCTCCATTCCCTTGTTCGCTGCTTGGGGCCAGGCATATTCGTCTCATATCGGGGCCGTGGTGCACGGTCAAGCTTTAGCGCCAGGCTTCGCAAAAGTTAATGTGGATGGTGTGTATGTCAATTTTGAGGTGGTCCCGCTACCGAAGCCCCCCAACGACGAGATCGTGACTCTAGGACAGGCCATTGGAACATTCATCCAGTGGCCCAAAAGCGACATCTCCCTGGAGGCTTCTTCACCGGTGGCAGGACCAGAAGTGCAGTGCGAACCACAGCAACATACACCGGTGCTATCTCCACAGGTGCTATTCTCGCCAGAGCAACTTGCACTGGTGACATCTCCACACGGGCAGTGCGAACCACAGCTACCTGCACCGGTGCTATCTCCACGGGAGCTATTCTCGCGAGAGCAACTTGCACCGTCTATACCATTACAGTCGACTAGCATAAAGTCGAGCGACAATCGAGGCAGTGGCCGGGGCAAATCAAAGATGAAGGACGATGACGATATCCCGTACATGCCATTGGCCCGCAAATTCGTGCTAGGCGACCCGATGGTACTGAAGAAAGAGCTCCTAGAACTAGGACTTGGTTGCCAAAGATTCCACACTTGGTATATGGAACAGTCCAATAAGCCAGAGGGAGAACGGCGCTCAGGTATCACTTTCAAATTCAAGCAGGAACATTTCATTCACGAAGTTCAGGAATGTGTCTTCGCGGTGACCTTCGACGATATATTTGAACTTTTCACGCTCAACGCTCTCGACGCCTCACTCGTTCGATGCTGGACGCTGTAAGTCTGTACAATCACAGTCTCTATTCACGTAATACCGATATATGTCACAATTTGTTGCTTTTCTGTGCTATATATAGATTCATGCTGACCGAAGCTAGATCATCGAAATCACGAATTGGTTTCCTTGACCCACGCTTGGTCGCCATTGATACCATCATCGAGGATGCATCCTTCGTCGAGGACTATATTGTAAAAGCACTGCTGGCTCACCAAGATAAGGAATTTGTTCTTATGCCATACAATGAGGAATTCCATTGGATTTTAATTGTAATTATACCAAAATGGAACAAGGCTATATACCTTGATTCTCTAAGTAAGAACAAATCCAAGTACACAGCTATCGCCCGAATACTCGATAGGTACGTACATTGTACATTGTACTCTTTCCTTTCAAATGACTAATCTAACTTTTTCGAATAACGAAGGTCGTTCGCTACATACGTTAAACAAACACGTGACTCGACGACGGGGGCCAAGCCCTTCAAACATGATCGCAAGTTTCCGGTATTCCCTAGCTACATATTAATTAATCATATACAACACATAGTAGTAATGCCACTTGATTTAACACATTCTATTTTTTGCAGTGCCACCAGCAGGAGCCGGGCAACACGTGTGGATACTACGTGTGCCACCATATGAGACTACTCCTCGATTCCACCAAGATCACTAATGCTAAGGTTTGTCAATCTTCCCACAATTATTTCATACATGTCACGTGTTATATGTGCGCGCGTTGATATTCCTATCTACAGGTTGCGCCCATCTCTAAATCTGCTTTGGAACAGCCGGACTTAGCAAAAATTCGAGGAGAGTTGCTTTGGTTTTTGTGGGCTAAAGTCATCAAATCAGATGGAGAGTTCCACTGCGCAGATTGATTTTTTATTGCTCTTATAACTCTGTAATTCTGAATTTGTAAATGCATATTTTATTTCATTTCAATTAATTCATTTGCGAAATGGATGCCTTATGTCTGTGAATGAAATGTGATGTGAATTGGATGTTTGTCAAATGAATTGAGATGTGAATTGGATGTTTGTCAAATGAATTGAGATGTGAATTGTATCTATACTTGTTTATCTGCTTGTTTCAGAGGGCACGGCTAGCATTTCCTGAGGCTAGCCAATAAACAGAAATAGATTCTGTTAGGGGGGAGGAATATCACAGACGGTTTTTCATTAAAAACAGTCTGTGATAATCAGATATCACAGACGGTTTTTTTATAAAAAACCGTCTCTGATTATCGGATATCACAGACGGTTTTTCATTACAAACCGTCCGTGATTATCCGATATCACAGACGGTTTTTTATAAAAAATCGTCTGTGATATTGGATAATCACAGACGGTTTGTAATAAAAAACTGTCTGTGATATCGGATAATCACAGATGGTTTGAAAACCGTCTGTGATAACTTGGATTATCACTGACTCATAATTTCAGACGGTTCAGATAACCGTCTGTGATGACGATTTCGAACCGTCTGTGATGACCTTTTCTGTAGTAGTGCATCCAGCTTATGGCCTTGTTGGCTTGCACTACACATGAAGTTCATGCGCCACTTTTTGGCTAACTTTATGAAATGTATTCTTAACTATTTAAAGATGAACTTATCCCCTAATATCATTTGATTTCACCACAAACACGTGCGCATAAACATACGTGAAAGCTTGCATTAGGGCATCCACAGTGCAGTAACATCAGCTATATCTTTTTTTTTCCACCTCAGATTTTCCCCCTATGTGGTGAGAGAACACAAGAACCATTGCTACAACAAGGTGAATTGGTAGGCATAAATATCTCGATCATGTGTTTTGTGTGGCCTACTGATTGGGAAAAGGAGCCAGTTGGGCTCTACGCCAAGACGACATGCTGCCGCAGCGTCTGGACGACGAGCAGCCACGTCACAACGCTGTATCGCCGCCTTGCCGCGCCTAGGGGTGGCAACGAGCCAGGCAAGCCTGGCTCGGCTTGGCTCGTGAAAGCTTGGTGGAATGGAGGCTCGGTTCGGCTCGGCTTGGTTAGGATATCAAGCTTTTTTATGGGCTTGGTTCGGCTCGTGGTGCGGCTCGAGCCAGCTTGCGAGGGCTCGCGAGCCAACAATCACACAATCACAGAACTAGGGGCAATCTACTTCACTTCACTCTTCACAGAATTAGGGGCAATCATACTACACAGTAACACAACAATCAACTTTTTGCAACTCACAATCATGTAGACAACAACACAACAGGGCTAATTTACACCAGAAAATTATAGAGAAATCACAAAAAACTTACAGTAGCAGAGGGAGAGGGTGGCGGGCTGGCGGTGGCGGTGGCGGTAGGGGATTTCTTTGGAGGCAGGGGATGCTGGCAGCGGAAGCAGGCCGCCGACGGGACGACGCCGGCGCCTAGCAGGGAGTGGAAGCAGGACGCGCACGGACTCCCCTTGGCGGTGGAAGCAGGACGCGCAGTCGCGCACGGAGCCACGGACTCCCCTTGGCGCCGGTGTGGTGCCGGCGTGCCGCCGACTCACCGTGCGCCGATGCGCGCCTACGCGGCGCCGCGGCGGCACGCAGCGGTAGGCCACTGGTCCGTGGCACCGGGCGCGCGTCCGTGCCTCGTCGTCACCGAGCAGAGGGCCTGGGCGGCCGGTGGTGTAGCGCGGCTGTGGACGCCGTCACGCCGGGGAGGCCGTGGAGGGATGGCCGGATGTGTGATGGTGGCGGCGCTGCCGAGAGCCCGATAGAGAGTGGGGGAAGAACGGGGGAGTCGGGACTCGGGAGAGTGATGGAACTTGCGGTGGCTATTGGGAGTTTGGGACTTTGGGAGCTTGCGGAGGGAGCCTGGGAAACTAGGGTTTTTAGTTGGGCCTATTGGGCCGAGCCAACCGAGCCACTCGCGAGCTGGCTCGGGCTCGGCTCGTTTAGACCCCGAGCTTTTTTGCTGGCTCGGCTCGGCTCGTTTCATTCACGAGCCGAGCCAAGCCTCCATGAGCCCGAGCCGAGCTCGAGCTTTTTTGCCAGCCCTAGCGGCCCGCGCCTAATGGCGATCCCGCGCCTGCCGTCGCCTTACGCCAGGATGCCACCTTCACATATGATGGATCCGAGAGCCAGCGGCTTAGATTCCACCGGATCTGGTCGCAGGTGTCTTGAATCCGGTCAGTGCCGATGCCGGGGAGTGGAGGCATAAGGGTGGCGGAAAGGGCGTGAGGATTCTGATGGAGAGGTTACCCTGATTACTCCTCAAGTCCAGATAATCTAAAGATTATTTCATCGAGAATTACTGTTATTTTTCATTATACATACTTCATTGGGTGAATTAGTAATATCTATACCATTTTCTGTATGTCCAGAAATTGATTAATTATTGCAAATAGCGGAGCATGTGTCACCGAGAATTTTTTTATAAATAATTCATATTTTATTAGAAATAACAGAAATATAACCGTGCGAATATTTTTTTTACAGAAATGGCTTTCAGTCGCTGAACCGTTGGGCGACTGGAACCTATTATCCAATGGAAGAATGACGCGCAAGCTGTCCGTAGGCTCTTGGATGATAGGTTCTAGTCGCCGAGCTGTTGGGCGACTGGAGCCTGTCGCCTAGCAGCTGGGCGACTACATTTGTAGTCGCTTGGCTGTTCAGCGACTGCAAAGGAGTTATTCCTGAGGGAGCTATGAGGCAATGTCGGTGGATCCATTTGTGATTTTTGTAGATTACGAATGGTAGATAATCTGTTCGATTCGCAATAACAATTTATGATCGTCGTATGTTGTTGTAGTGCAAACAATTTCGTAAAATGTTTTTGAGAACGATTGAAATAACAACGATTGGTAAGTACAAAGGTAAGTGATATTGTGATGACACCGGAAATTCGTACATGGAGGAGAACTTGTTTGTCAATGTTTTTCGATGACTTGCTACGCGAATAATTGCATGGGAAAAGACGAGGAAATATGCTTGTCCAAATTAAAATAAACTTCATATTAAGGTTGGGAGTAACACGACGCGTAGGGTTTGGTTACATGCATAAGAATGACTTCATGCACGATTCAACAAACCGAAATGCGCCTATGATACATATGTGCGTTTTTGGAATGGAACTAAATTGACCTTCAGAGGACTAGTCATTGCGGGATGGCCTAACTTACTGCGTGGATCGGGGCCATTTTCCCTTTCTTGCGAGCTTGGCGTTGAACTACTCGGTGGCCTCTTTTTTCTTGGCCACCATTTCCCTCTTTTTCTCGTGCTCCCTCTCACTAGCCTTGCGCTCCCTGCGCGTGCACGCATCGAGATGAGATTTCGTCTCCTGACGTATACGCTCAGTTTGCTCGTCATTGCGGCGCTCCTCCTCCCGGATATCGGAGGCTTTTTTGATATCCCACTCCTCGAAGTCGAGAGCCCACTAGTCATATGGGTGGATCTCTAGATCAATCAATTTGTGGTAACCACATAGCAGTTTCGGGAACTGTGGTTAGATGGGAGAGGTTGTTAGTGTGTACTTTAAAAGAGAAATGGGGAACACACTGTAACTAGTCCTTACCGATTGTAATAGCCCATCTGTTTATTTCAATATTGTCAAAAAAATAAAAATTATTTTATTTTAAAATAAAATCAAGTGTTATATGGTTTCTTGAATTTTAGAATTTTTATTTGCCTGTTTTTAGCTTAAAAAAAGGCTTTTAAAAAATAATTTAACTAAAAAATAAAATTATTATTAAATAAAGGTTATATTGAATTTTTGTAGAAGTACTATTTCAAATTAATTATTTTAAAGCATTTGGCTTTTATTTGGATTTTCTGTGATTTTCTAGGATTTTAAAATCAATTTCAAAGCTAAAAAGTAATTTTGTAAAAATTTAAAAACCAGTTTTAAGTTGGAAATTTTTTTTCTAAGTCTAAAAAGTTCCAGGAATTTCTATGAATTTTTTGAAATTTTTAGTCTTTATTTCGTATTTTCTAAGAGTTTTTGAAGCTTCCTAGTATTTCTGAAAATTAAAAATGGAATTGAACCCCTCTCTCTCCTCGGCTTGACACGTGTCACACCCAGATCGAATCCTCTGCCTCCTAGTTTAATCTTAGCTACCCGCCTTCACTTACCCCTTCGTTCCTTGCCAACGGCCTAGATTTAATCATCGTCGCCCGATCTAATCCTAGCCACCCGCTCCCACTAACCCCTTCATCTTTAAATCTGATGGGCCCGATTCACTCCCCGACACATGGCCGTCATCCATCTATCTGCCTCTCCCCTCTTCTCTTCTCTCTTGCCGACACGCAGGCCCCGCCTGTTAGGCCCTTCTCCTTCCTCTCTTTCTTCTTCCTCTAGCTGACCGCCATGGCCGCCACGTCCGAAGGTCCATTTCATTGGTCTCTCTTCCCAAAGTGCCGCCTCGACTTCCCCTCCTCGCCCGCACCCCACGCCTCCCATCCATGGCCATAAATGTTCATTCGTCTTTGCGTTCCCACCCGGATCATCTTTTCCATCCATCCATAAGAATTTCATAAACTATTTTGAAAAACAAAGTCTAATTTGTGAAAAACTTTACTCAGCATGCCCATGACCGTGTGTCCGGCTATCTAGGATAGATTATACACTCTACAGAGGTTGTATAGCTTTACCCATAAGCCATGGTCATCCCATATTGCCACGCGATTAACACACTTCCTTAGGTGTGCAGCGAGAGATCATAACAAGGCCTTTACAATGCAAAGCCTTCAACCTGCCAAGCCAACTCTAAGGTTTCACCCCAGTAAGGAATCCACCAGACCGAGACCCCCTCTTGAGCTGACTGAGACTTCTCATGGCCTACGCCACGCTCACTTTGAACCTACGTCTAGACTCAGGTTGGGACCCATAAATTAGTCAGCCAGAATTATCTCATACCAGCTTTGTGGTACTACGATAGGGCTTTACAATAGTAGCTCACAGACCGATCCTTAATTTGACTTAGGCTCAACCACATACCCCTTGTGCCCGACAATCAACACTATCACCGAACAACAGTGCATGCCTGTACCCACCACCTAACTATTAGCCTAAGTCTAAACCAGATTTTATATTTCATTTCAAAATATTTCATAATCCTTCTTGACTCACTGAAGTCAAGAATACACTTGAAAAGCTTATCATTTTATGTGAAAAAGTTATCCCAACAAAGATTATGTCTAAGCAGGTCTAAGCATTTGATATATACATTCTCTAGTCCATACTAGTGTACTAACTAGAGTTTTATTCTAGGGTGACAAGGTATAATGTTGCACAATATCAAAGGTGTCAATAACAATTGGGGAATAACTAAGTTTAAAATTGGAATTGAAATACTTGAATAAACATATGCATGCAATATAATTTAA
The DNA here is from genome assembly GCA_017311315.1 of Dendrocalamus latiflorus. Classification (NCBI taxonomy): domain Eukaryota; kingdom Viridiplantae; phylum Streptophyta; class Magnoliopsida; order Poales; family Poaceae; genus Dendrocalamus; species Dendrocalamus latiflorus. The sequence continues at coordinate 11,880,271 of CM029616.1, read as the reverse complement.
ATCAATATAATTTTATTTGCAAACTGGGATCAATATGATCAAGATGTGTGACTTGCCTTGCTCCACGAATTGATGTGAATTGTTGTTGAAGAATTATTCCGAATTGTCGCAGTCTACACGTGAAAGTAACCCACTAAATTTAAATAAATTCCAAATAAATAAAATAAGAGCAAAAATGGATAGATTGGAATTTTTAATGGATTTAGGAATTTGAACGGGTTCAATCGGAGTTAGGACGAAGGAGAACGGGCTTTTCGAAGTTTAAAATCAGAGAAAAAGAATAATTTGGATTTTCTTGAATTAATTTTCTAAAGGAAATTGGAATTATGACGTCTGTAGGGAATTTCTTTTTCGGACAAATTATTTTTCTACTAGAAAATTAGATTTATGATGTCAGGATGACATCAGCCTTGTTGACTGAGACTGACCAGTGGGCCTGGTTCATGGACTGAGTCCATGGACCACAGGAATGGCTAAGGTGGCAGCGAGGGTGATATGGTGCTGACATGGCAGGTGACTAGGCAAATTTGCTGATGTGGCCGCACTTTTTGAAGCCCAGTCCCACGACTAAGAGTACCTGATACTCGTTACAACCACGCAGTCGAACTTACGACCACGCGGTCGAGCTTACAACCACGCAGTCGAGCTTACGACTATGAAGTTGTTTACGACCACTCGGAGCTACAACCACGTTGTCGTGTACGTGCACTCGAAGTTACGACCACAAGTATCTAGTCGCAACTAGTAGTCGTAAGGGTCTCGGGTGCTGACGTGGTTCGCAGGCCGGGAGGGTGCTCAGGACCCGAGGGTCGCCGGTGAACGGCGGCACGGCGGCGGCCGGCGAGGAACACAACAACTTGTGTAATTCTGAAATTGAATATTGACATTCCTTTGCTACTTATATATTTCCTATGCAAGCTCCACATACTACTAACCGAACAGGACTTGACGTATCGGCAATCGCTATACTCATCACTCTAGTCAAGTTACCACGAACCAGCCACCAGTTGTAATACTTGTTTTGCTTGGTAAGAATCTTGTAAGCATTTGATAAGAGCTTGGGAGTGTGAGACTTCTAAAGCCTGCAGCACCTAGTAGTTGACAGGGAACTAACAAATTTTTTTATGAGTTTCTTGTGCTCTACTAACAATGGTAGGTTCACAAAATTCAAAACATAGTGGCAAGAATGATGACCAATTTTTTGAACTTGAGAGTGTTGGACCTCTCACTCCTCGCACAAGGATGCTTGTGCAACACTTCAACCATCAGGTCAATAAGAGAATGGAGGAGATCTACAACATGTTGAATCGGCTCAATGACACCCTCAACACCATCAACAACAGAGTTGAGAACCTTAAGCAACGTCCACCACCACCAGCTGCTCGACGTGCTTTATTCCCCCCCCCACTGTTCGGCTGGTGAGGATGATGATGTCGAAGAGAACAACAGTGATGTCGACACTGAAGTTGAGGGCCCCAATGATCGCGACCGTCGTCGACGCAAGCAAAATCGACGAGGCATGGATAGGTTACAAAGAGAGGTACGCAATGATGATGCATTCTCTAAACTCAAGTTTACAATTCACATATGTGCTGGTAGATATGACCCTGAAGCTTATCTTGATTGGAAATTATAATTAGATCAAAAATTTGCATGCCATGATTTTCCTAAAAATAGTGTACACTGTCACATGTACCTAGAACTTGGGATGCTTTGAAAAGAGTCATGAAGCTAGATTTGTGCCTTCATATTTTTCACGTGACATGTTAAATAAATTGCAATGCTTAAAACAAGGCAATAGGTCAGTAGAGGAATACTATCAAGAATTGCAAATTAGTCTATTGCACTGTGGTTTAGAAGAAACTAAAGAAACTAAAATGGCTAGAATTTTGGAAGGGCTTAACTGGGAAATTCAGGACATACTTGACTATAAGGAATACAATTCTGTTACACGTTTATTTCATCTTGCTTGCAAAGCTGAAAGGGAAGTACAAGGGCGATACATGAGAACCAGGTGTCATTTTGTGGGTTCTTCTTCCTCCAAATCAAGTACTGGAACAGCAAGGGCGCCCCTTCCATCTACACTAAGCCGAGGGCGTTCTACTTCTACTTCCATGCCCTCACGTGCACCCGAAGCAAAAAAGGCTACAACCATTCAAGCTCCCATCAAATCTGCTCCAACAAAGAGTGCATCTTTAGTTGCTTCCACTAGATGTACAAGAGACATCCAATATCATAAGTGCAAAGGTTTTGGGCATTTCATGAGAGAGTGCCCAAGTCAACGAGCTCTTATTGTGAGAGAAGATGGTGAGTATACTTCAACTAGTGAAATTGATGAAGAATATACACTTGTTGTAAATGATTATGCAGATGATGAGATTGACACTGGTGATGAACAAGAACACTTGAGTGTTGAAGCTTCAAACAAGTACATGAGCCTTATAGTGAAGCGTGTGCTTAGTGCACAAATGGAGAGTGCTGAACAGGACCAACGACACAATTTGTTTCAAACCAAGTTTGTCATCAAGGAACGTTTGTGTCGTGTCATCATCGATGGAGGAAGTTGCAACAATTTGGCTAGCTTGGAGATGGTCGAGAAGCTTGGCTTGACCACAAGTCCACACCCATGTCCTTACTACATCCAATGGTTCAACTCATGTGGTAAGTTGAAGGTAATCAAAACAGTGAGAGTACAATTTTTGCTTGGTTCATATCATGATTATGTTGATTGCGATGTTGTACCTATGCAAGCATGCTGCTTACTTTTAGGTAGGCCATGGTAATTTGATAAGGATTCCACTCATCATGGTAGAACTAATCAATATACTCTCATGCATAAGGGCAAGAAAATTGTTTTACACCCAATGTCTCTTGAAGCCATTATTAAAGATGAAATTGAACGATCTGAACATGAGAACAAGGAGAATTGTAAAAGTGAGAACCAGATAATAGCTAAAAAATGCTTTCCACCTAAAAAAAGAAGCAAAAATAATCAAATGCTAAAAAGAATGAAATTAAATTGAAAGGTGCTATTCTATTAGCTACTATATCTGATTTCAATGACTTGGAAGTGGAAAATTCTATTTGCTATGCCTTACTTTGCAAAGATGCTTTATTTTCACTTGAGGATTTGCCCGCATCTTTGCCTCCTTCTGTCACTAATCTATTGCAGGAGTTTAATGATGTGTTTCCATCTGAAATACCCCCGGGGCTGCCACCTGTTAGAGGAATTGAGCATCAAACTGACTTGATCTTGGGAGCTTCCTTGCCAAACCTGGCACCATATAGTACTAATCCGGAGGAGACTAAGGAAATTTAGCGTCAAGTACAAGACTTTCTTGGAAAAGGGTACATACATGAAAGCCTTAGTCCTTGTACTGTTCCTGTGATTTTAGTTCGTAAGAAATATGGATCTTAGTGTATGTGTGTTGATTGTAGAGTGATTAATAATATCACTATTAGGTATCGTCATCCTATTCCTAGGTTAAATGATATGCTTGATGAATTGAGTGGTGTTGTAGGGGTGGCCCCCACCTAAGCCCAGCCGGCCTGCTAAGAGAGTTATAGGGCTCAAAATGGGATATGTGTAATGACATAAATGCCCCTGAGAGGAATACTCAAATGTAAGGGCATTGCTGTAAAAACACTCCCCATGTGGATATATATATCATACTAGCCATGGGGAAACCCTAAGCACTTGCTCACCTAACTCTCCACTACCATACTCTCTCTCTGTTTGGTCTGTAGCCACAACAGTTGGCGCCGTCCGTGGGGAGAAACGGAGAGCAGGCCTTAGGATCCGAAGAAGGATGGCACCGAAGAAAGCTCCAGTGTCGGCGGCGAAGAAGAAGAAGGCGGGAGCGACGAAGTCTCGCGTCAACACCAGGGCTTCGGCGTCGGCAGCCGTGGGTATGGATGGCGATGCGGGCACGATGGCGGCGAACGCTGGCAGGCATGCCATGACAATCGACCCCGCCACCGTTGTCACGACAACCGACCCGCCATCGCCGCCATGACAGTCGACACCGCCCCGCGTACGGTGGGAGGTCCCACTGCGGGCACGGTGACAACCGTTGACAGTGCCGACCGGGTGGCCGGGAGCGGCAGCCGTCGTCCCCCCGCCCGGTGCGGAAGCGGCGAGCGGTCCCGGCGGCAACATGGGCCTCGCCGTCAACTCCGACGTCCACCACGCCACCACGGCAGGTAATCCAGGAGTGCAGATCGTGATCCCCGATGTTCCGACCATGCAGCCAGGTACATCGGGCACTCTGGCTACGACTACGGTGGAGAACGGCCTACTGGCGGCCCTCAGCACGTTCCAGCAGGAGTTGGTGGATCTCCGCGGGGCCGTACGGGATATGCAAGAGGCTCGGAGCCAGTAGACTCCACCAACGGTCGCGCTGAAGCCCACGAAGGAGCGGGCGGACAGCCGAGACACCCCCACGTCTAGTCGCGTCCCGCTGCGGCACGTCGACCCAGAATTCCCACTCTCCGCAGGCTTGCAGCAAGCGGCGTGGCCAGAGGACTTCAAGTTCCCGAGTGCCATCGAGTCGTACAAGGGTGACACGGACCCACGAGAGTTTGTGCACGCCTACGAGACCGCCATCGAAGCTGCTGGCGGGGACGACACCACGAAGGCGAAGGGGCTCTCCCTCGCGTTGCAGGGGTGGCGCTCTCTTGGTTCTTCACCATTGAGCCAAATTCCATCTACGCGTGGGAGCAGATCCGCGACCGGCTCTACAACAACTTCCAAGGGAACTACGTCGAGCGCGTCGACGCGGATTAGCTCTTCGCAGTCAAGCAAAAACCCTTGGAGAAACTCCGACACTACTTCAAGTGCTTCGCGAAGGTACGCTGCCAGGTCAAGGATGTCAACGAAACGACCATCATCAATGCAGCAATATAGGGTCTACACCCGGGGCTGTTGGCCGAATACAACGCGCGGAAGCCAATCAAGACGATGGCGAAGCTCTTCGACAAGATGGAAGAGTACGCGCGGGCGGAGGAGGATGCGCGAAGACGCGAGGGCGACGACTTCGACCCCATTCCAGCGGAGGAGTGGTCGCAAGAAGCAAGCACGGGAGGTGACTCCCTGACAGGAAAGCGCAAGCAAAAGTCCGCGGGAAGGCGCAAGCCCCGACGTAACCAGCGCAGGTCCCAGAAGGTTCGCCACATCCTCGGCACAGAGGACGCCCCCGATGAGAGACCGCGCGCAGAACAGAAGATCATGGATTACGGCCGGTGATGCGAAGTGCATGGCTACGGCGCTCATGTCACGCGGGTGTGCACCGCAGTCAGGGAGCTGTGGCAAGCAGTCATCAAAACCCAGGCCCTGGAAGCGCGGCCCCCTGCCGTAGCCCATGTGCGGCAGCCACCGGGAAGTCCCCCGCAAGCTGCAGCCACGGAGGGGGGCCAGCACCGCATCATTAGCGTCATCTCCGGGGGCTCTTCGCTGGGGACCTCGGCGCAACCGCTTCTGGGAATGCCGTGATGCAACATCACCTTCACGCTGGCTGACGCCCAGGGTGTGGAGTTCCCCCACCAGGATCCCCTGGTCGTCTAGGTCGACATTGCAGGCTGCGACGTCAGGCGTGTCCTCATCGACGGAGGCAGCTCCGCAAACATCCTGGTGGCGGGAGCCCTCGACCACATGGGGATCCCTCGGGGCCGTTTGGGGCCGTCGAGGACCGCGCTTCAAGGTTTCGGGGGCCAGCCACTGAACGCCTTGGGTCAGGTATGTCTCCGAGTTTCCTTTTTTCAAGGCGATAATGCCAAGAGCGAAGACGTGGTCTTCGACGTGGTAGACACCCCACACCCATACAACGCCATACTGGGCCGACCCGCCATCAACTCCTTCGGGGCGGTCCCGCACCATGCCTTCTTGTGCATGAAGCTTTCGGGCCCGCGGGGTGTCATCACTGTCTTCGGCGACCAGGATCTCGCCAGGCGCGTGGAAGTCAGCGTCAGAGGTCCACACCGCAGGGTGCACGTCCTCGCTAACAAGCTAAAGGAGGACACGCCATCCACTCCAGGATGGACGCCCAAGCCCCGGCCGGACGGCGGGGTCAAAAAGGTGCCCCTCCAGGCTGAAGGGCAATTGGTATCAATCGGTGAAGGCCTTCCCCCGGAGGTAGAGCGAGACTTGCTCCAGGTTCTCTGAAGCAATGCGGACGTCTTCGCATGGTCCCTAGAGGACATCAAAGGCCTAGGGAGCTCACCGTCGACAACGGCCTGCAGTTCGACGCCGCCCCATTCAAGGACTTCTGCGACAGCATGGGCATCACGCTCCGCTTCGCTTCGGTTGGGCACCCACAGTCTAACGGAGAAGTCGAGCGGGCAAACGGTGCCATCTCTGCCGGAGTCAAGAAGCGCCTTGTAGGGCTGCCAAAGGGCAAGTGGCTAGGTGAGCTCCACAGCGTCCTCTAGCCCCTCCGCACAACGGTGACGCGACCGATGGGATTCACGCCGTTCAAGCTCCTCTTCGGCGATGAAGCAATGACGCTCGAGGAAATCAAAGCCGGATCGAGAAGAGTCCTCTTCCAAGCGCCTGAAGAGGAGCGCCAATTGTCCCTAGACCTTCTCGATGGAGAGCGACTAAGCGCAACTCAGCACGTCATGAAATACGCACGGCAGATGGTGCGCACTCGTGGTCGCTCCGTATACCCGCGAGAATTCCAGCCTGGGGATCTCGTCCTCAAAATGGCGCTCCATGCGGAGATGGTTGGCAAGCTGGAATCCAAATCGGAAGGCCCGTACATCGTCGCAGAAGCTCTACAGAAGGGAGCATACCGCCTAGCCACGTTGGAAGGGCAGATACTCCGCCATACATGGAACGTAGACAGGCTACGGTGGTACTACGTCTAGGACACAAGGGGAAGCATGTAGCAACATCGGCACCTTACCCATTGTAAGACGCTCGCCCGCGCAAATGGGAAATTAATAAAGCCAACCTTTAGCCAGGCTTCCATCGAGGTCCGCCTCCGCATGCACTTTCACCGCCCGCAACGCGCGGGGGCTTGCCCCCGCGCGTAGTCTACGAACTCTAAATAAGACGTAGCATCGAGGTCCGCCTCCGCACGCACTCTACAGAGTATAAATAAGACGTAGCATCGAGGTCCACCTCTGCACGCACCTCACCGCCCGCAACGCGCAGGGGCTTGCCCCCACGCGTAGTCTACGGGCTCTAAATAAGACGTAGCGTCAAGGTCCGCCTCCGCACGCACTCTACGGAGTATAAATAAGACGTAGCGTCGAGGTCCGCCTTCGCACGCACCTTCACCTCCCACAACACGCGGGGCTTGCCCCCGCACGCAGTCCACGGACTCTAAATAAGACGTAGCGTTGAGGTCCGCCTCCGTACGCACTCTACGGAGTATAAATAAGACGTAGCGTCGAGGTTCGAGGTTATGTGTGGGTATGGGGTTTAGCGACATCTTTATTTCTTAAGACGCGATTTCCTTGCTGTAGTATTGTGCTGAGAGGTACTTTTGGACAGGTGGCTACGCTCCCGATCGCGCGTGATTGCTTCCCTTTCGCTGGTAGAGGAAAGTAAATGTAGCGGATGTGCTACCATTTAACTCATTATTCTTACTACTTGCAATCTACATGATTCTCGTAATTTGAAATGTTATGCCATGGTTGCATGTTTTGTAAATGAGGTTGTTGAAGCAAAATAATAATTAATTGATATGCTTTGGATAAGTTGCTTGTAGTCATGTGGTAATTTGTTTAATGTGCCAAATGCGGAATATGAAAATAAATATGTGGTGGATATGTTGATGTTTCCTTGAGGTTAAATCCATGATGATCATGTTGATGCCCCTTTGAGGTCGGAATTCTTGTGGTTTGTTATTATCACATCATTCATAACATGTCATGACTTTTGCATTGTGGATGTCGCCACTTATAGCCATGACCGTACTGGTACAGCATCGTACATTGCTGTAGTACGATGCACACTCTTACCTTGTTGGGTAAGGGTGCAATGGATCATAGCATACATATGCATTTAATTGTGGATGGAATAACTGCATTCATGTGCCGACTGATTAAAAACTTATGAGGCATGACTCGTGGGAGTCTTTGGTGGTTAAATGAATGTAGACGTGAATTGTGGTTGTGGTTGTGTGGTAACATAAATGTTTTTGTATAATTATTTGTAGTTTGAATAGCATGTTAAATAGTTTACTTGCTGAGATTTTATCTCTCCCTTGTTTCCCACAGGTGATCCTTGAGCATGCATGGGAAATGTAGAGCGGCACTACATTAATGCACTTGGTTCATTGATTTATGTTGTAATAAAGTCGAAGGGATTCTAGCCATTTGCCTAGCTATCTCGTCGATGTTTACTTTAACTTAATAATGTTAAATTTGTGAACTATTCTTTTGGTTAAAATGTTGGAGGCTGATTTTAATTATTGAATTGTTATCATTATCTTGTGCCCTTAGTTGATTATGCTTCCGCTTAGCTTATCATGTTTTAGGAATTGCTGCCAATTTATTTTATCTTGTATTTTGGCTAGTTGTGGAGTGGTTTTAGTGGCATCCCAGGGTAATGTGTGTCCTGGGGTGTTACAGTTGGTATCATAGCCTAGGCTTTAGATTCTAGGAGAAATAAGAAAAAATGACACACTTGCACATGTAGGATGGGGAAGGGTTTGCATATCTTGCATATGCCTTGTTGAATTCCTTGAATTATTGCTTGTGCCTTAATTGCTTGATGATGATGTCCTTGCTTGATTGTGGATTGTGGTGGCTGGAGGAATGCCGCCTAAGGGTAGTGGCCGCGCAGCTGGTGGTTGAGGAGGTTGATATTACTCTGCCAGTGGGTGGTAATCAGGAGGAGTTGTTGGCCACTGTGAGGGCCATGCAGCAAGAGCTGAGGGCGTTGAAGCAGGGACAGTGAGGTTGCGGCAGCTGGAGCGGTTAGTGGCCTCTCGCTTCGTTAGTGGGTAGGGTTGAGGCTGGACAGGTTTTACAGGGCGACCACTCCTATTTAGGCCGTTGACTGGCTATCCTATGTGGAGGACAAGATGAAGGCATTCGAGGTGGTTGCCTCCGATCGTGTGCGCTACTTGGCGCAACTTTTGAAGGGAGAGGCTCAGATTTGGTGGAGGGGGTGCAGTCTGCTCGCACGGCTGCACATGGACCGCTGTCATGGGCAGAGTTTGTCCGGCAGTTCGAGAGGAGGTTCTACCAAGAGACCTTTCTAGACAAGATGAAAATCGACCTGAGCAAGTACACACAAGACAAGCAGTGTGTGGAAGAGTATGTGGTAGGCTTCAACCTGATAGTCCACTTTGTCCCACATGTGGCTCAGGACGATGCGGAGAAGGCCAGGCAGTTTCGTCAGGGGCTTAAACCTTCGATCCGCCACCTGCTGGGTGCTTTTCTGATCACGAACTTTCGTACCTTGGTGGAGCAGGCTTTGGGGATCGAGATGCAGCAGGTGTACACAGAGGACATCCGCAAGGCCACTGGAGGAGATCAGCCTCGAGGCCATAGCGAGAAAAAGGGCCTTTCTGGAGGCCCTGCACACAAGAAGGCAAAGAGTCATTGTCACCAGCCCTACCGTGGTAGTACGGGACAGTCCAGCTCTACTAGAGGGAGCTCTCTGCAGTACTGTGGCACGGCGAAGCTCAGGCTAGGATTGGTGTGTTTTCACTGTGGAGACCCGCATAAGCGGAGTGAATGCCCTTGGAAGGGGCAGTGTACTATCTGTGGACAGAACCACATGGACGTGGTGTGCAGGCAGAATCCCAAGGGAAAACTGCAGTGGGAGTTAGCGCCTACACCTTCAGCGGGATCTACCCGCCCTGACAGCACCATGCAGATCCTGGCTGCGGCTCCTGCACCGCGATACCTACCGACGCCTTTAGCACCTTCGTCGACCGTCCCGGCGCTCCCACCTGAAGGATACTGGGTTCAGCAGCCTGCTACGCCTTCGGTGCCTGTACCCCAGTGGACTTCTACACCGATTTACCTGGGCGCGGGAGGTCCTTCTTCTTCAGCTGTTCTTGCGGTGTATTCCATGCCCGTGTCTGATGGCAGGGATCATGGAGATGTGGTGACAGGTACCTTATCTGTTGATTCTTTCGATGCCTGTGTACTTTTCGATTCGGGAGCTAGTTTCTCTTTTGTCTCAGAGGTTTTTGTCGAGCGGGCAGGACTGTCGATGTGGTTGATCGGGAGGGCAGTGGTTGTTAGTTCTCTCAGTGGGCTTATCTCCAGTTCCCACATTTGCCCTGGTTGTGCAGTGGTTCTGGCAGATGAGGAGTTCGTGGAGAATTTGGTGGTTATACCCCTGGAGCCTTTCAATGGATTGGCTCATGCGGTATCAAGCTGTTATCTCTTGTTTATGGAAGACAATCACCTTGTGGTCTCCGTCTGGGCGTGAAGTTGTCTTCCAAGGGGTGCCCCGTAGTACTCTCTTTCGTTGCTGTGCCAGTTGTTCCCCGATCGGTGAATGCAGAAGTCAGGTTTGCTGTGGGCCATGATTGATGGCCACAAGTCTGTCTTGAGGATAGAGGATATACCAGTGGTTTGCAGGTACCCGGATGTTTTCCTGGTGAGCTCCCAGGCCTGCCACCAGAGCGGGAGCCGGTCTTCTACATATACCTTGTTTATAAGTCCCCGTATCGGATGGCACCTGTGGAGCAGGTGGAGTTGAAGAAGAAGTTGGATGAACTCTTAGCTAAGGGGTTTATTAGACCGAGCATGTTGCCTTGGGCTGCTCCGGTTCTATTTGTGGGAAAGAAGGATGGCACCAAGAGGCTCTGTGTGGATTATTGATCACTTAATCAAGTGACAATCAAGAACAAGTACCCATTGCCTCGTATTGAAGATCTCTTCGATCAACTGAGAGGTGCCAAGGTATTCTCAAAGATTGATTTGCAGTCTGGTTATCATCAACTGCAGATCAGGGAGGAGGATATAGAGAAGACAACTTTTAGCACAAGGTATGGGCATTTTGAGTTTGTCGTTATGTCTTTTGGACTGACAAATGCCCATGCTGTCTTTATGGAAGCCATGAACAGGATGCTCCATGAGTACCTGGATTCTTTTGTGGTGGTTTTCATCGATGATATCCTGGTTTATTCCAAGATGGAGGAGGATCACAAGTTGCATCTCAGTCTGGTCCTGGATGCCCTTTGGAGGAATAAATACTACGCGAAGCTGAAGAAATGTGCTTTCTGGCTATCTGAGGTGGGATTTCTTGGTCATACCATCAGTCAGCATGGTATTACAGTGGGTCCAAGTATGTGGCAGTGGTGGTGCAGTGGCGAAGGCCAACTAATGTGTCAGAGATCCGGAGTTTCCTTGGTCTTGCCGTTACTATTGGCGCTTTGTGTAGGATTTCTCTATCATCGCCAAGCCAATGACCCGACTCATGCAAAAGGGGGTTCCTTTTGTGTGGACGGACGATTGTGAGGCTGGCTTTCAGACCTTGAAGAACAAGCTGGTAGAGAACAATGCACCTATCCTATACTTGCCCGAGAGTGGCAAGCGCTTCACGATGTACACAGATGCTTCGCGGATTGGTCTTGGTTGTGTGTTGATGCAAGAAGGGTGAGTTATTGCTTATGCTTCTAGACAGTTGAAGGCTCATGAGCAGAACTATCCCACTCACGACCTGGAATTGGTAGCTGTTGTATGTGCTTTGAAGTCTTGGAGGCATTACTTGTACGGGGAACAGTGTGATTTCTTTTCCGATCACAAGAGTCTTAAGTACATATTCACTCAGCGAGAGCTGAATTTGAGGCGGCGGAGGTGGTTGGAGTTGATCAAAGATTATGATCTGACTATCCAGTAACACCCTGGTAAGTCTAACGTGGTGGCTGACGCCTTGAGCATGACATAAGTACCTCAGACAGCTATGTCCTTGATCTCAGAGTTTGAGAGGATGGGTATCTCTTTCTATTTCACTGGAGTTGCACAGGCAGAGACACAGATTTCAGTCTGCCATTCCCGAGCACGTTCATGAGGCTTAGCAGCACGATCGGCTCCTTTCGGAGGTGCAGAAGAGGATCTCGGATTGTCGTTCCTGAGACTTTAGTGTGGATGAGAGTAGTGTGGTTCATTTCAGAGGCCGGCTATGTGTACCCCAGAAACCAGAGGTGAAGGATGATATTCTTCATGAGGCTCACCGGACTCCGTATTCTGTACATCCGAGAGAGACCAAGATGTATCGAGATCTGAAGCAGGTCTTTTGGTGGAAACGAGTGAGGGTGGACATTGCTATGTATGTCGAATCTTGTGGCGTTTGTCAGCAGGTGAAGGCCGAGCATAAGCAGCCTGCTGGTTTGTTGCAGCCATTGGAGGTACCTGAGTGGAAGTGGTTGCATATCACATGGACTTCGTGGTCGGATTGCCGCGCTCGCCTCGAGGGCGAGACGCAGTTTGGGTTGTGGTGGACAGACTTACCAAGTCTGCACACTTCATTCCGATGAAGACGACCAACACAGTGCAGGATCTGGCCCTGTTGTATATCCGAGAGGTGGTGATACTACATGGTGTACCTAAGTCAATTGTTTCTGACCGGGACGCCAAGTTCGTCTCTAAGTTCTGGCAGAGTCTTCAGGCTACGTTGGGCACGACAGTTTCCCTCAGTACGGCTTTTCATCCTCAAACGGATGGTCAGTCAGAGCAGACCATTTAGACTTTGGAGGATATGCTCCGAGCTTGTGTACTGTCTTGGAAGGGCAGTTGGGAGGACCATCTGGCTTTGGCAGAGTTCACATATAACAATAGTTACTAGGTGAGTATCAAGATGGCTCCTTTTGAGGCTTTATATGGTCGAAGGTGTGTTTCTCCTCTTTGTTGGGATGCAGTGGGCAAGAGGTCTTTACTTGGCCCGGACCTTGCTCAGCAGACTGTGGAGAAAGTGTAGGAGGTTTGTCACAACCTGTTGGCCGCTCAGAGTCGACAAAAGAGTTATGCAGACGTTCGGCGTCGAGAGTTGGAGTTTGCGGTTGGTGACCTTGTGCTCCTTCGGGTGTCGCCAACTAAGGGTATTGTTTGGTTTGGTACCACCGGGAAGCTTACCACGCGGTACATCGGCCTTTTTCCAGTGGTTGCTCATGTGGGCAACTTGGCTTATCATTTGGAGTTACCGAGTTCGTTGAGTGGGGTGCACAATGTCTTCCATGTGTCTATGCTGAGAATATATTTGCGGGATCCTGAACACAAGATTGACCTGGGGCAGGTCACAGTGAATCAGGATCTCACTGTAGAGAGTCGACCAGTGTGTATCTTAGATACTTCGGAGCGGGTCTTGTGGAGTAAGACCATCAAGTATGTGAAGATCCTCTGGATGTTTCAGTATGAGAGGGAGGCTACATGGGAGCTTGAGGATCAAATGCGAAGGAAGTACCCCGAGCTCTTCGAGGCTGGTGAGTACTCGTAGTTGTGGTTTCGTGGCTTCTGTTAGTTGCTCTTTTCTTTGCTGTTCTCTTGTTTTGTGGTTTGAGGAGTTAGACTCGAGGACGAATCCTTTTTAGGTGGGGAGAATGTAATACCTTGAACGTTGTTTCGGTGTTGGCGTCATTTCGATAAATCGCGGGAAGATAAAATAAAAATTGTGGAATAGCATAAAAAAACTCTAAGTGGGCTGCCTGGAGGGTGGGCCTACCACCTTGGGCCATACGGCCCAAGGGTTGGCCGCACCCCCTCCCCCCTAAACCCTAAGCTGCACCCCCTATTTAATCTAGTGGCCGCACCCCCCTCCACCCTAAACCTTAAGCCGCACCCCCCTATTTAATCTAGTGGCCGCCACCCCCCTTTTTCCACCCCCTGGCCGCCACCCTCCCCTCCCAATTGTGCCTCCATCTCCTCTCCCCTGCTGCTGTCCATTGGTGCAAAGGAGGAAGCGAGAAGAAAGGAAGAAGAAGAGAAGAAGAAGAGATGGAAGAGAAGAAGAGGAGGAAAGAAGACGGGTGATCCCAAGGGATCTCCTAGGTAACTTTTTCCAATCCCAAATACTTCTATTTTTAGAGTAATTAGGGTTCTTGTCATGGGATTAGAAGGGGATTAGCAAATTGATTATCCGATTAGTGATTTTCTGTTGTCTGTGCGTAGTCAGATTTGTGCAGCGCGACTGTTTGCACAGATTAGAGCATAGAAACGATTTTTCCTGTGGGTCTGACCAAAAATAAAATTGTAGAGGACGACAAGGTCTAGTTTCTGTAATTTGTCCAGAATTTTAGGCCGCGGGATTTGGGCGCAGCAGAGTCGAGAACTTTTCTGTTTGGCAGAGGTGCAGACTGAGACAGATTGACATTCGGATGTAGTTTCAGAGTGGTAGATGATTTTTATGATTTTAACTACAGTTATGAAAATTGTAGGGAATTCAGTAATCTAACTACTGTATAAAAATCATAAATTTTAGAGATTTTTACATAACGTATTGTGCATTAAAAGTTGACTGGCCTGATTGCAGAAACAGGGCATGTCCTCTGTTTTGCGCGTTAAATTACACCATGTTAGCAGTAAAATAAAATTTAGTGGTCTACTTGAAAGTTGAAGATATTTAAGTGTAGTTTCCAGAAATATATGATTTGTTGTACGTGGTTTAATAGTGTTAAAGATACAAAAATATTAAGCAGATCTGCTACAGTGGGCCGAGTGTAGGACCGTTAAGCAGAGAGGGTTATATGTGGGTATGGGGTTTAGCGGCATCTTTATTTCTTTAGACGCGATTTCCTTGCTGTAGTATTGTGCTGAGAGGTACTTTTGGACAGGTGGCTACGCTCCCGATCGCGCGTGATTGCTTCCCTTTCGCTGGTAGAGGAAAGTAAATGTAGCGGATGTGCTACCGTTTAACATGTTATTCTTACTACTTGCAATCTACATGATTCTCGTAATTTGAAATGTTATTCCATGGTTGCATGTTTTCTAAATGAGGTTGTGGAAGCAAAATAATAATCAATTGATATGCTTTGGATAAGTTGCTTGTAGTCATGTGGTAATTTGTTTAATGTGCCAAATGCGGAAAAATGAAAATAAATACGTGGTGGATATGTTGATGTTTCCTTGAGGTTAAATCCATGTTGATCATGTTGATGCCCCTTTGAGGTCGGAATTCTTGTGGTTTATTATTATCACATCATTCATAACATGTCATGACATTTGTATTGTGGATGTCACCGCTTATAGTTGCGACCGTACCGGTACAGCATCGTACATTGCCGTAGTACGATGCACACTCTTACCTTGTTGGGTAAGGGTGCAGTGGATCATAGCATGCATATGCATTTAATTGTGGATGGAATAACTACATTCATATGCCAACTGATTAAAAACTTATGAGGCAAGACTCGTGGGAGTATGTGGTGGTTAAATGAATGTGGACGTGAATTGTGGTTGTGGTTGTGTGGTAACATAAATGTTGTTGTATAATTGTTTGTAGTTTGAATAACCTGTTAAACAGTTTGCTTGCTGAGATTTTATCTCACCCTTGTTTCCCACCCCCTCTACAGGTGATCCTTGACCATGCATGGGAAGGGTAGAGCGGCACCACATTAATGCACTTAGTTCATTGATTTATGCTGTAATAAAGTTGAAGGGATTCTAGCCATTTGCCTAGCTATCTCGTCGATGTTTATTTTAACATAATAATGTTAAATTTGTGAACTATTCTTTTGGTTAAAATGTTGGAGGCTAATTTTAATTATTGAATTGTTATTATTATCCTGTTCCCTTAGTTGATTATGCTTCCGCTTAGCTTATCATGTTTTAGGAATTGCTGCGAGTTTATTTTATCTTGTATTTTGGCTAGTTGTGGAGTGGTTTTAGTGGCATCCCAGGGTAATGTGGGTGCTGGGGTGTTACATTTTATTTGCATTTTATTGGTTTTTCTAGAACTTATTTGGATTTATCTGGATTTTATTTCAAGGCTAAAAGTAAGAAAATTTTACTTTAAGAATTTTATTTAAGCCGAAAATAATTTATTTTTTGCTTTTCCTAAGTTCTCCTTAATTTATAGTATTTTTTTTGAATTTTCTAGAATTTAAAAATCAATTTCAAAGCTAAAAAGTAATTTAGTAAAAATTAAAAGACCAACTTTAAGTTGAAAATATTTTTCCTAAGTCTAAACCGCTCCAAGAATTTCTGTGAATTTGTCTGGATTTTTTTGACTTTATTCACTATTTTCTAAGTATTTTTAAAGCTTCTTAGTATTTCTGAAAACCAAAAATGAATTTTAATCCTCCCTCACTCCTCGGCTTGACACGTGCCTGGCCCGGATTCAATCCGCCCCACCGCTTGATTTAATCTCAGCCCTTCCGCTTCACTTGCCCCTTCGTTTCTCGCCAACGGTCTGGATTTGATCTACCGCCACCAATTTAATCTCGGCCCTCCATCTTCACTTAACCCCCTCCCTCTCCATCCGATGTCCCCGATTTCTCCTTGCGCCGTGTGGCATGCATCCAACCGTCGCTCGCCCTCCTCCTCTCTTCTCTCATCAGCCGGTGGGGCCCGCACCTTTCTTCTTCCTCTCCTCCTCCCTACCGCCACCAGCCGCCATTAACACCATAACCCGAGCTTTAAAAGCTTCCGTTTCTACTTGTTTACTTCGTGAGCAAGTGCGCAATCCCTCCCTCAGCCACTCCACAATCAAGCCGCCCGGTAACCCCCTTCTTAAGCCCACCTATTCTCTCATCCATTTTTCGGCCGCATTAAACTCCGGCGAGGAATTCCTCAATGTACCTCCCTCCCCGGGCCTATAAAATGTGTCCCTCGGCACCGGTACTCCTTACCACACGCTTCTCCCACCCTCAACCATCCTCTCGAGCAGCCGAGCCCTCTCGCCACCGACGCCGTGCACTGCCGCTGCCTTGTCTTGTCGCCGACCGCCCTCCGGTCATTGCCGAGCACGGCCGAAGGTACCGGCGAACTCCCCTCGCCCCCTCTCGCTCTTGCGCCACTCGCCGGCAGCCGCTGAGCGCCGGAGCGCTGGCGAGCCGCCCCATCAGCACTCATGCATGTGTGGTAGCCGCGTGGCAGCCACCTGGCGCCATGGCTCGGCCACGTTAGCTCGGTTGCCACATCAGCGGCGGACGAGTCCACGGTGAACCGAGCCAATCCGTGATCCCAGTCCACCATAAACCCGGCCCCACCTGTCAGCCAAAAAAAGTCATTTTCAATGTAAATATAATTCAGCCAAAAAATGAAAAGTGATGCTAACGTCATAAATTGATTTTTCAGTATAAAAATAATTTCAAAAATTAGTCTTTTTCTTTTTCTTTAGTTTTAAATTTCCAGAAGCCCGTATTTCTTTATTTTAACTCCGATTTGACCCATTCAAATTTCTAAATTCTTCTAAAATCCTAATCTATCCATTTCTGAACTCTTTTTGAATTTTTGAATTTTATTTGAATTTTTTTGTTTTTCGCGTATAGATTTCGACGAATCCGGAGAGTTGTACTTTGACGAGTCACACCAGGACTTTGAGCAAGGCAAGTTACACCTTTGATCATATTGATCCCAGTAATTTAAATTATATATGTTGTTTTTAAATTATTATGCATGCGTACTTTGTATATATTTACTTTGTATATTATACAAACCTAGTTTAAATCTGATTTAAATTCTAGTTATACCCATGTTCTTTGTATATGGCCAAATTTGATATTGAACAAACATGCCTTGTCACCCTAGATGAAAACCTAGTTAGTACACTAGTATTAACTAGAAATTTTTATAGAATTGCTTAGCCAAACTTAGAATAATTTAGGTGGAAAGAATTGTTTCACTTAAAATGGTGATGTATAAAATCTATTCTTGACTTCGGTGAGTCAAGAAAGTCTATGAAATTTTGGTAAAATTATAAAATTTGGTTTAGACTTAGGCATTGGTACGGTGGTGGGTGTTTGCTGGCATGCATTATTGTTTGGTGACACAATGTCGATTGCTAGGCACAAGGGGTATGTGGTTGAGCCTAAGTCAAATTAAAGACCGGTCTGTGAACTACTATTACAAAGTCACACCCTACTACCACAAGTCTGGTATAGGATAGACCTGGCTAACTAATTTGTGAAGTTCCATCTCGGCTTCGCTAGAGGCTGAGTGTGAGTGTGGCGTAGGCCATGAGAAGTCTCACATGGCACAAGTGGGGGCTTCAACATATGGATTCATATTGTGGTGAAACCTTAGTGGCGGTGTAACTAATTTGGTAATGGAGCATTGTAACAACCTTGTCATGAACTCTCAGCCGCACACCTAAGGCAGTGTGTTAATCGCGTAGCAAAACGAGAGGACAAGTCTTGTGGGTAAAGTTGTACACTTCTGTAGAGTAACAAACTATCCTGGATAGCCGTGTCCACGGTCAAGGACATACTGAGTATGGTTTTTCACGGATTAGACTTTGGTTTTAATAAAAATCTGGTTTATGGAAACTTGAGTAATTGTTTTGGGAAAGATGGTCTGAGTGGGATACCCGTGGATAGGTTAGTGTAAGGTTGCTGCCTACACTAACAATATTATTTCTGTTAAAAAGCTTGTTTTTACATACTATATTAAATTTAGCTTTTGTTCTTACTTTACGATATCTACTCCAATGTTGTTTTTTTGTGCAAATAACCATATTATGCCTTCCTTTGTCAATCCTTATGCATATATTAACTCTGTTAAACCTCTTGGTGTAACATGTGAAGTACTTTATGTGCTCGCCTTGCTTAATTCTGTTGCCAGAGGTTGATAGCTTTGACTTTGGTGAGGATTGCGATGAGTAGGCCACATCTTACAGTCATTCGCCTGTGGGTAGGCAGGATGGGCTGCTCCTTTTTTATTTATCTTCCGCTGTTTACTTTTGTGGTTGGCCATGAGCCTTTTATTGTAAAACTTAGCCATAAGGCCCGCACATTTTGCTTTATAATAAAGTCTAGTTGTTATGCATGATATGTATCCCTATTAACCCTGTGTGCACTAACTTTTCCTGGGACAGTGCGATTAACACAGAGGGTTTCGGAATTGTTGCTCCGAGATCTGACATTTGCAATGGACGAGGCTAGGTTTTTTGGAATCACGTAGGTCGTTTACTTCTTATGTTGCCCAGAGAGGGAGACACAAGGAATCCAGCGACACACTACGACACAGGACGCGATTTCTGGTACCCGCTACAACACAACAATCATATATCACACTTCGTTATAATATCTCTAGAATTGACAATACCTATGTATGTAATTCAATTTTTGCAATGTCACCAACAACTATAGGGCAACGTATGTGGATTCTACATTTGCCGCCATATGAAGGAAATCATGGGTGATAAGACGAATGATCCAAAGGTTTGTCAACCTTCCAATAATTATTATTTTCTGATTATATATATGTATATATACGTACACACATGCTAATTAATGACTTAACATTACTCCTAGCGAAAGCATGTGGACTTCAACGAAAGTACAATTGATCTTGACAAACTCGTTGAAATTTGAGGAAGCCTCTCCCAATTCTTGCTAGCAGAGATCATAAACAATACTGGAGAGTTCCACCCCGGCAATGGTGATTAGATATTGAAACATTGGATTCAATTGTAATCACTCAGTTGTGCTTAATTAAATAATTCATTCAATTTAATTCATTTGTGAGATCTGTGTAACGATTGTCATGCTATATATGTGATTTGCTTGTGTTGTTTCATTCATCAGTGAGATTTATGTAATGATTGTCATGTGCTATATATACGTGATCTTGCTTGTTTTCAGATGGCATAGCTAGCATATCCTAGGGCTAGCCAAAAAAGAGCAATCAATATTACTGTTGAAATAGCTATCACAGATGGTTCAGTGTTCCAAACTGTCTATGATATATATATATATATATATATATATATATATATATATATATATATATATATATATATATATATATATATATATATATATATATATATATATATATATATATATATATATATATATATATATATCACAGACAGTTTAGAACACCGAACCGTCTGTGATATGCACCATATCACAGACAGTTTGGAACATCGAACCGTCTATGGTATGGGTTTGGAACACCGACCCATATGTGATATGCACCATATCACAGATGGTTTGGAACACCGAACCGCACAGACGGTTAATAACAAAAATCGTCTGTGTATGGCAGTAGTCATTAACACTTGTAGTAGTAGTGAGTTGTACCATATAAGGTATTGTACTTATACTAGATGTAGACACTGTGATATATGGTATTGTATTACAACCACTTAATATAAATGCCATGTGGCCATAATAGGCCTTGCATTGTTTTTCTAGCTCGAATGGTTTTTGGCATATTTTCAAGGGCAAGTAACCCATCTATCTAGTTCTTAGTGCTAAGTATATTCTCCACAGATGGCTAGGAGAGTCACCAGGGCTTAGGCTAATGCTAACCTAGTGTTAGAAGCCAACACCAACCAAGAAGTGCCACCGCAGGGTTTAGGAGAGGCCGTGGATGAGGAGTCAACCTCCCACCCCCACTGGTCAATCCTACTATGGCACAAGTCATGGAACACCAAACCCAAATCCTGCAAGCTATCCATACTAGCCAACAAGAAAGTGCAAGCAATCGTAGCTCCAAGCTAGCCGACTTCTTAAGTACTCGCCCTTAACCTTTTCTTCTACTGATGAGCCGCTCGAAGCTAAAGATTGGCTTCACGACCGAGGAGGACAAAGTAGTTTTCGCCACCCATCAGCTCAAAGGGGCAGAAGCTGCTTGGTGGGAAAACTATCTAGCCACCCAAAGTGAAGAAAGCCCCATGGTTGAGGAAGATGAAGAGGCCAAGAGCAAGAAGAAGCTGCGGAAGAGGCAGAAGAAGAGGGAGAAGTAGCTGACCAAGTCGGTCACGCAATCCCATGGAAAGAATTTAAGATTGCTTTTCAGACTAACTTTGTGCCTGTGGGGATTATATGGATGAACAAAATGAATTCTGTACCCTAAAGCAAGGGAACATGTCTGCCAATAAATATCTCACAAAGTTTAACTAGCTAGCCCGCCACACCCCAAAAGATGTAGCGGATGAGGAGGAGAAGATTGATCATTTATTTGAAGGCATGAATAAAGATCTACGCGTGTAATTAATCATCCAATACTTCTCCAACTTTCACCACCTTGTTAACAAAACTCTTGTTCTTGAGAATGAGAGGAGGAATTTGGAAGCCAGCTACAAACGCAAGCAAGCTGTCCAAAGGCCAGAAGGGAGATTCATTTAGAAGTTTTTCAACAACCCTTTCATTCCAAGGCCAGTTCAACCCCCAAGAACTACAGCCTCGGCACCACGCCCAAGCAGCAATACATTCCAAACTCCACGCCCTGTAGGATAGTCCGTGAGGATAAACCCTGTAGTCCACCTCAACTATTCTATTATGGAGAAAAGGGGTTGTTGTGGCTACAGACCAAACAGAGAGAGAGTATGGTAGTGGGGAGTTAGGTGAGTAAAAATGGCTTAGGGTTCCTCCCCGTGGCCTATGCCATATATATATGTATATCCAAATGGTGAGTGCTTGTACAGTTATACCCTTACACGTGAGTATTCCCCTCAGGGGCACTCATGTCATTACATATGTCCCATTTCGGACCTTACATCCTTCTAACAGGCCTACTGGGCTTAGGTGGGGGTCACCCCTACAACAGGAGCCTCTCATGGTGAAGGGCTTCACGGGCCGAAGCCATGCCGCTGAGCCCTTTGGCCCCCTCCGTCCCATCGGCCTGTGATCCTCGATGACCTAGATACACTTGCGTTCGCACTTCCGTTCGTGCTTGTGCGAGGGCTGTCTTCCGCTCCCGGAGCTTGCGCGGCCTCGAGGCCAAAGGCACCGGGCAGGCCGAAGGCCTCGACGGGGCCGAGGTCCGGGCATGCCCTACTTCGCGCTCCGGATATTTGTGGGCGCGAGGCGAACTTGGTCGGCTGCCCCGGGTAGCCGAGTCTCGGGAAATGCTCCGCATGATGTAGCGCCAGCGCGGGGAGACGGTTGCGTGGCCTGGGAGTGCGCTTTAATGATGCCTGGAATCGCGTCGGCCTTTGTCAGGGGCAGGCTGTCGTGGCTGCTCCGTCTGCCCTGTACTGGGTGGGGGCACGCGACCAGCTGTAATTGGAGCGTCGTGGATGCCAGCGTTCCCACGACCACGGTCGTTCACCTCTTCCCCAGGGAAAGTGGCCACGCGGCAGGAATGTATCAGCGCATTACGCGCTGATCGCCCACCTACCGTCGCCTGTCGCGGTTGCCAACGGTTGCACTGCCTGATTGTGGGTAGCCGGACCGCTGTAATTCTGTCGTTCAATCTTCTGCCTGCGGGGGAGACGGGGGGCTTTATGAGTCGTCACTGTGGGCATGCAATCGTTCCCCTTGGCTGCTTGCTGGCTTGTGCGTTCCTTCCCATTTTTCTTGCGTATCCTGCTGCTACTGTCGCATCCGTTCCTGCTCGTCGCCGCAGTGGGGAGAGAGAAATGGCTGCGCGCGATGACTTCCCCGCTAACCGGGGTACCGCCCTTGACGATCCTGCGCGCCGCCTTAGCGAGAGCGCCTCGTCGAGCCAGCGCTACCTGACGCCACCACCGGCGGAGTACCGCCTGGTTCCGCGCGACAAAAAGCAGACGAACCATCGCTGGGATGCCATGAAGAAGTTGAAGGGCCGCTGCTCTCGTGTGCTGGGGCGGAGTCGCGTCACGGAGGAGACTCTCCAAACCCTTCTTCGGGAGAAGAAGCTGGAGGATCGTGTCGGGGCTCGTTTGCCCGGGCCTGACGAGACAGAGCCAAACCCGGGAGAGTCGGAGGCGATCGTCTTCGTGGCGTTCTTTGATGCCGGGCTCCGAATCCCGGTGACATACTTTGTTCGCGAAGTGCTGTGAGTGTATGGGTTGGAGCTGGCGCAGCTGACTCCTACCGCGATCGTTCGGTTGGCCATCTTTACTTGGGCGATACGGACGGAAGGTACCCGCCCCAGCGCCGAGTTGTTCGCCATCCTGCATGACGCACGGTGCCAACCGAAGAAAGTGGAAGGGGGGCGTACTCGAACTTCGGCAGCGTGGACTTCGTGCTCAGGACGGATTGCTCGCACTTGTTTCCCGCGTTGGCCACGCGAGACAAGTGGGAGTCCGGTTGGACGCGACGGTGGTTCTACTACCTCGTGACGAGCACGAGCGGCCTCCGAAGGCGAGGAGAGCCGATATCATTCAACCGCTGTCCGGATGTGACACCTCGGCCCGGCGACGAACAACAGGCGCGGAGACTTGCTGGGATCGCACTCCGGTTCAACATGCGTGACCTCGCCGAGGAGTTCGCCATGTACGGGATATCTCTGCTTTCTTGTAACTGGAAGTACGAGCGGCGGGGGCCCGATCGGAAGGACGGCATCAACTCGGGGGTGTCTTCGCTCCATAGGCCCTCCGTGCCCTGTAAGTATCCCTGCCATAGGCCAAGTACCACCTGGGTGGTTGCAAACCCTTAGGTATGATACTCCGCTTGTGCGTGCAGTACGCCGGTTAGAAGATGCGGAGCGCGCAGTGGTTGCGGTTCTTGGGCCATACACGGCGAAGGAGCACAAGGCCCGTGAGTCCGCAACTTCCTTGGTGAAGCAAAGGCGGATTAACCGGGTATGCGAGGTTCTGGGAATTCCCGTTCCGGAGCGCCCGGTGCCTGCGGAATCGCCGAGCGACGCGACGGCGGTGGCGCCATCCTCTCGATGCGAGGTCCAATCGGAGACCATTGCCTTCAGCTCGCCGGACGTGCCGCCGGTCGAGAACGTGGGGATGGGGGGCGAGACGGGCGCTGAGCTCGGATCGATCGGTTCGGGGAGGCATGCAACTCCCGACGAGGCCCTATACGGTGGCGAGGCGATGGACCCAAGCCTCGTTGTTCTTGAAGATGACGCCTCGTCACCTCCAGCGGCAACCGCAGCGTTGCCGCTGACGACAGCTTCTGCGGCTGCCAAGGTAACCACGGAGGCTTCACCTGCGACTCCGAAGGCGAAACGGCCTCGGGTGCAGTCGCCGCCATTTTCGAGGGGCCGGTTCAGCGTGGCAGGCCCAGTGACTGAGGTCCAGACACCTAGCGGGGATACTTCTGAAGCCGGGAGGGTTGTTGCTCCTCAGGCCAGCGAGGTGATCATGACCCCGGTGGAGGCCCAGCGAAGTGCCGCGGTAGAGGGTACTGGAGGTAGGTGTGGTTCGTTTTCCTCCTGCGACTTCGCGAAACTCTCCCCGATTTGCTCGCTTATTCCGTCGACATCAGGCGAGACAAAGTCTCCCAGACGAGGACAAGAATCAAGCAATTGGGGTGCCCGCGATGTCGCTGGCCTGATTGAGCGGGGGACTGTGTGCGCCCCAACTGCTGCCGAAGGCGCTGAGGCGGGGGCTCTAGGGCTTGGCGTCTCCGACTTCGTCCCTCGGTGGGAGACGCTTCGCGCCTGGAGCGAGGTGGCACAGTATGCTGGCAGCCACCTAGATCGACAGGCGCTGCAGCCCTGCGGGGGCGACCTTTTGGCGCTTGCGCTGGGTGCCTCGAAAATGAGGGTAACGGTCTCTGTTCTCGCTGCATGTCCTTTGCTTATCTGATAGATAACCTTTGTTCTTGTGTTCGCGTAGACGCTTGCGATTAGCAAAGCCCTTGAGGAGACTCGCGCGCGCGAACGGAGGGCGCTGGAGGACCAGCTGCGCGTCGCGGACGACGCCAACGCCGCCAAGGACGAGCACATTCGGGTGCTGATGGCGGAGCGGGACGAGGCTATCGCCGACGCGCAGTTGGTGGGCTCGAACGCGAAGAACGCGGCACTGGCCGCACAACGCGCGATGGAGGAGGCTCAGCGCGTCACGACGGAGGAGCAGACCGCCCTTCTTCAGCGAATCTCCGCACTAGAGGCGGAGAAGGAGCAGCTTACTGCCTCCGTTGCTGAGAAGGCGTTATCCTGGGACAACGCGTGTGCCTCCGCGTGGGGGGCGATGGAGTCTTTGGAGCGGGCCGTCCGGGGGCTTTCCGTGCACGTGGAGGATGCCACTCATAGCCGTCAAGACCTGATGGAGACGCTTGGGCGAATCGAGGAGGGCTCGAGCGTCGCCCTTCCCGGCGCCAAGGCTTTCGGCACCCACTGCGGCTACATGAGTGCTGGCCTTGCCCTTACCTTGCTGCACGCTGGTGGGTGTGAGCATGTCAATGAGCTGGCGAACCCTCAGCTTGACTTGCCTACCCAGCCCGGGATGATATCTGATGCGGTTCACGCCGCCCAGCCCGCCACCCGAAACATCCATAACCGGATTTGGAATTACATCGGGGAGGGCGCCGCCACGGTTGCTTTACGGCGGACGCTGTGGAACGAGGGGGACGTGCTTCGCTGGCTCGAAGAGGCCCCTCGGCGCAGCAAAGGTGGTGCGGGCACTCATCGCGGCGAAGATGGCGCAGACTCATAGAATAATTCCAGGTTTTGGCGCATTCCGCGCCGTGCGTATGTCTGCTTCTGTAATGCAATTACTGTCTTACGCGGGCTAAGCGACAACTCTCCCGTGCTCTTTTTGTTATGTAATATGCTGTGAGCTGGGGTGTCATGTAAAGCACGGGTATTCAGGCTTGATGTCGCCCCTCGTTCTGATGGTAGCAAGTAGGCTTGCGAACGCTTTGCACCGCAGACCCCAGACTCCGAAGTGGTGACAGCGGAGCCAGCGCCTAGTCAAGGCAGACGCGCGAGCGCTCCGTCCCCTACCCTTCGAAGTGGTGACAGCGGAGCTGGCGCCTAGTCGAGGTAGATGCGCGAGCGCTCCATCCCCTACCCTTCGAAGTAGTGTCAGCGGAGCTGGCGCCTAGTCGAGGCAGACGCGCGAGCGCTCCGTCCCCTATCCTTCGAAGTGGTGGCAGCGGAGCTGGCGCCTAGTCGAGGTAGACGTGCGAGCGCTCCGTCCCCTACCCTTCGAAGTGGTGGTAGCGGAGCTGGCGCCTAGTCGAGGTAGACGCGGGAGCGCTCTGTCCCCTACTCTTCGAAGTGGTGTCAGCGGAGCTGGCGCCTAGTCGAGGTAGACGCGCGAGGGCTCCGTCCCCTACCCTTCGAAGTGGTGGCAGCGGAGCTGGCGCCTAGTCGAGGTAGACGCGCGAGTGCTCCGTCCCCTATCCTTCAAAGTGGTGGCAGCGGAGCTGGCGCCCAGTCGTTGCATGCGTGGGAACTTCGACCACGTCTTATTTATACTCCGGGGAGTACGCACAAGGACAGTGCCTGCACGTGCGTGGAAGTATCCACGTCTTGTTTATACTCTCTAGAGTGCGCAGGGATAACATCCGCGTTTTATTTATACTCCGGAGAGTGCACGCGGAGGCGGACCTCGACGCTACGTCTTATTTAGAGTCCGTAGACTGCACGCGGAGGCGAGCCTCCGCGCGTTGCGGGCGGTGAAATTGCGTGCGGAGGCGAACCTCGTCGCTACGTCTTATTTATACTCCGTAGAGTGCGTGCGGAGGCGGACCTCGACGCTACGTCTTATTTAGAGTCTGTAGACTGCGCGCGGAGGCGAGCCTCCGCGCGTTGCGGGCGGTCCGTAGAGTGCGTGCGGAGGCGAACCTCGTCGCTACGTCTTATTTATACTCCGTAGAGTGCGTGCGGAGGCGAACCTCGATGCTACGTCTTATTTAGAGTCCGTAGACTGCGCGCGGAGGCGAGCCTCCGTGTGTTGTGGGCGGTGAAATTGCGTGCGGAGGCGAACCTCGTCGATACGTCTTATTTATACTCCGTAGAGTGCGTGCGGAGGCGGACCTCGACGCTACGTCTTATTTAGAGTCCGTAGACTGCGCGCGGAGGCGAGCCTCCACGCGTTGCGGGCGGTGAAATTGCGTGCGGAGGCGAACCTCATCGCTACGTCTTATTTATACTCCGTAGAGTGCGTGCGGAGGCGGACCTCGATGCTACGTCTTATTTATACTCCGTAGACTGCGCGCGGAGGCGTCCCCCCACGCGTCTTTATTCATGCTCATGCATAGTGCACACGAAGGTAACCCTTCGCGCGCTTTTGGTATGAAAACGAGAAAATTTGCATGAACGATGCACTTTATTAAATTCCCGTTTGCGCGGGTGAGCGGTTACAAGGGTTAAGGCACTAACCGCTAGCTGCTTGCGCCCGCCGAAGCCGTGGAAGGCCCTTGCCCTCGTGTGCTCGACTTAGGCGTAATACCGCCGCAGCCTATCCGCATTCCACGTGTGGCGGAGCGTATGCCCCTCCAAGGTGGCTAAGCGATACGCTCCCTTCTGTAGGGCCTCCGTGACGATGTACGGGCCTTCCCATTTGGACTCGAGCTTGCCTACCGTCTCCGCGTGGAGTGCCATCTTAAGGACGAGGTCTCCTGGTCTGAATTCGCGCGGGTACAGCAAACGATTGCGACCGCGCACCATCTGTCGTGCGTACTTTATGACGTGCTATGTTGCGCTTGCCCGGTCTCCGTCAAGGAGATCCATGGACAATTTGAAGGAACGCGCGTAGGCTACGATAGCAGAAAATAAAAAAATTTCTACCGCGCACACCAGGACATCATGCTAAGAAGGGATCATAGATCGTTACCACTAGACGCGCAGCGCAGCGGAAGAAGAGTTGGAGAAGCCGATCCAACCACGCGCGTCGAGGTAGTAGTGGAAGTAGCCGATCGTCCCGAACAGATCGTCTCCTCCACGCGATCAACCACACCACGAGCAGATCCAATCTGTAGTTTGTTGATGCCGATCAACGCCGCAACGAGCAGCGCCTCCACCGGTATCCACACGTCCGGGGCTGGAACTCCGATCGCGAGTGTACCAGCACTCGCGAGCGGCTAGGGTTTGGCTCGGGAGGTGGCGGCTAGGGTTTTGTTCGGGAGGAACATATGCGTGCATCCCTCAGCCCCCCCGCCTCCAAATATATAGACCTCCTCACTTGGGCCTCGTGGACCGAGGCCCAATAGGAGTCTATCCGGATCTCTATCCGAATTGAGCCCACATCCGAATCACATTCGAATTAGTGTTCCAACCCGTTAAGTGTGCGACCCTGTAGGTTCACGTATACTTGGTCGCGACCCGGAAACACCTTTCCGGTCACCCTGTTAATAGCGGCCTCTAGCAAGACATATTAACCCCAAAGTATACGTAAAGATCATATCGGCTGAACCTGTAATGTTCTCATGTACGAATCCTTTTGCCTCACGATATAGATTAAGCTCAAGGCGAGACCTGTGTCATCCTCTTAATGGCTCAATCACTCTCTCGATTCCGTGATGGATTATAAACTTGTGATTGACTCCTCAATCACATTGGCATGGCCATGCACTTTCATAATCCATTACATCGAGGGGCCCAGAGATATCTCTCCCATAAGGAGGGGCAAATTCTATCTTGATCATTCACATCCCACTACATGTTTCATAGCAAACCCGAAGACTACTTTTATGACTACCCAGTTACGGAGTAGTGGTTAGTAGTCCCAAAATAGGCTACTACGCATGTTGGGAACCATGATGATCTCAAGTCTAACGATTCTACATAAACACTACTTGAGACCAACTAATGACACATGGAATCTCTGCAGTGTCTCATGGCGGGTCTATCCAACATATGTTCACTAACACATGTCCATATTATTGATTTGGTATCTCCATACCATGATCCATGAGACATGATCATCAATCAATACATATGCTGATCTTTGAATCATATATGTTCCTCATATGATATATGATCAGGGATCATTTAGAAATAGCAACATTTTGGCATTAAGAGTCTCATGAATAAGTCACATACTCATTGATCAATAATGATAATGTCTATTTCAAGGAACAAAGCAATGTATCATAAACATAGTATGTGATATATTCAACATCTCCATGTTGCCTCTAGGGCATATCACCAACAGTCTCCCACTTGCACTAGAGTCAACCATGAAGGTATCTAATACCCATTGCCCTAGTGTGAGCCTCATGCTTTGGCTGGGGAAGCGGCTTTGTCAACGGATCTGCAATGTTCAAATCCGTTTGTACTTTGCATATCTTCACATCGCCTCTCTCCACAATCTCGCGGATGAGATGAAATCGCCGTAGAATGTGCTTGGACTTCTGGTGCGATCTAGGCTCCTTGGCTTGCGCAATGGCCCCACTATTGTCACAGTAGAGGTCCATTGGGCTGGAGGCACTAGCCACCACACCAAGCTCAGAAACAAATTTCTTGATCCAAACAGCCTCTTTAGCAGCTTCAGAAGCTGCTATGTACTCGGCCTCTGTTGTAGAATCAGCAACCGTCTCCTGCTTGGAACTCTTCCAGCTCACCGCACCGCCATTCAGGCAGAACACAAATCCAGATTGCGATCTAAAATCATCTTTGTCAGTTTGGAAGCTAGCATCGGTGTAACCATTTACAACGAGCTCTTCCTCACCCCCATAGACGAGGAACACATCTTTAGTTCTTCTCAAGTACTTCAAGATGTTCTTTACGGCAATCCAGTGACTTTCACCTGGATCTGACTGGTATCTACTTGTAGCACTTAAAGCATACGAGACATCTGGACGTGTACAAAGCATGGCATACATAATGGATCCCATAGCCGAAGCATATGGAATCGCATTCATTTTATCCCGCTCATCAGGTGTACTAGGACACTGACTCTTGCTAAGATGTATACCATGTGACATAGGTAGGAAGCCTTTCTTGGAATCCTGCATGTTGAACCTTTTCAACACCTTGTCAATGTACGTATCTTGGCTTAATCCAATTAGCCTTCTTGATCTATCCCTATAGATCTTGATGCCCAGAATATATGCCGCCTCTCCTAAGTCTTTCATAGAGAAACTATTTTTCAATGAAGACTTAACAGATTCGAGCATAGGAATGTCATTTCCGATCAGTAATATGTCATCCACATATAAGACCAGAAACACGAGTGCGCTCCCACTAGCCTTTTTGTAAACACAAGGCTCTTCTTCGTTCTTGATGAAACCAAACCCTTTGATTACTTCATCAAAACGAATGTTCCAACTCCGAGATGCCTGCTTTAATCCATAAATGGATCTTTGCAGCTTGCATATCTTTCCAGCTGATTGCGGATCGACAAAACCCGTGGGCTGTGTCATGTACACATCCTCACTCAGATTTCCATTAAGGAAAGCTGTTTTGACATCCATTTGCCATATTTCATAGTCGAAATATGCAGCAATCGCTAGAATGATCCGAATAGACTTTATCATTGCGACGGGCGAAAAAGTTTCATCATAATCAACACCTTGAATTTGTTTGAAACCTTTGGCCACCAATCGCGCTTTATAGATGTGAACATTTCCATCTATGTCTATCTTTTTCTTGAAAATCCATTTGCACTCAATGGTTTTAACACCATCAGGTGGATCAACCAAGTTCCAAACATGATTACTGTGCATGGATTCAATTTCGGATCTCATGGCTTCAAGCCATTTCTCAGAGTCTGGTCCCACCATCGCTTCTTCATAGGTCTTAGGCTCATCGTTGTCTAACAACAATATGTCCCGTTGTTGAGTAGTCAAGAACATGTACCTTTCAGGTGCACGACGTGACCTCTCTGACCTACGTGGTGCCGGTGTGTCCACAACAGGTTCTTCAACAGTTTGTTCATCCTGTTGTGGTTCTGTAGGAGCTGAAATGTTTTCAGGTGTTTCCCGAATTTCTTCAAGTTGCACCATGCTCCCACTATCCCTTCTTGAGAGAAACTCTTTCTCTAAGAAGACACCATGCCGGGCGACAAACACTTTGCCTTCTCCTTGATTATAGAAGTAATATCCTTTTGTTTCCTTAGGATACCCGATAAAGAAGCATTTATCAGATTTAGGACTGAGCTTATCAGATTGTAAACGTTTTACATAAGCCTCACATCCCCAAATCTTAAGAAAAGACAAGCTAGGACGTTGTCCTGTCCACATCTCATATGGTGTCTTTTCTACTGATTTTGATGGAACCCTGTTTAGTGTGAAAGCGGCTGTTTCAAGAGCGTACCCCCAAAAAGACAACGGAAGATCACTTTGGCTCATCATGGAGCGCACCATATCTAATAAGGTGCGATTTCTCCGTTCAGATACCCCATTCCATTGAGGTGTTCCTGGCGGAGTCAATTGTGGAACAATTCCACAATCCTTCAGATGATTGCCAAACTCATGGCTCAAATACTCGCCTCCACGATCAGATCGTAGAAACTTGATTGTCTTGCCTAAATGATTTTGCACTTCATTTTGGAATTCTTTGAACTTTTCAAAGGATTCGGACTTATGCTTCATCAGGTAGATATACCCATATCTACTAAAATCATCAGTAAAAGTTATGAAGTACTGAAAACCACCTCTGGCTGTTGAGCTCATTGGTCCACATACATCAGAATGTACGAGTGCCAATAAGTCACTTGCCCGTTCACCTTGACCGGTGAAAGGTGCCTTTGTCATCTTGCCAAGTAAACAAGATTCGCATGTCTCAAATGATTCAAAATCAAATGAGTGCAGAATACCATCTCTATGGAGCTTCTCCATGCGTTTCTCATTTATGTGACCTAAGCGACAGTGCCAAATAAACGTGGGATTCAAATCATTCGAACGTTGCCTCTTTGCATTAATGTTATAGACCGGTGACTCTTCAAGAGTAAGAACATATAACCCATTCACCAATGGAGTATGACAATAGAACATATCTTTGAA
Organism: Dendrocalamus latiflorus; assembly: GCA_017311315.1. NCBI lineage: Eukaryota > Viridiplantae > Streptophyta > Magnoliopsida > Poales > Poaceae > Dendrocalamus > Dendrocalamus latiflorus. The sequence continues at coordinate 11,848,640 of CM029616.1, read as the reverse complement.
ATAAAGAGAACAACCATTGTTCACAGATCTAAAGTCATAACCTTCTGCTTGCAAACATGAAGCAGAAATAATGTTCTTGGAAAGAGATGGAACACAATAACAATTATTCAATTCCAAAACTAATCCTGAAGGTAAAGACAATGGCATGGTGCCAACAGCGACCGCAGCAACTTTTGCTCCATTGCCAACGCGAAGATCCACTTCGCTCCTCCTCAAACTTCTACTTCTTCTTAGGCCCTGCAACGATTTGCAAAGGTGAGCAACCGATCCGGTATCAAATACCCAAGAATCAGTGGATGAAGTAGCAAGATTGATCTCTATAACATTTATACCTGGAGAGGAAGTCGTACTTCCCTTCTTCTTCTCAAGATCCTCCAAGTACTTTGGGCAGTTCCTTTTCCAATGACCTGATTGCTTACAGTAGTAACAATCTGCATTAGGAGCAGCGCCCTTCTTGACTTGCTTGGCCTTAGAACTGCTCGCGATCTCATCGGGAGCTAACTTTCTTTTGACCGCGCCTTTCTTGACATTGGGCTTGCCCTTGCCTTTCTGCATCATCATCACATGATTGCTGCTTTTCTTAATGCTTTCCTCGGCAGCTTTTAGCATCCCATGCAACTCTGCCAAGGTCTTATCCATGTTGTTCATGTGATAGTTCAGTATGAATGGCTCAAAGCTCGGGGGGAGCGACTGGAGAATCACATCAGTAGCCAACTCTTGGCTAAGGGGAAAACCAAGCTTTTCCAGACTCTCAATGTAGCCAATCATCTTAATCACATGAGGGCTGACGGGATTCCCTTCTGCAAGCCTGCACGCAAACAAGGACTTTGAAGTGTTGAACCTCTCAGCCCTTGCTTGGTTCTCAAACATACCACGCAACCCCACAATGATATTGTAGGCATCTGTGTTCTCATATTGCTTCTGAAGCTCAGAGGACATTGTGGCAAGCATGAGACAGCTCACATCAAGGTAATCATTCGTTTGCTTCTCATAAGCTCTCCGTGCAGCCGCAGTAGCATTATCAGGCAAGTCATCAGGATAATGAGACTCAAGGACATACTCCTTGCGCTCTTGCTTGAGAACAATTCTCAAGTTGCGATACCAATCCATAAAGTTCGTTCCATTGAGTTTTTCTTTCTCAAGAATAGATCGCAAATTAAAAGAACTGGATGCGGCATTAGTTGACATGATCTACAACAAAGAATATGCAAAGTTTAGCACTATGTTTATGTTCATCTTTTATTAAACAATTTAACAAAAGACTCCCACTATGTGTTTTGCAACAAAACTCCCTCTAAGTTACATAGTGGGTCAAGAACCTCATTTCACTAATTCCTAGTGAGCTTTGGCATCACGGCTAGAAAACTAGTGACATGGGTAAGCAACACCTTGCTAATCACATCCCTATGTGACTCTTGCTTGTTGGGTGACATCAACATGCCCCGGCCCCAATCTATGCCCCAAGGTCCAAAACTGTTTTGATAACCTTGTTAAGTAAACCAAATGCTTCCGCATGTAGATGTCCGACATCTACTCCAAATAATGATGATAACCGACGGCACTCTACTTTGGTAGACCTACCATGCGGTGATCATTATCTTTTGGTGCAACATATGGAAGGGCATGAACACCTAATTTTATGAGGGATTCTATCCTACCAAAGCAACATATGACAAAAACATTGCATAAGAATAAGATAGATAATATCACAGATAAACACATTTAACTGTGAAGTAGTATGGCCCAAACAAATGGTGATCTCCATCTCCATGTAGGTGTAGACGATCTCCATCCTCCACATCACTCCTTTAGGCCACCATGCTTGAAAGCTTGTAACCTCAAAACTAGGCTACTACCTATAATAGCTAGAAATTGAAGATTACAAAGATAGATTCAAGCATTAAGGTCGACACGCAGGTCGTTAAATACAATATAGACAGCTAACAATAGCTGAAATAATCATGACACGCAGGCCATGAACGAATGTTACATGCATCACATACATCTCATACATTCCAATAAGATATAGGGCCATACTATTCACGTCATTCTCTGCAAAAACAAGTTAGACGTAGAATCGTATTCTACCTAACGATGTGAACCCAAGACGCTATACAAGGCGGGTACGCACGGCGGTCCCGCTGGCCGGTCAGCGGGCGGGGGGTCGAGGGGGGGGCCGCCCCCCGCGGGTTTCAGGGCAGCGCCCTGAACACCCTACGAAATTTACAGATCCAATCTATGAAATCGCAATGGAAAAACTATTCGGCACAACCACCTTATGCCGATCCGAGACATTCTCTAGGATGCTAGTTTTTCCACTGGGCCGAGGCCATCAGATCCGTAACCTACTAGTATTCGGCATAACCACCTTATGCCGATCCGAGACAATCTCTAGGGCACTAGTATTCCCACTGGCCCGAGGCTATCAGATTCGTATCCTACTAGTATTCGACATAACCACCTTATGCCGATCCGAGACAATCTCTAGGGCACTAGTAGTGATACAATCTGCGCCTCATCCAACCCCTATTCACCGATTGATCTCATCAACCCGTGCTACCATCGATTCATCACATGAACCGACTGATCTAGACTGTAATAGATCCAATCTACTACAACCGCATATCATCATATGCGCTGATCCAGATCGCAAACTAAGCAACCTGGCTCTGATACCACTGAAGGAACGCGCGTAGGCTACGATAGCAGAAAATAAAAAAATTTCTACCGCGCACACCAGGACATCATGCTAAGAAGGGATCATAGATCGTTACCACTAGACGCGCAGCGCAGCGGAAGAAGAGTTGGAGAAGCCGATCCAACCACGCGCGTCGAGGTAGTAGTGGAAGTAGCCGATCGTCCCGAACAGATCGTCTCCTCCACGCGATCAACCACACCACGAGCAGATCCAATCTGTAGTTTGTTGATGCCGATCAACGCCGCAACGAGCAGCGCCTCCACCGGTATCCACACGTCCGGGGCTGGAACTCCGATCGCGAGTGTACCAGCACTCGCGAGCGGCTAGGGTTTGGCTCGGGAGGTGGCGGCTAGGGTTTTGTTCGGGAGGAACATATGCGTGCATCCCTCAGCCCCCCCGCCTCCAAATATATAGACCTCCTCACTTGGGCCTCGTGGACCGAGGCCCAATAGGAGTCTATCCGGATCTCTATCCGAATTGAGCCCACATCCGAATCACATTCGAATTAGTGTTCCAACCCGTTAAGTGTGCGACCCTGTAGGTTCACGTATACTTGGTCGCGACCCGGAAACACCTTTCCGGTCACCCTGTTAATAGCGGCCTCTAGCAAGACATATTAACCCCAAAGTATACGTAAAGATCATATCGGCTGAACCTGTAATGTTCTCATGTACGAATCCTTTTGCCTCACGATATAGATTAAGCTCAAGGCGAGACCTGTGTCATCCTCTTAATGGCTCAATCACTCTCTCGATTCCGTGATGGATTATAAACTTGTGATTGACTCCTCAATCACATTGGCATGGCCATGCACTTTCATAATCCATTACATCGAGGGGCCCAGAGATATCTCTCCCATAAGGAGGGGCAAATTCTATCTTGATCATTCACATCCCACTACATGTTTCATAGCAAACCCGAAGACTACTTTTATGACTACCCAGTTACGGAGTAGTGGTTAGTAGTCCCAAAATAGGCTACTACGCATGTTGGGAACCATGATGATCTCAAGTCTAACGATTCTACATAAACACTACTTGAGACCAACTAATGACACATGGAATCTCTGCAGTGTCTCATGGCGGGTCTATCCAACATATGTTCACTAACACATGTCCATATTATTGATTTGGTATCTCCATACCATGATCCATGAGACATGATCATCAATCAATACATATGCTGATCTTTGAATCATATATGTTCCTCATATGATATATGATCAGGGATCATTTAGAAATAGCAACATTTTGGCATTAAGAGTCTCATGAATAAGTCACATACTCATTGATCAATAATGATAATGTCTATTTCAAGGAACAAAGCAATGTATCATAAACATAGTATGTGATATATTCAACATCTCCATGTTGCCTCTAGGGCATATCACCAACACAATTGGCGCTCCTCGTCTGGTGCTTCAACGAGGACCCGCCGCGAGCCAGCCTTTATTTCTTCAGGTGTGACCGCCTCGTCACCGAAGAGGAGCTTGAATGGCGTGAACCCCGTTGGGCGTGTGACCGTTGTGCGAAGGGACCAGAGGACGCTGTGGAGCTCGCCCGGCCACTTCCCCTTTGGTAGCCCGACGAGGCGCTTCTTGATTGCGGCGGAGATAGCGCCATTCGCCCGCTCCACCGCCCCGTTGGACTGTGAGTGTCCGACCGAAGCGAACCGGAGGGTGATGCCCACGTTGCCGCAGAATTCTTTGAATGGGGCTGCATCGAATTGCAGACCGTTGTCGACGGTGATCTCCCTAGGCACGCCAAATCGACATATGATGTTCTGCCAGAGGAAGCGCTGCAGAGCTGCCGAGGTAATCTTGGCCAGAGCTACCGCCTTCAGCCACTTGGAGAAGTACTCCAGAGCGACCGCTACGAACCGCAGGTCACCTGGGGCCCTGGGAAGTGGTCCCACGATGTCGATGCCCCACCGCGCCAGTGGCCATACCGAGGGTACAGGATGGAGGCTTGTCGGGGGCCTGTGGATAGCCCTTCCCATCCACTGGCAGCCTTGACAACGGCGCACGAGATCCTGGGCATCCGCGATAGCTGTTGGCCAATAAAAACCCTGCCTGAATGCCTTGCCCACCAGAGATCTTGGTTGGAGGTGCGAGCCGCAGAGTCCCGCATGAATTTCTGTGAGGAGCCGCTTTCCTTCTTCGCGCAGGAGGCATCGCAGGAGCGGTGCGCAGACCCCCTTCTTGTAGAGCGCCCCGTCGAGCACCTGGAAGGACCTAGCGCGGTGTTGCAAACGCCGGAGCTCGGAGAGGTCATCCGGTTCCGCGATGCCTTGCAAAAAAGCGAAAAGGGGTTCCCGCCAGTCACCCTGCTGGGTGATCTGGTGGACGAGGGCCGCATCTCGGTTATCCTGCGCTATGGCCACCGCTGGCAGGATTTCGTAAAATGCCCCTTCGGGGGTTGGGAGCTGCTGACTGGTAGCCTTGGCAAGGACGTCGGCTTGCTCGTTATCTGCTCGAGGGATGGCCTTCACCGTGACACCCAAAAAGTGTCGTTCCTTCGCTCGTACAGCTGCTAGGTACTTGGCTAGCTCCGGGTCCTTGGCCTGGTATGACTTGTCCACATGGCCCACCACTAACCGTGAATCAGTGCGGATGAGGACTCGCCTCGCTCCCATCGCTTTGAGCTTCCCGAGGTCGAAGAGTAACGCCTCGTACTCAGCCGTGTTGTTCGTAGCCGAAAACGCTAGGCACGCCGAGTACGACAGGCGCTGCCCCTCAGGTGTGGTGATAACGGCGCCCACCGCTGTGCCCGCAACACCGTAAGCTCGGTCGGTGTTAAGCATCCATACCGGGTCTTCGACCTGGAGGACGAGCTGAGCTGGAGGGGTCCATTTTGCGAGGAAGTCCGCCAGAACTTGAGACTTGATCGCCGTTCGAGAGGCGTATGTTAGGGAGAATGGGGCAAGCTCGGCCGCCCATTTGCCGATTCGCCCCGTGGACTCCTTGTTGTGCAGCATCTCCGCCAGAGGGAACGAGGATGGCACCGTTATCAGGTGCGCCAGGAAGTAATGCCGGAGTTTTCTTGAGGCCATGACCAGCGCGTAAGCAAGCTTCTCGAGCTCGGTATATCGCGTCTTGGCGCCCTGGAGGGCTTCGGAGACAAAGTACACTGGTCGCTGGAGCACGCCCTCTTCAAGGACGAGGACGGCGCTGACCGCCGTTGCCGAGGCGACGAGGTAGAGTAGGAGGGGAGCCTCTGGTGCTGGGGCCACCAGAGTGGGAAGGGTTGCGAGGTGTTTCTTGAGGTCGTCGAAGGCCTTTGCGCAGTCGTCGTCCCAATGAAACCCATCGCAACCGCGAAGAGTCTTGAAAAATGGTAAGCCCCGCTCCGCCGCTCGGGAGAGGAAACGGCTCAAGGCCGCCATGCGGCCTGCCAGCCTCTGGACCTCCCGCGTCGTCTTGGGAGGTTCCATGCCCATGATAGCGTCAACCTTGTCGGGGTTCGCTTGAATGCCTCGCCCGGATACGAGGAAGCCCAAGAGCTTGCCCGCCTGTACACCGAAGACACATTTGTCTGGATTGAGCTTAATGCCCGCCTTCCTGAGGTTGTCGAAGGTCTCCTGAAGATCCCGACCGTGGGAGGCAAGTTGCCTGGTTTTTACTACCACGTTGTCCACGTAGGCCTCCACATTCCTCCCTAGCTGGACAGCCAGGGCCAGCGCGACGAGGTAGGTGAAGGTTGCGCCCGTGTTCTTCAAGCCGAAGGGCATCCTTACGAAGCAAAAGGTCCCCACCGGCGTAATGAAGCTCCTCGTCGTCCTTGGCCATGTAGACCTGATGGTAGCCGGAGTAGGCGTCCAAGAAGCTCATGAGCTCGCATCCGGCGGTAGCATCGACCAGTTGATCTATGCGCGGCAGAGGGTAATCGTCCTTCGGGCATGCCTTGTTGAGGGCGGTAAAGTCGATGCACATGCGCCAAGCTCCGTTGGCCTTTTTGACCAACACCGGATTGGCGAGCCAGTCCGGATGTTGGACCTCGCGGATAACCCCCGCTCGAAGGAGCTTCGCCGCCTCCACCTTGGCCGCTTGCTGCCGGTCCATGGACATACGGCGAAGTTTCTACTTGACGGGCCTGGCGTCAGGGCGGATCGCGAGGTTATGTTCGATGAGGGCTCGGTCCACTCCTTTGATATCTTCCGGGGACCATGCGAAGACATCTATGTTGGCCTGGAGGACTCGGAGCAAGTCTTGCTCTACGTCCGGAGGGAGGCCCTCGCCTATGGATACGAACCGCCCCTCCGCCTGGAGCGGCACCCTCTTCACTCCGCCCTTCGGGTGGGGCTTAGGTGTCCATCCCGGAGCGGATGGCGTGTCCGCCTGGTATTTATCGGTGAGGGCGTGCACCTTACAGTGCAAGCTTCCGGCTCCGGTTTCGATGCTCCTAGCCATATCCTGATCGCCGAAGAGGGTGATAACGCCCCGCCGTCCTGGGAGCTTCATGCATAGGAATGCGTAGTGTGGGATGGCTTCGAAGGAGTTGATGGCAAGCCGGCCCAGTATGGCATTGTACGGATACGAGACGTCCACGACATCGAAGATGACATCTTCAGTCCTGGCGTTGTCAGCCTGGCACAAGGAGACTTGGAGGCGGATCTGACCCAGAGCCTTCAGAGGCTGCCCTCCGAGGCCCTGAAGGGGGGCTTCCGAAGCTTTTAATAGGCTCTGAGGTATTTCCATACGATCAAGGGCCTCCGCAAACAAAATGTTTGCGGAGCTCCCTCCGTCAATGAGGATGCGTCTGACATCACAACCTGCAATGTCGGCCTAGATAACCAAGGGATCTTGATGGGGGAATTCTACGCCCTGGGCATCGGCTGACGTGAAGGTGATGCTGCAATGGGACGCCCGCCGAGGTAGTTGTGCTGGGGAAGTGCTCGACGAAGAGCCTCCAGCGATGACATTAATGCCACGGCACTGGGTCTCTCCGGGGGACCCAGCACGCGAGGGACTGCCTTGCATATGCTGTACGTGGGCTGTTGTGGGGGTCAGTGTCTCCGAGGCCCGTACATGGGCCACCGCCTGTCGTAATGCCGCAACTTTGGTGTATGTCCGCGTGAAATGGCCCCCGTAGCCGTGTACCTCGCACCATCTGCCGTATTCTAGGATTTCCTGCTCCGCACGCGGCTTTCATCGCGGCCTCCTTCGCGTCCCCCTCCAACGCGCGAGGTTGACGCGGCCTCCCGGGGAACGCCTTGCGCAGCGAGGATGTGGCGGGCCTTTTGGGGTCTCCGCCGGTTACGCCGGGGCTTACGCTTGTCGCCTGGTGAGGTTTGGTGCACCCCGTCATCGACGGGCTCACGAGTGTCGCCTACGGACACTTGCTTGTGTTCTGTCCTCGGGTTGTCTCTTGTGCTGCTTCTTTGCGACAAGTTCTCCGCTTGCCCGGCGTCGGAGCCATTGCCGATGTTCCTCCGCGCGTCCTCCTCGGCTCGGGCGTACGCTTCCATTTAGTCGAAGAGCTCTGCCTCTGACTTGAGTGGCTTCCGTGAGTTATATTCAGCGAGTGGTCCCGGGCGGAGACCTTGTATTACTGCATTGATAACGGTTGCCTCGCTAACGTCCCTGACTTGGCAGCGTACCTTGGCGAAGCGTTTAAAGTAAGTCCGGAGCCCCTCCTCGGGTTTTTGTTTGACTACGAAGAGCTGGTCCGCAGCGACACGCTCGATGTAGCTTCCCTGGAAGTTGTTGTAGAGCCGATCGCGGATCTGTTCCCACGCGTGGATGGATTGTGGTTCCATGGTGAAGAACCAGGACAGCGCCACTCCTTGTAACGCGAGGGGGAGTCCCTTTGCCTTCGTGGTGTCGTCTCCGCCAACGGCTTCGATGGCGGTCTCATACACGCGCACGAACTCTCGTGGGTCGGAGTCACCCTTGTACGATTCAATGATGCTCGAGAACTTGAAGTCCTCGAGCCACGTCGCTTGTTGCAGGTCTACGGAGAGCGGGGACTCCGGGTCTATGCGCCGTAGTGGAACGCGACTGGACGCAATAGCGTCGCGGCTATTCGCCCTCTCCGAGGTGGGCTGAGACGCGGCCACCGGTGTTGCGCGTTGGCTCCGAGCCTCTTGTATGTCTCGCACGGCCCCGCGGAGGTCTGACAGCTCCCGTTGGCAAGCGCTGAGGGCCGCCAACAGGGCGGCCTCCACCGTGGGCGTGGTTGGGGCCGTCGGCATGTTCAGCGGCGCAACCGGGACGGCGGCGACCACGGCCTGTGCGCCCAATCTACCCGCAGCGCTGGCGCGGAGGAGCCTGGAGCTGGTGACGAAGCCCGCGTCGTCACCGGGACCGCCCACCGCTCCCGTGCCGAGTAGGGAAGTGGACGCGCCTGCGTTGTCGCCGCTGGGGTTGGCGGTTGGGGTAGTGGTGGCAGGGTCGGGCGTCGCGTCGCGGACGCCGGTGCTCACGGTCGTCACATCCGCGCCGCCACCCGGACCTGCAACTACTAAAGCCGAAGCCTTGGTATTGACACGAGATTTCGCCGCCTCCACCTTCTTTTTCTTCGCCACCGATGTTGAAGCTTTCCTTGGTGCCATCCTCCTTCAGATCTGGAGGCTTGTTCTTGTCCTCCCCACGGACGGCTCCAACTGTTGTGGCTACAGACCAAACAGAGAGAGAGTATGGTAGTGGAGAGTTAGGTGAGTAAAAATGGCTTAGGGTTCCTCCCTGTGGCCTATGCCATATATATATATATCCAAATGGTGAGTGCTTGTACAGTTATACCCTTACACGTGAGTATTCCCCTCAGGGGCACTCATGTCATTACATATGTCCCATTTCGGACCTTACATCCTTCTAACAGGCCTACTGGGCTTAGGTGGGGGTCACCCCTACAACAGGGGCATTTCGCCAACTGATGTCTACATAAATAGATTACACCTGTGAAGTTTAATTTGGGAACCACTCCAGCCTGTGGCCAAGCCTCAGCATCTGGCAAAAGATATCAGACCCCTCAGACTAACAAAGCGCATCGACACTCAATTGTGGCCGTCTGAATGATATCACCGCCAAAGAAGGCCAGGAAGCTGTAGGAGTTCTGGTAGGTACGTTCTCTGTGAAAACAATACCTGCACATATTCTCTTTGATTTTGATGCTTCGCATTCTTTTATAGCAAGGAAGTATGTGGATAAACTTAAGTTGCCCAAACATAAGTTAAAGAAACTGATGATACTTAGTTCACCTATATGACTTATCATCGCCACCCTAGTAAGCCCGTGCGTAGAAATTTCCATGGAATATTTTAGATTCCTAGCAGACCCGATAGTACTAAATTCCCAAACATTGGATATCATACTAGGAATGGATTGGCTAGTAAGACATGAAGGCATAATAAACTATGCCACTAGAAGAGTAAGCCTGACCAAATACCCGGGGTTAACCATAGAAGTTAATGTGGACCATCCATATCACTGGGGTCGAGCAGTTTATCATTTGGAGGATGTTCCCCTGGAAGGCATGCTTGTAGTACAAGACTACCTTGAGGTATTCCTAGAAGAACTACCAGCCATGCAACCTGATCAGAACATAGAATTCATTGTTGACTTGAAGCCTAGAATAGCCCCGATTGCCAAGTGACCATAAGGATGGCAGTCGATGAACTTGAAGAATTGAAGAATCAAATCTATGAGTTACAAGGTAATGGCCTTATTAGACCAAGCTCCTCACCATGGGGTTCACTAGTTTTGTTTGTGAAGAAGAAAAATGGCACAGCTAAAATGTGTGTAAACTATAGAGCCCTAAATGAAGTAACTATTAAAAAATATCCTCTATCACGCATAGATGATTTCTTTGACCAACTCTCTAGAGCCACAATGTGTTCAAAGATAGATCTGCAGTTAGGATATCATCAATTAAAGATTAGGGTTGAAGATATTACCAAGACAATGTTAACCACCCGATATGGCCTATACGAGTTTGTGGTCATGTCCTTCAGACTAACCAATGCCCTAACATATTTCATGAACATCATGAATAAAGTGTTCATGCAATACCTAGACAAATTTATGGTGGTGTTCATTAATGACATTCTTATCTACTCTAAGAATGCCGAAAAGCATGTCGAGAACCTCTGATTAGTATTGGAGAAGCTTAAAGAGCACCAGATATATGCCAAGTATAGCAAGTGCAAGTTCTAGCTACACGGTATCAGTTTCTTTGCACATATCACGTTAGCTGGGGGAGTAGCGGTTGGCCCAGCTGTAAGATCGAGGAGGCCAACTAGAGCAGGTGAATAGGAGGCCTAAAAATTTTGTCTCCAATTAATTATCAATTTCTATTTGACTAAACCAAACAAATAATGTGGAAGGTTAACATAAAAAGGTTTAGCACAAATAATGCATAAAACAGCTAGGTTCACCTAAGTGTACCAACAAGATAAGCATATGTCAAGGTTTTCAATTCTAAGATGACAAGCAATCAATTTAATTGTATGAATGTAAATTGCTTGAATGTAAATTGAGCACAAGAAAACAAACCACAATTGACACGGTTGCTTTTTACCATAGTGATTGGAGACTTACCGGTCTCCCCTAGTCCACATAAAATTAGCCCAAACGAATTAGACCGGCTCCACGAATTAAGTTGAAACACTTCAATCCACTAGTAGTAGCTCTTTCCCGCTTCGGGTAGATGAGCTCAAACCTTCATAATTTTCCCGGGTCTTCTCACAACCTTCTTTGAGAAGATCACTGTGCACAACGCCTCCAACGCAGTCTAGGAGTTGGCAAACTCCAAGAGTAATAAATCAAGCTCCTCGCTTGACTCTCACCATGTGCAACGAATGCACAAGCTCGAGTGGATACACAATCCACCTCTAGATGCAACACATGCAATCTAGAGCGTTTCTCCTTGCTCATAGGTGCAACACATGCACAATTGAGAGGAGGATCTCACACTAACTCAAAGGAGTGAAATGATGTGCCAAAAGTTCACCTCCACTTGGCCATAAGGGAGTATATATACCCCACACCTCGAAACTAGCCGTTGGGATAGAAAATCAGGATTTTCAAAAGTACTGCAAGCAAATAGCCAGTACTTCTGCTCCCCTCAACAACGGTTAGAAAATTGGCTATTGCAGGCAAATCTGGTAGTTCCCTTATGCAAAGTCTGGTACTACTGATCATTGAAGTATCATAGTACTCGTGTGAGCTACCGATTTCCTCAGGAATGAGAAGACTCCACACAGGTGACTCTCTAGAAAAAAACATACCGCTACACAAGCCGGACATTTCACAAATCAGAAGTATCATTCACACAGAGTCGGTAGTACCACTCACTGATCGGACCACTCAAACAGAGCCGATCGGACTGCTCACACAGAGTTGGTAAGTACTGATTGTCGACTTCACTGGACCCTGACCATGTCAGATGGTTTGACCACGTTGTCCAGTTCGACCACAGAGGTCTCCGACTACGCTGGTATCCAACTGCGTTGGTCTTCAATCACATTGTCTGGATCGACCACACAGGTCTCCAACTATGTTGGTCTCCGACCACATTGGTTTTGACCACTCAGGTCTCAACTACGTCGACCTTGTCAATTTTTGACCACGTCAATCTTTGATCACACAGATCTCCGACGATCATGTCGATCTTCGACCACATTGTATCAATCATGTCAATTCGACCACGTCGATTACGACCACACAGGTCTCAACCACGTCGATTTGACCATGCTGGTTTCAATCACACAGATCTCGACCACGTCGGTTTCGACCACGCTAGTTTCAATCGCACAAATCTTAGAGCAGTCGATCTTTTTGACCACACAGGTCATCGACCACATTGATCTTCGACCTCGTCGGTTCGACTATGTTGGCTTCAACCATGCTAGTTCTCGACCACATTGATCTTCAACCACATAGGTCTTTGACCACATTGGTTTGACCACATAGATCTTCCGACCACCATCAGACACGATAGTTCCATGATTACAACGCTGGTAGTTCCAACTAGCGTTAGTGCTACAGAATACACTATGGTAGTTCTGATTACCCTAAGAAGTGCATATACTTCAACAAATTTTGCAAAACACATTTGCACACTTTTAGAATCATGACACAAGGATTATATATATGAGCTTCAACCATTTACAAAACACATTTGCAAATATAAGCTTCATACTACAAAGAATGAAAACATGGACTACAAACACTTGCAAAATACATTCACAATGTATAGTCCCATGTTGCAAAGATTCAATATATGAGCTTCAACTATTTATAAAACATATTCACAAATACAAGCCTCGTTCTAAAGAGAGCTAGAGCACGTGAGGTTGAGCTATCAACACATGATGAGACTCAAGCTACTAGACATGACCCCTCTTAATTATACGGCAACCAACACTAGCAATCCGATCTTCCAACCAAACACGAAGACCATTCAAAGACTAGAAACACATTCTTAGCCCTAGCTAGCCATACCTTGGCCTTGAGTCACAGTCTTGACATGTATCAACTCATGATGCATCCTTTACTTGACCTCCATCAATACATGATGGATCTTCAATTGACTTGATGATCAACACATGACCATCTCCTCTTGGACATGCATCAACTCATAATGCATCCTTCACTTGACTTGGTGATCTTTATCATATGAGGTCATCCTAAGTCTTTTTCATTTGTAGAACCTAACCTATTCATCCAATTCATGAAAAATGTTAGTCCACAAAACAATTGTCATCAATTACCAAACTTCACCATTAACACATGATGGAGGGACTAGATTCTGCAATCTTCTCTTTTTAGTAATTCATGACAATCTCAATAAATAATGAGATAGAAATTGAATTACGAGTTACAACATGTACATAATAATTGTATACTCTAGAATAAGCTTTCAAAGCAAAGCTTACTCATCCGATTGTCATTAATCATCCAACCATCAACACATAATGGAGAAACTAGATGACAACTCGATTATGAGTATATATGAACTACATAAGCTATATATACTCAAGGGATATGTTTCAAAGTAAAGGTCCTTAATATATGGAAATGGAACTTGGATCAATACTAATGAAACCACAAAATATAGAACCCGATTATGAGTATATATGACCTACATAAGCTATATATACTCCAGAGATATGTTTCAAAGTAAAGATCCTTAATATATGGAAATGGAACTTGGATCAATAGTAATAAAACCACAAAATATAGAGTGAACTCCCTCTAAATATGTGCATACAAGAATGTATTGTGAAAGCATACGCACATATTCAAGTTTAACTTATTTGGTGAAGTTTATTCTATATTTCGGATCTGAGGAATACAATAAGATAAGAACGTGATATTGAATGCATATCTCTTATGTTTTTCACATTTTCATCCAAATGACACTAAGCAATATCATAATCAACAAACATATTAGTCCCATAATTGTATTTGTCATTATCACCAAAACTAACTTAATGGAGTTTGAACTTACACCAGCTAAAGCAGATACCATTTTGGAAAGGAAGCAACCTACTTTAGTGACCAAAGTACGAAATTTCCTTGGATTAGCCAGATATTACAAATGGTTCATTGAGGGATTCTCAAGATTACTAGACCCTTAACCCATTTACGCAAGAAGGAGAAAAAGTATGAATGAATGAAAGCCTGTGAAGAAAGTTTTTAGGAACTGAAGAAAAGACTAACTTTTGCTCTAGTGTTAGTTCTGCTAGATATACGCAAGGGTTTTGAAGTATATTGTGATGCCTCACGCCAAGGCTTGGGACGTGTACTCATGTAAGGAGGAAAAGTCATGGCCTATACATCAAGGCAACTCCATCCACATGAGGAGAATTATCCATCCCATGACTTAGAATTAGCTTATGTGGTCCATGCAATAAAAATCTGGCATCACTATTTGATTGGTAACCATTGTGATATATATATATACCGATCACAAAAGCCTCAAGTACATCTTCACATAGTCAGATCTAAACCTAAGGCAAAGAAGATGACTAGAATTGATTAAGAATTATGATCTAGACATGTACTACCATGCTGGGAAAGCAAATGTGGTAGTTGATGCTTTTAGCCGCAAAGCATATTGCAGTAATGTGATGGTCCAAGAACAACAATCAAAGCTCTATAAGGGATTGATGGGAGTCAACCTGGAGATAATAGATCGAGACACCATAGCGGCAATGGAAATACAACCATCCCTGGAAGGTCAAATCAAGGTAGCTCAGGAAGGAAATTCTAGCATCCAGCGATTTAAGCGCCTTGTGGCAAAGGGAAAAGCCACCAAGATGATTGAAGATCAGTAATGTAACACCCCAGGACCCACATTACCCTGGGATGCTACTAAAACTGCTCTACAACGAGCCAATTTACAAGATAAAATAAACTGGCAACAATTACTAAACAAGATAGTATAAGCGGAAGCATAAACAACTAAGGAATAACAGGATAGTGATAGCAATTCACTATTTAAAATATCCTCCAACATTTTAATCTAAAACATAGTTCACAAATTTAACATTATTAAGATAATGCAAACAAAGCTATGCAAGGTCTAGAATCCTTTCAACTTTATTACAGCATAAAAATATGATTCACGTGCATCAGTGTGGTGCCGTTCTACCCTTCCCATGCATGCTCAAAGTCCACCTGTAGGGAGGGGGAAACAAGGGTGAGATAAAAATCTCAGCAAGCAAACTGTTTAACAGGCTATTCAAACTACAAACAATTATACATCATCATTTATAATTCCATACAACTATAACCACAATTCATGTCCACAATTATTAAACCACCACAAACTTCCATGAATCATACCTCTTCAATTTCAGATTTTATTGGCATATGAATGCAGTCATTTTATCCACAATTAAATGCAAATGAAACATTTAATCTTCCACAAACCACAATAGGTTAATCATCAACATTCTTCCACAATTACAATGTTATTATCCTCAACCTCAAATCACCATCAATGACGTTAAAGCATTAACAAATAAAATCTTGTTTGACTACTTTAAATTCTCAACCACTACAACTAGCAAAAGCAATAAAACATATGTATGTTTTACTTCAACACTTTATTATTTCTCACATCCACAATTGTTATCAACAATTAATACAAGAGAAAAGAATCTCATGCCACAATCACAAACCTTACCGTACACAAGGGATGAACCCCATTCCACGTCCACAACCATAATCCTCATACCACAAATAGCTCACATGAGCCAATTCCACATTACAACTATGAAGTTGTATAATCCACATTACAACTATGAGTTGAATATTCCACAAAATAACTTCACCACAACATATTGCATATGTATGCAAATGAATCTTTCCACAATGCAATGCATATGAATGCTATGCTCCACATCACTCTTTCCAGGGCAGGATTTGAGGTGCATCGTATTACGGCAATATACGATGCTTCCCGCGGGATAAGAGGTGCATCGTATTACGGCAATATACGATGCTGTACTGGTACGGTCGCGGCTATGTGCGGCGACATCCACATGTGCATATGACATGATATGATATGATAATTACAAATCACATTAATCCATCCTCAAAGGAGCATCAACATGCTCACGACATATCCACATCCACCACATGTTATTTTCATGTTCCACATTATAACATTAAGCAAGATTTCCACATGGCTACTAGCAGATTATCAACATATCAATGGATAAGTACTTGCTACCATCTCCACAATTAAATTATCATGCAATCATGGCATAATGTATCAAATTATGATAATAATGTAAACTGCAAGTAGAAGGAATAACAAGTTAAACGGTAGCAACCACCGCTACGTTTACTTGCCTCAAACCGACGAAGCGAAGTAAAATCAAGAGCGCTCAGGGACAAGACCACCTGTCCAAAAGGCAACTCTCAGCACACAGCTACAGCATACAAACATGACATTAATAATTAAAAACGTCGCTAGAACCCCGAACCCGCACAAACTCCTCTCCGCTCAACAATTCAGCAAATTACCCTCTGCAGCAGTGCTGCTTAACATTTTTGTAACTTTAAAAATATTGATCCATTTACAGAAAACGATATCTCTCTGGATTCATCACTTAAAAGCCTACATTTTTCATGTAGAACACCTATTTTTATTTTGATCACAGCTAGGTGTAATTTAATGCCCAAAACAGAGGAAGAACTCTGTTCTGGCAGATTGGACAGCAATAAACAAATGCGTCCCAACATCAGTAAAAGGGTCTAAAAATTCTGAATTTTATAAAGAAGCTATATCTCTAAATTATCTACAACTTTCTCAATTACGGACATGGTCATAAAAATCATTTACGACCTCTAATTCCCAGATTACCGTCGGTCTGTACCAATCTGCTCGCCTGACGAACAGCAGTATTCCCGACCCTGTAACTCCCAGCTAACAAGACATAAAATTCCGAAACAAATACAGGAGATGCGTCTGGAAGTCCTCTACAACTTTCCTTTTGGGAAGGTCCGTAGGAAAATTCGTTTACTAGGTCAAAACTTTGCGAACAGACACGCTGCGCGAATCAATCTACAGGCAGACATCAGCTAGTCTCTAATCGGGCAATTAATCTATTAACTACCTTCAAAATCCGTGCCAAGAACCCTAATTATTCCATAGAACAGAGGGTTTGGGATGAGGAAAAATTACCTAGATGATGGATCACCCCTTTTTTTCCTCCTCCTCTTCTTCTTCTTCCTTCTCCTTCCTTCTTCTCCTTCTCCTTCCTCTCCTTGGCTCCAATGGCAGCAGCACTTGTGGGGGGGTGGGGGCACCAACCAGGGAGGGGGGCTGCGCCCAAGAGGGTGGGAAAGGGGGGTGGCGGCTGTGGGGGGAAAGGGGGAGAGTGGCTTAGGGTTTTAGGGGAGGGAGAGGGGGAGGTGCGGCCACCCCTTGGGCCTCCGGCCCAAGGTGGTCGGCCCACTCTCCCGATAGCCCATCCGAGTTTATGATTATAATTTTTAATTTATTTTATTCATTTTACACTGTTCTATAATTTTTATTTTTTCCTTCCCGCGATTTACCGAAAAACCAGTGACTCCGCGATTATTTTAAAACTTACGCCGAATTGACGATCAGGGTATTACAAGTAAAGAGTCTTATAGTATGGGAAGCGTATCTTCGTTCCCCATCAAAAGGAGCTTAAGGAGTTAATACTTAAAGAATCCCACAACTCAGCAGATTCCTTGCATCCCGAAACATCGTTGAATACGTGCACTATTGTGATGTATGCCAAAGAGTCAAAGCCAAACTCCAGAAGCCCGTAGGATTGTTGGAGCCACTCCAATCCCTCAATGGAAATGGGAAGAAGTAGGAGTGGACTTTATCACCGGCTTGCCCTAAACCAAGGTGGGATATGATTCTATATGGGTCATAGTGGATCGACTAACAAAAGTTACTCACTTTATTCCTATCAAGACCACATTCAAAGGAGACCGCCTCACTACTAGGGATGTGTTCAACAATGACGCTTTGCTTTCGTCACTGAAGACACCAAATTCGTCACTCAGGCTGTTTTGTGACGATTTTATGACGATATGGGCTTCGTCATGGAAAGCGCGTCACATTTGGCCTACCGTGACGAAACGACAATTTTCGTCATCGATGTGCACTCTTTCTATGACGAAAAGGTCACCATCATAGAAGTGGTTTCTTTCTATGACGATTTATTTTCGTCATTGAAAGAACACCTTTTTCGTCATAACCTGCCGTCTGTCAGGCAGTCAGACGGCGTCTGCCACGCTGGCTGCTGACGTGGCGTGCCATGTGGCAGCTGATGTGGCGTGGCACGTGGCAGCTGACATAACGTGCCACGTTGCAGCTGACGTGGCGTGCCACGTGGCAGCTGACGTGTTTGGCGGCGTGGCAGCTGACGTGTCCTGTGACGTGGCTGTTGACGTGGCCAGTGACGTGGATTGTCCACATGTCCACTCGTTTTCGTCACAGAAGTGGTTACAGATTCGTCACAGAATTAGTTTCAAATTCGTCACAGAAAGCTCACAGAATCATCACAGGTGCACCATGCTGATTTCATTAGAAAATGCAAATAATATTCAAAGGACCAAAAGCTTCCATAAATTAACAGATCCAGTATTCCAGTGACCATACAACTTAATCAGCAATACTAAACTTGGTTCACATTAACATCACATGCAAATAATAAAAAGTTCACTACTAAACTCGGTTCACATACTTGACATCACATTCCACCAGCAACATAAGTTATTGCATACACAAAATCACCAGCACGGACCAGCAGCTACAAGTAGCGCTCATGTCGAAGAAGCATTGTTGAGGGACAAGATACGCTTGAGCAGCGCATTGTTCTCCTCCATTGCCTTGATGTTTGTCTTTGTCAGCTTCTTGTACTCCTCCACCTCCTTTTGTGTCCTCGCCAGCTTTTCCTCAGCTTCTTCACTTCTCTTCTTGAGATCTTCGAGTTCACCTTATACAGCAGCCCTAGCTTCAGCTGCTAGTTGTTCCCGAAGCTCGCTTTCATTTGATGATGATGATTTGGAGGGTGCCACTGGTTTGATGCCAACACTCTTTAGGAAAATGTGTGAGCTGTTCTGGGACAGCACCTGGGACACAACCTGCACACTGGAAACTGCTGGCTCTCCTTCAGCAATAGGTTGTGCCCTCAAAGCTTCCATATTTGACTGAAACAGCAATGACCCATCATTAGTTGATACTTATTGCATTAATTCGAGGAGGAAATATCACACAAGATGTAGTTTACAAGATTAAAACCTATGCTGATCTCTAACCACAGTTGTAATATAAATAGGTCGATTCATAAAACATCCTGAAAGAATAAGTGTTTGAACTTTGCAGAAAATAGATAATGTCTTTTGCAAGCATTACAAGCTCAAAAAGGACCATGAGGCTGCTACTTTCCACAGAAAGCAACCAGAATAACGTTAGCAGCTAGAGACATAGCTAAAGTTTCAGAAACTGCACACTGGTTTGACAAGTACAATGAAAAGCTGATAAGATGCAAATGCTCTACACAGAAACTGCTGCATCTGTGGTCTTCGTATCCATCTGAATGTATAGATTTGTCTTATCTACACAGAAACTGCTGCATCTCTACACAGAAACTTTTTCTTCCAATTCACAGATGCATATATGCTCTATAGGAATTCCCCTTATGCACCAAATAGCTCCGGCTGGGGTTAGAACACAGGTTTTGTTCTTCAAGCTAACTGGCCTAACATTCATATTGAATATGCATACTCCCTCAGTCCCGAAATAATTGCAATTCTAGGAACTGGCACAGCAAGCAATGACAGACAGGAAATTGCAAAAATACGTGAGGCCAAAAAGGTATGCAATCCATGTCGGGACTTACGACTGCTTCTCTTGTTGGTTCACTCAGACCATGTTTGGAGGTGGTATGACAGGTCTTGAATGCCTCCACCGCATCAAGTTCTTCATTTTGTTCTAAGCTGGGTTCTGCATTGTTTCTCTTCTGTTTCTGTTTAGTAGATAATCAATTGCAGCAAAGTTTTCTCAGATGAAATGCAAAATAAGTTTAGTGCATGTATGTACAAGGTACTCTTTACTTACATATGCATGTAAGTGTGCCACATAGCTGCGAGAACCCGTAGCCTGATGATACTTGACTTTACGGCGATTCTGCTTGTTCTTTTCACTTGATTCCTACAATAAAATGAACATGTCAGATGACATCATAGGTTTTAAATGAGAATATCATTTGGAAACTAAATGAGATAGAACATATGACAAGATACCCATACCATGTTCTTTGGATCAGACCACTTTGCAACTAGTGCCCTCCACTGTGCATCAGTCATGCAAGCAACAGGAGAAGTTGTCCTAATCTCATTTGCAGGCACACCATTGAAGTATTTCTTCTTGAGCCGATAACGCATTTGTCGCACCCCCAGAGCGCAGCATATCGGTGCAAGCTTCCTCTGTTGGCTTGTCCTCTCTGTTAATGGCCAAGCGCCCCTAGTCACATGACAATTCCACATTTAGTTAGTCATTTCAGGTTAAGCAGATGTACAAGTTAACCATAGAAACAGTAATGCACTTACAGAGAGCTTTCCCACAAAGTTGTTGTAATATTGTTCGTCTTTCTTGTAATCTTTCCAATGAGGTAGGACAGGAACCTTATCCCGAATGATAACACCAGCCTCAGATGCAAACTTTGCAGCTTGAACAGGTTCATGAGGCCTTCTTTTGCCTTCAGTAACAGCTATGGGCATCCTCCTTCCCATAGCTTTTGTCATCCTGTCCAGCAGTGTTCCCTTGGTGGGTGGCCTGGGTCTCCTTGGGGCTCGCTGTGCAGGAGCTAGAAAATAGAAATTGCATTTAAATGCTTTAGGTTCATGCAAATCAGCAAAAGAAATGACATTTGAATGACAAAGAAACTACAACTTGCCTTCATTGTCTTCCTCTCCAGCTAAATTGTCTTCATCAACACCTGTACTGTCATGAGCTGCTCCACTGTCTTCCTCTGCAGTAGTGTCCTCACCACCACCTCCATTGCCTTCCTCTGCAGCAGTACTGTACTCACCACCACCTCCATTGCCTTCCTCTACAGCTGTATAAGACCATTGTGGTATTTCATCATGATCATCTGTAGGATCCTCTACATTCTGCCCATCTCTCGCTGAAGGTTGAAGCCTTTTTGATTGTCTTCTTTGGGGTTGCAGCTGTGATCCTTCAGATGCCCTCACTCTCTTACTATTCCTAACTCCTGGCGGCATGTTGGGATTTGTCTTCCTCTTCTTTGAAGTGTGGACTGGCGGCCTATACCCTGGAGGATACTGTGGGAAAAAAAACAAGTAAGTCATGTGCATTAATAAGCAAGACCATATATTACAAACAGGTATGAACGAAAGAAGGTGCATCTAGAAGCAAGGGCATATATTAAAGAACAGATTAAAAACATTCAAATGCAATTCAAATATTCCCCATCTAGTATTTTGAAGATAGAAGAAGCACCTTTATTGCTAGGGGCTGTGGCTGGTCATCCGATTCAGTGTCATCATCATCACTATCTCCTTGATCATCATCGTCAAGGAGATACTCCGATGAATCCGAATCTTCACTACTTGTTTTCTTGTTTGCTGATTTTTTCCCGTCTGATGCAGATTGTGGTATAGAATTATTACAATTAGTAGATAGTGTTTTCAGTCCGAGGTCTTTTATCTTCTTTAAATTGTCGGCCACGCGTGCATCCCGGATTCTCTCATAATCAGTTTTTGGAGGTTCTTACAAGAACAAGCAAATTGTGTCTATTAGAAAATAAAAAGGAGTGAACTAAGAGATAAGAGGTAGTAATACTAGATACTAGATAGATAAGAGGTAGGAGCTAGTAGTGCCTGCTGAAGAGCTAATGGATAAGAGGTGATAGGATATAGGCAACAAGTAAGAGGTCACAGCTAAGAGCTAAGAGCTACAACTTTTTGTGTACTGAAGGACAAATACTCAAAATGGTATATATATATACTTATCAATGCAAATTAGATTGTATATTAGCACACAAAATGATAGGTAACATTAGTTATCGATGAACTTGATCACTTGGAGACGGTTGCACCCTACATATCAATGTCAACAGATGACAAATGGATCATGCTAACCTGGTTATTTAACATGGGACACTGAGTTTAACAGTAACAGATACTCACAGAGCAACTTCTAGAGCTACCAGGATCTGAACACATGCTAACCAATTGCAAACAACAAGGCTTGATTTAATCTAACGAAACTAAATAGCAAACCATTACGATATAGATCAAACCAAATATTGGGGCTTGCAGATCCATGACCCCTGTTCAACATACAACAGCATACATGAATAGATAAAAGACAGAAGATGTTTTTCTTACCTTGTTCTGTTGTGCAGGTCTCTTCCTACCTTGACCCCTTGTTGCCACCATTGCGGTTGTGGCTAAGATGTGGATGTAGACCAGTGCTCGTCAACGGGGAAGTAGCTACAGCGCGGCGAGGACCCACAATCCGGCGGTGGTTAGGGTTAGGTTGGGGCGAGAAATAGGTGGATGGGGCGAGATAGGTGCATGGGGTGATGAGCGAGAGGGGGATGCGGCGATTGATTTCGGCGACGGCGCAGCTCGACGGCGAGGAAGCTGGTGGTCGACGGCGATGTGTTCCGGCGGTGGCGGCTAGGGTTGGGAAATGGGGGGAAGAGAGGACGAGTGGCCGAGGGGGTGAGGAGGGAGTGGGGAAATGGATAAATACGTGACAATTTTGGCGGATTTTTTTGCGGGATGGCGCCCTCCAAATGATTTTTTGCGCGGCCCGAGAGGTTGCGGTTTTCTTTTTTTGTTTTTGGCGATGCGGGATCTTATGAGTTAACTAAAATTGCGCTCGAGATCTACTGAACCCACTTGAATAGCGCAATGGAAAGGCACATTGAGTTGGATCTTGAGCTCCTGGGTTCGAAACCTATGGAAGCCATTTTTTTGGTTTTGCCAACTATTTTTGTGTTTTATTTTTTATTTCTCTATGTTTATATTTTTTGCCAGGTTTGTAATTAGTATAATATTTCTTACTGATTTACCTAATTTACATTTTAGTTTCAAATGTTTTTGACATAGTGGTACTATACATCCCCCGCTACCATGAACATCTCTCACAAGGCTATATGTGAGACATGTATGCCCTTGTGAGGATGTGCATGACCACTTTCTCAGAATCAATTGAAACTTTTTTTGTCGTCATTATACACCAAAATGAGGTATCCATCCAAGTTTGAGATTTTTCTAGGTACCCTAGGGTATTTTAACATTTATCCTTCACTAATTCAAAAAAAATTACAATAATAGGTAAACTTGGTCCGAAAATTGCACAGATGCACACAACATCATAGTTTGGTTCCATAAACATGCCATTAAAGTTTCAAATGATTCTGATAAAGTGGTACTATACATCCCCTAGAAGCATCAACATGTCTCACTTAGTCACAAGGCTATATGTGAGACATGTATGCCCTTGTGAGGATGTGCATGACCACTTTCTCAGAATCAATTGAAACTTTTTTGTCATCATTATACACCAAAATGAGGTATCCATCCAAGTTTGAGATTTTTCTAGGTACCCTAGGGTATTTTAACATTTATCCTTCACTAATCCAAAAAAAATTACAATAATAGGTAAACTTGGTCCGAAAATTGCACAGATGCACACAACATCATAGTTTGGTTCCATAAACATGCCATTAAAGTTTCAAATGATTCTGATAAAGTGGTACTATACATCCCCTAGAAGCATCAACATGTCTCACTTAGTCACAAAGGCTATATGTGAGACAAGTATGCCCTAGTGAGGATGTGCATGACCACTTTCTCAGAATCAATTGAAACTTTTTTTGTCGTCATTATACACCAAAATGAGGTATCCATCCAAGTTTGAGATTTTTCTAGCTACCCTAGGGTAGTTTAACATTTATCTTTCAGTAATCCAAAAAAAATTACAATAATAGGTAAACTTGGTCCGAAAATTGCACAGATGCACACAACTTCATAGTTTGGTTCCATAAACATGCCATTAAAGTTTCAAATGATTCTGATAAAGTGGTACTATACAT
Source organism: Dendrocalamus latiflorus (assembly GCA_017311315.1). Lineage (NCBI taxonomy): Eukaryota > Viridiplantae > Streptophyta > Magnoliopsida > Poales > Poaceae > Dendrocalamus > Dendrocalamus latiflorus. The sequence continues at coordinate 11,824,372 of CM029616.1, read as the reverse complement.
CCCCTAGAAGCATCAACATGTCTCACTTAGTCACAAAGGCTATATGTGAGACAAGTATGCCCTAGTGAGGATGTGCATGACCACTTTCTCAGAATCAATTGAAAATTTTTTTGTCGTCATTATACACCAAAATGAGGTATCCATCCATAAACATCCCATTAAAGTTTCAAATGATTTTGACATAGTAGTGTCCATCTAAGGTTTTAGTTTTTTGTAGCTAGCTAGAGGTATTGTAGCTTTTATCCTTTAGTCATTCAACAAATAAGTACAATAATGTTGGCAGAACCAAAAAAAATTGGCTCATATCAGCCCAACTGGTTCGACTCCACCCTTCCTCCTGCAGCTCCCCTCTTTGGTCCTCGCCGGCGCTCTCCTCCCCCACCAGCACCACCGCGCCCCAATCGCCCAATCCGCGTGCATCCGTCCGCCATGCCTCCTCCCCGCCTCCCTGCCTCTGGGCGTCGTGAGGCCGCGGCGGCGGACGGGGCACGACGCCGGCTGGGGCCCCTGCCTGGTGACGCGAGGCCGCGGCGGGGCGTGCTGCCTCTGGCCGTCGGGAGGCCACGGCGGACGGGGCACGACGCCGGCTGGGGCCGTTGCCTGGCGACGCGAGGCCGCGGCGGGGCGCGCCGCCTCTAGGTGTCCGGAGGCCGCGGCGAACTGGGCGCAACGCTGACCGGGGATGCGGGGGTTCTGGATCTCGCCGGCTAAGCGGCGGACAGCCCCGTGCTCGCGTTGTAGAAGCCGCGGCCACACCTTCTTCGACCCACAGACGGAAGCTGCAACCGTCCTCGACTGCCTTGCAGCAACCTCACCGTCCAGCAGCCCTCGCCGAGGTCCTCCCTCCGTCGGTGCCTCGAACGCCTGCTTCAGCCCCGCCGTCGCCCTCGCCGAGCATGCCACCAGGTCTGTTTTCTTGGCTTCGTCCTGGAGCTGGAGGACCTCGGTGCTGAGATTCACAACAACATGTACCAGCCTGCAGAAAAGGGCTCACAACAAGCTCACTGTTTCTGGCCTTAAGTATATCATTCCGATAACTGATAAACTAACCACAATCTGTTATACATTCAATTCTGCAATCCTAAACAGTTGAATGCCATCACAGGCATATCTAAATAAAAATAGAGAAAGCAAAAAAAGAATAAATACAAAAAATGTAACTGCTCCATACTAGAAATCATCATCTTCATCGTCTAGGGACATGTCATCATTGTTGTCATTGCCACCATCACTACAGTACTGCAGTACTGTCTCATCTTCCTCCTCATCCTCACTATCTTCACGAGTAATAGGTTGCTTCTTGCTTCTTATAAGGTCTTCTAAATTTCCTTCAATTATAGTGACTTCTCCACCTTGAATATTGTGCCTAACCTCATTATCATCACCTAGTTGCACTACATGCTCAGTATCAGAACAGTAATCATCCTGATGCACATCATGACTGGCCTCATCTTTTTCAGCCACATCATAAATATTCCTATGTTCAAATTTCTGCACAACTCGCCAATCTTTACCTAAAGATCTGTCTTGCAGGTAAAACATCTTTTTCGATTGAGTTGCTAAGATGAAAGGATCAGTCTTGTACCATAATGACTGCACATTGACGGATTTGAAATGTCCGTCATCTCGAAGGCCTCTCGTCTTTCCTTCTTGGTTGAACCAATCGCATCGAAATAGAACCACCATCCGACGGACTTGAAGATTCGAGTTATATTCCAACTCAATTACCTCTTTAAGGACACCATAAAAATCCATGTCTTTGCCATTATGTGAACCTTCAGTCATTACACCACTATTTTGTGTCAGCAGGAACTTCTCACGATCCACGGTGCTATACCGCACTCCATTAACCTTGCAAGCTGCACAAGTCTTAACCCGCAGATCAGGTCCACATGACAGTGCCCACAGTCCTTCGCTAACCGATTCTGGATTCTCCTTGCGTTTGTTCTCAATCTGTTGCAACAAAAGTACTCAGTTCACCAATTACATATGGATAATAATGAATTTACTAAACCTAGAATCACAATGTGTAGTGACTTACATGGCTCCTAAACCACTTTGCAAATCCTTGTTCAACCATTCTATCAACATCATGTGCACCTTGCTGCACTAGATTGTCCTTGTACAAGCTGCAGGGCAAAGTTTAGTCATAAGAAAAATTCGAAAATTTAGAAATAACATAAAAACTAAATCTCAAACATCTAAACGATACTTACTCCAAATATTCCTCAACTTCTTCACAATTATTTAGCACATACCAAACTAACTTATTGAAGACAACATCATCAATGTAGTCACTCCTATCAGATCCAACAAGAGTAACACCATGCTTAAAAACAGAGATGTCATCAGGCAATGGCATCTCTCCACCACTACCATCATCATGGTTAAATCTATTGTCAATATCCTCCATGTACCTAGAACAGAAAGTCAAGGTGTCACTTGCCATATATGCCTCAGCAATTGATCCTTCCGGCCTAGCCCTATTCCTTACAAAATTCTTCAAAGTGCCTAGCCGCCTTTCTATTGGGTACATCCATCCATACTGAACAGGTCCTCTAAGCAGTGCCTCATCAGGAAGATGGACAGCCAAGTGCACCATGACATCAAAGAAGGCAAGTGGAAAGATTTTCTCAAGCTTGCATAGGATCAATGGAATTTCTTCTTTCAGCCGTTTCACAACATCTATCCTTAGATTTCTACTGCATAGTTCCCTGAAGAAGGTCCCGAGCTCTGCAATTGCTTCATATACATCCTTCCTCACCAGTCCTCTTAGGCCAGCAGGTATGATTCTTTGCAGGAGTATGTGGCACGAATGTGTTTTCAGCTTTCCCTGCACCTTCGAACCATCTTCACTTATGTATCTTGCTAGGTTAGCCGCATATCCATCAGGAAACTTGATTCCTTTGAGAAACTTGCAAAACTCGATTTTCTGATCCTTCCCCAAGACATACGGAGCAGGTGGAGTTGTGACTGAGTTGCCATCCTGCTGTAAGTGCAATTCAGGTCTTATGCCCATATCATGCAAATCTAGCCTAGCATTGGTTGTGTCCTTGGTCTTGCCCTGTACATTGAGTAATGTGCCAAGAATGTTTTCACATATGTTTTTCTCTATGTGCATCACATCGAGATTATGCGGAAGCTTCAAATCTTTCCAATACGGCAATCTCCACAACCCAACTTTGCGGCTATAAATCCTTGGACCCTCATTGCGCTTCCTTTTATTTCCAGTAATTTCAGGATGCTTCCCTGGCCTAACATCTTTCACCTTCTCTAGCTCCTCTTGGAGCTCCTCCAAAGTGAACTTGCCTGGCTGATCTTTGTTTTCACGCTTACCATCGAAAGCCAAGTTTCTCCGCCATGCATGTGTCCTTGGAAGGTAACGACGATGTCCAATGTAACATAGCTTACCCCTTATTGCCCGAGACAACGGATCCTTGTCGCAATGAATACATGCATAATACCCTTTTGTTGTTCGCCCTGATAACGTGCTCAACGCTGGAAAATCATGTATACACCACAGCACGGCAGCACGAAGGTCAAACTTCCGACCAGTACATGCATCGTACGTACTGACACCCTTCCATAGATCGAGCAGCTCTTCAATTAGGGGCTCAAGGAACAAATCAAAATCCTTTCCTGGAGATTTTGGACCTGGGATGAGTAAAGACATAAAGCAGTTTGCTGGATTCACGCATTCCCATGGTGGGAGATTCAGTGGTGTCAGAAGCACTGGCCACATACTGTACTGGGTACTCATGTTGCCAAATGGATTGAATCCATCGGTGGCTAAGGCAAGCCTCAGGTTCCTGGGATCAGCTGCAAAGGTTGGTTCCCTCCTGTCGAACTCCTTCCATGCTTCCCCATCAGCTGGATGGCTCATTACATTGTCGACTGGCATCCTCACTTTCTTGTGCCATTGTGTTTCCTCAGAAGTTCGCTTTGCAGCAAAAATTCTTTTCAACCTTGGCAAAAGTGGAAAATGCCTCAATACCTTGTGTGGAACCTGCTTGGTCCCAGTGTCATCTTGCCATCTAGACGCCTTGCATACTGGGCACACATTCTCTTTAGCATACCTCTTACGAAACAACACACAATTGTTCTTGCATACATGGATGTTTTCGAATCCAAGGCCCAATTCTCGAAGATATTTCTTGGCCTCATCATATGATTTTGGCAACTCACTCTGAGGGTATCCTGACGACAGCAACTTCATAATTGTGGAAAATCCTGTATTGGGGATTCGATAGCGAGACTTGATATACAACATCCTCACCAGAAAAGAGAATTTTGAATGGCTAGATCTCGGGCTAAGTGACTTCTTCGCATCTTCAAGGACTCTTGCAAACCTTGGTTGTTCTCCATCAGCCTCTGCCGCAGCATACAGATCTCCTATCATCTCTGGTACTCCGTGATCCTCATCATAATCATCATCGGCCACATCCACATGTATCCCAAAGTCATGATCACCTCCTTCGACCTCCTGCTCCAAATTGTCAACTACTGCAGTATCTGCCGACTCCCCATGGTGAATCCACCTGGTGTATGTAGCTGACATTCCATAAATGTGTATATGGTCACTTACATCATCCTGAGGCCACAAACTTTGAGTAAGACAGTTGCGGCACGGACAAAGTATGTGGCTGTCTTCGGGGTATCTTTCACTAACAAATTTCAAGAACTCTTCAACTCCTTTCACATATGCATCTGTGAATTGTCTCCCGAAAATCCAGCTTCTATCCATCTGTTTTGACAATAAAATAAACCTTGTTCTCAGTCCTTAAATTAGAGTAAAATCAAAAAATTCAATAACATATCAAACACATGCATATTATATGTAACAATATTAAAAATCAATTCAAACCTTGTACTATGCCTGCGTAAGTCGCGTCGCCGCAGCTCTGTCCCACGCGCGCGCAAAGCACGCATGATTTGCAAGAGAAAGGAAAGAAAATGAGAGCTGCTGGCAACTCAATTCGGGCAAGAAAGGGTGGGGGCCACGGCAGAAGCAGAACTTTAGATAAGTCGATGCGAGCAGCCTCGCACTCGAACTTTCGGTTCTGGCTACAGCTACCTACCTCCTCGGGTCCGACATCCCTAGGAGGCAATCCAGGGGATTCTTCGACGATCGTAGCCCTGGCTGTCGTTTCACTTGAAGAGAATAGCATGCCATCATTTCCTCCACTGAGCATTCCTGATATCTCAGGAGCAGTGCTCCAGAATATGGTGAAGGGAGACAATGAATTGTTACAGAAACTGGTGAGCGAAGAGTTGGGAAAATGTGTTCTTTGAATTATTGCTTACTGTTTGTTATATGGTTATGCATCTATGTTTTGTTGTCTTACTGTTGGTGAATTGCTGCAATTGTTAGGATAAATCTGCAGCAAATGGTCATCAATTACAAGCATCATCTTTTGACAATGGCCTGCATGTGGATGAGGTAAACCCAACAAGGGCCATGAAGCTTGGACAGAGACAAGAAGGGGTATAAAACTGTTGTAAATATTTTTTCTTATAAACTGAAATATGATGTTGGATACTAGGCTTTACAAATATATATGTATTGGCATTCATTTTGTAGGACGGTAAGGAACTTGCTTTGTGCTCACTAACCGGCTATCCAGCTCCAACATGCCCAAGTGCAACAGGTAATAATTATTGCATATTGTACTAAATTTGGAGTGATTATAAATTTAGGAAAATGTCACTTAGTCTTTCTACTCTTTTCTTTTCTTACCCAGATTCTCGCAAATGATTACGTGATCGATGAAGTTAGTCTTCTGCTGGAGGAAGGATATAGTAATGATGCCAGTCTAGATTAATTGTGATAGATAATATGTGATGAGATAGATGTTGACTTTATTTTGTGGGCGTAATGTTGCCAAAATGATTTAGTAACTAGCTTTTTCTATTAAAAACTTTAGCTAAGTTTGGGAAATCAAATTACGGGACTCTAGCAGGAAGGTACCAAGAAATTTTATGTGGCTTTTGCTACCTAGACTTCTTTATTATGGAGGAAACATTAGTATTCACATGTATGAAAGTAGTGTGACATGTAATATGACATGGGCATGTCTTATGGATCATCTACGAGAAAGTTCAAGTTTTCTTTTTCTCCTATTCTGAATGTTCAAATTGCTTGAGGTGGAGCTGTGTGTACTCAGTTTTACTTCTGGTACGTATTCATTGATCTTTGAGATGAGTACCATGGATAAAATTGATAGACAATGATGAATTCAGGAATGAAAATGGCAGCAAAAGGTCTTGTAGGTACCATTACACTTCTTTCAATTATGCAGAAGAACATAAAAACAATGCAGTCGAGGATTTGAATCTGCATGGAATAGATGCGATAAGTGGAGTTCGGTATCTAGCAATTGGAAAACATTTATGCAGACCTGCAACAGGTGATTCTATTCGAAAATCATGCGAGGATTTCATGTTCAGACATACTGATGCAACAATGCATGAAATTAGCTGAATGTATCTAAGAAAGCTTGTGTTTTCTCTTCAGACATGACTATAATGTGCTATCTTCATGAACAATATAATGATTACGTAAAGGATAATCGATGGACGTAACGAGTACGACCAATATCTTTAGATATAACGAGTACGACCAATTAGGCCTTAGCTCTAATCCGATGGACGTAAAAGATAGAAAAGAACATACGCCGATGAATTGATGATGCCTGAACGTGTGCTGCTGCTGCGGACCTGCAGTCTCACTATCTCGGGGACGATCGCAAACTTGGGACGGGTCTTGAACCCCGGAGGCCGGACGGACTGACGGACGATCGGAGGTGCGGCCTTGCCCTCACGGCAGGGCACGTGCTGGCGTGCCGTGCGGCGGCGGCAAGAACTGCAGCGCGCCGCCCTCCGGCCACGACTCGCGAGTTGGACTACGTACGTACATGGGCTTTGGGCCATATGAAACAGAATGACAATTATCATGTTTTAAAACAACAAATACAAAAACATGCTTACCTATACCACGAACGGTTGAGTGCTCTAGTGGTAACGCTCCAACTTACCTAGCGGCAAGTCGCAGGTTCGAACCTCCGCTGGGAGGAAATTTTTTGCCAAAAAAAGGGAGGGAGAAGGCAGCTGTCCCGCATTGGGACCCGCCTGTGGGACCACGGCGCCACGTCATCACGGTGGGACCCGCTGGTGGACCCCGCTGGCCACGTCATCGAGGTGGGATCCGCTGGTGGGACCACGGCGCCACGTCATTGAGGCTGGGACCCGCTGGTGGGACCGCATGCCCACGTCATCAAGGTTGGGACCAGCTGGTGGGACCGCATCGCCACGTCATCGAGGTCGGACCCGCTGGTGGGACCACGGCGCCACGTCCTCGAGGTGGTGCACGAGCCAAAAATCTATGACGATTTAGTTTTGTTGTTTTATGACGCTCCGTTCGTTTTCGTCATTATTCTTCGTGCCAAAACTCCGTCACTTGTGACTAATGACGAAACTGTAAGTTTCGTCATTGAAAGCGATAGTTCTGTGACGAAAATAGTAAACGTCACGAGTGAATCGTCATTGATGAACACATTTCTAGTAGTGCCTGGCGGAGTTATATATGTCTTGTATTGTATGCCTGCATGGAGTACCCAAGAGGATAGTCTCAGATCGAGGTTCTCAGTTTACCTTGTATGTTTTGGGCTAGTCTCCATGAAGCTCTTGAAACTCACCTGAAATTCAACATACTTATCACCCGCAAACAGATGGACAAACTGAATGAGTTAATCAAATTCTTGAAGATATGCTCTAAGCTTGTGCCATAGAATTCACCAAAGACTAGGAAAATGCATGCCATATGATGAGTTCTCCTACAATAATAGTTATCAATACAATTTGAAGATGTCTCCCTTTGATGCCCTTATGGTAGGAAGTGTCGAACCCCACTACATTGGATTGAAGTATGGGAAGGCTATGTCTTTGGGCCAGATAGCCTAAAGCAGGTTGAAGAGAAAGTGTATTTAATCAGAAATTGACTACAAATAGCCTAATCAAGATAGAAGAGTTATTCTGGCAATTGAAGGAGAGAGCTAAGTTTTGAAGTAGGCGACCATGTTTGCTTTAAGGTATCTCCATTGCGTGGGACTAAAAGATTCAAGGTCAAAGGCAAGATAACACCAAGATATGTAGGATCCTTTCCAATCATTGACAAAAAGGGCAAAGTGGCTTACCAGCTGGATCTGCCCCCAAGCTTAGCCGATATACATGAAGTATTCCATGTGTCGCAACTCAGGAAATGTCTTCAAGTGCTAGAAGACCAAACCTCGCTATAGACCATTGAGCTAAAGAATGACTTGCCCTACCAGGAGCGCCCCATCAAAATCCTCAATGTTGTCAAAAAGAAGATGTGGAATCAAACCATTCACCTATACAGAATTCAGTGAACAACTATGCCAAGGAAGAAGCCACCTGGGAATGAGACGATCACCTAAGGAGAGATTACCCCTATCTATTCTCTAACTAGGTAGAAGCTTGGGGTCAAGATTCTTTTTAAGGGGGTTAGACATGTAACATCCCCAAATTAAGACATCTGAAAATGTGTAATTTTTGAAAACTTTTTTATTTGCATCATATTGGTATTTGAATTTTCTTGATTTTGATTGAGGTTCCAAATAAGTAAAACCCATAGAAAGGAAAATTAGGAGAAACTGCAACTAATAAAACTGAATTGAATAAGAATACGAATCTAAAAAGATAATACAGAAAGTTAATAGGAGAATTTGTAGCAAAATTCTTTCCAAACCAAAAGTCAAGTGTAAAATTTGAAAGTTAAAATGCATGTTACAATTTACTATATTAAATTATGGGCTTAGTCCTAAAATAAATAAAGGGAATATAGACCTAGAAATAAATTAGGAGCTAAAAGTAATGAAAATCAAAAGTTCAAATATTAAAAACCTAAATGTATGCAATCAACAGTGTAGTAAAATAAATCATGAGCTTAACTTCAATGAAACCATAAACTAGCATTTAGGAAGGTCTATGAATTAAAGTGAAGAAGGTTCATGAGGGACTCAAACCCCAAATTAATTTGGCCAAGGCATAATTCAAATTAAACTTAAAACCCAAAATTCAATTTAGGAAATTCAAAAGAAAAGCAGGGAAATGGAGAAATAATTTGGGCATCACCCATTTTTCTGTATGGCCCACTAGCCCACTAGCTCTAGCCCATCCCTTCCCTCTCTTCGCTCCTAGCCTAGGCCGGGCGCACTAGAGCACGCACGGCATGCCTGGTTCACACGCTGGCCACGCCGCGCCGCGCTGAGGCAGCTCACTTCAACACTCCACACTTACCATGCCCAAGTCAAGATAGCATGTGCATGAGCTTCTTTTGGTCCTTGTCGACCTTCCCAATTGCTTGCCTATGCTGGTGCTACCCCTCCTGTGCATTGTGCCATGCGTGCGCTACGCTAGCGCGTCGCACAAAGCACAATGGCCGCCGCAACTTTTGACCAGCGCTGCCCTTTCTCACCTGAGTTCACACCTGTGTACACGCTGTCATCTCTGCATTGAAGCACAACCGGACACCAGCTCCACTACGCTAGCTTATCCCCTGCCATGTCGTCACTTTGACGCTCGTCAACCCAATGGACACCCAAGAGAGTAAGCTCGTGCTTCACATTGCCATGCCTCATCAGCCCACCTTGTCACCCGTGGGAAGTCCCCTTCGTGCTCTTGTTGCTACGATCGGGCTTGCTTCGACCATTAAAGCTCACCAGGACACCTTATCGCCACCACTATGACCGGCCCATGCCGCTCGATCACCTCGCCATCTATAAGTGCTGGGGAATGCCTCAACCAGCATTGCCACACACATTCCACCTTCCACTCCACAGAATCACCTTCCTGAAGCCTGTAGCTCACTGGACCAAGCCTTTTTCTCCAACTCTACCGAATTGGGATCAACCAATTGGAGCCATCTCCAGCCAAGTCCTTTGGACCAGAGCCTCACTGTAGCATCGCCAACCCATTCCCACCGACAACTTGGGCTACCATTGCTTGTACACCTCCGGTGTCATGCTCCCCTTCATGTCTCCTCGGGTCCATGATGCTACACCACCTTGTCCTTCCTCGAGCCCAGCCACCCACTCAGGTAGCTTCACCACAGTGCCTAGATGCTTCCATAGCAAAGAGTTGAGCTCTGGTACCATAGATCGCCATAGTGTCATGTGCCCTATTCCACCGTCGCTCGGGCTCACCAGTCACCACCAACCATTGCATCCACCGAATTGGCTAATGAGATTTGGCCCAGAGCTGCGCACGGTGCTAGGGAGTCCATTTTGAGCATGCTCACCAACCGCCGTCAATTCCCTAGCCGACGGTGAGCTTGTCTCTCCTTAGAGGGAAGAACACTATGCATGAACGGTTATTTTAAATGCATGATTAGATTAACACTAAAGACTATTGTTTAACTAAGTTAACCCATCACTAATTTGTGGGCCATCGTCATTAGTAAAGATAACGGCTCTATGGCGTGTCGCCCCCTACAGTGTAAAAACTCGTTTAAAACCAGTTAAAAGTATATGAGCCACAGACATGTGGGCCTGAATAACTGTGGCTACAGTGCATGGGTCCCACCTGTCAGCCACAGTGATCTTTTCTAGTTAATTCCAAAAATAAATTAAAATCAGTGGACCCCAACTGGCATACACAATAGCTTTCTCAATAGGAAAATAAATAGAAATGAAATTTAAAACCTAGTGGGTCCCACCTTCATTGAGAGATTCTCTCTCCCCCTTTTTATTTTTAAGAATTAATTCAAATTCAAACTTTAAAAGGCTCGTTCTCCTTCATCTTAAGTCAAAATTTACTGAAATTTGTTTCTAAATTCATATAAAATCAAGATTTATTCAATGGAACCAAAGTCATAAATTTTGAAGTTCATTTAAATTTTCATATGAATTTAATTCTATTTTACTAGTATTTATCTAAACTTCTGCGCAATTATTTAATAGCTTAAGAAGCCCAAGAATAAGAAGAAGCCAAAGTAAGCCAAGACCCGCAAGATCAAGCAGCTTGTGAGCTAGGTGAGTCAATACTTTGATCATGTTGAACCTAGATTTTATGCAAAAAAATTCTATTTAAATTATCAAATTGCATGCTGTTATTTACTATGTGAATTATGTTCGCCTTAAGATTTTAGATACATACCCACTATTCACTATGTTAATATTATATTCCTTTTTAGGGAAGTGTTAATATTATATTCCCATCATTGGAACAATTGAACAATCAATCCTTTTCAACCTAGAAATTATAATGGTAACATACTAGATATATTTCCATATTTACATGCTATGCTTAGTATTGGTTAGATATTCGGTGGCATTAAATTGCCCTAACATTAATTCAACATGAAAACTTGGTTTAGATATTTGTTGTGGTTACAGACCAAATAGAGAGAGAGAGAGAGTATGGTAGTGGAGAGTTAGGTGAGCAATGCTTAGGGTTTCCCCATGGCCTGTATCGTATATATATACCCATATGGGGAGTGTTTTTACAACCTTGCCCTTACACGTGAGTAACCCCCTCAAGGGTGTTTATGACATTACATATGTCCCATATTGGGCTTTACAGCCTTCTAACAGGCCGGCTGGGCTTAGGTGGGGGGCCACCTCTACAACAAGAGCCTCTCATGGTGATGGGCTTCACGAGCCGAAGCCATGTTGTCAAGCCATTTGGCCCCCTCCGTCCCCACGGCCTGTGAACTTCTGTATTGTTTGATGGAGTCTTATTGCTTGGTGTACTCTCCGCCTTGTACCGAGGATATGGATCCGGACTGGCTGCCGAAGTCGTCTTCGGCCTCTTCGGTCTCGGGGTCCTTCGGAGATGAGCTCGCATTGCAGATGTGCCGAGGCGCGATGCAGGTCCAGCTGGCATTCATGGCGTCACAGCCAAGTGCGGGGTCTTTGTGTGGAGGTGGGTCCGAAGCAGACACATCGCGGAGGTGCCTTCCGGGGTCGTGCTACAGGCGTGGAGTCGGCCTGTGGCCCAACAGCTTCGGGGGCCGGGGAGGACGTCTTACTGGCGGCGGGAATCGCGTCGACCTGTCCGGGGCGGGCAACCACAACTACATGCGCTGTCCCGATGGAAAGGCTCACGCGACAGGACGCGAGTGTCGCGCCGTGGACTGTCAGCGGTCGCACGGCCACGGTCGCTCCCCTTCCCGAGAGGGGCGGGACGCGTGGTGGGACGCGATTGGCGCGTCGTGCGTCGCCAGGCGGCCCGCAACTTTGCGGTCCGGCTGCCAGCGGTTGGTGCGGCGTAGGGTTTGAGGCGTCGTGGTCACATGCCATTACGACGCTTCTCCTTCCGCCGGTTGACGTCCCGTCGGTTGAGCTCCCGCTGGTTGAGAATGCCGTCGGTTGACCTTCCGCCAACCTGGCGGCTCCCTGCCGGGCGAGCATGGGTATAAGTACGTCGGCACCATGGCATGTTCCTCCCTCATCCCTGGTTGCTCATCTTGTTCCTGCACATGGTTATCTTCTCACGAGTAGGCCTACTTTTGTTCATTTGCGTTGGATGATTGCGTCTACAGACGCTAGTATCAGTGGGTGTTGATGAACAAAAGGAGGCTTATTTATGAGAATCAGGTCAAGATTTGCCGTGGATCGGCGCGTCGTGGTTACGCGTGCGGAGTTTGGTAAGAGCAGGGCGAAAACCGCGCCGAGGTCGTAGCCGAGGCTGCCTGGTCGCCACATTGTATTCCGCGGCTCTGGGACGGTGCCATGTCGGCGTTGTTAGGCCAGCATTTGCGTGTCTGCGGACTCCGCCCATCAGGGGCGGTTCGTGAAGACGAAGACAAACCTGCATCCGACCGAGTTCCGTGGGTATTATTTAAGAAATGTTAATCGCGTAAAGATAATTAGAATGTTAGGATTGGGCCGCGAAGTTGCCCCCCGTGTGCGAGGCCAAGTCGGAGGCTAGCTAGACCCTAGAAATATAAGTCGGAGTAGGTGTCGGGGTCGACCCGCGCAGTTGAGGTCGAGGTGGTCTGCGAGTTCGCCGCGTAGGCTTGTGAGGGCGCAGCGGGGTGCCTCTTCACGGGAACCGAGCTGAAGTCAGAGCCAGAGCCGCTCTACGGAGGTGGATCCTAGGTCGGAATTACAGCCGAGGTTGACCGGTCAAAGGCCCGCCGATGCTGCATTGCAGCCCCAAGAATCGTGCCGACACGCAGTAGAGGGCATGCCATGTTGTGTGGCCTGCATTCATTACCGAGGGAGCGGACGCATGGCGGAACGCGATTGGCGCGTCGTGCGTTGTTAGGTCATCGCACGATCACAGTCGTGCGTCCGTTTCTGATGGGGCATGGCGCGCATGGGTGGCCGCGCCGCTGCGGCTTCAATCGTGGGGAGTTGAGCGGTTCGTCTCCCGCCGGTTACACCTACCGGTGGTGCGGGAGGTGAAGGGGCTTTAAATACCCCCCTGTGGCACCACGTCTACGCTCTCCTCCTCACACCTTCTGATCTCTTTTCCTGTGCCCTACTCTTTTGCCTTCTTTGCTGCCGCGCTGCCCCCGTTGTCGTCTAGTTCCCGGAGAGCAATGGCACACGGCAAAGAACACGCTAAGCAGGCCGGCGATAACACCATCTTCTGGCGGTCGTCGCCGCTCGAGGTGAAGTATACGCTCGAGGGGCACGACTCAACGCTGGTAGACAAATGGTGGATGGCGACGGAGAAAATGGAAGGTTCGTGCTCCCGAGTTTTGGGCCTAACGTTTGCGACGGAGGAGACGATCCGCACCCAACTGCGTGAAAAGAAGCTGTCAGACCATCGGAAGGTGCGACTGTCGGCCAGCGATGAGACAGAACCGCACCTCGAGAAGTCGGAGGCAATCGTCTTCGTCGCATACTTTGAAGCCAGACTTCGCATCCCGGCCGCCATGATTGTCGGTGCCGTCTTGTGAACCTTCGGACTTGAGCTGGCGCAGCTGACCCTGAACGCGATAGCCCACCTAGCCGTGTACAGCTGGGCCCTTCGTACGGAGGCATGCTGGCCCAGCGCGTCGCTGTTCGCGTTTCTTCACAACACACGGTGTCAGCCAAAGAAGCAGAAAGACGGTACGTTTTCCAATTTCAGCAGCGTCAACTTCGTCCTACGGTCAGCATGCGGGAATATCTTCCCTTTCAACTTGACTCGGGTGAAGTGGGAGCCGAACTGGATGAAGCGATGGTTTTACCACCGTGTGGCGAGCGGTAGCGGCCTCGAGTGCTCCAGCCGGCCGGTAGCTTTCAATACCACGCCTGGCATGCCGATTGACGACGAGGACTGGCAGAGGTCACGAAGGCTCGTGGGGATCGCTGCCCGCTTCAACATGCGCGACCTCGCCGAGGAGTTCGTCATGTATGGCATGACGCCGCTTGCCGATGGATGGCGCATCTCAGCTGGGAGCCTTCAGCGCGACAATGTCCGCCCGTCCGTGTCTACTTTACCAAGACCTGCCGAACCTCGTAAGTCTTGGTGACGCCTTGCTTTTCCCCTTCGGCCTATCTGACTGTTTTGTAAACCCCGCCCCTTGCCGCCTATAGGGACTTTCCTGGAGGACGCGGAGCGTGCGGTGGGCGTGTTCCTCGGGCCGTATACAGCCAGGGAGCACGACCTGCGTGTAGCCGCAACTGTGGAGATGGAGCTCGGCCGGATAAACCGTGTGTGCAAGGCTCTGAGTATTGAAGTGCCGGAGCGCACCACTCCGGCACTGAGCCAACCTCGCCGCCGAGGCAACGATGCCAAGGGGAAGGGACTGCCATCTCGTTGGAGGGCTCGGTCCTCCGCGGCCGCTCCTAGTGTGGTGGCTGCCACCGGTCCCGACAGTGCGGCGGATGACGATTTCAAACAGCGAAGTATGCCGATTCGGACCTGGAAGCGGGTGCGGAGGACGAAGGTGAGGGGTCCCTGGCAGTGCCAGGGACCAAGGGTGTATCGCGAACGACCACGAGGGGGAAGCCTCATTGCCCGCGATGTCGCTGAGGTGGGGGCGCCACCCGCGGATGATGTAGGGGTGGAGTCCTCACCCGCGGCGGTTACTGAGGCGGGGCTGCCACTTACGGAGGTTGCTAGTGTGGAGCTCCCGCCTACGGCGGTTACCAAGGCGACGGAGCTGCCACCTACGGGGGTTGTTAGCGCGGAGCTACCACCTACAGGGGTTGTTGGAGCAAAGTATCCGCCTGCGGCGGTTACCGAGGCGGGGTCCCCGCCTTATTCCCCCAAGGCGAAGCAACCGCACGTACGATCACCTGCTCGCCCGAAGGGGAGGTTCGCTATGGCGACCAAGGTCGGGAGCCTGTGGGACTCCGATTCTGACACTGATCTCTCCCAGCCCCACGTCCCCATAGCTCCCTCTGAATTTGCGATGACCGGAGTCAGGAGTCTGCCTGAACTAGCCTCCGACCCGGAGGTCCCCCGGCCTAGCGGGCCGGCTTCTTCGGGGGACGCAGGCATTCTTGCAATTCCTTCGGGGGTTGAAGGGATGTCCTGGAGAAGTCCACCAGCTGATGCCGAAGGTAGGCTCACCGTCTTTGGCCTAATCCTGTGGTGCGTTCGTCGGGCTGTAACCACTATGTTTCTCTACAGCGGCATGCTTCCCCGAGCGCAGACAACCTTCAGGGTGTGGGGACGTTCCTTTGGGAGGGACGCCCAACGCGCCTGACACTGTCATCTTGGATGCCGCGCGCCCAAGTCTCGCGGATTTCGTCCCTCGCCCGGAGGTGCTGGGAGCATGGCAAGGGGTCGCGGGTAATGCAGCCGTGAACCTGGATAACCAGGCGCTGCTGACGTGCAGGTCGGAGCTCCTTGGGGGCATCCTGGAGGTCTCGGAAATGAGGGTGAGTATCTGACCTTTTAGCAACGCGTGGTCCTTTTGAAGTTTGCTAACGACCTTGTCGTGCAGACCCTCGCCCTTAGTCGGGCGTTGTAGGCAGCTCACACCCGCGAGCAGGGGGCGTTAGAAGACCGGCTGTGCACTGCTGAAGAGGCCCTTCGCGCAGCCGAGGGGGCGCACTCCGCCAAGGACGACCGCATCCGACGTTTGGAGGCGGAGCGTGCGGAGGTGATCTCATACGCCGAGGCGCTCGTGGCGGCGGCGCGGTTAGCGGCCACAGAGGCGGCACGGCAAGCGGCCGTGGAGGAGCGGGACGGCCTGCTCCAACAAATCGCTGCGCTGGAGAAAGAGAAAAGCTGCCTTTCCGCGTCTCTTGGAGAGCGGGACCGGACTCTGGGCGATGCCTCGGTGGCCGCATGGGATGCCATGCTGTCATTGGAAAGCACCCTTGAAGATCTTGTCGCCGAGGTGCCGCCTTGCTCCTTCAGGCCCGAAGAGCTGTCGCGGACGCTTCGTCGGATCGGGGATGCAGCCAACCTTGCTCGCAACGCCGCGACATCCTTTGGCAACCACTGCTCCTACGTGACCTCGTGCCTGGCGTGTGCGCTTCTCCGGCACTAGGGCTGCCGGCATGTCGACGAGCTGGCTGACCCCCAACTGGAGATGCCAGTCGGGGCCGGGGTGATCTCCAGTGCCGTGCACGCTGTTCGCCCCGCTGTTCGGGTTTTCCACGAGAGGATTTGGGAGTACATCGGGGAGGCTACAGCGAAGGTAGAGCTGCGGTGGACCATGTACAATGAGGGGAACCTCGGCCGATGGCTGGATAAAGTCCCACGACGCGACGAAGGCGGCACCGAAGCCTCGGGCGTGACGCGAATCCACAGGTGTGACACCGGGGTTCTCGTGTGTTGGTGTGCGTTGTAATATGCGTGCCCCCTTCTATGAATAAAGCAGAAATTGCCCCTATGTTCTGACTAGTGTATCCCTGTGTTCCGAGCAGCTGCTCGATAGGGACCGGCTACTAGTTTCTGACCTCGTGACCCGACGGCGTCTTCGCCGCTGGTGGTGGGCCGAAGAGTTGCTGGATTTCTGGGTGGCCCGGGTCTCTTTGGGCGATGCTTCAGCGCGGACGCATGTTAAGGAGGAAACGGCCGAGTAGCGGCTGTGAGTACCTCAGGACGCTTGTACATTTGACTTTAACTGTACCCCCTTGTAAACGTCCTCCGACAAATACAGAAAGGGCTTTAGTTGAAGTATGTCTCCTATGTCTCCGTCACTTCTTATCACCATGCTTTCCTCCGGTAGACTCGTAGGATTTTACTTCGCGCTCGCATATACGCTAGGTAGACCTTCACATGCTCCGTCCTCTACCCTTCGAGGCGGTGGCCGCGCGAGCGTTCCGTCCTCCACCCTTCGAGCCAGCGGCAGCAGAGCTGGCGCCTAGTCGAAGTGGACGCGCGAGCACCCCGTCCCCTACCCTTCGAAGTGGTGGCAGCAGAGTTGGCGTCTAGTCGAGGTAGACACACAAGCACTCCGTCCCCTACCCTTCGAAGTGGTGACAGCGGAGCTGGCAACTAGTCGAGGTAGACGTGCGAGCGCTCCGTCCCCTACCCTTCGAAGTCGTGGCAGCGGAGCTGGCGACTAGTCGAGGTAGACGTGCAAGCGCTCCGTCCCCTACGCTTCGAAGCGGTGGCAGCGGAGCTGGCGCCTAGTCGAGGTAGATGCGCAAGGGCTCCGTCCCCTACCCTTCGAAGCGGTGGTAGCGGAGCTAGCGCCTAGTCGAGGTAGATGCGCAAGCGCTCCGTCCCCTACCCTTCAAAGTGGTGACGGCGGAGCTGGCGCCTAGTCGAAGTGGACGCGCGAGCGCTCCGTCCCCTACCCTTCGAAGTGGTGGCAGCGCAGCTGGCGCCTAGTCGAAGTGGACGCGCGAGCGCTCCGTCTCCTACCTTTTGAAGTGGTGGCAGCGGAGCTGGTGCCTAGTCGAGGTAGACGCATGAGCGCTCTGTCCCCTACCCTTCGAAGAGGTGGCAGCGGAGCTGGCGCCTGGTCAAGGTAGACGCGCGGGTAGGGCTGCTACCCAGCGCTGATGATTCCCATACTCATTGTCATGGGGCGCACGCGGGGAAAATAGCCACGCGCCAAACTTGTGCTCCACGGGGTGCGCGTGGGGGCAAGCCTCTACTGTGCCTTATCGGCGCCTCGTGGAGTGCGTGCGAAGGCAAGCCTCTGTTGCGTCTTGTTTATACTCCGTGGAGTGCGTGGGGACGACATCCACGTCTTATTGATACTCCGTAGAGTGCGTGGGACCATCAACCACGTCTTATTTATACTCCGGAGAGTACGCATAGGGATAATGCCCATGCGTGCGCGAGAACATCCGCATCTTGTTTATACTTAGTAGAGTGCGCAGGGATAACATCCGTGTCTTATTTATACTCCGTAGAGTGTGTACGGAGGTGGACCTCGACGCTACGTCTTATATATACTCTGTAGAGTGCGTGCAGAGGCGGACCTCGACGCTACGTCTTTTTTATACTCCGTAGAGTGCGTGCGGAGGCGGACCTCGACGCTACGTCTTATTTATACTCCGTAGAATGCGTGTGGAGGCGGACCTCGAAGCTACGTCTTATTTATACTCCGTAAAGTGTGTACAGAGGCGGACCTCGATGCTACGTCTTATTTATACTCCGTAGAGTGCGTGCGGAGGCGGACCTCGACGCTACGTCTTATTTATACTCCGTAGAGTGTGTGCGGAGGCGTCCCCCCGCACGTCTTTGTTTATACTCATGGAAAGTGCACGCGCGAACGCGTGTCTTTGTCTATACTCACAGAGAGTGCGCGTGCGAATGCGTGTCTTTGTTTATACTCATAGAGAGTGCACGCGCGAACGCGTGTCTTTGTTTATACTCACAGAGAGTGCGCGCGCGAACGCATGTCTTTGTTTATACTCACAGAGAGTGCGCGCGGAGGCAAGCCTCCACGCGTCTTTGCAGGGAATGAGACTAGTTTCGCAAATGGTGAACTTTATTGAATTCCCATTTGCGCGGGAGAGTGATTACAAAAGAAAGGGTACTAACCACTAACCGCTTGAGGGCGGGAACAGCAGCGACTGTCGTTGCCGTGGCGATGAGGCGAGGGCACGATGGAAGCCTCTACTGCTGGAGCGGTCCGCGTGGGAGCCCGGCGGAGTGCTTCCTAAAGCCGCTGAGGGCCCTTGCGCTAGCGTGCCCGGTCTAAGAGTCCCGTTGAACCT
The DNA here is from genome assembly GCA_017311315.1 of Dendrocalamus latiflorus. Lineage (NCBI taxonomy): Eukaryota > Viridiplantae > Streptophyta > Magnoliopsida > Poales > Poaceae > Dendrocalamus > Dendrocalamus latiflorus. The sequence goes on along the minus strand of CM029616.1, from coordinate 11,805,281 downwards.
CGTGGTGCGGGCCTCGGGTACCAAGCTCTATGCGCCGGGCCATATCCGGTCACCGTGGGTGGTGATGATACCCTGCGGGCCCGGGGGCTTCATGCATAAGAAGCCGTGGTGTGGAACTGTCCCGAAGGAATTGAGGGTTGGTCGCCCAGTATGGCGTTGTAGGGGTATCAGATATCGATGACGTCGAAGGTGACGTCTTCGCTCCTCACGTTGTCGTCCCGGCCAAAGGATACTTGCAGGCATATCTGGCCCAGTGCTCTCAGGGGCTGGCCCCCGAAGCCCTACAACGGAATTCCAGAGGGGCCCAAGCAACTTCGGGGATCCCCATCTGGTCGAAGGCCGCTGCGAACAAAATATTCGCGGAGCTTCCTCCATCGACTAGGACACGCTTAACATCGCATCCTGCAATGGCGACCTAGATGACCAGGGGATCTTGGTGGGGGAACTCGATGCCCTTGGCATCAGCGGGTGTGAAGGTAATTTCGTGCTGCGCCCAGTCCGGCAGTGCCTGCGCCGGGTATGCCTCCACGTGGTGTAGCCTCCGCGCATAGGCCTTTCGCTGCCGCACCGAGGCGAACTCCAGCGAGGAGCCCCCGGAGATGACGTTTATAACCCGACGCTGGGCTCCCTCTGGGGCTTGAATCCGCAGGGGACCTTCCTGAGCTTGCTGCACGTTGGGCTTGAATCCATAGGGGGCCCTCCTGAGGTTGCAACCCCTAATCCTGGATCTGCATGGGGCCTTCCAGGGGTTGCTGGACGTGGGCCACGGCAGGCGACCGCGCCTCAAGGTTTCTATCCCTGGCGACACTCTGTCGAAGTGCCGCGATGGTGGTGCATGCGCGCGTGTCGTGGCTGCCTCGACCATGTACCTTGCACCACTGCCCGTGGTGCTGGTCGTCGTATTCCCCACAGGTTCTAACATCGCGGCCCGACCGCGCCCCCGCCCTCGGCCCCGGCGGGCTCTCTGAGACTTCTGTTGGATGCGCTTGGGCTTGTCACCCGATGAGTCCTTGTGCTGGGCATCCTTGCGTTCGAAGGCGTCATTCGATGGCTCCTGCTTGCGCTTTCCCTTCGAGGAGCCTTCCTTCGGCGAATCTCCGTTCTTCGTTGTGCCCTCCGCTTGATTGGTGTCGGAGTCGTCACCTTGGCGCCGCCGCGCGTCTTCTTCCGCTCTGGCGTACTCTTCCATCTTGTCAAAGAGCTTTGCCACCGTCTTGATTGGCTTTCGCACGTTGTACTCGGCCAGTGGCCCTGGGCGGAGGCCCTGTACCGCTACATTGATGATGGTTGTCTCGTTGACATCCTTGACCTGGCAGCGGACCTTCGTGAAGCGCTTGAAGTACTCACGGAGCTTCTCCGAGGGTTTTTGCTTGACTGTGAAGAGTTGATCCATGTCACGCGCTCGACATAGTTCCCCTGGAAGTTGTTGTAGAGTCGGTCGCAGATCTTCTTCCATGCGTAGATGGAGTTTGGCTCGATGGTGAAAAACCAAGAGAGCGTCACTCCCTGTAACATGAGGGGGAGTCCCTTCGCCTTCGATGGTGGTTTCGTGCACGTGCACAAACTCCCAAGGGTCCATGTCGCCTTTGTATGGCTCAATGGCGCTGGGGAACTTGAAGTCCTCCGGCCATGCCGACTGCTGCAGGCCTGCAGAGAGTGGGGACTCCGGGTCCACGCGTTGCAGCGGGACACGATTGGACATGGGGGCATCGCGGCTATCTGCCCGCTCTGGTGTGGGCTCCGGCGCGGCCACCGGCGGGGTATGCTGACTCCGAGCCTCTTGCATATCCCGCACGGCTCCTCGAAGATCCTCTAACTCCTGCTGGAGCATGCCGATGGCTGTCAGCAGGGCGTTCTCCATCGTTGGCGCAGTTGGGGCCATCAGCGCACCCGGTCATGCTGTTGGGACAGCAGCGACAACAACCTGCGCTCCCAGGTTGCCCGATGCGCCGGCGCGGTAGACTCCGGAGTCAACGACGTGGCCAGCATTGCCGCTGGAACCGCTCGCCGTTCCAGCACCGGGTGTAGGGACGGCGATCAGGCCAACTTGGGCATTGACGTTGCCACTCCCGACTACCCGGTCAATGCTGCCAGTGTCGACCGTCACGCCGGTGGTGTCGGTCGTCATGGCAGCGGTAGCGGGGTCGATCGTCGCGCCATGAGCGTCGACGTTCGTGGCTGCCGCACCCGTGTCTCCATCCACGCCCGCGACTGCCGACGCCGAGGCCCTGGTGTTGACGCGGGACTCTGTCGTGCTCCCCTTCTTCTTTTTCGCCGCCGACGATGGAGCTTTCTTCAATGCCATACTTCTTCGGATCTTGAGGCTTGCTCCTGTCCTCCCCACAGATGGCACCAACTGTTGTGGTTACAGACCAAACAGAGCGAGAAACAGTATGGTAGTGGAGAGTTAGGTGAGCAATGCTTAGGGCTTCCCCATGGCATGTATCGTATATATATATACCCACATGGAGAGTGTTTTTACAACCTCCATGCTGGGCGTAGGTGGGGGCCACCCCTACAACAATAGTCATTGATGGAAAATAGCTGGTATGTTGTAATATGAATATTTTATGCTTCTCAAAAACCCCAACTTGCTTAATTATCTGGTTGGATGGTAAAAGGGGCTGCTGCTGTTGAAAGTACGAGAATGTGTGGTTTGTCGTAGAACCGCCCAAATAAACCTAAGGACTGAATTTTGTTATCAACTCCTAATATAAAACAATACAACCACAAGTCTATAAAGTACAACTGGGCTAAGTAAATTTACCAAACCCCAGAGTCATCTCGTTGGTGGGGTAGTGAAATAGTGCATATGCCGACAAAGATCCGGCATGAACGGGACACCGCGTAAGGTGAAGTTTACCCACTACGCTAGTCATTGTGGAAAGTTGTAATCCAGTTGTGCTAGTCGTTGGGGAGCAATATCCCACACAACTTGGGACCCACTGTGTAAGGGATAAGCCCATATGGGTGAGATGACAAAGGGTGAGGTATTTATGAAATGCTCTGTGATGATCTCCACAATCTACATGTCCAAGGAATCATATGGTGCGTATTAGGCTGTTGTCTCTTATGGGTAAAGTGTATAACCTCTGCAGAGTGTAAACTATTTACATAACTGTGTGCACGGTCATGAGCAGACATAGAATCTTACACTGATATAGTTCTATTTCAAAAACTTTATGGGTGGAATGAAAAGTGTCAGGCAGTTAAAGCCCTGATTTGTATTGCCCTGGGCGGACGGTCCCAGCGATAGTGTTACATGGATGTAACACTGGAAAACTAGCATATGGTAAATTTATTGCAATATTTCACACATTTAGAAAATCTGGTTTTAGTTAGGACTACTAAGTCTCTGATATTTCTAATTACTTAAATTTTCAATTATGCATTTGGCAAATAAAATAACCCGAGCCATCCCTTGATAAACCATACATCTATATAACTACATTATGTGTATTGGCTCGCGAAGTATGGTGGTTTGTGCTCACACTCGCTCACTCAATAAATTTAGAAATAGGAGAGCTAGTGTTAGTGATATGCCCTAGAGGCAACATGGAGATGTTATATATATCACATACTATGTTTATGATACATTGCTTTGTTCCTTGAAATAGACATTATCATTATTGATCAATGAGTATGTGTAACAGCCCAGCTGTTTATTTTAAAAATTTCAGTAAAAAAAAATAAAAATTAATTAACTTAATTTAAAATAAAAATAAAGTGTTCTTTGGTTGCCTAAATTTTGGAGATTTTATTTGTCTGTTTTTAGCTTTTAAAAAAGGCTTTTACAAAAAGTAATTTAACTAAAAACATAAAATTGCTATTAAATAAAAGGATATTTTGAGTTTATGTAAAAATATCATTTCAAATTAAGTATTTAAAAGCATTTGGCTTTTATTTGGATTTTCTGTGTTTTTCTGGAGTTAAAAATCAATTTTCAAAGTTAAAAAGTATTTTATAAAATTATTAAATGCAAATCTGAAATTAAAAATATTTTTACTAAGTCTAAAATGCTTCCAGGAATATTCTATAATTTTTCTGGAATTTTTAGACATTAAATATTATTTTTCCAAGTGTTTATAAAGTTTCTAGTATTTGCTGAAATTTATTCCGAAAATAAAAATCAAATTCATCAAGCCCGCCACGTGTCGCTCTCAGATTAAATCCACCTCTCTCCACGTTTTAATCCTAGCCATCCACCACAACTTACCCCTTCATAAAATCCAAAGCCTCTCATACACCCACTTGCCACGTGTCGCAAATCCGACGGCCCATACCCCTTCACTAACTCACCCTCTCTATGACACATGGGACCCATATGTCATATCCTTCTTCAACCTCACCTTCTTCCTCCTCCCACCCTCTCTCTCCACCTCCATTAAACCGAAAATGAAGCTTTGATTGCGGCCGTTCTCGTCGCTTTAAATCTCGATTAAATGGTGGAAACGGACGCCCTAATCACCCTCATCAATCTCCCGGCCGTTTTCCATCCATTAACCCTCTCAAAACCGAAATCCCTTCACCTCCTCTCTCTTTCTATAAAAGGGCCTCCCCACCACCATTCTCTCCATTCCCCTCCCCTTCTTCGGCCGGCCTTCACTCCCCTCTCCTCCCGCCGCCGTGCGCCACCTCCCACCGCCTCCCGCCGCCGCCCGGCCACCTTCCTCCGGCCGCCCCCATCCCAACCGCCGCCACCACTGCCTCCCGCCGCCGCCGGCCGCCCCGGGCGTCCCCGTCGCCACCGGTAGGCCGCGCCGCCGCCCCGTCCACCCCGCCGCCGTTCGCCGCCCCGCCGCCGACCGCCGGTCGCCGGTGAGCCGCCTCCCGTGCGCGCTCCCGTGGCCTCCCTCCATGATTCCTTCTTCAACCATATTCAACCTTGCTTATTTATTTTGTTGTTGCTCCTTTGCCAAGAAAGACTAAATGCCCACTTGGCTAGTGGATGCATGTTAGTGCATGCATGCATGAGGTTGTGTGTTCAAGTCCAATGCAATGCAATTTTCGGTTTGGGCTTGGCCAAAATTTTTGCTAGTCAATGACAACCGGGCCCCACATGTCATACACTCCAAAATACCCCAAAAATCAGCCAAAATAAGATTCCAGAGAATATTCCCTCGTTTTGCATTTTTCTGGAATTTCCAAACCGATCAAACTTCCAATTGCTCGTTCTCCGTCATCCGAACTCCGAATCCAGTGATTCAAGTTTCTAAATTCGTCTAAAATCATAATCTAAGTTGCAGTATATATTTTATAATTTTTGGATTTTATTTGGAGTTTATTTGAATTTATTTGTTTGGTTCTTCGCGCGTAGATTTCGACGAATTCGGAGAGAACGACGCCGACGATTCGCACCAGGTCTTCGAGCCAGGCAAGTTACACCTTTGATCATGTTGAACCTAATATTTTAAATTAATTATGTTGTTTTTAAATTATTATGCATGCGTAATTTTATTCAAGTCTAGTTTAAATTCAGTTTAAAAGTGTAGTTATGCCTAAATCCTTTGTACAGCCAAATTTGACTTGAATGCCATTGTACCTTGTCAACCCTAGATAAAACCTAGTTAGTACAATAGCACTAACTAGAAATTTTGTAGAAATGCTTAGCCATGCTTAAGATAATTATGGTTTGGGACGATCTTTCACATAAAATGATAACCTTTTTACATGAAATGATAAACTTTTCAACTGTACTCTTGACTTTGGTGAGTCAAGGAGTGTTATGAAATGTTTTCAAACAAAATATAAAACTGGTTTAGACTTAGGCAATTGGTCAGAGTGGTGGGTGCAGGCATGCCCTGTTGGTCGGAGCCGCAGTGGTTGATTGTCGGGCACAGGGGTTTGTGGTTAGGCCTAAGTCAAGTTAAGGACCGGTCTGTGAGCTACTATTGCAAAGCCCTTTCGTACTACCACAAGTCTGGTATGGGACAGACCTGGCCGAATAATTTGTGAAGTTCCAACATGATCTCGCTATAGGCTGAATGTGAGCGCGGCGTAGGCCGTGAGAAGTCTCACACGGCACAAGAGGGGGCTCCAACATGTGGATTCATGTTGTGGTGAAACCTTAGTGACGGCGTGCTTATGTTGATAACGGATCATTGTAAAGGCCTTGTCATGATCTCCTGGCCGCACACCTAAGGAAGTGTGTTAATCCGGTGGCAAAAAGGGATGATCATGTCTTGTGGGTAAAGCTGTACAACCTCTGCAGAGTGTATAACCTATCCTGGATAGCCGTGCCCACGGTCATGGGCAAGCTGAGTAAAGTTTTTCACGGATTAGACTTTGGTTTTTAAAATGGTTTGCGAAAACCTTGCGGATGGATGGAATCCGTGAGAGATGGAAATCTGGTGAATGGATGGAATTCATCAGAGTTGTGCAGTGAAAGCGTGTGGATGGATGGAATCCATACGTGAGCTTTTGAAAAGATGGTCCGGGTGAGATGCCCGTGGATAGGTTAGTGTTTGGTTGGAGCCTGCACTAACGGTAACTATTTTGCTTACAATGTTGTTTTACTTAATGTATCAAATTCAGCTTTTGTACTTACTTATGATATTTACTCCAATGATACTGTTTATGCAAATAAACCATAATATGCCTTCTTTTGTAACCCCTTATGCATGCATACACTCTGTTATATTTCCCTGGTGTAACTTGCGTAAGCACTTCGTGTGCTTACCTTGGGAGTACTTTATGTGCTCACCTTGCTAAAATCTGTTGCCAGAGGATGACGCCTACAACTTCGGTGAGGATGGTGACGACTAGGCCACGTCTTACAGTCATTCGCCTTGTGGGAAGGCTGGATGGGCTGCTGCTTTATGTATTTCTTCCGCTGTCTTCTTTTGCTATTATTGTAAACTTTGGCCATCAGGCTCATATTAGTTAAATAAAGTTTGTCATTACGCATGATATTTGTCTTTGTGATACTGTGTGCACTAGCTTTTCCTGGGATAGTGCGATTAACACAGAGGGTTCTGGAGTTGCTGCTCCGGGTCCCGACCGAGATGGTATCAGAGCAATAATGACTCTAAGACGTGACCGTAGATAGAATAGAACGGTTGGACCTTAAGGATTTATTTTAAATAACAAGTATTAAAAAAAAACAATTCTTATTCTTACCTCTCAATCTATGCTACCCTTATCTCTTGATCTTTGCTTGCTCTCGTCTTCCAATTCTCTCCTATCTTTATGTCATTACTTGAAAATTTATTTCTAAATCTTCTCTTGCTCAAAACAACTATAGATGCGCAATGGTTGAACTTCATCGACTCTACCGCAACCTCAATCTTTGCACCAAAGGATCGTGCTTCGTACGTCAAGAGCTGCGAAAGATCACTCCAAGACAACCCTTACCCTTTTAGGTTAAGTTGTTAAGCTAGACAGTAGACGAGGTATGCGCTGTCAGTTTCCTCTTTTCTCGGCAGGCGTAACTATTGCTTGTTATTTGCTTAGTAAAGGTTTTGCTAGTTGTTTTGTTTTGGGTTGCGCAAAACGTCCGTTGTTCCTCCTTTGCCTTGAGTCTCCTCTCTCCTAATCTTTGAAAGCACCAAGATGGAGCATCAACTGCCAACAACCTCCAGATAGCAAACCGAAGGCCATAGAAGTTTGCAAATGGACGACTAAACCAGATCTCAGCTCAAGCCACAAAGAGTAAGATCCAAACCTATTTCTTTGCTAGCCCGTGCGAATCTCGGGGACGAGATTCTGTTTAAGGGGGGTAGTTTGTAACAGCCCAGCTGTTTATTTTAAAAATTTCAGTAAAAAAAATAAAAATTAATTAACTTAATTTAAAATAAAAATAAAGTGTTCTTTGGTTGCCTAAATTTTGGAGATTTTATTTGTCTGTTTTTAGCTTTTAAAAAAGGCTTTTACAAAAAGTAATTTAACTAAAAACATAAAATTGCTATTAAATAAAAGGATATTTTGAGTTTATGTAAAAATATCATTTCAAATTAAGTATTTAAAAGCATTTGGCTTTTATTTGGATTTTCTGTGTTTTTCTGGAGTTAAAAATCAATTTTCAAAGTTAAAAAGTATTTTATAAAATTATTAAATGCAAATCTGAAATTAAAAATATTTTTACTAAGTCTAAAATGCTTCCAGGAATATTCTATAATTTTTCTGGAATTTTTAGACATTAAATATTATTTTTCCAAGTGTTTATAAAGTTTCTAGTATTTGCTGAAATTTATTCCGAAAATAAAAATCAAATTCATCAAGCCCGCCACGTGTCGCTCTCAGATTAAATCCACCTCTCTCCACGTTTTAATCCTAGCCATCCACCACAACTTACCCCTTCATAAAATCCAAAGCCTCTCATACACCCACTTGCCACGTGTCGCAAATCCGACGGCCCATACCCCTTCACTAACTCACCCTCTCTATGACACATGGGACCCATATGTCATATCCTTCTTCAACCTCACCTTCTTCCTCCTCCCACCCTCTCTCTCCACCTCCATTAAACCGAAAATGAAGCTTTGATTGCGGCCGTTCTCGTCGCTTTAAATCTCGATTAAATGGTGGAAACGGACGCCCTAATCACCCTCATCAATCTCCCGGCCGTTTTCCATCCATTAACCCTCTCAAAACCGAAATCCCTTCACCTCCTCTCTCTTTCTATAAAAGGGCCTCCCCACCACCATTCTCTCCATTCCCCTCCCCTTCTTCGGCCGGCCTTCACTCCCCTCTCCTCCCGCCGCCGCCCGGCCACCTTCCTCCGGCCGCCCCCATCCCAACCGCCTCCACCACTGCCTCCCGCCGCCGCCGGCCGCCCCGGGCGTCCCCGTCGCCACCGGTAGGCCGCGCCGCCGCCCCGTCCACCCCGCCGCCGTTCGCCGCCCCGCCGCCGACCGCCGGTCGCCGGTGAGCCGCCTCCCGTGCGCGCTCCCGTGGCCTCCCTCCATGATTCCTTCTTCAACCATATTCAACCTTGCTTATTTATTTTGTTGTTGCTCCTTTGCCAAGAAAGACTAAATGCCCACTTGGCTAGTGGATGCATGTTAGTGCATGCATGCATGAGGTTGTGTGTTCAAGTCCAATGCAATGCAATTTTCGGTTTGGGCTTGGCCAAAATTTTTGCTAGTCAATGACAACCGGGCCCCACATGTCATACACTCCAAAATACCCCAAAAATCAGCCAAAATAAGATTCCAGAGAATATTCCCTCGTTTTGCATTTTTCTGGAATTTCCAAACCGATCAAACTTCCAATTGCTCGTTCTCCGTCATCCGAACTCCGAATCCAGTGATTCAAGTTTCTAAATTCGTCTAAAATCATAATCTAAGTTGCAGTATATATTTTATAATTTTTGGATTTTATTTGGAGTTTATTTGAATTTATTTGTTTGGTTCTTCGCGCGTAGATTTCGACGAATTCGGAGAGAACGACGCCGACGATTCGCACCAGGTCTTCGAGCCAGGCAAGTTACACCTTTGATCATGTTGAACCTAATATTTTAAATTAATTATGTTGTTTTTAAATTATTATGCATGCGTAATTTTATTCAAGTCTAGTTTAAATTCAGTTTAAAAGTGTAGTTATGCCTAAATCCTTTGTACAGCCAAATTTGACTTGAATGCCATTGTACCTTGTCAACCCTAGATAAAACCTAGTTAGTACAATAGCACTAACTAGAAATTTTGTAGAAATGCTTAGCCATGCTTAAGATAATTATGGTTTGGGACGATCTTTCACATAAAATGATAACCTTTTTACATGAAATGATAAACTTTTCAACTGTACTCTTGACTTTGGTGAGTCAAGGAGTGTTATGAAATGTTTTCAAACAAAATATAAAACTGGTTTAGACTTAGGCAATTGGTCAGAGTGGTGGGTGCAGGCATGCCCTGTTGGTCGGAGCCGCAGTGGTTGATTGTCGGGCACAGGGGTTTGTGGTTAGGCCTAAGTCAAGTTAAGGACCGGTCTGTGAGCTACTATTGCAAAGCCCTTTCGTACTACCACAAGTCTGGTATGGGACAGACCTGGCCGAATAATTTGTGAAGTTCCAACATGATCTCGCTATAGGCTGAATGTGAGCGCGGCGTAGGCCGTGAGAAGTCTCACACGGCACAAGAGGGGGCTCCAACATGTGGATTCATGTTGTGGTGAAACCTTAGTGGCGGCGTGCTTATGTTGATAACGGATCATTGTAAAGGCCTTGTCATGATCTCCTGGCCGCACACCTAAGGAAGTGTGTTAATCCGGTGGCAAAAAGGGATGATCATGTCTTGTGGGTAAAGCTGTACAACCTCTGCAGAGTGTATAACCTATCCTGGATAGCCGTGCCCACGGTCATGGGCAAGCTGAGTAAAGTTTTTCACGGATTAGACTTTGGTTTTTAAAATGGTTTGCGAAAACCTTGCGGATGGATGGAATCCGTGAGAGATGGAAATCTGGTGAATGGATGGAATTCATCAGAGTTGTGCAGTGAAAGCGTGTGGATGGATGGAATCCATACGTGAGCTTTTGAAAAGATGGTCCGGGTGAGATGCCCGTGGATAGGTTAGTGTTTGGTTGGAGCCTGCACTAACGGTAACTATTTTGCTTACAATGTTGTTTTACTTAATGTATCAAATTCAGCTTTTGTACTTACTTATGATATTTACTCCAATGATACTGTTTATGCAAATAAACCATAATATGCCTTCTTTTGTAACCCCTTATGCATGCATACACTCTGTTATATTTCCCTGGTGTAACTTGCGTAAGCACTTCGTGTGCTTACCTTGGGAGTACTTTATGTGCTCACCTTGCTAAAATCTGTTGCCAGAGGATGACGCCTACAACTTCGGTGAGGATGGTGACGACTAGGCCACGTCTTACAGTCATTCGCCTTGTGGGAAGGCTGGATGGGCTGCTGCTTTATGTATTTCTTCCGCTGTCTTCTTTTGCTATTATTGTAAACTTTGGCCATCAGGCTCATATTAGTTAAATAAAGTTTGTCATTACGCATGATATTTGTCTTTGTGATACTGTGTGCACTAGCTTTTCCTGGGATAGTGCGATTAACACAGAGGGTTCTGGAGTTGCTGCTCCGGGTCCCGACCGAGATGGTATCAGAGCAATAATGACTCTAAGACGTGACCGTAGATAGAATAGAACGGTTGGACCTTAAGGATTTATTTTAAATAACAAGTATTAAAAAAAACAATTCTTATTCTTACCTCTCAATCTATGCTACCCTTATCTCTTGATCTTTGCTTGCTCTCGTCTTCCAATTCTCTCCTATCTTTATGTCATTACTTGAAAATTTATTTCTAAATCTTCTCTTGCTCAAAACAACTATAGATGCGCAATGGTTGAACTTCATCGACTCTACCGCAACCTCAATCTTTGCACCAAAGGATCGTGCTTCGTACGTCAAGAGCTGCGAAAGATCACTCCAAGACAACCCTTACCCTTTTAGGTTAAGTTGTTAAGCTAGACAGTAGACGAGGTATGCGCTGTCAGTTTCCTCTTTTCTCGGCAGGCGTAACTATTGCTTGTTATTTGCTTAGTAAAGGTTTTGCTAGTTGTTTTGTTTTGGGTTGCGCAAAACGTCCGTTGTTCCTCCTTTGCCTTGAGTCTCCTCTCTCCTAATCTTTGAAAGCACCAAGATGGAGCATCAACTGCCAACAACCTCCAGATAGCAAACCGAAGGCCATAGAAGTTTGCAAATGGACGACTAAACCAGATCTCAGCTCAAGCCACAAAGAGTAAGATCCAAACCTATTTCTTTGCTAGCCCGTGCGAATCTCGGGGACGAGATTCTGTTTAAGGGGGGTAGTTTGTAACAGCCCAGCTGTTTATTTTAAAAATTTCAGTAAAAAAAATAAAAATTAATTAACTTAATTTAAAATAAAAATAAAGTGTTCTTTGGTTGCCTAAATTTTGGAGATTTTATTTGTCTGTTTTTAGCTTTTAAAAAAGGCTTTTACAAAAAGTAATTTAACTAAAAACATAAAATTGCTATTAAATAAAAGGATATTTTGAGTTTATGTAAAAATATCATTTCAAATTAAGTATTTAAAAGCATTTGGCTTTTATTTGGATTTTCTGTGTTTTTCTGGAGTTAAAAATCAATTTTCAAAGTTAAAAAGTATTTTATAAAATTATTAAATGCAAATCTGAAATTAAAAATATTTTTACTAAGTCTAAAATGCTTCCAGGAATATTCTATAATTTTTCTGGAATTTTTAGACATTAAATATTATTTTTCCAAGTGTTTATAAAGTTTCTAGTATTTGCTGAAATTTATTCCGAAAATAAAAATCAAATTCATCAAGCCCGCCACGTGTCGCTCTCAGATTAAATCCACCTCTCTCCACGTTTTAATCCTAGCCATCCACCACAACTTACCCCTTCATAAAATCCAAAGCCTCTCATACACCCACTTGCCACGTGTCGCAGAGCCATCTTGCTTAGTTTGCGATCTGGATCTGCGTATATGTTGATATGCGGTTGTAGTAGATTGGATCTATTACAGTCTAGATCAGTCGGTTCATGTGATGAATCGATGGTAGCACGGGTTGATGAGATCAATCGGTGAATAGGGGTTGGATGCGGCGCAGATTGTATCACTACTAGTGCCCTAGAGATTGTCTCGGATCGGCATAAGGTGGTTATGTCGAATACTAGTAGGTTTCGGATCTGATGGCCTCGGCCCAGTGGAAAAACTAGCGTCCTAGAGAATGTCTCGGATCGGCATAAGGTGGTTGTGCCGAATAATTTTTCCATTGCGATTTCATAGATTGGATCTGTAAATTTCGTAGGGTGTTCAGGGCGCTGCCCTGAAACCCGTGGGGGGCGGCCCCCCCTCGACCCCCACCCGCTGACCGGTCAGCGGGACCGCCGTGCGTACCCGCCTTGTATAGCGTCATGGGTTCACATCGTTAGGTAGAATACGATTCTACGTCTAACTTGTTTTTGCAGGGAATGATGTGAATAGTATGGCCCTACAGCTTATTGGAATGTATGAGATGTATGTGATGCATGTAACATTCGTTCATGGCCTGCGTGTCATGATTATTTCAGCTGTTGTTAGCTGTCTATATTGTATTTAACGACCTGCGTGTCGATCTTAATGCTTGAATCTATCTTTGTAATCTTCAATTTCTAGCTATTATAGGTAGTAGCCTAGTTTTGAGGTTACAAGCTTTCAAGCATGGTGGCCTAAAGGAGTGATGTGGAGGATGGAGATCGTCTACACCTACATGGAGATGGAGATCACCATTTTTTGGGCCATACTACTTGACAGTTAAATATGTTTATCTGTGGTATTATCTATCTTATTCTTATGCAATGTTTTTGTGATATGTTGCTTTGGTAGGATAGAATCCCTCATAAAATTAGGTGTTCATGCCCTTCCATATGTTGCACCAAAAGATAATGATCACCGCATGGTAGGTCTACCAAAGTAGAGTGCCGTCGGTTATCATCATTATTTGGGGTAGATGTCGGACATCTACATGCGGAAGCATTTGGTTTACTTAACAAGGTTATCAAAACAGTTTTGGACCTTGGGGCATAGGTTGGGGCCAGGGCATATTGATGTCACCCAACAAGCAAGAGTCACATAGGGATGTGATTAGCAAGGTGTTGCTTACCCATGTCACTAGTTTTCTAGCCGTGATGCCAAAGCTCACTAGGAATTAGTGAAATGAGGATCTTGACCCACTATGTAACTTAGAGGGAGTTTTGTTGCAAAACACATAGTGGGAGTCTTTTGTTAAATAGTTTAATAAAAGATGAACATAAACATAGTGCTAAACTTTGCATATTCTTTGTTGTAGATCATGTCAACTAATGCCGCATCCAGTTCTTTTAATTTGCAATCTATTCTTGAGAAAGAAAAACTCAATGGAACGAACTTTATGGATTGGTATCGCAATTTGAGAATTGTTCTCAAGCAAGAGCGCAAGGAGTATGTCCTTGAGTCTCCTTATCCTGATGACTTGCCTGATAATGCTACTGCGGCTGCACGGAGAGCTTATGAGAAGCAAACGAATGATTGCCTTGATGTGAACTGTCTCATGCTTGCCACAATGTCCTCTGAGCTTCAGAAGCAATATGAGAACACAGATGCCTACAATATCATTGTGGGGTTGCGTGGTATGTTTGAGAACCAAGCAAGGGCTGAGAGGTTCAACACTTCAAAGTCCTTGTTTGCGTGCAGGCTTGCAGAAGGGAATCCCGGCAGCCCTCATGTGATTAAGATGATTGGCTACATTGAGAGTCTGGAAAAGCTTGGTTTTCCCCTTAGCCAAGAGTTGGCTACTGATGTGATTCTCCAGTCGCTCCCCCCGAGCTTTGAGCCATTCATACTGAACTATCACGTGAACAACATGGATAAGACCTTGGCAGAGTTGCATGGGATGCTAAAAGCTGCCGAGGAAAGCATTAAGAAAAGCAGCAATCATGTGATGATGATGCAGAAAGGCAAGGGCAAGCCCAATGTCAAGAAAGGCGCGGTCAAAAGAAAGTTAGCTCCCGATGAGATCGCGAGCAGTTCTAAGGCCAAGCAAGTCAAGAAGGGCGCTGCTCCTAATGCAGATTGTTACTACTGTAAGCAATCAGGACATTGGAAAAGGAACTGCCCAAAGTACTTGGAGGATCTTGAGAAGAAGAAGGGAAGTACGACTTCCCCTCCAGGTATAAATGTTATAGAGATCAATCTTGCTACTTCATCCACTGATTCTTGGGTATTTGATACCGGATCGGTTGCTCACCTTTGCAAATCATTGCAGGGGCTAAGAAGAAGTAGAAGTTTGAGGAGGAGCGAAGTGGATCTTCGCGTTGGCAATGGAGCAAAGTTGCTGCGGTGGCTGTTGGCACCATGCCATTGTCTTTACCTTCAGGATTAGTTTTGGAATTGAATAATTGTTATTGTGTTCCATCTCTTTCCAAGAACATTATTTCTGCTTCATGTTTGCAAGCAGAAGGTTATGACTTTAGATCTATGAACAATGGTTGTTCTCTTTATTTCAAAGATATGTTCTATTGTCATACTCCATTGATGAATGGGTTATATGTTCTTACTCTTGAAGAGTCACCGGTCTATAACATTAATGCAAAGAGACAACGTTCGAATGATTTGAATCCCACGTTTATTTGGCACTGTCGCTTAGGTCACATAAATGAGAAACGCATGGAGAAGCTCCATAGAGATGGTATTCTGCACTCATTTGATTTTGAATCATTTGAGACATGCGAATCTTGTTTACTTGGCAAGATGACAAAGGCACCTTTCACCAGTCAAGGTGAACGGGCAAGTGACTTATTGGCACTCGTACATTCTGATGTATGTGGACCAATGAGCTCAACAGCCAGAGGTGGTTTTCAGTACTTCATAACTTTTACTAATGACTTTAGTTGATATGGGTATATCTACCTGATGAAGCATAAGTCTGAATCCTTTGAAAAGTTCAAAGAATTCCAAAATGAAGTGCAAAATCATTTAGGCAAGTCAATTAAGTTTCTACGATCTGATCGTGGAGGCGAGTATTTGAGCCATGAGTTTGGCAATCATCTGAAGGATTGTGGAATTGTTCCACAATTGACTCCGCCAGGAACACCTCAATGGAATGGGGTATCTGAACGGAGAAATCGCACCTTATTAGATATGGTACGCTCCATGATGAGCCAAAGTGATCTTCCGTTGTCTTTTTGGGGGTACGCTCTTGAAACAGCCGCTTTCACACTAAACAGGGTTCCATCAAAATCAGTAGAAAAGACACCATATGAGATGTGGACAGGACAACGTCCTAGTTTGTCTTTTCTTAAGATTTGGGGATGTGAGGCTTATGTAAAACGTTTACAATCTGATAAGCTCAATCCTAAATCTGATAAATGCTTCTTTATCGGGTATCCTAAGGAAACAAAAGGATATTACTTCTATAATCAAGAAGAAGGCAAAGTGTTTGTCGCCCGGTATGGTGTCTTCTTAGAGAAAGAGTTTCTCTCAAGAAGGGATAGTGGG
The DNA here is from genome assembly GCA_017311315.1 of Dendrocalamus latiflorus. NCBI lineage: Eukaryota > Viridiplantae > Streptophyta > Magnoliopsida > Poales > Poaceae > Dendrocalamus > Dendrocalamus latiflorus. The sequence goes on along the minus strand of CM029616.1, from coordinate 11,789,323 downwards.
AGCATGGTGCAACTTGAAGAAATTCGGGAACCAACTGAAAACGTTTCAGCTCCTACAGAACCACAACAGGATGAACAAATTGTTGAAGAACCTGTTGTGGACACACCGGCACCACGTAGGTCAGAGAGGTCACGTCGTGCACCTGAGAGGTACATGTTCTTGACTACTCAACAACGGGACATATTGTTGTTAGACAACGATGAGCCTAAGACCTATGAAGAAGCGATGGTGGGACCAGACTCTGAGAAATGGCTTGAAGCCATGAGATCCGAAATTGAATCCATGCACAGTAATCAAGTTTGAAACTTGGTTGATCCCCCTGATGGTGTTAAAACCATTGAGTGCAAATGGATTTTCAAGAAAAAGATAGACATAGATGGAAATGTTCACATCTATAAAAGCGATTGGTGGCCAAAGGTTTCAAACAAATTCAAGGTGTTGATTATGATGAAACTTTTTCGCCCGTCGCAATGCTAAAGTCTATTCAGATCATTCTAGCGATTGCTGCTTATTTCGACTATGAAATATGGCAAATGGATGTCAAAACAGCTTTCCTTATTGGAAATCTGAGTGAGGATGTGTACATGACACAGCCCACGGGTTTTGTCGATCCGCAATCAGCTGGAAAGGTATGCAAGCTGCAAAGATCCATTTATGGATTAAAGCAGGCATCTCGGAGTTGGAACATTCGTTTTGATGAAGTAATCAAAGGGTTTGGTTTCATCAAGAACGAAGAAGAGCCTTGTGTTTACAAAAAGGCTAGTGGGAGCGCACTCGTGTTTCTGGTTTTATATGTGGATGACGTATTACTGATCGGAAATGACATTCCTATGCTTGAATCTGTTAAGTCTTCATTGAAAAATAGTTTCTCTATGAAAGACTTAGGAGAGGCGGCATATATTCTGGGCATCAAGATCTATAGAGATAGATCAAAAAGGCTGATTGGATTAAGCCAAGATACGTACATTGACAAGGTGTTGAAAAGGTTCAACATGCAGGATTCCAAGAAAGGCTTTCTACCTACGTCACATGGTATAAATCTTAGCAAGAGTCAATGTCCTAGTACACCTGATGAGCGGGATAAAATGAATGCGATTCCATATGCTTCGGCTATGGGGTCCATTATGTATGCCATGCTTTGTACACGTCCAGATGTCTCGTATGCTTTAAGTGCTACAAGTAGATACCAGTCAGATCCAGGTGAAAGTCACTGCATTGCCGTAAAGAACATCTTAAAGTACTTGAGAAGAACTAAAGATGTGTTCCTCGTCTATGGGGTGAGGAAGAGCTCGTTGTAAATGGTTACACCGATGCTAGCTTCCAAACTGACAAAGATGATTTTAGATCGCAATCTGGATTTGTGTTCTGCCTGAATGGCGGTGCGGTGAGCTGGAAGAGTTCCAAGCAGGAGACGGTTGCTGATTCTACAACAGAAGTCGAGTACATAGCAGCTTCTAAAGCTGCTAAAGAGGTTGTTTGGATCAAGAAATTTGTTTCTGAGCTTGGTGTGGTGGCTAGTGCCTCCAGCCCAATGGACCTCTACTGTGACAATAGTGGGGCCATTGCGCAAGCCAAGGAGCCTAGATCGCACCAAAAGTCCAAGCACATTCTACGGCGATTTCATCTCATCCGCGAGATTGTGGAGAGAGGCGATGTGAAGATATGCAAAGTACAAACAGATTTGAACATTGCAGATCCGTTGACAAAGCCGCTTCCCCAGCCAAAGCATGAGGCTCACACTAGGGCAATGGGTATTAGATACCTACATGGTTGACTCTAGTGCAAGTGGGAGACTGTTAGTGATATGCCCTAGAGGCAACATGGAGATGTTATATATATCACATACTATGTTTATGATACATTGCTTTGTTCCTTGAAATAGACATTATCATTATTGATCAATGAGTATGTGACTTATTCATGAGACTCTTAATGCCAAAATGTTGCTATTTCTAAATGATCCCTGATCATATATCATATGAGGAACAAATATGATTCAAAGATTAGCATATGTATTGATTGATGATCATGTCTCATGGATCATGGTATGGAGATACCAAATCAATAATATGGACATGTGTTAGTGAACATATGTTGGATAGACCCGCCATGAGACACTGCAGAGATTCCATGTCTCATTAGTTGGTCTCAAGTAGTGTTTATGTAGAATCCTTAGACTTGAGATCATCATGGTTCCCAACATGCGTAGTAGCCTATTTTGGGACTCCTAACCACTACTCCGTCACTGGGTAGTCATAAAAGTAGTCTTCGGGTTTGCTATGAAACATGTAGTGGGATGTGAATGATCAAGATAGAATTTGCCCCTCCTTATGGGAGAGATATCTCTGGGCCCCTCGATGTAATGGATTATGAAAGTGCATGGCCATGCCAAGGTGATTGAGGAGTCAATCACAAGTTTATAATCCATCACGGAATCGAGAGAGTGATTGAGCTATTAAGAGGATGACACAGGTTTCGCCTTCAGCTTAATCTATATCGTGAGGCAAAGGGATTCGTACATGAGAACATTACAGGTTCAGCCGATATGATCTTTACGTATACTTTGGGGTTAATATGTCTTGCTAGAGGCCGCTATTAACAGGGTGACCGGAAAGGCATTTCCGGGTCGCGACCAAGTATACGTGAACCTACAGGGTCGCACACTTAACGGGTTGGAACACTAATTCGAATGTGATTCGGATGTGGGCTCAATTCGGATAAAGATCCGGATAGACTCCTATTGGGCCTCGGTCCACGAGGCCCAAGTGAGGAGGTCTATATTTTTGGAGGCGGGGGCTAAGGGATGTACGCTTCTGTTCCTCCCGAGCAAAACCCTAGCCGCTCGCGAGTGCTGGTACACTCGCGATCGGCGTTCCAGCCCCGGACGTGTGGATACCGGTGGAGGCGCTGCTCGTTGCGGCGTTGATCGGCATCAACAACCTACAGATTGGATATGCTCGTGGTGTGGTTGATCGCGTGGAGGAGATGATCTGTTCGGGACGATTGGCTACTTCCACTACTACCTCGACGCGCGTGGTTGGATTGGCTTCTCCAACTCTTCTTCCGCTGCGCTGCGCGTCTAGTGGTAACGATCTATGATCCCTCCTTAGCATGATGTCCTGGTGTGCGCGGTAGAAATTTTTTATTTTCTGCTATCGTAGCCTACGCGCGTTCCTTCAGCTAGATCACTTTGCATATCACAACGCACCTGGCCCTGATGGAGAAGATAAAGGGAATTAGGATGATCTTATATAGTCTTTTGTCCTAGTTAAGTAGACTTTGTTGGAGATTGTGTGCACATATATTATCTAGTGTCAGATAATACCTGTCGTTCATATTTTGCCTCCAGTCACTTGCCTATGGATATTTATGGTCCTACCTTTTGGTTCAGTACTTCCAGTTCTGCTTTTGTATTGTAAATATTTGGCCTGATGGCCCTTATGTAAACAGTCGCCCAATAAGGTGCATCTAAACTCTGATATGTAATATAAATATAAGGTATGAGATGTATGAAATGATTCCGTATTGTATCAATGAGATTATCTATTGATTCAGAGAATAGTGCAATGGAATCACAAATGATTCTAAATTGTAAAATCTAGGTCTGAGAATCGGTCACATGAACAACTTACAGTTAGGCTTAATGAAGAACAAAAAATAGCACAAGCTCGATGTAGTGCAGAACGTAAATGGAGCAGTGAATCGAGCAGTCATGCAAATGTGTGCTGCTTAGAAACCTTATTACTGCCTCATGCAGATGTTCTCTATGGCAACAGCTCAAACATACCACTCACCCTCCTTCCCGGTGCACGCCGACAAGAAAGGCCAACGTGGTTCAGTTGCTCAACACCATAGTATAGCTCTCCAATGGGGAGAATGAAGAACGAAGAAGAAATTCAGTTAATTGGGCCTGGACGTCTCCAGGTCCTTATGAAGATGCACCATAATTACTCACTAATAACTGACTCAATTAAACCAAATTAAACTAGACATTAAAATCACATTTAACCATAATAAAAGACAGAGATAATGCATTATTCAGTAAAATAAAAAAGATATATTTAATGTGCTAGGAGACGCGATACCACGCGGCGCGGTAGCAAGTCATAAGTTACACGATTTTTTACACGAAAATGTGGGAATACGTGCGGACATGTATATGCGTATGTGTTTAGCCAAAATCCTACTTATACATCCCAATGCCATATGCCACTTTTTTAAGGAGTGGCAATGATTCCACTCTATAAATCGCCTTGCTTTCACATGGTTGGACAATATGGTACTGAAATATACATACTTTAGAATTTCTAAAAGAAATAGGCCTCAACTCATGGGCTAATTTCTAACAAAAACTAACCTCAATCAATGAACGGCTCACATTTAAACCTTCTCTTACCTCGGGTGGTATGACAGTTGCGTCAAAGAGCTCTTTAGGGCATGTACAACGCGTCTACATACCTCGTCTCCATCGGCGGGATTTTGCGAAAACCCCCCCGAGCTCCGCAATGAATGAGGAGCGAGGCTGCGCTCGTCGCTTCGCAAGGCGACGAGGGGCGGCTCGTGGTCCAAGAAATTACCGCCGGCTTGAGCTCCGTTGTATGGCCTATCGACGAGCTCGGATCCATCTGTGGGCGCGCGCAGATCAAGCTTCGGGCACGCGCGAGATGTTCCTTGCGCGCCAAAATCTTTCGCTCTCGCCCCATATATTGCTCTCCTCTCCGGGCTCCGCCGCCATTCGTCGCCGTCGAGATGGAGCCCAACAGCGACCCCCCGTCAAGGAAGACCAAGGATGTTGCTCTGGGTCGGAAGAGCAAGGGTCCGGCGGCGTCTTCAGCGGCGGCGGCGGCGGCAAGCAACTTCGTCCGCAGCGATGGCCGCGGATCCGGCCTAGCGGCGGCCCTCTTCCGTGCTGCCGGCGGCCCATCCCCTTCGTCGTTGTCTGGATCTGGCGCTTCGAAGACGACTTCCTCCATGCCTTCCTCCATGGGTGGATCTCCCCCATTTGACGCCTCTAGTTCTTCCCCTGGTGGCCGAGGTGGCTTCACTGGCGCCCCTTCATCCGCCGGTGCCTTTGCGTTCCCTCCTTCACCGTCTCCAGCCTGGTGGGATGCAGCCGCCAGTGGTGGTAGTCCAACAGCTTGGGATCCAACACGGTATATTTCTCTTTCTGAATCTCTTCTATCTTTTTCTTGCCGTATGCAATTCACTTGTATTTTGCTTCATTGCACCTAGGTCTAGCTTCAATTGATTGATTGGGAATAAAGAAATTTGTGAAAAAGATTGTCTCAATAACGTCAAATGCAATCTGCTCTTAACATCAAGCACATGGTTGTGTATTAGTCATATGGTAGTATGATACATCTGAGGAGCTTGGATTGAAAATTCGACGGACTCAGCCACCGGAGCCGATAGGAAGACCGACGCCTATTGGGGCGATGTTATTAAGTCATACAACAAGACCACCCCGTCAGAAAGGAAAAGGAATGCAAAGCAAGCCAAGGATCGATGGCACAAGATTAATAAGTGGTGTGACCTCTTTGAATGTGCATATGTGAAGGCTCGCAGGGTGTATACAAGTGGCTATTCCGATCAGATGTGGATGGATGCAGCCGACGAGTTCTATTTGGAAGACAACAAAAATGAAAAGCTAGGACCCTTTGTGCTTAAGAATGTTTGGACAATCTGCCGTGAAGTGCCGAAGTGGAAAACATACAACGAAGAGCTGAAGAACGCACGTAAAAGGAAGGGATATCACCTCGAAGAAGAAGGGCGGGAAAATGATGATCATGAAGAAGAAATGCCAAAGCGTCCAATGGGACAAAAGGCAGCTAAGAAGGCCGCTCTTGTTGCAAAAGGCAAGTCAAAGGCAATGGATGATGATGGAAAATCGAAGGAATCTGCAATTGATGTGGAAAAGCTTGATAAATTCAGCAAGATCAATGAAGCAGCCAATGCAAACCGCATCAAGGTGTTAGACATGCAGCAAAAGTTGTCTTCTGAGAAGCTTGAGACCACAAAACTTGCCTATCTAACAGCACAGGAGAACAAAGAGGGAAAGAAGCTAGAGATGGAGGGAAAGAAGCTAGAGATGGAGGGGAAGAAGCTTGAGATGGAGGCGAAAAAGCTTGAGAAAGAATCAAAGATGATGGAAGCTTATAACAACCTCATCTCACAAGATACAAGTTCAATGTCTGATGAGGAAAAGACTGAGCGTGTTGCTGCCATGAAGTGTTTGAGGAAGACGCTTTTTCCTGAAAGTATGTAATTAGGTATGTACTTTCACTAGAAAACAGTATCTGCTGAAATTTCAATGTCTGTGTGAAGTTCCTGAAAGTTCAATGTCTGCTATGTTCAGTTAGTTATATGTCAACATTTGCTAAATGTAGAGCTTGTAATGTTTAGAATCATGGACCTTAACATCAGCAACAAGCTTTGTTCTATTAGAGATGCCATGTTGAGCAATCGTAGAAGAATTACAAAGCTCTCTATCAATGATTCTGTTACTTTGCGAAGTGCATTCATAGAACAATATGTAAACTTCTGTCCATCTGGAATAAAATGAAAAGCCAAGCAAGAATTTTTGCTAATTGTTAGGGATTCTTGCTGAATTTTTATGCTTAACAATTTGTGCACATTTTACTCTAGCAAGAATGCTGCCAAGATTATACTGGCACATGTAGATCAAGTAATTTGCTGGCACATGTAGTCTCCCAGTACTCTGTATATGGACTAAAGAGCAGAAAGCTCAAACCAGAAGCTTGCCTTTCAAACCCACGATTTGCTGCCATGAAGTGTAATGACACAGATAATTGAAACCATTCTTACTCCACATGTTTCCAACTAGTTTGCACGAGTGAGATAAAAGTGTTGTGTGGTTGACAATGAGAAGATGTATCCTTTCTAAGGATAATCTGGTGAAAAGAGGTTGAAAAGGTCATATAAATTGTCAGTAATTCTACAATAAAGGTCTTGATTAGGACTTGTGATTCTACAATATACCACAGTTAGGACTTGTGATAGCCCACTCTCATTTATCATCCAGCATGCTTTATCTGTTGCAAAGTGGTCTCTTCCTAGCTGCATCATCTGTTTGTTTGGGCACACCATATACATATTTTTTTCCTTCCTAGAGTATTATGTTTCAAGTTTCAACAATCTTGATCAGTGATGTTGCTCACCAAATGCCTTGTCCTGTACATTGTGCAGAGTAGAAATCAGCAGAAGGGCACCCACTGAAAATTTGAACTTCAGTATTGAAGGAGAGCCTACAGCAGCTACAACGCATAACTTTCTTTTGTTGAAATGATGCTCTAATGGAGCCTACAGCAGTATTGAACAAGTACTAGAATTTGAACTTTTGTGATGGTATGGTCTATGGTAGTATGTCTGATTATGTAGTCAAAAAAATTTCGTTCTCGAGTCTGTAAATTCATATACTATTCTCCCTAAGCAGCAGTGGACCTTGGCATGATTCATTCAAGCATTTTTGCTCAGTTGCTAGTTATGTACTTTTAGTCTTTTACTGGTTATATACTTTCTATTTGAAGTTTCATGTGCTTCTCAGGTGGTTTTAAATTCCTTATTATGCTATTACATGTAAATCCTATAATATCACTATCATATTTCTATGTAGCCAGCCACCATACATTTCTTGGTCCTAAAAATTTGACCTGTTCCATCTGCTTTTAAGTACTGCATTTGTGAACCATATTAATGTGAACAAGATTCCAGCTTGTATCAACTTTGCTTGTAACTTTGCTGTTGCAAGGAGTTATATTACATTATATATAAATATATAAATATACTATTTATATTGATGGTTCCAAAAAATATTGTAACCATGATCATCTTATTTTTTGTTTGATCTGTTTTGTATCAATAAGCACCACAATGGTTTACATGAATAATATTCACACTTGATCTTAACTACATGCAAGCATTAAACAAACAATAGACAGCCAAACAGACAGCCCACTGTACACGTTGTCTGTTTAGTCGTCTGTTTGTCATATGACATCACCATACAGACAGCCTCTTGTCTGTGGGTTGTACATGCCCTTAGATAAAACTGTAGGTATGATGGATTATAAATGCTTTTTGTACTCCCGATCTTCCTCTGAGTGCGCACTCTTTGTCTGCAATTAATCCACTTGTTCTTTTAGACAGAAATTGCATATCACAAAAGAAGTATCATTACTTTAACCATTTTAAATTGCCAATGACGATTTGCATGATCAAGTTGTTGATATTGCAATGCGAAAGAATGAGTAGTTTTTGTGTGTCCTCCGCTGAAAGGTGCTCATTACAAAGCAATTACGCACATGAATTTCTATTAATTTTCCAGCTTGGTGGCATGTAAGCTTTTAATCAATCCTTTCGTAAGTGACGAATGACATCATCATTCACTGGTTGGATAGTTTACTAGTAGTGCTAGAGATGTGGTTGCACGTACTCCACTGTACATAATTAAAGCACATCCACTCGTATTGACTGTCAATCAACTGCTTATCGATGTGAAGATGGGAGTATCCAAAATTTAGTGAAGACGGGAGTATTCAAAATTTATCTTTTAACTCTTGTTCTATAGTTGATTGAACGGTGTAGATGAAGGTACAGATTTTATATGGGAAATATACGGTTGTCCAGGGCGCAGATATCCATCTTCAAAATTTTGAGCTCATATTTGATATTTTTGAGGTGGAAGTGGGAAAGTTGGAGTTGAAAGTTGAAACTTTTTAGGTGTAACCGGGAAATTTTAAGGAAGAAGTCTTCGAATTTGAGTTAAATGTTCCCGACTTTGCTGTCAGTCTTCCCTCACCGGTCGCTTCACCTGGGATCCATTTAGGGGTGAGTACCGTGCATCTGTGCTTGCGGTTATTTATCTACTGCACACTTTCTCCACAGTACACAATTCGTCCTACAAGCGAGAGTGCATTGAAGAGATGAGAACAGGATTAGAAAAATTTTGTAGCTAAAAGTTCGAAAATCAAAACCGTTTGTACATGGTCGTCTGTACCAATACTATCGTCCATTCCTGCTTGGTGATTCATGCTAATCCCTCCTCTATCCATCTCTTTCTAAGCTCCGGGGAGGTACAAGGAGCTGATAGGTGGCCGCGGCGCGGCTCCGGGAAAGGGTAGGCGAAGGCATCGAGCGCCGGCTACGGCACGGCTTCTGATGAGTACATCTCTAAAGAGAAAATTAATTTAGATTTCTTTCGTTACATGCAAACGAATCCAATTTACATTTGACCTTTCTACCTTGTTTCTCAAGAAAACCAAATGGTATTCTTAAAAACAGTACTGCAGCACACTACTACAGAAAGCCTAATACTAGACGCCAAATCACAAACGGTTTGACAAAACTGTCTGTGACCGACACTAACATAGATGGTTTTAATTTGGACACCGTCTGTGTTGATGGCGTCGGAGAAAACGAGTATCACAGACGGTTCTTACCGATGAACCGTCTGTGATATTCCAATATCACAGACGGTTTTTATTTAAAACCGTTTGTGATAATCTCAGTATTATCATAATGAAGTTATCACAGACAGTTTGTATTAAAAATCGTCTATGATATGTTTCCCGCCTTGCAATTCCCCAAAATTTCATAATGTCCCGCCTGAGTCCGAGTAGGATTCAGTTTTGAGACACCTTCAGTAAAACGAGATAACTTTTGCATACGGTGTCCGTTTTCGATATTCTTGTACTTGTTGGAAAGCTAACGACGAGCCCTATCCAAAAATATGACCAGCTTGTGCTAGTCGCCCTCCAAGACCCTGAAAATCGGCCATCTTTGGACCTAAACCTGCGTCGCAAGTTTTTGGTTTCTGTTTTTACCCTTTTTCTTGGTCTTCCTTTCGGAATTTGGATTTTGCTTCAACCGAAAAGTTGTAGATCTCATCAAAACCTTTCACATGAGTATATATAAGCCATATAAAACTTTGCTATTTTATCTTTTCAGACTAGTTGTTTATATTGCATCAGTATATAAATTTTTGTGCTCTAATTCACAAACGGTTGGCATATAGAACCGTCTGTGATATTCATTCATCACAGATGGTTCTAGCTACCAACCATCTGTGATAATCTGACGCTAGGCCGGTCGAACCTCCTCAACCCAATCCTAGCCAATAGAAATCTACCAATCCTCACCTCACGTATCGTAGCTCCGCCTCTCCGTCCTCGCGCCAAAAAATTTTGCACTCCCTCCCCTATAAATAATCACCAAAACCTAGCCTCCTTTATGTTCTCCTCCTTGATGTTCTCCTCCTCTTTGTTGTTCTCCTTCTCTTTGTTGTTCTCCTCCTCCTTGCTATTCTCCTCCTCCTTGACCCATACCATAATAGCCCCACGAAGTAGACAATGCACAAGGCAGGGCTCAATCAACGCCGACGATGGTGGGCGTTAAAGACATCCAACTCGTGCGCTGCATTAAGGGTGAGAAGGCCTAGGCATAGAGGATCTTTACTTTTCTCTGTTCTTGTTGTGTTAGCTAGATAGGCAACCCGTTTGTTGTTTTGGGATATTGTAATGGTAGGCTCTAATCTTAATAAAAATGAAATGTGTACTATGTTTCATACTATATTTGCTTGTCTTCATTTCAATTAATTGATATACGAAATGGATGTTTTATGTTTGTGAAATGAATTGAGATGTGAATTGGATGTATGCATGTACATGTTGATCTGCTTATTTCAGATAGCATGGCTAGCATTTCCTGAGGCTAGCCAATAAACAAAAATAGATTTAGGGGTAGAAGAGAATAACACAGACGGTGTTTAACTAAAAACCGTCTGTGCTAGATATCACAGACGGTTTTTAACTACAACCGTCTGTGATATTTAGATATGACAGACAGTTTTTAGTTACAAACCGTCTGTGATATTTACACCACAGACAGTTCGAAAACCGTCTGTGATAACCTTCGATTATCACTGACCCATAAATTCAGACGGTTCAGAAAACCGTCTGTGATGACGTTTTTGAACCGTCTGTAATACGGTTTTCTGTAGTAGTGGCAACAGCCAATATTGTAGCGACTGACATACTGTAGCAGTAGGTTACTGTAGCAATCGACTTAAAATCTATGTCAGGAGGGTATTCTCTCTTGTAATATGGTGTGTAATAATGTTGATGTTATGAATGAAGTTGCCATTAAGGATTTAGGGTTGTATCCCTTAATATCTTTGTGAGGATTTTGAGAGTTCAATTCTTTTGTTCTTATTAATTAATTGAGTTTGCGAGAATTGATCGGTCGAGATCGTCTACTTCATGCTCTTGTCGTTGAGCAAGTTGTGTGGTATGGATTCTTGTGAAGATTGTGACATGGTTGTGGTTGTTATAATCTTGTGCTTGACACACGTTTACTTCTTTTATAAAATTGTATTGTGTTCTTTAAGTTACCATTGTGATTGTTGTGGTATGATTTTGAATTGTATTGCTTCATTTGAGTTATTTTCGTCTATTATGTGATCATCGTCACCATAAGATCGGGTCAACCCCAAGGCTTTGCATGGTTAGATCCGTATCATCTGGTATCAAAGCATAAGATTTAATGGTGATAAACTTCAGTTGTGTGACATCAATCCCTTACTTTAGTTATTTTCATCATACAACAAAAAGGCACAAAACAATTTGCTTTCCTTTTATCCTTTTGATTTCGATCCGAAAATTTTTGGTGTGTTAGGTTAGGTTGTAATCCATCAGAACCTTAGCTAGCTTATTGATCCCAAAAACTACATTGTTTACTTTTGGCTTGAACAATATCATCTAATTTTAAGATCTGTCCACTTTCTGTTCTTCGTCTAAAAACCTAGATCAGGTCTAACTGCTAGTGTTTTTCCAGAACTGGTTAACTTACTCTTCACTTATACTCTTTTGTTAACCACATCTATTATTGAGTTGCTATATTTTTCACATATATTTTGTGATCAGCAACTAGGTAATTGCTTTTTTAGCTTAGATTACTATTTAACTTAACAATAGTCTAGAATTCAGATTGCACTGTTTGACTAAACCTATCACGATCCACATATATTGTCATTTCTTGGTTGCACTAACCATGCCAGGTGTATCGTATCATGATTCACACCATAGTGATGAAGACAAACTACACTATGATGGTGACCTAAGCTGCTCATGATCAATTGATCATGACAAATGAACACTTTACAAGGAGATATAAAGCCTTAGATCAGCGCATCTAAGATCTCCACATTGAATTAGGGGATCGTATTGCTTCGGTAGAGAAGAATCTGAATGCTCGCTTCACAAGGCATGAACGGGCTATTGATATTCGTTTTGATGCCATTGTGTGTTATCTCTGGCAGATGGAGAGGAACCAAGGGCTACAAAATGAAGCTAGAGCTGTTGCAACCCCTGTTCTTCTAGACCACAATGTTCACATGTGCAACACAATCTAAGTGATGATCATGACCTTGATGCTATGTCCGATGGAGCCTTTGATGAAAACTATTGCCATTATGATTCTCGATGTGATTATCATCAAAACCGTGATGTAGGTCCTCTTGAGGATAGTTTATTTAGGCAACATCATGATAGAGGATGTCCTCAGGAGGATGATGGTATAGGAAAAATCAAATTTCCATACCGTCTTTCACGGGGCGAACCGATCCAGAGAAATATGTTGAATCGGTGATGCATGTTGATCAAATATATGATGGCCTCTTCACTGAAGAAAAGAAGATTCATTCCACTTCAATTGAATTCATCGAAAATGCTTTAGTTTGGTGGGATCAATTGAATAGAGATAGGAAAAAGCTAGCAACTTGGGCTCAAATGAAGCAAATCACGAGAGAGAGATTTGTGCCACTTTATTATGTGTGAACCATCCATACCAAGTTGCAGTGGCTAAAACAAGGTAATCTTTTCATTGATAAGTATTGGAAAGAAATGGAGATACTTATAATCTGTGCAGAAATGCATGCCAGAGGAGGCTACCATGGCGTGGTTATTGAAAGGTCCACTTGAGGATATATATATATAAGATCTTGTCAGGATGCACCCATATGCCACACTTATTCATCTCCCTCTACTTGGAGGCACTCTAATAAACAAGGTAGTTGTGCTATCTAATCATCCAATCTGGTGATATAAACCAAATCAGCACAACCTCTTCAAAAAGAAGATTCCAATGCGGCTAGTTCAGTAAGTAAAATTGATAGTAGTATTATTTCAACTGCTTGAACTATCCATATTACATACTTTAAATGCCAAGGAAAAGGTCACAAGATGAGTGATAAGGGGTATTCTCTCTTGTAATAGATGGTGTGTAATGTTGATATTATGAATGAAGTTGCCATGAAGGCTTTAGGGTTGTATCCCATAATATCCTTGTGAGGATTTTGAGAGTTCTACTCTTTTGTTCTTATGAAGTCATTGAGTTTGTGAGAATCGATCGGTTAAGATCATCTACTTTGTGCTCTTGCCGTTGAGTAAGTTGCGTAGTGTGGTTTCTTGTGAAGATTATGATACGGTTATGGTGATTGTAATCTTGTGCTTGATACTAGTTTACTTTATTAAATCATATTACGTTCTTCAAGTTGCCTTGCGATCGTTGTGGTACGATTTTGAATTATATTACTTCGGTTGAGTTATCTTCAACTACTATGTGATCACCGTCACCATAAGATCGGACCAACCCCAAGTATTCGCGTGATCGGATCCGTATCAGCTTTGCAGAGAACGCTGGCGTGGCATGGACTCTCAGTGGTGGTGCGGGCTCTGGCCATGGGCACAGCTTCACGGCCACGCTGCTCCGCGGTGGCATGGCTCACCGGCCGTCGGCGGCTCCAGGGAGGAGGACACGGGCAGGCGAAGGCTTGGGAAAGGGATTGAGGGGGAGAGCGAGAGGAAGTGAAGGAGAGAGATATGGAGTGAATCCAACGGCTCAGGACGTATATTGACATCTATGTGCAAGTGGTAAAATCATGTACAAGTGGCAGATTCACTTTTCTAAAAATTATACCCTAATGGGAGCACATATATTTTTTTAGTCAAAGACCTAGCTCGTTCATGCTGGCTTACTCATACACCACCAGCTTGGTGGAGCAGGATATGTAACGGACAAACTACTTGCTAACGAATCAAAAGGTAGACCTGTGCACTAACAAGTGACAGCAAAACACCAGTATATATAGGACCATGAAGCTTGCTATAGATTGGGAGCACAGCAAATTAGATAAGAACACTACACTTTGCAGTAGCATCTGGTGTCTACGATCTAAGGCACATAATTAAGCCATGGGAAGAGGAAGCTGCAGTGCAAGCCTTGTGGTTGTAGGTTTGATGCTTCTTGTGTGCTCAGCGACGGTACTTGCTGAAACCCACGTCGTTGGAGACTCAAAGGGCTGGGGCTTCTCCGTTGCATATGACAGTTGGGCCAGTGGGAAGGCTTTCGCGGCTGGTGACACGCTTGGTACTCTCTCTCTCTCTCTCTCTCTCTCGCTGTGTGTGTGAAGTTGCATTGCAAGACATGAAGTTTGGGACTTCTTAAGCCAGTTAGGGTTAAACAAGTGGTTTAGTTTTGAGCTTCTATCTCTCGTAAGGTTAACTAAGCGTGTGCGTGCGTGTGGTGTGAGTATGGTGTTTGTAGGTTGTGTGCGCGTCTTCCATTAACCCCTAAAAAAGTACTTCATGGGGGGTAAGTACGTGGTTTAAAAGTTCCAAGTTCTGACTTCTGAGGGATTAATGAAAGCTCAGATTACCAATGATGGACCAAGTGCATCACATGCAAAGGTTATCGAACATATATAATAAGTCAACAAAACTAATCCAACTTCTCTATAAATAAGAAGATAAAATAGAACAAGGAGAGCATACAGCGCGTGAACGTGGCAATCTTGTTATGAACTTATGATCTAGGATAACGTTGGCGAGAATTACTTGTGCGTGCAGTTTTCAACTACCAGCCGGGCGCGCACAACGTGGTGGCCGTCGGCGCGTCGGAGTATAGGAGCTGCAAGGTACGCAGCGCCGCGAAGTCGGCAGCCACGACGACCGGGAGCGCGTCCTTCGGTCTCAACAAGGGCGTGAACTACTTCATCTGCGGCGTCCCCGGCCACTGCGCCGCCGGGATGAAGCTCCGAGTGGTTGCCAACTGATGAACTCTCGTGGAAGGGAAAGCCTACCTATTTATATGCAAGTTATATTCCCTAAAACGTATGCATGATCGATGGATCGGCCTTATTCATTTTGGGGGATTAATAACTATGCGTGTATCATCTACTAGTAGTGCTTAACTATGGGTCTTCCATGCCTTCTTATGCAAGTCTAAATAATGACCCAAGTGTGTACCTGCTTGACGTCTGTGTGTTAATTTAGTACCAGAACGGTAATGTTATCTGCTTTGCTCACATGTATGGAATTATGGACCATTGATTGAAGTTATGAGCGATCGTGCATCGTATGCATGTACAACAAGTAGGTATATATCTATGTTATCTAATGAGGGGAAAAGCAAATGAAACATAAATAAATATAAATAAAATTCAAAAATAACAAAACTAGAACCAAAAGATAAAGCTTAATTTTAGATGAATTAAGAAATAAGAATCGAGTCAATGAGAGTTAGGACGGAGGAGAACGGATTCTTGAAAGATTTGTTGGGAAATTAATTCCTAGAAATTGAGAGTGAAAGGAGAATATTCTCTGGAGTATTCCCTTCAAATATAATTTAATAATGGGCTAGTGGGCGACAAGTGGGCTCTATTGATTTTTGGATTTTTTTTAAATAAAAGTAATTCTAGAAAATAGGATTAGGTACTGACAAGTAGGGCCCTTGGTCTATGAATCGGATGCAATGATCAAGCATTGGTTCATGGTAGACTTGGCCTACGGAATAGTGCTCTAGCGGTTCAGGTCCACATGGTAGTGTGTTGGCCCACTGTGGACCAAGTCCAAGGGTCAGCTCAGCGAGGGGGCACCATGTTGGCATACACCTGGCTTGTGCTAAGGTGGCTACTAAGGGCATCTGTAGTGTATGAAAATAGAGGGTTTTAAGCCACCTTAAGGTCAACCTTATACATTACAGGGGTGACCTTAAGCAGGCTATAAGTAAAAAAGGCTTAAGGCTGGTCCTCAAGCTAAAGACCTGACCACAAGCATTAAAATACAATTTTTTTATCTGCCGAGTGGGACCGTCTTAAGACCCCTTGGGTTATATACACTATGGAGTCGGTCTTAAGGTTTAGATGGGACTCACCTTAAAGCCCCTTAGGTTAATACACTATGGATGCCCTAATGAGAACGACGAGGTGATGGCTGACATGGACGCTGGCTTGAATGAATCGACAGTCGAGGCACTTGTCTCTGGCGACAGCGATCAACAACATTCGGCAGTTTGGCAAGGGTGGCAGTGGCTTCAATGTGGCACAGTGACGCTATCCAATAGCTCGGATCGGGCGGAGATTCATGGCACGGTGGTTGGCATCGACGAGGACAGTGGTGCTGGCCCAGTCAATAGCGAAGTTTAGTAAGAAGGTTTGGCTCAGGTCGGTGAGGTGTGCAATGCATTCAGGAGCTTCTGGCGATGCTCCTCAAGCAAGGCATAGGAACCGATAGTCTTTGGCAAAGGATGCGCGATGGTGGCAGCCATGGTGGACACGACGGAGCTTGACTCCATGGTACGGTAATGAGGCAAAGGTCCTCCGGTGAATGAAAAGCACGCAAGGGATAGAACGTGGAATGATGAATCCAAGGGTGGCATTGGTAGGGACAGAGGCTCACCAACGACAATGAATTTGAATGGTGAAGAGGTGCGGCTACCGAGGCAAAAGATGATGGCGATCTCCACATCCACAAGCTCTTGTGCCAATTGCTTGCCAAAATCAGATGAAAAGGATGGGAACACACGGTGACACAATCAGTTGAGCAAGGGAATTGCAAATGTGACGAGATGGCAAAGTTGTCCGTCGGCTGAACACAGAGGACAAGGCAGGTGCATTGCACGACAACTTTGGTAATGGCATGGCAACACCTCAGAAGTAGATGGGAAGGAAGAGGAGAGCCTTGGGCTTCTATTTATTGGCGAGGGAAATGGAGAGGTTGACATAAACATGTGAAGGAATCAATGGTGCTCGGGATGAACTCAAAAACAAGGGAGGAGGAAGAAAAAGGCTCTATCATTGAGATGGTAGGTGGGGCCCGCATGGCGGTGGAAGAATGGTGGGAGGCTTGCGGGGCGACATGTGGCGCATGAGGCTAGCTGGCCGGCCAAGGCGACCTAGCTGAGCGGCACGTGAGAAGAAGGTGGCTAGGCTGAGGCATCACGGAGTAGACTGGGCTGTGGCATGGGGATAAGCCAGACCGAGAGGAAGTAGATGGGCCATGTGTTGGTGATATGCCCTAGAGGCAACATGGAGATGATGAATATATCACATACTATGTTTATGATACATTGCTTTGTTCCTTGAACTAGACATTATCATTATTGATCAATGAGTATGTGACTTATTCATGAGACTCTTAATGCCAAAATGTTGCTATTTCTAAATGATCCCTGATCATATATCATATGAGGAACAAATATGATTCAAAGATCAGCATATGTATTGATTGATGATCATGTCTCATGGATCATGGTATGGAGATACCAAATCAATAATATGGACATGTGTTAGTAAACATATGTTGGATAGACCCGCCATGAGACACTGCAGAGATTCCATGTGTCATCAGATGGTCTCAAGTAGTGTTTATGTGGAATCCTTAGACTTGAGATCATCATGGTTCCCAACATGTGTAGTAGCTTATTTTGGGACTACTAAACACTACTCCGTAACTGGGTAGTCATAAAAGTAGTCTTCGGGTTTGCTATGAAACATGTAGTGGGATGTGAATGATCAACATAGAATTTGCCCCTCCTTATGGGAGAGATATCTCTGGACCCCTCGATGTAATGGATTATGAAAGTGCATGGCCATGCCAAGGTGATTGAGGAGTCAATCACAAGTTTATAATCCATCACCGAATCGAGAGAGTGATTGAGCTATAAAGAGGATGACACAGGTCTCGCCTTGAGCTTAATCTATATCGTGAGGCAAAGGGATTCGTACATGAGAACATTACAGGTTCAGCCGATATGATTTTTACGTATACTTTGGGGTTAATATGTCTTACTAGAGGCCGCTATTAACAGGGTGACCGAAAAGGCGTTTCTGGGTCGCGACCAAGTATACGTGAACCTACAGAGTCGCACACTTAACGGGTTGGAACACTAATTCGAATGTGATTCGGATGTGGGCTCAATTCGGATAGAGATCCGGATAGACTCCTATTGGGCCTTGGTCCACGAGGCCCAAGTGAGGAGGTCTATATATATGGAGGCGGAGGGCTGAGGGGTGCATGCTTCTGTTTATCCCGAGCCAAACCCTAGCCGCCACCTCCCGAGCCAAACCCTAGCCGCTCGCGAGTGCTGGTACACTCGCGATCGGCGTTCCAGCCCCGGACGTGTGGATACCGGTGGAGGCGCTGCTCGTTGCAGCATTGATCGGCATCAACAATCTACAGATTGGATCTGCTCGTGGTGTGGTTGATCACGTGGAGGAGACGATCTGTTCGGGACGATCGGCTACTTCCACTACTACCTCGACGCGCGTGGTTGGATCGGCTTCTCCAACTCTTCTTCCGCTGCGCTGCGCGTCTAGTGGTAACGATCCATGATCCCTCCTTAGCATGATGTCCTGGTGTGCGCGGTAGAAAAGTATTTATTTTCTGCTATCGTAGCCTTCGCGCATTCCTTCAATATGAAAGGAAATGGGCCGGTCGGAGAAGAAAATTGGGCCAAGGGAAGAAATTAGCGGGATGGGCTGAAAGAATAGGAATTCGGCCTGATGTGATTTTTTTTGGATTTCTTATTTTTAGAAATTAGAGTAAATTCAATTGATTTCAAAGAAATAACAAATAAACTTGAAAAAAATCCAAGGAAATACAGAAAAATTCCTTACAACACAAGAAACCCAACTAAAACTAGTTTTAATTTAATTGATGTTCACTTTAGTCATATTAAAAATTTTAATTCTCTAAAAATTCCATTTAAAATTTAATTAATTCAAGAAAAAAATCAAATGGTTATTTTTATTTTAAAAACTTCAAAAGACTCTGAAAACCAGGATGTTACATTGTTGCTCTTTCAATTCTCATTGAATTGTTCATGCCGTTCTACGTGAACAAATCTGTCGTGTTGTGACACGGTTGATAACCAATTAAGGAGTGGTTTGGCAATTGTGAGGTTGCTAGTCATGTCCTTGGATCATGGTTAGCCTCCCCTTCAACAAAGTCACGACTCCGTGCTCTAAGGATTTTTCCTACGATGGAAGATCGGGACCAACTTGCATGCAAGCATCTTAAGTTGAGGTGTGTGCATATCAGGAACACCTTGTAAACTCATGCTATTTGGTCACCAAAACCAACATGATGTTTTCTGGTATGTTCTCCCTTTTCTACCTCAGATTCATCCCTCTCTAACTCCTCTCCTAGCTCGGCCTCATACACCTTCCTTAATGTGTCCGGCTTAACCTCAACTCCACACGGCATTCTCTTTCTTGCTTCTCATGACATCCATGCGGAGTCCCACTCGAATTACCCCCACTCAAACACATGAGGAGTACAAACCCCATAGGGTCCCCATGGACGCGCTCCTAGTGGCTTGGACCTGCATGTCTGTAGGATCAAGGATAACTGACTAGAGGGGGTAAATAGGAGGTTCTAAAAATTCTTGCCTTCTAAACCTAATTACCACAATTTAGATCTTGGCAAGATTTCAAAGTAGTTTAAACCTACACAATTCTAGTAGCTAAGACACCACAAGCACAAGTCTCTACAAGTATACATCTAACACAACTAAATATGACAATCTCAATAAACACAGTATGTTAGAAATATAAGTGTAGAAAATAGAGGCAAAGAAATAACAAACTGACAAGAGATATTTTTCTTGTGGTGTTGAAGACTTGCTGGTCTTCATTAGTCCATATTGAGGAAAGCCCAAGCGACTTGGACCAGCTCCACAAATTAAGCTTTAACTCCTCAATCCACTAGTGGTTGCTTTTCCTCTGCTCTAGAGATGGTGAGCATCAAACCACTCACAAGTTGGTGCCGGACCTCTTCACAATCTTCTTGAAGAGGTCACCACGCAATCTCCCACCAAGGCCATCTAGGTGCCGGCAAACTCCAAGAGCAATAAACCAAACCTTCACTTGATGGTGATCAAGTGCCAAACATCAATCTAGAATGGATGCACTTGATTTTTTGTCAACTACCTCAATGAATGCAAAGTGAGTAAATGAGGTGTGGGAGAGTGCTCTATTGCTCAAGGATGTTAAACGAAGTGTCTAACCTTGTCCTTGGGCTGGTGGGGAGTATTTATACCCCGACTAACCAAACATAGCCGTTGCAAGAAGATCCCTAAATTTCAGGACAAGCGGTAGTATCGTAGTTGACATGCGTCATATTTGCATATATTTAGCTATCATTTTACCCCATTATTTTTCGTATTTTGGGACCATTTATCGTCATTTACATACTTTTTCCGTATTTAATTGCTCAACTTGGACCATTTTACATTTTCTATATTTTTCTGCAGGACGGCGCGATCGAGGCGCATAAACGACAAATTTGGCATTTTTGGGTTGCTCCGTACAGTTGTGCGTGTCGTCACGGATGCGTAGGATCTATCCGCGATGAAATCGGAGTTTCCAAGGGTCAGAACAGAAGAAATCAATTGGGGGAAGGACCTAGTTGTAAACCCTAGAATTTACGAGGACTAAATCGCAAATCGCCAAAATCCTCATCTCCTCAAAACCCCCAGCGCCGCCAGCAGAGAGAAATGAGCCCGGTTTTCTTCTCCCTTCCCCCACTGTGCTTTCCTCCTCCTCCTCCACTCTCGGCGCCGGCGAGGCCGGGCCAAACTCGTCGCGGCCACCACTTCTCTACCGCGCCGCCATCTCCCCGTCTTCCTCTCCTCCCTCCTTCTCCAGATCCGCCTCTCCCCACATCTACCCCTCCCCTTCGATCCTTCCTGCTCCCTCACACCACCAGCGCCACCTCTCTCCGCCGCCATCACCTCCTCTCTCGGCCGCCTCCCTTCTTTGCTCTCCCTGACGCGCCACCAAGCTTGGCCGCCCCTCCCTGCACCGCCTTCTCCATCGGCCATCTCGCCACCACCGCCTCCATATCACCACCGCACACCACCTCTTCCACATCTCTCCGCCGCCGACCTTCCTCACCTCTCCCTTGCCGCCTGTTTCTCCACCGCCTTCCTCCACCCGCGCGTCGCCGTTTCTCCTCTTCCTCCTACTTCTCCGCTCCGACCTCCCTTCTCCGCCGCGCCATCACACCGCCACCCTCTACTCCGGCCGCCAGCCCCTACCTCTCTCCTCCCTTCTCAATCCCCTCTGGCCGCTCCTTCTTCACATCCACCGCCGCCTTCTTCATCCACCTCCGGCCGCCGACCACTCCACTGCTCCGGCGCCGACGACCACCCACCACATCGCCTCCTCTGCTACACCTTCCGCTGCATCACTTCTGCCCCGACACCGACAGCCGCCGACGACATCTCCACCGAGTCGCCAGCAGCGCTACGCAACACCTCCATCAGCGCCGCCCCCGGCTACTCCACGGCATCACCTCTCCACTTCACCGACAGCCACACCCTCCTCTGCTCCCTCTTCATTTAGGTTTAATTCACTCCAATCCCAAATTCTTCCCCCTTTCTTGGTTCCAATTACTCTGTTAATCTTTTGCTTAATTGTTCACTGTGATGACAATTGCTGTTAATTACTACTATTAGATGTCACTGTTAATCATTCAATATTATGTGAACTGTGAATGTTGGATAGCATTGTTATCTATGTCTGTGAATGTGGTTAATGTCTCACTGTGATATGTGTGTTTGTGATCAGTTTTGTGTAGGGTATGTTCTGTGCTTGTCATGTTGTCCGTAGTATATGTGTATGTTTGAGTTGCGCGATTTAGCTAGCCGGTAACCGTTCCCTTCCCCTTGCTGACTCGACCCTCTTCCTTGCTACTAGACTCCCTTTTCTTTTCGCGGTCTGCCGACAGTTAGATTGTGCGAGTGTTTGTCGTAGTTCTTTGTTGTGTTGTCGTGTGCCGTCGTCGTCTAGTTAGCCGTCGACCGTTTTCTCCCTCGTTCTCTCTCGACTCCCTCCGTGCTTCTAGACTGCCCAGTGCTTCTCGACTTCCTTGTTCTTTCTCGCGGTCGGTAGTTAGTTAGGTCGTCGGTCGGTCGTTCTAGTAGTCGTTGTCGTTCGTGTGTCGTTGTGTCGTAGTCGTGTTGTTCGTTCGGTCGTACAACGTCCATTCGTACGGTCGTTCGTTCCGTCGTCGTTTAGTTCGTGCGTTTGTTTAGTTCTTTCGTCGTTTCGTCCGTGCGAGTTAGAGTTCGTTCGGTAGTTCGTTTGTTCGGCTGTTTTAGTAGTTGTTTTAGGTTTAGTTCTCCCCCGTTTCGTTTGACCTAGCTTTAGCTGAGCGCCGGTAGCCTCAGTCTAGTCCCTGTGGAGAACACGACACTCGCCGCTCTTTCAGTGGCAACCCGTGCACTTGCGGGTGTGCTATATTTCGCACGATCAAGCATTTTGGCGCCGTTGCCGGGGACTAGCTTAGAGCGACAGTGTTAGGCTATAGACTAGGTCGTTTGTTTTCTTTTACTTGTTTTGTGTTTGTGCTGACCTCTTTCATATTGTCATTGTCATATTTGTGATATATTGCTAATCCCTAACCCTTTCCCTAGTTACTTCTCTCTTTCGCGGTTTTTCCGTATCCATTCTTGTAGGTTGATTGATATTGGTACTTATTGAGGCTATGGCTTACTATTCTGATTCTCGTGGTTTTATGAGCACTCCTAGCACTTATGATACTCTTCAAGAACAGGTAAATATATTGTCTCGTCAGTTAGAACGCTATTCTTTAGCGCGAGGAGTTGTTTTAGAGAGCGGCCATGATCAGTACGGTTCTTTATCAGGCGCCCACTCTCCAGTTGTTCCTATATGCCAGACTTGTGGTTTTCAGGGCCATTCACCCGCTGAGTGCCAGCGTGGTTATTTATCCACTCCAGAGTGTTATGGGATGAGCTTTGATCAGCAGAGTGGGCCATACCCTGACACTTATCACCCTGGATGGCCTGAGCACTCGAGTCTGTCATATGGAAACAACAACCCTGATATCTCATCATTTTCTTCTAGTATACCATTGCAGGGTTTTAGATATGGAGATCAGGATACTTCTCATTGGTCGCATCAGCACTATCCTCACAACAAGATGACCCCCCCTTTTGCAACGCATATATGCGTTACTAAAAGTCCATATATGCGTTGGTGGGGTCTATACCAACACATTTATTATGCATTGCCAGAAGTGGCGTTGCAAGGGTTTGTTGCAACACTTATATATGCGTTGGTAACACCTACAAATAACCGTTGCAAAGTTACAACGGATATTAATGGGCTATGGCAACGCTTATATGTGTTTGTACCAATTGCGGACGAATGACTTCTATAGTTCGTAGCAACATATAGATTTGGATTGCTGCAACGTCTATATGCGTAGCTAGGAATAAACCATCAATAAACAATATTGGAAATTATTTCAATTTGGAGCCAAATAAAGAGATAATGCATATGCAATTTAATTGGGAAATTAGAGACCATCTCACACATGAGAAATAACAACAGTAAGCCATATATTAAAAGCAATTTTTGCATTACAATAAGTACGATCCACGTAACCCATGGAATAATTTTTTTGTTCAGAACACATGTTCATATGGGAATAAAATATAAAACACAAAGAAGTCCTATAGAATGCCACCAGTCGTCCAGCCCTCCATTCTCATATTCAGTCTATCTCATCCATTTATCTTCTCGATCTACAATGAAAATTGGAGTATGTTAATGCGACATTTAGGATAAATAAAATTTTATGGGGCAACAGGATAACACCATACAAAAGTTGAAGGCCACGCTATAGAAGCTCCAGATACATCTCCAATACCCTTGTAATTCTTGTATGGTTGTACCAATGGTTCATCTTGTGTCAATGGAATACTAACACGCACCATCCAAAATTCTTTGCCTAGCTGAACACCCTCAATTTTCTGTGTTGGATCACAACTTACTACTGTACCAAAGGCAACATCCTTATTTTGATTTTTCATGCTCTTTAAGAATACTTTTGTTCCAACCTAGTTCACATATAAAAGTGTGTTAATAAATAAGTACACAATGGAAACATAGTACAAACATTAATTAGACACTCATACCATCACTGAATTGGCAGCCGGCGAATTCGTAGTACCACGCTGATATTTCTGCAAAATTATATTACGTGGAATATTAGTTTGTAGTTAAATGAATTGTTAGGAAATAGGAAATAGAAATTCTTTTTGGAAGTTGTGTCTTATACACTAGCAAGTACAGCTGCACTAGCTCCTGTTGATATCTTCTTATTCTGGAGCAGATAAAAAGTCACTGCAGGTTAGCTAATAATTTGAAATTTGCATATAACATCAATATACTGCTAAGAGATTATTCACCTGGTAATAAGATGCTTCATGATTTGAGCAATTGGAAGATGTTTCCTGGTCCACAACCTGTAATATATGCTAGTTTGATTACAGCACTCTGGTCATCAATTTGATAAACTTCATAACAAAAGAAATGACACTGATCACCTTGGCTGTAGTATACTTGTTTTTGTCCAATCTTATATCATTTTGGTTTGATTTGCCCTATAATAAAATCATAAACACTTTTCTGAATCTATTTTGACCATAACATAGCATTGATGTAGTTTCTTTTCCTCAGAATTTGGCATTATTGTTAAACGAACTCAGATATTGGTAGCAAAACAACATTTCACTACAGTTTTCCTTTTTGGACAATGGTAGTAGAACTACAAATTGAATGGCTTTTAGGAGGAAACATTGTTTGGTTTGAGCACATCAAAACCTATTAGATCCACTCAAATAGATAGCACATCTCCGGCCTAGTCACCAATCAGCATGAGATTTGACCACAAGCTGATTGCTGCAGCCAACACAGCTAGGGTGAATCAATAGTGTGAAAGCCCCTTGAGCAAGTGCACATGCATTGCTCTTTCACTAACTGTGCAAAATTATACTAGAACAGTATATGAGCTTAAAATCTTGTGTTTCAAACAAGTGTCACCATCTTAAGTCCACCTCACAGAAAAAACTACTACATATATTAAACCTACAGAGGCATTGAGAAATAAAAAACAAAGTCCCCAACTGGATGAATCATGGCTAAAGATGGCTAAGATAGTGACCTCCATAGGCCAATTTATTGGTAAATAGCATAATGACCTGACATAGGATCCTTGCATAGTATAAATGTGATATCAGGATTAGGTCAATATACACTTTTTTTTACAGGGAGACATCAGATATACACATAAAGAGAGAGTTAAGAGAGATTGGGATTAACCAAGATACCTACAAATTTCTCCATCAGGTGCTACTGTCAAACCATTCTAGTGGGGTTCATATATTTGAAATATCAAGTATTACAGGTCAGCTTTTCTCATTCTTTAACCTGTTAAGGAATACTTATATACCAATATTCTAAATGTGTGTTTAATACAAAAACAGAGCACAAGTGTGTTGGTTTTAAAAATTAAATTTTCAATATAGTGGCACAGTAATATTCAGTATATATTTAAAACTGAATGACTAGTATTATGTGTCTTACCTCACCGAATTAGCGCATTACTTGTCCGTCTGCAATTGGTACTGTATATATATATATATATATATATATATATATATATATATATATATATATATATATATATATATATATATATATATATATATATATATATATATATATATATATATATATATATATATATATATATATATATATATATATATATATATATATACAAACTGGCAAAAGGTTATTTGTTCAATTAGCACTTTGAGCACTTTGGAAGTTAAAGGTACCATAACAACTAACATTTTTCATATCTGGACCCTCCTTAGGAACGGCAAAGGCACATGTTTTCCCATTGCTGCTCAAGCATAAAAAATTAATAGACACAAAAAACCAACCAATATCCACCTAACTTGATCATGGAATACTGCATCTTGGATATTTGATAATACTACTATGGCTTAATCCATCTTACGAACACACAGTCAGATACAAAACTAAATAAACAACAGGTCAGATCTAGATGAATCCATCTAATCTGCCTTATCTCTAAAAAGAATCCATCTAATGAGAGAGAGACGGCTTACCACCATGCCTGCGCGCCGCGCTGCCGCCGCCCTTTCGTGGGCGCCGCCACTATGCCCGCTGCTGCTGCCATGCCGCAGCCGCCGATCCAACCCTCAAAAAGAAATATGGTGCCAAGGTGGGGAGGGATTCAGGTGGGCATCATGCAGATCAGTAGATCGGGGTGCCACCGGAAAACCTATACGAGGGAAGGTGATTTTTTTATTTTTGAAAGGAAGAGGGAGAGGAAGGAAGATGGATGGTTATTCTCTGGATAAGTTCAGACGTGGGAGGTGGTGGGCAAGTTCGTGCGTAGTGGATGTACAGCCCTGCGAAGGCCTTAGTTTTTCGTTGCAGGATATACGTTGCTATATGTCTATTTTCTAGTAGTGCCTGTACCTCAGTATCAGACTCCTACTCCTGAGCTCGATCAGTTGTCTAGATTTGAGGAGAGGATATCTAGGATTATAGGAGATTCCGAGAGTAGAATGAGTAGAGACTTCGCATTGGATCTGACACCTCCTGCGTGTAGTTCACCTGTTCCTTCACCGAGCCAGTTTACAGTTCCTATGTCTGAGTCCTTAGAGCAGTCTCATGAGCCACCTCCTTCACATGAAGATCAGGCTGCCAGACTTGATGCATTATGCAAGGAACTGATGACTGTACCTCCTGATGGTGATCGTGCGATGGCGATTCAGAATGAGATTGAGGCGATTATGAGCACCAGTTCTACTTGTGTGGATAGTTATACCGTTTCACAGCCTTGAGATCATTGAGCTAGATGATGAGGACTTACCTCCTGATGATGATTGTTTCACTATGGATATGCTTTTGAGTTCTGAGGTTGCACATCTTGATGAGGGGGCTGCTTCCGATGTCGAGGAGGAGCACATTTCTATTGATCCACCACCGGCTACTTCCTTCGTCGACATCACCCCTCTGGAGGTTTCTACTACCGTACATTCTCTTTCACCTACGCTTCAGGTAGTTTGGAAACTCTTCCCCGACCACCTCAGGTTTGATTCCCTTGGCTTTGACGAGACATACTCTATTACTGATTGTGCTCATCTTACCTATAGTCCTCATGATGTACTTTATCGATATGCTTACGTGATTGGATATTCGATTGATGACTTAGAGGGCGTCGACCCTATCACACATACTTGCCATGTCTTTGAGATTGTTTACAGGGTTACACTTGTGTACCATCGACTACGAGTGGACTTGACTCGAGTCGACATCCCTTGGGATCCCGGTGGATTGCGAGGCATGCTGCTTCATGAGGAGGGCGGACATGTGCCTTTTCCATGTCCCGTCCTTGGCCCTCCTCCCGCTACATCCAAATGAGCATCTCTTTTTCCTTTTTTTCCATATCTTTTGTTAGTTTTTGTTGGTTTCTTTTCTTCTCTTTCTTTTTTATTTTAGGTCCCGTGCTAGATCCTCATCCTTGCATGTGCGAGAAGCCATGTGATGATTTGTCACTTCCACTACATCATATACGCCCGGTGAGCTGTTTCTTACCCCTTTAAGCACATTCTTGATTCATTGCTCAATTTAAGCTTGGGGGAGGACTTGTATGTGTATGGATGATGTTCTAGCATGTTTATATTATACTAGTAAGGTGCCCGTGCGTTGCAACGGAAACTAAAATTTATAGCAAATATCATGCATGTTCTACCCATTCATCTTAAACCACTCCCCCGGCATGCTTATTTGTTGAGTGCTAGCAAGATGTTAATCGGTAGAGATAGCCTACGCTGACTATTATGTAGCTTTAATTTTGTTAGGTCTTGTTAGGAATAAACTTGTAGGATTATGTTGTCAAATAAGCATAGCTTGGGCATCAGTAAATCAACTTGCAATCATTAATCATCATCTCAAGCAAACACAAGCATAAAATAAAAAGTGAGCAAGTATGGTCTCACATCCTTTAATGCTCAAGTTATACAAGCACATAATCTATTAGGTCATAACAATGAAGGGTAGCAGATTTAACTACCTGAAATCTAGGTACAACTCCTTTTCGGCATATGGATGTCTCCAGCCTATTTTGCATGCATAATTTAATCATAATGAATTGTTTTAAGATACATCTCTAACCCCTTTACACATAACGGACTAAGGATAAATCTTTGTTTTATACTTGTTTTTTCTTGCTAAGCACACCAAGAAACATTGACAAGTCATGCAATTTTTGATATATTTGGTCTCTAATGCATTCATTCATGTGATTAACATTGTAGGAAGAGGATTCAATAATGTTTCATGTTTGAACCATTCCTAGATGTGTGCGTGGCCTTAGTTTTCCGGTAGACATGCACAGATTTATATTGCATCCATCTTATAGTTAACTAACTTTCCTAATACAATGGAAATAATAATCCGTAGTGTGTTTGTAAAAAGCTAATCTAGTTATAGCAAATACCAGCTCTCTAACCTCTAGAACATCGCCACCAATCTCACAACACGAACTAATTGGCTCAAAAATTACAGAAAAGTGGCCCAGGAGGTTGACTGAGTTCAGAGAGTACTTCTGTTGGAGAGAATGAATGTACTGCAAAAAGAACAGAAATTACAGTAGAATTAAAATTGTGCACCTTTTTAATTGGGTCTACTATAGGACCACAGTCCACAGGTACTGTTGATAGAACGATTACTGAAAATTTTAGGGCAGTAAGGGAAATCAAATAATAGAAGAATGCCAGCAGTTGTGAGATTAAACAAAATAATGCATTGCACATTTGAAAAATGGAGTGATAATGTGTCTGTAAACATTACGCATATCATGAGGGCATACAGAATGTTATCATCTCATTCCACCAATGTAAAACATTGGTATCAGCATTCCATGCTCAATGAAGGAAAAAATCCTAAAGCAGTGTCACAGTAACTATTGTGCCACCATGTAATAACTTATCGTTTAAAAAAGTCTCTGGTTACCAAAGAACAGCTACAACAGGGAATATTATTGGCTAGCAGATAGATAAGAATCACCATACAGTGTAGGTGGTTTAACTTACATATTGTTGCAAAGCTGTGCTCCAAACAGCTATAACAGCTGCGATCACACATTTGCATTCACACTAACATCAGTAACAATGCAGACTGCAACTCCTATTAGCACAAAAAGGGATACAAAACAATAGTAGTCAAGAATGGAAGGGCATACTTAGCAAAGCACTGATAAATGCAGATTTTCCAACATTTGCTAAACCCTGTAAGGACGTATGAAATACATCAGACATAACTATAGCATCCAAGAAGCATACATATTACACATATTGGTGTTCTATTATTTTGAACATTCAATGTGCTTAATAAATAAAACAAAGGAACTAAACATGATACTCGTCCTACTGAACATGCAAAAAACAATGAAATGGGTCTATGTATATTTCATCGGTGGGTAAAGTCAAATTGTGGATCTTCTTGTACTATTGCTAAATAAAAATCCAGGGCATCTAACTGATCACTATTGGTTCATCATTATGTGCATCAAGCTATTAGCGATGACCTGATTAATATACGAATGCAGTTTGTTATGTTTCTGCAAATGGCATCAATTGCGGTGTGGAATAGCATTTGTCGAATAGGAGAATACAATGCAATGTGGATATCACTTGAGTATTCATAGAATTCAAAAAGGAAAGTGAAGGGTGCATACCAGTATATATAATGCCTCAGCCCTAATAAGAAACGAAAGAATATTATAGTCAGGATTGTGAAATGTAGAATAGGCAAGGGAAGTAAGACCGTATTGATATTATATCATAATGTTAGAATTTTTTTGGCTAAGATATTATAAATATTTGATGAATCATAAATGATCTAGCCGCAGATGCTATAACAAATTAATGGTGACAGAATCAATGCTGCCCATTATACTTTAGAAATCATTACTTCGAAGAAAATATGACTGGCAATACTTCATGGCTTCCACATATCAATGAAAGTAGTGATATGCCCATCATAGCAACCACATATGTAAACTTTCTGAAAGTTTTGCTGCTGATAGACATTAGGTACGAGTAGGAGTTATGAATGATCATAGGAAACAAGGATTTAGGGGAGATAGCTAACCGCAAAGGCGAGAAGGGATGTTCCATAGGAGGAAAACCATGCACTCTGTCTTTAGGGTGAGCTCCCCTAAACTGGAATCCAAAATCACAAGACTATACTGAATTTGCAAATCACCCTCTGCATTCCTCATTGGACAAAGGAGAAGAAGATGCCGAACAAGATATTTACATTTTCAAAAATGTTCCGTCAATGGCTTAATGAATTTAAAGAATAGTCGAATATAATATTAAAACACCTTGGGAGAATTTAACCAGCAAAAAAATGCTTGATATGACTGAAAACACACCTCAAATTTAATAGGTTCAAATAGAAGGTTTGCCTGCCAGGAAGCAATTGTCTCTGAGCCCTGCCAATTTGAATAATTAAGCGATGATGAGAAAAGATACAGAGCTGGTTCAGCTTTATCATGTAATCTATCACAGCTTTACCTGCACTACAAAGTATCTTGTGTTGCTTTGATTGTCATCACAAATGAACCATTCACAAGGGCAGGATCTTGAAGAGTTCAGGTCATCTGCAACAGCTTTCTTTGTCTCCTCCTTTGCAGAAACCATTGAGGTCATTGAGTTTGTTGTGGCCACGAATGAAGCCTCGTCAATAGTAAGACATTCAGCATGCTCACCATTCACAATGGCCTTGATAGTTGGATCGCTCTTACATCCGTTCGCAGAATGGAAGGGAAGGACTCCCATGGCCCGAGATTGTAGATAGGAGGCAGCAGATGCAGCAACATGATAAGCGGCAAATGGATTTATTCCCTGGCCACTTTCTTTCTCCTTCTTGCCTTCTGGTTGAGCATTAGCTACACACATGGATTCTTGGTCATTACAAGGTCTGACGACCGTTCCAGTAGTCATCATGGGGCTTTCGCTCATGCTTCTGCATCTTGGAGTACACCTTCGCCTCCGCGAGCGACACCTTCTGCAGTAACCTCGAGAACGCCGCCCGATCGTTCTCCTCCTCCTCCCCCACCGCACAGACTTCTTCATCCCCACCTCCGCTGACGCACCCCACGCACCGCTCGCGGCCGTCATCCTCCTCGCCCGCGTCCGGGACCGCACTGTCGCCGCCACGGGCGCCAGCCGCCATGGCATCCGCGTCGTCCGTCGACTGCGACTGCACGCGTAGTATCTGCAGCAAGACAGATGAGGGCGGAGCGTAGGAGGCGGCGGCAGCGCGAAGTGGGTAGGAGGAGGCGAGGGCGGAGCGGAGGAGGCGAGCGCGGGGTGGGGAGGGGAGGCGTCGGCGGAGCGGGGGAGCAGGAGGCGGCGGTAGCGCGGGGTGGGGAGGAGGAGGCGTCGGCGGAGCGGAGGAGCGGGAGGCGGCGGCAGCGCGAGGGCGGAGTAATCGAGGGTGCGGAGGAATCGGTGGGGAGGAGTGTGGTTCGGGATGGAGGAGCACGGCATCCTGTGGAGATCCGCCTCGCCGACCGAGAGGGGACGAGAGGTGTGGAGCAGGCGGGGGAGAGGGGAAAGGCGGTGGGGGTGGGAAGGGAGACGATGAGAGATTGGGGGGATCCGGAGAAGACGGTGGGAGGAATGGGAAAGTAGCGGTTGCGGGAGGTGGGGACTGCGGGAGGTGGGTTGAGAACTGACGAGACGGACGGTGAAGATGGTAGTTTTCAAATCGGTCGGCTGAGATTCAATGGAGAACGGACGGACTGCCACCAACTGCAATTTTTAAGTAGTAGAGATTTGTGAGCATTTGAGCTTATTGTCGTGTAGTTGATGATATTTGGTCATTCTTGTGCTTCATATTATGCTTATGTTGATGATAGGCCTTTACCATTGCTCTCATGTTATGCTTGATTGTGTATCTTAGCCATGTGAGCCTATGCCATGATTAATCAAGAAAGGTCATGTCGAAATTTTCTTAATTGAGCTATATTGTCACTAGTTCCTTGTAAGTCTTAAGTCACTTGGCATCATATTAAAGCTTGAGTTTCGTATATTATCCTTGATGTGCTTAGAAACCTTGTGATCCTATAGCATTTGATTCATTGCGAGTTACGCATGTGTCTTAACCATTTGCGGATTGAATTGGTTCTAGTCATAGCCTCTTGAATGATTATATCCTAGTTTCATGGTTTGGCATATGTTATTTTAGATATTGATACTTTGCTTGAATGAAAAATTTGTGAAAGGGGTAGTCCTATCTTGAGCCAATAACTTGGTTGATTTATCTAGGTATTCATGTCTCGGGACACGTGTACTTAGCATTAATGAAAATCGGTTAAAGATGCTTAATCATAAGAAAAGAAAAAAAATTGTGTTTGCAATGTGTGTGTGTGGAATAAGTGACTATGTCACATTGGTTCGGAAATGTGTTGAATAAGTGGCAAGTTTTGCCCAAGTGAAGTGTGAGTGTGAATAAGCGGCAATGTTTGCCCAAGGGTGTGAATAAGTGGCACAAGTGCCCATTGTGTTTTAAATTTGTTAAAAATCAACAAAAATTAGGTATCATGGCTCAAGTGTGGACTTTTTCATAAATTTCATGCAAGTATTAGTCTCTTTGTCTCAAATAGCATATGCCTTAGCATGACCCTTTGCTATGCTCATTCTTGATGTTATACCTAGTTCCGATGCCTTACAATTTTGGTTGGATTCATGTGATCACTTAGTGTATTTCGACACTTGAGTGTGTAATTTGATTTGGTCAAATGCTATAGTTATCACTTTGGTATCTTTGCTTGAATGTTTCATTCTCATCTTGGATGGTCCTCAAAACTTAGGTTAGATAATCTCATTTACATTGTTATATTGCCTTTTGACTTGTTACATGCATGAAACTAGTCTTCTACCATAATGACTTGTTGTCCGGGTTCGATAATATCATGCCATTTACTTGAGGACAAGTAAAAGTTTAAGCTTGGGGGTATGACATGCGTCATATTTGCATATATTTAGCTATCATTTTACCCCATTATTTTTCGTATTTTGGGACCATTTATCGTCATTTACATACTTTTCCATATTTAATTGCTCAACTTGGACCATTTTACATTTTCTATATTTTTCTGCAGGACGGCGCGATCGAGGTGTATAAACGACAAATTTGGCATTTTTGGGTTGCTCCGTACAGTTGTGCGTGTCGTCACGGATGCGTAGGATCTATCCGCGATGAAATCGGAGTTTCCAAGGGTCAGAACAGAAGAAATCAATTGGGGGAAGGACCTAGTTGTAAACCCTAGAATTTACGAGGACTAAATCGCAAATCGCCAAAATCCTCATCTCCTCAAAACCCCCAGCGCCGCCAGCAGAGAGAAATGAGCCCGGTTTTCTTCTCCCTTCACCCATTGTGCTTTCCTCCTCCTCCTCCACTCTCGGCGCCGGCGAGGCCGGGCCAAACTCGTCGCAGCCACCACTTCTCTACCGCGCCGCCATCTCCCCGTCTTCCTCTCCTCCCTCCTTCTCCAGATCCGCCTCTCCCCACATCTACCCCTCCCCTCCGATCCTTCCTGCTCCCTCACACCACCAGCGCCACCTCTCTCCGCCGCCATCACCTCCTCTCTCGGCCGCCTCCCTTCTTTGCTCTCCCTGCCGCGCCACCAAGCTTGGCCGCCCCTCCCTCTCTCCGCCGCATCCTCCATCGCGCCGCTCTGCACCGCCTTCTCCATCGGCCATCTCGCCACCACCGCCTCCATATCACCACCGCACACCACCTCTTCCACATCTCTCCGCCGCCGACCTTCCTCACATCTCCCTTGCCGCCTGTTTCTCCACCGCCTTCCTCCACCCGCGCGTCGCCGTTTCTCCTCTTCCTCCTACTTCTCCGCTCCGACCTCCCTTTTCCGCCGCGCCATCACACCGCCACCCTCTACTCTGGCCGCCAGCCCCTACCTCTCTCCTCCCTTCTCAATCCCCTCCGGCTGCTCCTTCTTCACATCCACCGCCGCCTTCTTCATCCACCTCCGGCCGCCGACCACTCCACTGCTCCGGCGCCGACGACCACCCACCACATCGCCTCCTCTGCTACACCTTCCGCTGCATCACTTCTACCCCGACACCGACGGCCGCCGCCGACATCTCCACCGAGTCGCCAGCAGCGCTGCGCAGCACCTCCATCAGCGCCGCCCCCGGCTACTCCACGGCATCGCCTCTCCACTTCACCGACAGCCACACCCTCCTCTGCTCCCTCTTCATTTATGTTTAATTCACTCCAATCCCAAATTCTTCCCCCTTTCTTGGTTCCAATTACTCTGTTAATCTTTTGCTTAATTGTTCACTGTGATGACAATTGCTGTTAATTACTACTATTAGATGTCACTGTTAATCGTTCAATATTATGTGAACTGTGAATGTTGGATAGCATTGTTATCTTTGTCTGTGAATGTGGTTAATGTCTCACTGTGATATGTGTGTTTGTGATCAGTTTTGTGTAGGGTATGTTCTGTGCTTGTCATGTTGTCCGTAGTATATGTGTATGTTTGAGTTGCGCGATTTAGCTAGCCGGTAACCGTTCCCTTCCCCTTGCTGACTCGACCCTCTTCCTTGCTACTAGACTCCCATTTCTTTCCGCAGTCTGCCGACAGTTAGATTGTGCGAGTGTTTGTCGTAGTTCTTTGTTGTGTTGTGCAAGTGCTTCTCGACTTCCTTCTTCTTTCTCGCGGTCGGTAGTTAGTTAGGTCGTCGGTCGGTCGTTCTAGTAGTCGTTGTCGTTCGTGTGTCGTTGTGTCGTAGTCGTGTTGTTCGTTCGGTCGTACGACGTCCATTCGTACGGTTGTTCGTTCGGTCGTACGACGTCCATTCGTACGGTCGTTCGTTCCGTCGTCGTTTAGTTGTGCGTTTGTTTAGTTCTTTCGTCGTTTCGTCCGTGCGAGTTAGAGAACTCCGGGTTCCAGTAGTACCGCTCAGGAGCTATGGTCACAGAACTCCGGTACTACCATTTTCTAGAGAAACAAATGTGCTTCCAAGTGTGCTCTCTAGAAAAAACGTACTGCTAACATTTTGGTACATCTGAGTTCTGGTAGTACTACTCAGGAGTTGCGGTCATACCGCTCAGCGGTAGTTCCAGTTTTAATTTTAAGTACATGCATGATCCTAAATTGATCCAAATGGTACAATAACGTGCTATCAAGTTAGTAGTCATGATCCCTCTTAATAGGCATTTATTCTATAATCTGGTCTTCCATACTTTCTTCTAAGACCAGTAAAATACAAAAGGGATCCTAGACTATTTATATTTTTTTGTCTTGAACCATCTTGATCCTCATGTTGATCCTTGACATGCATTTCCAGGTTGTCATATTCATAATAGGGACTAAACCTTTCAAACACTCAACAAACAAATTAGTCCTATATTCACATATTATCATTAATTACCAAAACTATTTTTAGGGGTCTAGATGCTTTCAATCTCTCCCTTTTTGGTAATTGATGAATACCCAGATAATATGTGAGAAGAGTAGGGTTTTTAATATACCATAGTTTGAAAATGGGTTGTATATTCTTTTGTGACTTTGAAAAACAAATAAATCTTGCAATGAGCTCAAATGAGTTTAGAGAATTAATTGCTTTTAAAGTTAATTCAAGGAAAGCTCCCCCCTAAACATGTGCATATCAATGATAGAAATTTTGCACACACATGTGAAGATTGTAACAAATTTTGGCGGAGTTTTCTTTGTTTGTTGAACTTGAGGGAATTGACAATATCACAAGTAAAACAAGATAGAACTACAATTCACATAAAATGATTAAACCATATTACTTAGTGTCAAGTTCAACAAAATTACATAGCAAGTCTACATGACACTAACATAAAGCATAATAACATTACAAGGTTCATTACATAATAATATCATATAAAAAGATAAGATAGCTTCTTGCTCTTCTCTTCCTTTTGCTCCCCCTTTCTTCATCTTTTTCACCATCTCATTGCATGTTCTCCCCTTGTCTCTGTCTTCTCCCCCTTTGGCATCCAGGTACCATAAAGGTCACTCCTGTGGTCCTTGAGGAGAGGGGCCATGACGGCGGCGGCGGCCATAGC
This sequence comes from Dendrocalamus latiflorus, assembly GCA_017311315.1. NCBI lineage: Eukaryota > Viridiplantae > Streptophyta > Magnoliopsida > Poales > Poaceae > Dendrocalamus > Dendrocalamus latiflorus. The sequence continues at coordinate 11,752,977 of CM029616.1, read as the reverse complement.
AGACTAGAGAGGGAGAGCGAGTGACTACATGCTCAAGAGAGGACACTCGTCCCCAAGAGAAGAAACAGTGGCAACCAAAGTGGTGATCTGTCCTTCCATCCTTATGACCGCAAAGTATATCTGAGAAAGAGTAACGACTGTTCAACTGTGTGGGATCGTATGGCACAATCAGAGGATGATGAATGACTGCCTCTGCTATTTGTAATCTTCACATAGTTGACAAAGAACTCACAAGCTCGACCGATTACTCGCTGCTCAGCTCTCGATCACCTTTGCATGTAGCAGACAAAGAGACACTAGAAGCACTAGATGAACTGTCAGCTTAGTTAGTCACTAAGCCCAAAGAATTAGTCTTGTTTATCTTGACCAAAATATCAATCTCATGTGTTTTCATCTTGGAATAAAAATCATTCAAGGTAAGTGTTTTCATGCTAATAGAATGATTGATCGTAGTGACTAAAACATTCCAAACAGACATATTCAGGAATTCAATAATTGTTGAGCATTGTCAGAATCAGTATATGTGACACCAATAGATTGTAAGTCACTAATAATCTTATTAAAGCAATCGAAAAGAGCATCTACTGATTCTCCAGGTTTTATCTCGTTTAGAATAGTACTTTTTGAATCGATTCTGACGCACACCTTTAACAGACTTTGATCCTTCATGATAGTCGGCTAGAGTAGTCTAAATTTTATTTGCAGATTTAAGATGAGCAATTTTGACAAACATGTTTCTACTTAAACCTTGGAATAAAATATTTCCAGCCGTAGGATTCGCTTCTACATAAGCAGTATTTTCAATGGTAATGACAGAAGGCACTTCATACGAATTTTTAACTTTTTACCAAACAACATTACCTTGTTTGTAGAAACTCCATGCGTGTTTTCCAATAGAGGTAGTTTGAACCATCGAAAAATGGTGGGTTACCTGAGAATCGATCCTGATCTAACGCCATTGCAAACTCGCTCTGATACCACTTGTTGGATCGTATGGTGCAATCAGAGGGGGTGAATGATTGCCTCCACTTTTTGAAATCTTTATGTAGTCAACGAAGAACTCACAGGCTTGACCGATTACTCACTGCTCAGCTCTCGATCACCTTCGCACGTAGTCGTACACTTCACCCCAACAGCAATCACCAGAAATCTTCAACACATCACGAACTAGATTGATTCAAGATGTCCTTTACTGTTATATTTCCGTGGATTTACAAAGTGTTAAACTGTGTTCGACTCAAACACAAACATGAAATCCTATCTCTTCCACAAATCAATGGACCCAAAACCTTTTCGAACATGGGTTTTATTCAAACTCTCAACTTCTCAGTTATGGACTCCAGTCACAGCTACTAACACAACATGTGACGAAGCCTCTAGGATCACAACTCTCGTATCTTCATCATGCCTCCTCAACATCCATGTCAAAGCCTCTAGGACTGCACCGCCCGTAACTTCTCCACACATCACCTCCTTCAACATTAGCTCGACCACCTCGTATGACATCCTCAACCGTCTAGATCTCAGGTCTCCCCATCCTAGTTCCGGTCCTCCTCGTCATTGACCATAATCATCTCCATGCTCATCTGCACATGCAAAGACCAATGAAATGTTTCCTAGCACAAGCTCTTCCCAACTTGACCGTCATCAGCACAAACACATATAATCACAACCTCAACTAACCATCAACACCAACCAGGTCATCCATGACCTCCAATCTCATCACTATCCAGAAATTAGCTTCAAATCTATCAATACGACCGCTGACTCAACGAGTACTCAAAAACGACAAATACTCTAGAATTACCATCGCTCCACTCAAAACACTCAGGGATACCAAGTATCGCTACCGACTAGAACCAACGAGTACCAACTTTTGAGGACCGATCGTTACGGTTACGACTGCCTACCGATCACTGCATCATGGATCACCAACTTCTGAGTATCATGGTCAACCGCTACTGAGTACCGAGTCCTTCCAACTATAAGTACCATTCCTCTGAACACTATTCACAGATCACCGCTAGCCAGTCCTACCACTGGCCTAACACGAGTACTCCAAGTACTCGAAGATAGCAAGAGCTAAAGCACTCGTACAGACCATGAAGTCCACGAGTACAGCTGTGAAGCCTACGACGCTGATCACGTGGTCTACGACAATTGATCGAAAAGCCAAAGACAATAATAGCAGACCACAAGTCTACGACTATGACAGCAGTCCGTGAAATATACGACTATTGATCACACAGAAGCACATCGACTCGAACATTCACAAAGGCAAATTCCAATAATACTAAATGTCAATTATTCATTATCAATGAATCCATGACCACCACATGATCTAACAATCTACCCCTTGATGAATACATTGACAACATCTCAAAAGCTTTTGAATTAGAGAATTTGCGAGAGAAGCCGACCACAGCCAAAAGTGCACAGACCACTCAGAAAACTCCCCCCTCAACTCCAGAGAGCAAGTTTAAGCAAGAAAAGCTCAGAAACATCCACAGAAATCTTTCCAATCACAGAAAACTCTCCAATTCTCCCCCTTTCTCTAATTTCTACCCCTTTGGCAATGAAATCATCAAGAGCTCTAGAAACAGAAAATTCTAAAAACGATTATCCAAGTCACGTGGCATTGATTTAAGAATTTAAGCAAGCCAACTTTTTGTGTAGAGCTCCCTAGATCATATAAACTCATATATCATATAGCACTGTTAAAACTAGTCTTTAACATGATTAAGAAAATTAGATTAAAGATAGGCATCTTAGCACTGACAAACCGATTAAAGAGAACACAATAAGATATCACAACGAAAAGTCAAAGTCTAAAAGTGAAGCAAACCTTTTAGATGAACATCGCAAAGTTCTATCTATAATTAATCTAGTCAAAGTGTTCTTTCATGTCATGCTTTAATTCATATGTAGCATATTTACTCGAACCAGTCGTGATCAAAGCTACATAGCATATGAGTAAATATGATATAGAAAGCTCTTCTACTCATTTGATTTCAAGGCTTGGACTAGATGTATTGTTTGACAAGCATAATAAACAAAGCTTCCGAAACTTTAAACACCAAGCTCCAACTCAAAATAACCCCATTGGATGCAACACACCCAACTCACTTCGCAAATGAGAAAAATGAGAAGAATCAAGTGGTTTGGTGAAGATATCAACAACTTGTGAATCGGAATCAATAAAATGCAAGACAACATCTCCCTTTTCCACATGGTCTCTAGACAAATGATAGCAAATATCAATGTGTTTAGTCCTTGAGTGTTGCACAGGATTTTTAGAAATATTAATTACACTAGTGTTATCACAGAAAAGTAGAACACTATCCAAATTTAAGCCAAAATTCTTAAGAGTAGCGTCATCCAAAGTAATTGAGAGCAACAAGAAGCAGTAGCAACATATTCAGCCTCAACAGTTGAAAGTGCAACAGACACCTATTTCCTAGAAGCCCATGAAACTAGAGATATGTCTAAAAAATGACATGTTGATTGTGCAAAAATAGCACACCCGCAAGTGCACGGGTTGCCACTGAAATAGTGGCGAGTGTTGTGTTCTCCATAGGGACTAGACTAAGATTACTAGCTACCAACCGTGAGACTGAAGAAGGGAGTCAAGAAGCACTGAGAGTGTCTAGAAGCACGGAGGGAGTCAAGAGAGAAGACGGGGAAGATGGTTGATGTCTAACTAGACATGGGCAACATAGGACAACACAAACAGAGCACTACTATGAATGACTCATGACCTAACTATCGACAACCGCTAAAAGAAGAAAAGTGGGAGACAAGGAGCACTAGGGGGTCTAGAAGTAAGGAGAGAGTCAAGACAGTAAGGGGGAAGGAATGGCTGCCAGCTAGATAACTCATGAGACAACACACTAACAGATAAAAGAACAAGAATAACTAACACTGACTTTGGCACAAACAGGAATACAAGCCTTATTGCTACTAATCGCACAAAACAGAGAACTAACATTGGATCCTACTAACATAGATCACAACACTGCTACTTAATCTACCACAGAACACAATTACATGGACATCACAAATACTAATAAACACCACAAATAACATCTCAGCACACATAGTGGTCACAGATCACATTCACAGTGCCAAATTAACATTAACAGTTCACAAATCAACAGGTGAATAGTGTGAGAAATAGCAATAGCAAATAAGAACAGAAGATTGGGGGAAGGAATTGGAAATCAACCATATAAGGAAGAAGTTGTAGAGGCTATAGAAGAAGTAGCCTGATTTGAGGTCATCGGGATCGGTTGGAGGAGTAGCCACTGTTGGTGAAGTTGGTGGCATGCTGCTACGGCGCAGACTTGTGGTGGCGCGCTAGTGATGTAGGGGAAGGAAGGGGAAGATGAGCAAAGGAGGCCAAGGGAGAGAAGCACGGTCGGCCACCAATGACGCAGTACAAGAAGGTGGTTGGTGGAGAATGGGATTAGAGAGGGAGCAGAATTTGTGGTGGCCAGAGCAGTGGGGTGCGACGGCGCAATGGATGGAAGAGGTTACACAGAGAGGGAGAGGAGCGGTCAATTGGGGCACCAATCAGCAGTGGAGAGGCGTTGTGTCATGGAGATGGGAGATGGCAGCAGCACATGGTTGGAGGCAAAGTGTTGGCATGCTAGGAGAGTGAGAAGAGGGGATGGTAGACGGCTGCTGGCGAGCTGGCCTGACCTCACTAGCGCCGAAGTAGAAGAAAGGGGAGGAGAAGCAAAATGGGGCAAGGGAAGAGAAGAATTGGGATCTGGTGGTGGGAGTAGGTGACGTAAAGGTGTAGCTGATGAAGGAGGTGCAGTGGCATGGAGATGCTATGGTAACCGGAGGGAGTTGTGGTGGCGGCGCAGATGGATGGAGAGGGGAGCACAAGGAGTAGGGGATCTTGGGGGCTATGGGCAGCCAAGAGGAGGCGGAGGTGAAGAGAATTGTGGTGGCTTGGCTGAGGATAGACCTAGCAGTGTAAAGATGGAGATGCGATGGAGGTGCTGTGGCATGGCACAGGAAGAAAACGGTGGAAGAGCATAGGAGAATTGGCAGCTACGGGAGGATTTGGGCAGCCACCGAAGGAAAAGGGGCGGCGCTAATGGGAGATGCGCACAGAGGGGAGCAGTGGCAGCCGTGATACAGTGGTGTTCGATGAGGTCGGGCCCGACCCTCGCTGGTGCCGGTGGTGGTGAAGGGGAGATGAGAGGAGAAGCAAGGGGCAAGGGAAGAAGGATGAACTGGGCTCAAATCTCTTCCATGGCTGGTGGCTGGTTAAGAAGATGGTAAATTGGGGATTTTTGGCATTTTGCAAATTATCCCTTGAAGAATCTATGGATACAATCAGGTCCTTTCCTCTTGTGATTTCTTCTGTTCTAGCCCTTCCCGATCTCCATTTTCTTCGCAATTTAATCCTACGCGTTCATGGCGATGCGTACTTTTGTATGAAGCAGTCCTAGCATGCCAATTTGGGGTGATTGCATGTCGATTGTGCTGGCCTGTGGAAAACTTACCAAAAATATAAAATGGTCCAATTCGAGTGATTAATTATAGAAAAGCATGTAAATGATGATAAATGGTCCCAAAATGCAAAAATAATAGGGGTAAAATGATTGGTAAATATATGTAAAAATGAGGCACGTCATATGTGTCAAAAGCACTCTTCCAGTCAATTCGATAACCCCCAAAATCCGTATGTGAATAAGTTCTAAGGGTAAGATAAGAGGAAGAAGAGTACCATAAGCCAAATTCCAAAGCTGACTAAAAATATCTGAAAATTCATTTTACCACTTGATGATGTGAAGCATGTGGAGAAGCTTGAAAGAGAGCACACAAACACACAGCAAAGTGTATGTCTGGCCTTAAAGCGGTAAGATACAAAAGAGAGTCCATTATGCTTTTGTATTCCTTTTGATCAACAGGCTCTCCACCTTCATCAGGATCTAATACAGTTATAGATCCCATGGGTGTGGAAATGGGTTTGACTATTCCCATGTGAAAGTGACGAAGTAGATATTTGGTGTACTTAGTTTGATGAACAAAAGTACCCAATTTCAATTGCTTGATTTGAGAGCCTAGGAAAAATGTGAGCTCTCCCATCATGCTCATCTTGAATTCCCTACCCACATTATCTGAAAACTTAGAAAAAGAGCATGAGAAGAACCACCAAAGATGATATCATCCACATAAATCTGAATGAGTAAAAGATTATTGCCATGCTTGAGAGTAAACAAAGTCTTATCTACCTTGCCCATTTGAAAGTCATTTTTAGCAAATATGATTTAAGCCTATCATACCATGCTCTTGGTGTTTGTTTTAGATCATATAAAGCTTTGAACAATTTGTAGACATGATCATGAAATTTATGATTCTCAAAGCAAGGTGGTTGTCTTACATAAACCTCCTATCGATATAGCCATATCCATTTGATATATTCTAAAACCCTTTGAAGCAGCAAAAGCTAACAAAATTCTAATAGCTTCTAATCAAGAAATAGGAGCAAAAGTTTCACTAAAATCAAGACCCTCTACCTAGGTAAATCCTTGAGCCATAAGTCTAGCCTTGTTTCGAACAATAACACCATCCTCACTCTGTTTGTTCTTAAAAACCCATTTAGTTTCAATAACATTATGACCATGTGGAAGTGAGACTAGGATCCAGACTTTATTACACTCAAAGTTTTCTAATTCCTCATGCATGGCATTAATCCAAGACTCATCAGATAAAGCATGACTTATATCTTGGGGTTCAAACGAGGGGACAAAAGCAGAATGAGTGTATGAGGCATTGAACTTATACCTGCTATGAAGAACTCTCTCATTTAACTCACCAATCAATTGTTTTGGGGGATGATGTCGTTGAATATGTACAGGTGCTTGTGGAGTGGTCGTAGAAGTAGTCGTAGTAGATGTAGTTGTAGGAGTGGTCATAGCGACTATCGTCGAAGGTGCAGTCGTAGTAGCTATAGTCATAGGAGTGGTCATATCAACGTAGTCGTAGGAGCGGTCGTAGCAGCTATTATCAAGGGTGCATCATAGTAGTTGTAGTCATAGGAGTTGTAGAGGTAGTCATGGGTGTCATAGTGTTGCTCGAGGACTCCCTGTTGTCATCATCGAAGTCATAGAAGATGTCATCAAGTGCTTAGAGCACTGTATATCTGGATTGTCAGGTCTAGTACCAAGACTAGCCTCATCGAAAATAACCTCGCAGGTCTCAATGATTTTGTTAGTTTCTATGTTGAGTATCCGATAACCCCGAGTGTGAACTGCATACCCATGAAAGATGGCATCCGAGGATCTAGATTCAAATTTGTCAAGATTGCCATATTTATGGATGAAGCATTGACATCCGAACACCTTAAAGTGAGAAATACTAGGAGAATGGCCAAAATGAAGCTCATAGGAAGTCTCATGCAATTTAGCTCGTAAGAAAACTCTATTCGAAATATAGCAAGCGGTCGAAACAGCTACAGCCCAATACTTCCTAGGAGTAACATGTTCATTTAATATTGTTCTAGCCATCTCGACCAAGGTTCTATTATTATGTTTGACCACACCGTTCTATTGTGGCACTCGAGCTGACAAAAATTGATGGTTTAAACCCTTTTTGATACAAAAGGAAGCAAATAATGTGTTCTTGAATTCAGTTCTATTATCAGTTCTAATTGCTCTAAGTGCTCCTGGAAGATCATTAGCAAGCCTAAAAGCTAGCTCTCGAAAATGACCAAAAACTTCATCTTTAAAGGCCATAAAATACACCCAAGAGTATCTAGAGTAATCATTAACAATAAAAAAAACATACCATTTACCTCCAACAGACTGAACTCTAGAAGGACCTACAGTGTCCATGTGTAATAATTGTCCTGGGAATTAGTCATCACAAGAGTGGGGGATAAGATGATGCGACCATCTTACCATATTGACAAGGTGAATAAACTAGATCCATTGACTTTTCAATCTTAAGACTAAGAATTCCTCTAACCAGATTCATATTATTGAGCTAAGCTAGATGATCAAAACCAATGTGACCTAATCTATGGTGCTAGAAAATCAAATCCTTAGAGTCTAATGAAATAAGACACCTAAGATCAGAAGATGTTGAATACAAAAAAATCACCCTTAAACAAACGACCAACTAGACTTATTTTGCAAATAACATTACCAAATTAATCTATGATACAGCATGAATGCTTTTAAAGTTCACCTCAGGATTATCGTCTACCAACTATGAAACCGACAGTAGGTTATAGCCCAACTTACTGATGAGAGCGACGTCCTTTAAGATGAACTTGTTGTTGATGTGCACAGTGCCTTTAGCTAGAATTCATCCTTAAGAGTTGCCCCAAAAAGTGATCATCTCATCATGGGGGGCGCGAGTGAGGGAGAAGAATCATCGTGAATCTCCGGTCATGTGGCAAGAGCAACCAAAGTCGATGAGCCATATTTCTCCTTCCTCTTGCAACGAGCCTAAGAGCACGAACAATCATTAATATCTTAGTAATGGGATTAGACAATAGAGATTTAGGTATCCAATACTGAGATACTCGATGAACAGGAGCAAAATCATGCACTGACAAAGAATTAAGTGAAGCATTAGAATTTGTCATGTTTCGACCAGACAATCGATGAACAGCTGGTTTGACCACCGGGAAGTCTGACCTCCTCCAAAAAGCTTATCTAACCGCTGATCGGTCGAGTCGCATGGATGATGTTGGTCGAGAGTGATCTAACTGACAATGTATCAATGATCTGATCACTAACTAATCCATCCGAGTAACAAACATTGGTCGAAACTCTCTTGTGAAGCTAGTCCGACTACGAGAATCAACTGGTTGAGCACTTGGTCTAGCCGCACTGATTCGACCATAGGGAGCACCTAATCGAGCACGCTTCTTTACCCTATCTTTCTTCTCTTTCTTTGCTTTTCTAAAGCGGAATTGAACCAAGTGGCCAACTTTATCACAATGAGTGCATTGATACTTGACATGATGAATGGTCGTATCAACCGACTTAACAACACTTAGTTTGGTAGGGTATTCTTTACACAAACCAGCAGATCTGAAAACAACTTGTTTTGGTTCTGATTCTACTTAAAATTTTCCTGGTTCAATAAAATTAGGAGGATTATTCTTAGCAAGCTCAATAAAATTAAAACCTAGACCCTGATTTTTCACACTAGTTTTTGACTTCTCTAGGATCATATTTAAATTATTCATGCCAAAAGAAAACCTCTCTAAAGTGTTTTTAAGGTACTTGTTTGCTTTCAACGTCGTGAAACAAGATGAGCACTTAACAGATCTATTTTCAACCTCCTTGGAAGCACTAGACTGAACCAATTTCTCCTTTTAAGCAAAATCATTAAGTTGTCTAGTCAAAGCTTCTATTTCAGTGTTAAGCTTAGGACAATTAGAGTAAGAAATAGTCTCATGATAAAACATTTGTTCAATTCACTCCTGAGATGAATTAAGCCTAGCTTGAAGCAAATCACACTTAGCTTTGGATTGAGCGGAAGAACTAGACTTGAGCTTTTCAATTTCATCATATGAAAGTTTTAAATTTTCATCACAAAGATTGTTGTGACATCCTAAATTTCAAGTATTCAGAAGTACGAAAATTTTAAAAATCTTTCTTGCATTTTGATGGCATCCAATTTCTTCTGAATATTTATTTGAAATCTTTTTCAGTTTTGTGGCATGCAAATTAATAATCAACAATAATCTCAAATGCAAATAATGATCATGTAAATAATAAAAATGGAAAATGACATTATAGATCATGAATTCAAAATACTAAAATCTTGAATTCAACTTCAAGTCAATAAAATGAAACCAAAAAAGAATATTAGGACATAACTCTAAATGGTTAAGACAAAAATTCCTTCTTTTAATTTAATTAGCATACAAAACCCAAGTTTGGAAATTCAAAAATTTATATATGCAATTCATAAAAAAATCAATAATCTTAAATATGAAATAGAAATTTAAATTAAAAATTCAAATTCTACAATTATGCTTAAGCATTTCTCTCTCTTTCTTTCCCTTCATTTCCTTCCTTCTCTCTATTACATGTGGGCCCCACTCCTTTTTCTCTCTCCTTCCTTTTTGTTCCTCCCTCCCACTCCCTTTCTCTACCCAGCTGGCTCAGTTCCAGCCTGCCTCCTTTCTTTCCTCTCCACACTCGGTCCTCCTCCTCTACTCGTTCTGCTTCTTTCTTTCTTCTCGGTCTTCCGACCGCGTTCGTCATCCCGACTGGCCGGCCCCACACCTACTGTGCACACGTCACGCCATTACTCCTGTGTCACCACCGCACCTGCCCCCGCCGCCTCCCCGTCTACGCCCAAGCCCTGCACGCGCATCATCCAGCGTCGGCCGTCGCCTCGTCGTCCCATCCCACACCGCGTACTGCACCTCAGTCATCGGCAACAGTGGGCCACAGCAACCTCCTCCACCGCTATAAGTAGCCATACCGCCCTATTGCTTCCCCCAGACTTCCTCCTCTCCTCCTCAGGCCAAGCGCCCCCACGCCCGTGAGCCCGCCGCTGCCGCCTCCTTACCGTTCCGGCCCTCCGGTGAAGCTCCCGCCAATCCGACCACGTCACGGCGTGCCTCCAAAAGCCTTCTACCTTCTCCCTCATTTAATCGAACTCCGGTGCCCCTGGCTCACTGCACGACCGATCTTCCTCACCTCCAGAAAAAGCCGACTCCGCCGCCGCCATTTCTTCCTCGGAGCACCACCGCCCGATTCCTCACTCTAGGAGCACGACCTCGATGCCCTGAACCTTCTCCAATCGCCGACGGAGCTTCTCATCGCTCGGGCTCCTCCCTCCACGATGGTCTCCCCGCGCCACCCATGGCCTTCGCTGTTGGCTCACCTAGGCCCCTCTCCTACTCAGCCAACCGCAAGGTAAGCTTCCCCTGTACCCCCTACAGCTCACGCGCGCCTCAATTCCCCATCTCCTCCACGCCGACACCGTCGCCCCGTGGCCACCTCACCGCCAGCCGGCCAAGCCAACCTACGCCATCTTGGGCCACGCCACCCACTCCACTGGCTTCCTCGTCTCCCCAAGAACCCATTTTGCCGGTCACTGCCACCGCCTGCCACCGGCGAGCCTGGCGTTGAGCGCTGACCGCCTTCCCTGTTTTGGTTCCCGGCTACCCCTCACCTCTTCTTATTGTCTGCATAAACTTTGTCAGCCCAAGGCATCCGCCCAGTTGGCTAGCCGATGCAAGTCTCACGCGCGAGCGCATAGGTCTCTGGTTCGAATCCATCGGCCGCACCTTTTTCTTGTATTTTTTTAGTTATTTTCTTTAATCCTTTTCAATTAAGAAAATTAGGAAATAATACAGGGAAGCTAATAAATTTGGTTGGGATATAAAATAAGATTATTTAAGATTTAATATTGGATTAAATGTCATATATGAGTAACTAATGTAGTTTGGAACATTTAATTAAAATGTAATTATTAATTAAAGGCCTTAATAAAAGATGACTTTGGTTAAATGTCCAAATTTAATAAAGATTACCCTTAATTATAATTAAAATATATGCCCCAACATTTAACATGCCGCTATTAAATAAATCTCAGTGGTAGATCTAATTAAATAACAATATTGAAATATAACCCTGTATAGCAAGCTTGGCTTTATGTAAATAAGAAGTTTAATTACAATTAAATTATGCAAAACGCTAAGTAAAAGGATAAAAATGCCAATGTCAGTTGGTTCTCAGAATGCATCCCATTAAAAGGTCATATTAGTATATAAGTACTAAAATATAGTAGCCATCGGTCATCATTAATTAAAATAATCTTGCTAATATGTAAACTGGAGTCCAGTGATACCAGGCATAGCTAGGAGTGGTATTTTATCCTAGTTGTATTTAAACCCTAAGAATAGCTCAGTAGTCACCCTAGAATAGCTCAATGGAGAGATAGAAATCATCTAGTGTTAACCATTTAAATAATAGTGACCAAATAAATAGTCCCATGTGATAATAAATTAGGGTGTTGATCATTTAAATAATAAATTGATTAATTGATAGTCAAAAACTTACATAAAATATCACATTGTGAAATGCTACAGAAACAAACTCTGAAATTAACTCGATAAGTTAAATTGATGTACGCCATGAACAAAACTCATAACCTAATTCTTAAAAGATAACACTCGACACACAATACTTAAGACCTTCAGACAACTCTTACACCTATTCATAGGTCTAACCTGACTCATGAAATTTCCTTAATAAATACAAAAATAATAAAAGAAGTTATTAATCAAAAGATCGAGTCATAGTATTTTACTATCGGCTATACCTCGCCATCCTTGAACCGAAAGAGGAAAATTTCCATAAATATTCTTTCAATGCAAACCTTCCTTGGCACCCGTCTCAACGGATTTCCCTTAGCCATTTATCACTTCGCTCCAACCCCTCCAACTCCGTCAAATACTCCGCACCCAACCAACCTCAAATCACCCATTCAATCATAATAAAAATTAATCAAGTTTAAACTGGATTTATTTGGACCTTTTGAGTTATTTGCCTTTATTTAGATTTAGATATTTAGCTCGTAATCAGAGTTAGAGTCCTGAGGATTCTATGGATCAATCAAGACCAAGATCAAGGTGAAGATAATAACCAGAAGCTCAAGACCATCGAATGAGAAAGCTTGGGGTGAGTTCAAAACCGCGGTAAACCGCGCAAGGCGAATCAATACTTTGATCATGTTGAGCCTACATTTTTTGCAAATTACTTTTGTTTAAATTATCAAATTGCATGTTGCTATTTCATATGCAAATATATGTATGTTTTAAAGATTCTAGTTATATGCCCATTACTTGACTTGTTAGTATTGCACCACCTTTGGAATTGGTTGGACATATTTGAGCCTTATTACCCTAGGAAAATTATAATGGTCATCTCTCAAAAATAAGTCTACATATATTCGACATGCTTAGTACTGCTTAGATATTCGGGGGCACCAAAATGCCCTAAGCATCACTTTTAATCATGAGAAACTAATTTGGGAAGTCATGGTGGAAATGGCTAGTATATTTTGACATGGATATATTATGCTCCCAAAAACCCCAACTTGCTTAAATATCTGGGCTGATGGTTCGGGGGTGTGGTGCAGTGGTGGACGAGAGTGTGGTTAGTGGTAGAACCGCCTAGATAACCCTAAGGACCGAATCTTGTGATGACCTCCCAGTGTACAATAGTACAAACACAAGCTGGCAAATTGTATGCAGGCTAACTAATTTGTGTAGCCCTAAAGTGGTTACGTGAAGGTGTGAACACGAGCAAAGGGAAGGATGGTCTCATCCCCGCCTTTGCCCGTAATGGCTCACAAGGGACCCTTCTCCAGGGATGTACGCATCCTACAGAAGATAGAACTTAGCGGCGTAACCACATTAGAACTATGCATTGTAACGGTCATGTGATAATCTACTCAACCGCATGACTAAGGAATCGTGTGGAGCAAAGAGTGGATCATCTCTTGTGGATAAAGTGTACAAACTCTGCAGAGTGAAAACTATTCGAATAGTCGTACCTGTTGGTGATATGCCCTAGAGGCAACATGGAGATGTTGAATATATCACATACTATGTTTATGATACATTGCCTTGTTCCTTGAAATAGACATTATCATTATTGATCAGTGAGTATGTGACTTATTCATGAGACTCTTAATGCCAAAATGTTGCTATTTCTAAATGATCCCTGATCATATATCATATGAGGAACAAATATGATTCAAAGATCAGCATATGTATTGATTGATGATCATGTCTCATGGATCATGGTATGGAGATACCAAATCAATAATATGGACATGTGTTAGTGAACATATGTTGGATAGACCCGCCATGAGACACTGCAGAGATTCCATGTGTCATTAGTTGGTCTCAAGTAGTGTTTATGTAGAATCCTTAGACTTGAGATCATCATGGTTCCCAACATGCGTAGTAGCTTATTTTGGGGCTACTAAACACTACTCCGTAACTGGGTAGTCATAAAAGTAGTCTTCGGGTTTGCTATGAAACATGTAGTGGGATGTGAATGATCAAGATAGAATTTGCCCCTCCTTATGGGAGAGATATCTCTGGGCCCCTCGATGTAATGGATTATGAAAGTGCATGGCCATGCCAAGGTGATTGAGGAGTCAATCACAAGTTTATAATCCATCACCGAATCGAGAGAGTGATTGAGCTATAAAGAGGATGACACAGGTCTCGCCTTGAGCTTAATCTATATCGTGAGGCAAAGGGATTCGTACATGAGAACATTACAGGTTCAGCCGATATGATATTTACATATACTTTGGGGTTAATATGTCTTGCTAGAGGCCGCTATTAACAGGGTGACCGGAAAAACATTTCCGGGTCGCGACCAAGTATACGTGAACCTACAGGGTCGCACACTTAACGGGTTGGAACACTAATTCGAATGTGATTCGGATGTGGGCTCAATTCAGATAGAGATCCGAATAGACTCCTATTGGGCCTCGGTCCACGAGGCCCAAGTGAGGAGGTCTATATATATGGAGGTGGGGGGCTGAGGGAGGGACGCATCTATTCCTCCCGAGCAAAACCCTAGCCGCCACCTCCCGAGCCAAACCCTAGCCGCTCGTGGGTGCTGGTACACTCGCGACCGGCGTTCCAGCCCCGGACGTGTGGATACCGGTGGAGGCGCTGCTCGTTGCGGCGTTGATCGGCATCGACAATCTACAGATTGGATCCGCTCGTGGTGTGGTTGATCGCGTGGAGGAGATGATCTGTTCGGGACGATCGGCTACTTCCACTACTACCTCAACGCGCGTGGTTGGATCGGCTTCTCCAACTCCTCTTCCGCTGCGCTGCGCGTCTAGTGGTAACGATCTATGATCCCTCCTTAGCATGATGTCCTGGTGTGCACGGTAGAAATTTTTTATTTTCTGCTATCGTAGCCTACGCGCGTTCCTTCAGTGGTATCAGAGCCATCTTGCTTAGTTTGCGATCTGGATCAGCGCATATGTTGATATGCGGTTATAGTAGATTGGATCTATTACAGTCTAGATCAATCGGTTCATGTGATGAATCGATGGTAGCACGGGTTGATGAGATCAATCGGTGAATCGGGGTTAGATGAGGCGCAGATTGTATCACTACTAGTGCCCTAGAGATTGTCTCGGATCGGCATAAGGTGGTTATGTCGAATACTAGTAGGATATGAATCTGATAGCCTCGGGCCAATGAAAAACTAGTGTCCTAGAGATTGTCTCGGATCGGCATAAGGTGGTTATGTCGAATACTAGTAGGTTACGGATCTGATGGCCTCGGCCCAGTGGAAAAACTAGCTTCCTAGAGAATGTCTCGGATCGGCATAAGGTGGTTGTGCCGAATAGTTTTTCCATTGCGATTTCATAGATTGGATCTGTAAATTTCGTAGGGTGTTCAGGGCGCTGCCCTGAAACCCGCGGGGGGCGGCCCCCCCCCTCGACCCCCCGCCCGCTGACCCGCCTTGTATAGCGTCATGGGTTCACATCGTTAGGTAGAATACGATTCTACGTCTAACTTGTTTTTGCAGAGAATGATGTGAATAGTATGGCCCTATATCTTATTGGAATGTATGAGATGTATGTGATGCATGTAACATTCGTTCATGGCCTGCGTGTCATGTTTATTTCAGCTATTGTTAGCTGTCTTTATTGTATTTAACGACCTGCGTGTCGACCTTAATGCTTGAATCTATCTTTGTAATCTTCAATTTCTAGCTATTATAGGTAGTAGCCTAGTTTTGAGGTTACACGCTTTCAAGCATGGTGGCCTAAAGGAGTGATGTGGAGGATGGAGATCGTCTACACCTATATGGAGATGGAGATCACCATTTTTTTGGGCCATACTACTTCACAGTTAAATATGTTTATCTGTGATATTATCTATCTTATTCTTATGCAATGATATTTGTGATATGTTGCTTTGGTAGGATAGAATCCCTCATAGAATTAGGTGTTCATGCGCTTCCATATGTTGCACCAAAAGATGATGATCACCGCATGGTAGGTCTACCAAAGTAGAGTGCCGTCGGTTATCATCATTATTTGGGGTAGATGTCGGACATCTACATGCGGAAGCATTTGGTTTACTTAACAAGGTTATCAAAACAGTTTTGGACCTTGGGGCATAGGTTGGGGCCGGGGCATGTTGATGTCACCCAACAAGCAAGAGTCACATAGGGATGTGATTAGCAAGGTGTTGCTTACCCATGTCACTAGTTTTCTAGCCGTGATGCCAAAGCTCACTAGGAATTAGTGAAATGAGGATCTTGACCCACTATGTAACTTAGAGGGAGTTTTGTTGCAAAACACATAGTGGGAGTCTTTTGTTAAATAGTTTAATAAAAGATGAACATAAACATAGTGCTAAACTTTGCATGTTCTTTGTTGTAGATCATGTCAACTAATGCCGCATCCAGTTCTTTTAATTTGCGATCTATTCTTGAGAAAGAAAAACTCAATGGAACGAACTTTATGGATTGGTATCGCAACTTGAGAATTGTTCTCAAGCAAGAGCGCAAGGACTATGTCCTTGAGTCTCCTTATCCTGATGACTTGCCTGATAATGCTACTGCGGCTGCACGGAGAGCTTATGAGAAGCAAACGAATGATTGCCTTGATGTGAGCTGTCTCATGCTTGCCACAATGTCCTCTGAGCTTCAGAAGCAATATGAGAACACAGATGCCTACAATATCATTGTGGGGTTGCGTGGTATGTTTGAGAACCAAGCAAGGGCTGAGAGGTTCAACACTTCAAAGTCCTTGTTTGCGTGCAGGCTTGCAGAAGGGAATCCCGTCAGCCCTCATGTGATTAAGATGATTGGCTACATTGAGAGTCTGGAAAAGCTTGGTTTTCCCCTTAGCCAAGAGTTGGCTACTGATGTGATTCTCCAGTCGCTCCCCCCGAGCTTTGAGCCATTCATACTGAACTATCACATGAACAACATGGATAAGACCTTGGCTGAGTTGCATGGGATGCTAAAAGCTGCCGAGGAAAGCATTAAGAAAAGCAGCAATCATGTGATGATGATGCAGAAAGGCAAGGGCAAGCCCAATATCAAGAAAGGCGCGGTCAAAAGAAAGTTAGCTCCCGATGAGATCGCGAGCAGTTCTAAGGCCAAGCAAGTCAAGAAGGGCGCTGCTCCTAATGCAGATTGTTACTACTGTAAGCAATCAGGACATTGGAAAAGGAACTGCCCAAAGTACTTGGAGGATCTTGAGAAGAAGAAGGGAAGTATGACTTCCCCTCCAGGTATAAATGCTATAGAGATCAATCTTGCTACTTCATCCACTGATTCTTGGGTATTTGATACCGGATCGGTTGCTCACATTTGCAAATCGTTGCAGGGGCTAAGAAGAAGTAGAAGTTTGAGGAGGAGTGAAGTGGATCTTCGCATTGGCAATGGAGCAAAAGTTGCTGCGGTCGCTGTTGGCACCATGCCATTGTCTTTACCTTCAGTATTAGTTTTGGAATTGAATAATTGTTATTGTGTTCCATCTCTTTCCAAGAACATTATTTCTGCTTCATGTTTGCAAGCAGAAGGTTATGACTTTAGATCTGTGAACAATGGTTGTTCTCTTTATTTCAAAGATATGTTCTGTTGTCATACTCCATTGGTGAATGGGTTATATGTTCTTACTCTTGAAGAGTCACCGGTCTATAACATTAATGCAAAGAGGCAACGTTCGAATGATTTGAATCCCACGTTTATGTGGCACTGTCGCTTAGGTCACATAAATGAGAAACGCATGGAGAAGCTCCATAGAGATGGTATTCTGCACTCATTTGATTTTGAATCATTTGAGACATGCGAATCTTGTTTACTTGGCAAGATGACAAAGGCACCTTTCACCGGTCAAGGTGAACGGGCAAGTGACTTATTGGCACTCGTACATTCTGATGTATGTGGACCAATGAGCTCAACAGCCAGAGGTGGTTTTCAGTACTTCATAACTTTTACTGATGACTTTAGTAGATATGGGTATATCTACCTCATGAAGCATAAGTCTGAATCCTTTGAAAAGTTCAAAGAATTCCAAAATGAAGTGCAAAATCATTTAGGCAAGACAATCAAGTTTCTACGATCTGATCGTGGAGGCGAGTATTTGAGCCATGAGTTTGGCAATCATCTGAAGGATTGTGGAATTGTTCCACAATTGACTCCGCCAGGAACACCTCAATGGAATGGGGTATCTGAACGGAGAAATCGCACCTTATTAGATATGGTGCGCTCCATGATGAGCCAAAGTGATCTTCCGTTGTCTTTTTGGGGGTACGCTCTTGAAACAGCCGCTTTCACACTAAACAGGGTTCCATCAAAATCAGTAGAAAAGACATCATATGAGATGTGGACAGGACAACGCCCTAGCTTGTCTTTTCTTAAGATTTGGGGATGTGAGGCTTATGTAAAACGTTTACAATCTGATAAGCTCACTCCTAAGTCTGATAAATGCTTCTTTATCGGGTATCCTAAGGAAACAAAAGGATATTACTTCTATAATCAAGGAGAAGGCAAAGTGTTTGTCGCCCGATATGGTGTCTTCTTAGAGAAAGAGTTTCTCTCAAGAAGGGATAGTGGGAGCTCGGTGCAACTTGAAGAAATTCAAGAAACACCTGAAAAAGTTTCAGCTCCTACAGAACCACAACAGGATGAACAAACTGTTGAAGAACATGTTGTGGACACACCGGCACCACGTAGGTCAGAGAGGTCACGTCGTGCACCTGAGAGGTACATGTTCTTGACTACTCAACAACGGGACATATTGTTGTTAGACAATGATGAGCCTAAGACCTATGAAGAAGCGATGGTGGGACCAGACTCTGAGAAATGGCTTGAAGCCATGAGATCCGAAATTGAATCCATGCACAGTAATCAAGTTTGGAACTTGGTTGATCCACCTGATGGTGTTAAAACCATTGAGTGCAAATGGATTTTCAAGAAAAAAAATAGACATAGATGGAAATGTTCACATCTATAAAGCGCGATTGGTGGCCAAAGGTTTCAAACAAATTCAAGGTGTTGATTATGCTGAAACTTTTTCGCCCGTCGCAATGCTAAAGTCTATTCGGATCATTCTAGCGATTGCTGCTTATTTCGACTATGAAATATGGCAAATGGATGTCAAAACAGCTTTCCTTAATGGAAATCTGGGTGAGGATGTGTACATGACACAGCCCACGGGTTTTGTCGATCCGCAATCAGCTGGAAAGATATGCAAGCTGCAAAGATCCATTTATGGATTAAAGCAGGCATCTCGGAGTTGGAACATTCGTTTTGATGAAGTAATCAAAGGGTTTGGTTTCATCAAGAACGAAGAAGAGCCTTGTGTTTACAAAAAGGCTAGTGGGAGCACACTCGTATTTCTGGTCTTATATGTGGATGACATATTACTGATCGGAAATGACATTCCTATGCTCGAATCTGTTAAGTCTTCATTGAAAAATAGTTTCTCTATGAAAGACTTAGGAGAGGCGGCATATATTCTGGGCATTAAGATCTATAGGGATAGATCAAGAAGGCTAATTGGATTAAGCCAAGATACGTACATTGACAAGGTGTTGAAAAGGTTCAACATGCAGGATTCCAAGAAAGGCTTCCTACCTATGTCACATGGTATAAATCTTAGCAAGAGTCAGTGTCCTAGTACACCTGATGAGCGGGATAAAATGAATGCGATTCCATATGCTTCGGCTATGGGGTCCATTATGTATGCCTTGTACACGTCCAGATGTCTCGTATGCTTTAAGTGCTACAAGTAGATACCAGTCAGATCCAGGTGAAAGTCACTGGATTGCCGTAAAGAACATCTTGAAGTACTTGAGAAGAACTAAAGATGTGTTCCTCGTCTATGGGGGGTGAGGAAGAGCTCGTTGTAAATGGTTACACCGATGCTAGCTTCCAAACTGACAAAGATGATTTCAGATCGCAATCTGGATTTGTGTTCTGCCTGAACGGCGGTGCGGTGAGCTGGAAGAGTTCCAAGCAGGAGACGGTTGCTGATTCTACAACAGCAGCCGAGTACATAGCAGCTTCTGAAGCTGCTAAAGAGGCTGTTTGGATCAAGAAATTTGTTTCTGAGCTTGGTGTGGTGGCTAGTGCCTCCAGTCCAATGGACCTCTACTGTGACAATAGTGGGGCCATTGCGCAAGCCAAGGAGCCTAGATCGCACCAGAAGTCCAAGCACATTCTACGGCGATTTCATCTCATCCGCGAGATTGTGGAGAGAGGCGATGTGAAGATATGCAAAGTACAAACGGATTTGAACATTGCAGATCCGTTGACAAAGCCGCTTCCCCAGCCAAAGCATGAGGCTCACACTAGGGCAATGGGTATTAGATACCTTCATGATTGACTCTAGTGCAAGTGGGAGACTGTTGGTGATATGCCCTAGAGGCAACATGGAGATGTTGAATATATCACATACTATGTTTATGATACATTGCCTTGTTCCTTGAAATAGACATTATCATTATTGATCAGTGAGTATGTGACTTATTCATGAGACTCTTAATGCCAAAATGTTGCTATTTCTAAATGATCCCTGATCATATATCATATGAGGAACAAATATGATTCAAAGATCAGCATATGTATTGATTGATGATCATGTCTCATGGATCATGGTATGGAGATACCAAATCAATAATATGGACATGTGTTAGTGAACATATGTTGGATAGACCCGCCATGAGACACTGCAGAGATTCCATGTGTCATTAGTTGGTCTCAAGTAGTGTTTATGTAGAATCCTTAGACTTGAGATCATCATGGTTCCCAACATGCGTAGTAGCTTATTTTGGGACTACTAAACACTACTCCGTAACTGGGTAGTCATAAAAGTAGTCTTCGGGTTTGCTATGAAACATGTAGTGGGATGTGAATGATCAAGATAGAATTTGCCCCTCCTTATGGGAGAGATATCTCTGGGCCCCTCGATGTAATGGATTATGAAAGTGCATGGCCATGCCAAGGTGATTGAGGAGTCAATCACAGTTTATAATCCATCACGGAATCGAGAGAGTGATTGAGCTATTAAGAGGATGACACAGGTCTCGCCTTGAGTTTAATCTATATCGTGAGGCAAAGGGATTCGTACATGAGAACATTACAGGTTCAGCCGATATGATCTTTACGTATACTTTGGGGTTAATATGTCTTGCTAGAGGCCGCTATTAACAGGGTGACCGGAAAAACATTTCCGGGTCGCGACCAAGTATACGTGAACCTACAGGGTCGCACACTTAACGGGTTGGAACACTAATTCGAATGTGATTCGGATGTGGGCTCAATTCGAATAGAGATCCGAATAGACTCCTATTGGGCCTCGGTCCACGAGGCCCAAGTGAGGAGGTCTATATATATGGAGGTGGGGGGCTGAGGGAGGGACGCATCTGTTCCTCCCGAGCAAAACCCTAGCCGCCACCTCCCGAGCCAAACCCTAGCCGCTCGTGGGTGCTGGTACACTCGCGACCGGCGTTCCAGCCCCGGACGTGTGGATACCGGTGGAGGCGCTGCTCGTTGCGGCGTTGATCGGCATCGACAATCTACAGATTGGATCCGCTCGTGGTGTGGTTGATCGCGTGGAGGAGACGATCTGTTCGGGACGATCGGCTACTTCCACTACTACCTCGACGCGCGTGGTTGGATCGGCTTCTCCAACTCCTCTTCCGCTGCGCTGCGCTTCTAGTGGTAACGATCTATGATCCCTCCTTAGCATGATGTCCTGGTGTGCGCGGTAGAAATTTTTTATTTTCTGCTATCGTAGCCTACGCGCGTTCCTTCAGTACCCACGGTCACGGGTGGACATGGGAACTTAACCATATATAGTTCTATTTCAAAAACTTTGTGAGTGGAAATGGGTAAAGTGAAGGGCAGAGAAAGGCCCTGATTTGTGTTGCCCTGAGTGTCGCCCCAGTGATAACGTAAGTGGTTATAATGCTGAAAGGTTAGAATATGGTGCAGAGGCCATGTAATAGTGGATGGAATCTGGATCGCTATTACTACTGTATTCTTTCACACATTATGCTTTAGTTCAAACTGCTAGGTCTCAGGGAATTTCTATATATCGTATTTTGAATGCAATTTATTGAAAATAAAATAACATGAGCCTTTCTATGATAGGCCATGCATTTTATCTATTTGCATCCTGTGTATTGTCTCGCGGAGCATGGTGGTTTGTGCTCACCCTCGCTCACTCAACTAATCTAGAATCAGGAGTCATATTGCTATGCTTCAGCAATACACCTGGACATGATGGTGAAGAAGATGAAGATATCGAGAACTAGGTCGCGTACCCCCAGTTGGCTACCTGTGGGCACGTCCTGAGGGTCCCACCTGTGTGCTTCATTTTTGCTACTGCATTTTATTGATTTCGGCCTGATCAGCCCAGGAGTAAGTCTACTATTATATTTACGCTTCTGCATGATATGTGTTTTGATGATCAGTACTATATCCGTGAGCACTATCTACTGATCAAGAAAATAGTGCGGTGGAATCACAAAGGATTCTGGATTATAAAATATGGGTCTGACAATTGTGTGCCAATTTTAATTCATCAAGTCTAGCAGTTGCATCACCAAATTGAACTAGGGTTGATGCATTAATTTTCCTAGCAAACTCCAACTCCGAATGTAAAACTTGATAAGACTCACATGATTCATCATCCAGAAGAGAAGCTGATAGCACTAGCGGTCCCGATCTTTCGATGAAAATGGTAGATTCGATTGGAGAAGGAGATGACGTTGGCGACCCGACTACAACCATCCAAGGACGTTGCGCCTTAGCGATAGATACACCAACTCCAGAGGTTGTTCGTGACCTTGTTGGCGCACAATCAACCTAATCACGAGGGTACTTGTTCCTGCAAGTAATCGAAGAAATAGGCAAGAACAAGATAAACAACAACTCAATTACGAATAAAAGATGTAGGTTTCAATCGAAAACAGAAAAACGGTGGGGTTCCGAAGATAAGTATTCGGACGGTCTTGCCAACACGCACGAATACAAGGCGAAGTAGCAAAAGCTAACTTAGTCTATCAAAACCCAAACCATAGAAGAGGGTGCGGCTGTCTATTTAAGAGACATGGGAGGTGGAGGGTCGGCCAAAACATATGGAAGCCGAACAAGACTCGATTATAAGGCCCAAGGCCCACTTTGACTCGTACTAGAAAAGTGATGTGACTTATTTGGCAGTTTCTGACCGGATCAAATGGAATTGGGCAGTGAGACTAGATCCATCTGAAAGTAGACTTCAAGAGCTTTCCAACGAGTACTCACAGGCCCCGAGAAACCTTCTAGATCAACAGTTATGGCCGTTTGAAGTAGACGCTGTTGGGAAGGACGAATCCGAGTCAAACTCACGAACAGGATTTGGGTTGCGCTTGACGGTTCCACTTCTATACTTGAGCTCACGTGGTTCTTCACCATGGTTTCTAAGGATAATTAAATCATCACAAGAATTAAGTAGTATTCCATTCTTTGAAACATTTGTATGCTAACTTAGGAACGCATTCACCTGATGGTTAAGTTGACGTGCTCGCGCTCTAGTCATTGGTCCTTGTATCATAGTTTCAGTTTGTTGAGCTTGTTGTGGAGTCAGCACAGTTGTATCTGTGGAAAGGATGTCCTCATCATCCTCCCCTTCTTGCATTTGAGTCGTCTGCGACTCAAGCTCATCTTCTTCTCGCAAGTATGGCTTCAAATCTGTAATGTTAAAGGTGGGACTAACCCCAAAATTTGCAGGTAACTCAAGCTTATATGCATTATCATTAATCTTTTCCAACACTTTGAAAGTACCATCGGCTCTAGGCATCAACCTAGACCTCCTCAATTCAGGAAATCTATCTTTTCTCAAATGCAACCAAATTAAATCACCCGGTTGAAAAGTTAAATGCTTCCTTCCTTTACTACCAGCAAGTTTATATTTAGCATTCATGCGTTCAATATTTTCTTTGGTTGTCTCATGCATTTTCAACATCAAATCAGCATGTTGTTTAGCATCAAAATTTAACTTGTCCGAAGATGGAAGTGGTAGCAAATCAATAGGAACACGAGGCACAAAACCATAAACAATCTCAAAAGGGCACAACTTTGTAGTAAAATGCAGCGAACGATTATAAGCAAACTCAATATGAGGCAAGCATTCTTCCCACATTTTGATGTTCTTTTTCAAAACAGCCCTAAGCATTGTAGATAAAATTCTATTCACAACTTCAGTTTGCCCATCAGTTTGGGGATGACAAGTAGTAGAAAATAACAGCTTAGTCCCCAATTTAACCCATAAAGTTCTCCAAAATGGCTAAGGAATTTAGTGTCATGATCAGAAACTATTGTATTTGGCACACCATGCAAGCGAACAACTTCACGAAAGAACAAATCAGCAATGTTTGTAGCATCATCACTTTTATGACATGGTATGAAGTGTGCCATTTTAGAAAATCTATCAACGACAACAAATATGATATCCCTCCCCTTCTTTGTCCTAGGCAGTCCTAAAACAAAGTCCATAGAAATATCTTCCCAAGGCACGCTAGGAACAGGTAGAGGCATATACAAACCATGAGGATTAGGTCGTGACTTAACCTTTTGACAGGTAGTGCAGCGAGCAACGAAAAGTTCTACATCACGTCTCATCTTTGGCCAAAAGAAATGACCAGCAAGTATGTCTTCCGTCTTCTTCACTCCAAAATGTTCCATCAGCCCACCTCCATGCGCTTCCTGCAACAACAACAAACGAACGGAGTTAGCTGGAATGCATAGCTTGTTAGCTCTAAACACAAATCCATCATTTAGGACAAATTTATTCCACGTTTTTCCCTCTTTACAATTCAGCAACACATCTTTAAAATCATCATCATGAACATAATGCCCTTTAATTGTTTCTAATCTAAAAATTTTGAAGTCAAGTTGTGAGAGCATGGTATATCTCCTAGACAATGCATCAGCAATAACATTCTCCTTTTCCTTTTTGTGTTTTATGACATAAGGAAAAGACTCTATGAATTCAACCCACTTTGCATGCCTACGGTTTAATTCTCGTGATCAGAATGAATGACAAATTCTTTGGGCTATAAATAATGTTGCCATGTCTTGAAAGTTCAAACTAGAGCATATAATTCCTTATCACAAGTAGAATATTCCAAACTAAGCCCACTCAATTTTTCACTAAAGTATGCTACATGTTTACCTTCTTGCAACAGCACACCACCCAATCCAATTCCACTAGCATCACATTCTAGCTCAAAAGTCTTACTAAAATCTGGAAGTTGGAGTAATGGTGCATGTGTTAACTTATCTTTCAATGCGTTGAAGGCGTCTTCCTGTGCATTTCCCCAAGTAAACGGCACCCCCTTTTTAGTAAGCTCATTCAAGGGTGCGGCGATGGTGCTGAAACCCTTCACAAAACATGATAGAATCCAGCAAGTCATAGAAAACTTCGCACATGCATGACCGTTTTAGGAGTCGGCCAACTCTGTATTGCCTCAATCTTGGCTTGATCAACTTCAATCCCCTGTGGAGTAACAACATAGCCAAAGAAAAGAGACTCGATCCGTGCAAAATGTGCATTTATAAAGGTTACCAAATAAACGTGCATTACGTAAAGCATCAAAAACAGCACGTAAATGGCAAAGGTGTTCCTCTAGTGATTTGCTTTATATCAATATATCATCAAAATAGACCACTACAAATTTACCAATGAAAGCACGCAAAACCTCGTTCATTAATCTCATGAATGTGCTAGGTGCATTAGTTAAACCAAACGGCATCACTAACCACTCATACAAACCGAACTTAGTTTTAAACGCTGTTTTCCATTCATCTCCTAACTTCATGCGAATTTGGTGGTACCCACTACGCAAATCAACTTTAGAGAAGACAATAGAGCCACTTAATTCATCAAGCATATCATCTAACCTAGCAATAGGGTGACGATATCTAATGGTAATGTTATTGATCGCTCTACAGTCCACACACATACGCCAAGATCCATCTTTCTTAGGCACTAAAATTACCGGAACAGCACAAGGACTAAGAGACTCATGTACATATCATTTATCAAGCAATTCTTGAACTTGACGTTGAATCTCCTTAGTTTCTTCCGGGTTGGTCCTGTATGGCGCACGATTGGGCAAAGATGCCCCGGGAATCAAATCAATTTGGTGCTCAATCCCTCGCACTGGTGGTAGCCCTGGTGGCACGTCCTTTGGAAAGACATCCATGTACACCTGCAAAAGATTAGTGACAGTAGGAGGCACAGAAGAAGATACATCCTCGAATGAAAATAAAGCTTGTTTGCAAAGTAAAGCATAGCAAACAGAAGTACTAGCATCCAGCTCCTTCACATCAAACTTAGTAGCAAGGAAACATGCACCTTTTAATTTAATCTCATCTTTCTTTTCATGAACAGATTTAGAGTTTTTCTTTTTATGTTGCTCAAGTTCGTTTGCTACAATTTGATTTTCACTCCTATTCTGCTCCTGATTTTTCTCTTTACTAGCTCTAGCAATCTCATCTTTTAAAATAACTTCAAGAGATATAGGATGTAACACAATTTTCTTGTTATGATGTACAAAAGAATATTGGTTTGTCTTACCATGATGTTGAGAATCTTTATCATATTGCCACGGTCTACCTAACAGCATAGAGCATGCTTGCATAAGAATAACATCGCATTGTACAACATCATGATAAGAACCAATATCAAAATTTACTCTCACCATTCGTGTTACCTTCACCTTGCTGCTGCTATTGAACCATTGAATGTAGTAAGGTTGTGAGTGTGGTTTGGTGTTCAATACAAGCTTCTCCACCATATCGGGGCTCACTAAGTTGTTGCAGCTCCCTCCATCAATGATCACATGGCATGAGCGTTCCTTCACGACACACTTTGTTTGGAAAAGGGTGTGTCGCTGATTTTGCTCCGTCCTCTCCATTGGTGCACTCAACACACGCTGCACAATGAGGCTCTCATAGCGCTCTGCATCTTCAGCACCAATGTGCTCTTCTTCTTGCTCCTTCCCACTACCTGCATGGTCAGCTGCAAGCATAGCATATGTATCCTCATTCAAATCACTAGCAGAAGAATACCCACTATCATCTCTCACAATCAAAACAGGCTTGCTTGGGCATTCACTCCGCACATGGCCATACCCCTTGCATTGATGACATTGGATATCCCTCGTTCGTCCTGTAGATGCAATGGATGAAGAGCTCTTTGCATGTGCTTGGGCCGACCCCTTTGTTGCTTTGGATACCTGAGATGCTGAATTTGACAATGAAAACCGTGGCTTGCTGTTGGAGGAAGAAGGTGCAGGAGATTGGCTTGATGGTGCAGCAGATGCACGTTGAGACCAAATGTTACCACGACCTGCAAAAACGATAGTCCTACTGCTCGCGCGTCGTCCCTATACTTCTCTTTCAGCTTTACAAGCAAGATGAAATAAATGAGTGATATAATTATATTCCTTGTAAGCTAAAATATCCTGAATTTCACGATCCAAACCACCCAGAAACCTAGCCATAGCAGCTTCCTCAGTTTTCTGTAAGTCACAACGCAGCATTCCTGTTTGCAAATCTTGAAAATATTCCTCTACGCTTTTACTACCTTGCCTCAATTGTTGCAACTTATGTAACAAATCACGTGCATAATATGAAGGAACAAATCTAGCTCGCATGATTCTTTTTAATGCATCCAAAGTTCGTGGTATGGTTAAAGAATTTTTCTTACAATATTCACTCCACCAAACAGACGCAAAGTCAGTAAACTCACTAGTAACAGCCCTAACCCTTTTGTTTTTAGGGAATGCATGAAAAGCAAATTTCCGATCAACAGCCAATTCCCATGTGATATAAGCATCAGGGTTATATTTTTCATCAAAAGGTGGCATAGTAAACTTAATCTTACTAAGTGATTCATCATTCTCACGTACCTCATTCCGACGTGGTTGACGATGACGGTGAGCGTCCTCATCATCATCGATCTCAGTATCAGCCACATATTCGTCTCCACCGTTTTCGTCCACCCTGCTGCCCAAGACACCATTGTTGGCACGTGTACGCTGAGTAGGTGTAGCAGGAGTAGCCGTGGGGGATGCACTGCCCATCTCATCAAGACGTCTCAAAATCTCAGCAAGTGAGGTGTTGACGGTGCCAACGGAAGCCTCCAATGTTGCAAGCGTAGTGTTGGTGTCGATCTGCGCGACCTCCAATTGACCAAGGCGTTCATTAGTGACCCATACATCCTCATCAAGTCCCTCAGTGTGCAGCTTCACTTGGCACTCAAAGTGTTGTATGATGCCTCTAGTCCGAGGGGAATGTGGTGCAGCCCTCGGGTCCACTGGTTCTCCTGACATTGTTAGGAAAACACACGAGAACAAACAAAGAAGAGAAAAATAATAAAACTGCAGGTTATGCCCTCACAACTACTGGGATGTGGTTAAATCAAGTTGCACACTCTCAACCTGCTTTTGTCAAGTTCTTACTAGTTCTTACCACAGCGAGTAGGAGGTGATGGCAGTCGACAAGACAAAACAATAACTCCTGGAAATTGGGTGTATCATCGCCTCGGTAGCAAGTCCCTATGAGGTAGTAGCCAAATCTGTGGAGCTATATGTGGGCTGAGAGTGAACAAAGGATATCTAGAACCACATTAGTCAAAGCAAGTTGAATAATCGCTCAACGATGGTACTGTCCTGGTCCTAGGCTAGACCGTACTAGAGACGCGAGCCTAAAACACAAACGAAAACACCGTGTAGAAAGAAACTAGATGACGTTGCACACGGAGTTCGGTAGCTCGAAAAAGGATGTCATCTTCACAGGGAACCTTAGAATCACGTGTAGAAGGGCTCCATCAATTTTGAGTGAATTTTAAAAAACTTGAATTTTTCTCGATTTGCGGACCCGTTTTGAGGCCCTAAACGACGTTTTTTGGGGTCGAAGTTGCTGCGCATGTGCCTGGAGGCTTATGCAGATCTAAAATCTCCAGATTTCCCAGTCTTCTTTTTTTTCACTCTATCTCCTCGTTTCCTTTCCAACGGATCAAGAAACGCCTCAATTGGAGGTCGTATGCAAAAGTTATACTTTTTTTCTCTTTTTTCCTTTTTTCTTTTTTTCACACATACGACACGGTTGAATCCAAACTCGTGTCCTACTCTGAAACCAACTAGGGCAAAGCCTCCCTAGAAACCGAGTCCTCCTTTTCTACCCTCCTGTGGCAGTTCGGACCTAACTGCAACGGTGAGACCAAAACGTGAACAGAACTCGAAACTCTAGAGGAACTAGACACTAAGACCAGCAAAGGACACGACGATGCAACCGAAGACTCAACAAACAAAGACTATGCAGCAATAGAGTAAGGCTCAAATTGTTTTGGATTTTGGAGAAAAGATATCTAATCTACTATTTTTTTTGGTTTTTCTGGACTGTAGGTAGAAAAAGATGCAAAAACTAAATAAAATCTCTCACCGATCAACCTTGAGATGTGATACCAACTAATAGCACTAGCGGTCCCGATCTTTCGATGAAAGTGGTAGATTCGATTGGAGAAGGAGATGACGTTGACGACCCGACTATAACCATCCAAGGACGTTGCGCCTTAGCGATCGATACACCAACTCCAAAAGTTGTTCGTGACCTTGTCGACGCACAATCAACCTAACCACGAGGGTACTTGTTCCTGCAAGCAATCGAAGAAACAGGCAAGAACAAGATAAACAACAACTCAATTGCGAATAAAAGATGTAAGTTTCAATCAAAAACAGAAAACGGTGGGGTTCCGAAGACAAGTATTCGGACGGTCTTGCCAACACGCGCGAATACAAGGCGAAGTAGCAAAAGCTAACTTAGTCTATCAAAACCCAAACCCTAGAAGAGGGTGCGGCTGTCTATTTAAGAGACACGGGAGGTGGAGCGTCGGCCAAAACATATGGAAGCCGAACAGGACTCGATTACAAGGCCCAAGGCCCACTTTGACTCGGACTAGAAAAGTGACATAACTTGTTTGGCAGTTTCTGACTGTCTCGGATAGAATTTGGAGATGAGACTAGATCCATCTGAAAGTAGACTTCAAGAGCTTTCGAACGAGTATTCACGGGCCCCGAGAAACCTTCTGGATCAAAAGTTATGGCCGTTTGAAGTAGACGCTATTGGGAAGGCCGAATCCGAGTCAAACTCACGAACAGGACTTGGGTTGCGCTTGACGGTTCCACTTCTATACTTGAGCTCACGTGGTTCTTCCCCATGGTTCGTAAGGACGATTAAATCATCACAAGAATTAAGTAATATTCCATTCTTTGAAACATTTGTATGCAAACTTAGAAATGCATTCACCTGATGGTTAAGTTAACGTGCTAGCACTCTAGTCATTGGTCCTTGTATCATAGTTTCAGTTTGTTGAGCTTGTTGTGGAGTCGGCACAGTTGTATCTATGGAAAGGATGTCCTCATCAGAAGCTCTAAGTCTATGAATTTCAGAATTAAGTTCTCAACAACAAGATCATGTTTTTTAATTTTTCTTTTTATACTTCTTGAGCTCCTCTGTCAAGCTAAGCACAGCATGAGATAAATCGGTATAAGAAGGTTTTACCTCATCAGGATCGCTGTAGAGGTCACCATTATTGAATTCCTCACTGTTTACCATAAAGCACATTCTTGTGAAATCCACCTCCTTTGCCTTCTTGCCATTATCCTCCCCATAACATACTGAATGAACATCGCTCAAATCAATCTCCTCAAGTGCTGAGAGTATCTTGTTGACCGCTGTGTGATAGTTATGCTTCTTGCTTGAGGCAGTCTTGAACCAAAGTCGATGAATTGGTGCCTTGCCGTCATCGACCTCCTTGCCCTTTAGTTTGGGGTAGTTAAACTTAATGTGATGAAGTTCACCACATTCATACCATCTGACAGGATGTCCTCTCCGCTTTATTCTAATATTACTGATTGCCTTTGTCACCCTATTGGAGAGAAGTACAAACTACTCTTCTGGTATCTCCTCTAACTGTTCATCTGAAATAGAGCATAAAACAGACAAAGAGACACTAGAAGCACTATATGAACTGTCAGCTTGGTTAGTCACTAAGCCCAAAGAATTAGTCTTCTTTATCTGTAACATCCCAAAAATTTAAAATTTGAAAATGTGAAGCTTTTGTATCATTTTGCATTGTATTCTCTTGAAAATTTGAATTTCCTTTGGTGTTTCTTTAAATTTTGATTAAAATTCCAAAATATTTAAGAAATTCAAGGAAAATAAAAATAACATGAATAAGCCATAAAGAAAATATGGAAGTAAAAGAAATCTATAATTTTGAATTCAAATTTGAAAAGATAACTCAGCATAAGGAGGGAGAGACTTAAATTAAAATATAAAATTTCATCTTGAAAATAGTATTATAAAGGGCAATAAAAATAAATAGAACAGAAACAAATATATGTATATACATATACATATATGTATACAAAGAGCTTAAAGCGAAACATAAAATGTATACACAAAGATGTACCTGAAGAAATATATATATATATATATAGTATAAATAACAGGGGCACCTAGGTGTCTGGACACCTAGTCCCCTTACCTTTGGATTGCTTTTAGATGCGTGCTAGTGTGATTGAGACTTTCCATCCATGATTAAGACTTTCCTTCCATGATTGATTTAGCATGCCTAATATATTACATACCATACATACCATTGCTCTAGCACGTATCTAAAAGCAATCTAACGGCAGGGAGCCTAGGTGTCTGGGCACCTAGGTGTCCCATTTCAGCGTCCTATATATATATATATATATATATATATATATATATATATATATATATATGCATATAAAATAAACAAGTAATTAACTAGATAAATATATATATATATACAAATATATAAATATAAAAAAATTGGAGGAAGTAAGGCCGGCCGAAACGACCTGGCCCAACTCCCTCCCCGTTTCCTTCGAGCCGGCCCAACTCCTCACCCCGCACCCCTTTCTTCCTCCCCCGATCTTCTACTCTCGCTCATTCCCACCAAGGCCGCAGCCGCCCTTGCTTCACCGACACAGCCCACCCCGCCATCCCGACCCGCCTCCGCGCCAGCACCCCCCTACGCTGTCATATCACCTCGCATCCACACAGCTGGCGCCAACCCCCCTGCTCCGCTAAAGCTCTGCCGTTGCCGCACCTGCCCTGCGCTGTCATATCACCTGGCTCGCGCGGCGCAAAGGCTGTCGCCCTGCCTTGAGTAGTCAAACTCGAATCCACCGGGAATCCTGCGCGGCAGCTGCCCTATTACCTCCGTCTGACGCCGATGTGACCACACGCTCGCCCCACTCGATGCCGGCCCCCTTCCCGCCGCCTATAAGGTCCAAGCGGTCCTTCCCCCACTTCGCCACCTTCCTCTCCGCCTCCCACCGCAAACAATTGCATTCCCGTGCTCAATCGGCTCGCCGGCGCCACCTTCTTCCTCACGGCCGGCCGCCAAGCGTGCAACCGAGCCAAGCCACCACCACTCGATTCATTCGTCCCAGGGCCTCCTCAGGGCACGGCAAAGCCGACGCCACCCTCCTCCGAGCTCCCCGCCGCCTTTCCGTCGCCGGCGCCGAGCTCCTCCTCAGCCCGCCGCCGCCGCACGCCGCCGACCCATTTCCGGCGATCCTCGGCCATCACCGACACCTCCATTGCCTTCCACGTGACACCGAGATCCCATTTTGTCTTCCGCCGGCACTTCCCCGGTCGCCCCCTCGCCGGCAAATCCGCCGTCCATGCGCCGGCCGGAGCTCCTCTGTTTTGGCCCCTTGCAGACTCGGCTTATCTGCTACCCCTCCCCCTCCTAATTCAGGTAACACCAAGAGCTCTTCTGGCTAGCCTGGTGCGCATTCAGTTCAGCCGCCCGCGTTCGATTCCCCCTCCCACATGGTATTTAGCAGTAGGTTTCAACCCTTTTTGCAGAACAGCTCACAGTGAAGAAAAGTTAGGAAAAATCAGAAAATAATCTATAAGTAATGCAAAAAAATTATTTAGTATATAAGAGATGCTTCTTAAATAACTAACAATGATTAATCATTACATGCTAGTAAATAATGTGCTTTGAGTATTTATTTTAAATCCTTATCAATTAAAAAGGGTAGTAGGAATAATGTTTAGATAAATGCTCATAAGGAATGACAGCCCAGTAAATAAAAGTTTACTAAATAATAAATTTTGAACTTTTGCATGATAGTAAATATTGTAAGACTAGCCATCATATGGTTTTAAAAAAACGTAAAGATTAACCCTATGTCTTAGCAATGATGAAAATCCTTTAGGTAATATACTCAAATAAATTAGAGTATAAGTTAGGGAAACTAATAAAAATCAACTAGGATGTAAATGAGACAAAATAATACCCAGCTAAACTTGTACCCCGATTCAAAGGACCATTCTAACTCATGGAATTTCCTTGATAAATACCAAAATAATAAAAAGAGATAAAAAGATCAAGTTATCGTATTCTACCACCGGCCTTGCCTCAAATCACTCGAATCATCCATTAACTCAAAGTAACACTAAAATTGAGTCTATTCGGATTTATTTGGATCTTTTGAGTTATTTGCTTTTATTTGGATTCAGTCGTTTGACGCGTAATTAGAAACTGGAGTCCTGAAGATTCTATGGATCAAGCGAGACCGAGATCGATGAAGACCAGGAATTAAAGATCATCGCATGAGACAACTCTGTGTGAGCTCAAGACCGCGGTAAACTGTGACAGGCGAGTCAATACTTTGATCATGTTGAACCTACATTTTCTGCAAATTACTTTGGTTTAAATTATCAAATTGCATGCTGTTATTTTATATGCAAATACATGATAAATTCAATATTCTAGTTATATGCCCATTGTTTGCCTTGAATAATATTGCACTTCCTTTGGAATATTTGAATTTGTGAACCTTGTTGCTCTAGCAAATATTATAATAGTAACCTTTTGAAAATAAGTCCGTAATTATATGCCATGCTTAGTTTTGCTTAGATACTCATGGGCGCGAGAGCGCCCAAGCATCACTTTTAATCCTGAGAAAAATTGGTTGGGCAGTCATGGTGGTAATGACTGGTGTATGTTGGATATGGTTATTTTATATTCCCAAAAACCTCAAATTGCTTATTTATCTGGGCGGATGGTTCGGGGGTATGGTGTAGGGGTGCACGAGAGTGTGGTTTGTGGTAGAACCGCCCAGATACCACTAAGGACTGAATCTTGTCATGACCTCCTATGTAAAACAGTACAACCACAAGTCTGTAAAATACAACTTGGCTTAGTAGATTTACCGGACCCTGAAAGTCATCCTTCCAGGAGGAGGTGTGGGGTAGTACAAGCGGCAGTCTGTGTGACGGCTTGAATGGGACACTCGCAGAGGGTGAAGTTCTGCTGTGGCGGGCTAGCAGGTGACGTAGCCAGCTGCTAGACGTTCAGAAGGAAAACATCCCGCACAACGTATGGGACCCACCGCAAGTGGGAGCGACCCATAGGGTGAAATGATGGAAGGGGCGAGGTACTTTGAACGGTCACTGTGATGGTCTGCTCAACCACATGACTAAGGAATCGTGTGGGGCAACGAGTTGATTGTCTCTTGTGGTGAAAGTGTACAAACTCTGCAAAGTCAAAACTATTCGAATAGTCGTGCCCACGGTCAAGGGCGGACATGGGAACTTAACAAAATATAGTTCTATTTCAAAAACTTTGTGGGTGGGAATGGAAAAGTGTAGGGCAGTGGAAAGCCCTGATTTGAATTGTCCTGGGTGTCGTCCCAGTGGTAAGTTAAGCGGCTATAACGCTGAAAGATGCTATATGGTGCGGATGCCATGTAACAGTGGATGGAATCTGGATCGCTATTATTATTGGATTTTCTTGAACATTATGCTTTTGTTCAAAACTGCTAGGTCTCAGGAAATTTCTATGTAATATATTTTTGAATAATGGTAACATTTCTCACAAATAAAACGTCAGGAAGAATAAATAGAGTCGTAAGAAAGGAATATGGCTATTTATGGTAATCACATAAAGAAGTTGGTGGATTCATGATTGATCATCAGAGGGATAATGATAGTGCGGAGTCTAGGAGAAATAAATTTGGTGGAGCCCAAATGGATTTATAGACTAGATAGATGAATTATATGATTTTTGGAGTATTAGGAAATGCAAAGGTAATTGGTTGGATTACAACACCGATATTTGTTATAAATTCTTGGGAGATGTTGACAATACTGGGATTGATAGGATTCGAACAATTTCTAGATGGATGAATTGAGAATTTCTGGAAAATTTGGAGATATGAAAATAACTATGGGAGATTAATCTTGATCAATGATATTCTTGGTGGATGTATACTAGTGAATTAATTAGAGACAGACAGTTGAAAATAAGATAGATTATTGGGAGAACAAATTATGGTTTTGGATCAATAACAAAAAGGATTGAATTATTAGAAAGTCCCAATGCGAATGATTGGTGGATTGCATAATTGATGATAATCGTTGTTTAAGAGTCATAGATAGCAATCAATATGGAAAGAGCATGATCGGTGGATTGATTAAATGATGTCATTCACTGTTTGGAGTCTTAGACAGCAATCAATAAAGAAAGTGTATTTTGGTGGATTAAGTCGATTATGGTAGTCTATTTGGTGGTGTATAGGCAGTAACAATAACACTATGATGAAATAATAACAAAGCTACTAAAAGCGATTTTTGGCAAATAAAATAACCCGAGCCTCTCCTTTGTTAAGCCATGCATACTATTTATTTGCATTCTGTGTATTGGCTCGCGGAGCATGGGGTTGGAGTGCTCACACTCGCTTTTGCGACAAAATTCAACATCAGGAATCAAATCACCTCGCCTCAGCAACAAGATTGGACAAGCTGGCAGAGAAGATGAAAATGCCAAGGGCTAGGTCGCGCACCTCCAGTTGGCTGCCTGTGGGCATGTCCTGAAGGTCCCACCTGTGTGCTTCGTTCTTCCGCTGCTGCAATTTATTGATTTCGGCCTAATCGGCCCATGAGTAAGTTTACTATTATATTTACGCTTCCGCATGATATGTACCTTGATATTCAGAACTGTAATCTGTGAGCACTATCTACTGATCCAGGGAATAGTGCGGTGGAATCACAGAAGATTCCGGATGGTAAAATCTGCGGTCCCTACATTATCCTAGCTAAAACATCAATCTCATATGTTTTCATCTTGGGAATAAAGATCATTCAAGGTATGTGTTTCCGCGCTAATAGAATGATTGATCGTAGTGACTAAAACATTCCAAATAGACATATCAAGAGAATTCAACATTTGTCGAGCATTGTCAGAATCAGTGTATGTGACACCAATAGATTGTAAATCACTAATAATCTTATTGAAGCAATAGAAAAGAGTTTCTACTGATTCTTTAGGTTTCATCTCAAATTTAGAAAACTTCTTTTTGAATTGATTCTGACGCACACCTTTAACAGACATTGATCCTTCATGATAGTCGGCTAGAGTAGTCTAAATTTTATTTATAGATTTAAGATGAGAAATTCTGACAAACTTGTTTCAACTTAAATCTTACAATAAAATATTTCTAGCTTTAGCATTTGCTTCTACATCAATAATATTTTCAATGGTAATGACAGAAGGCACTTCTTGCGAATTTTCAACTTTTTGCCAAATAGCATTACCTTGTGTTTGTAG
Source organism: Dendrocalamus latiflorus (assembly GCA_017311315.1). Lineage (NCBI taxonomy): Eukaryota > Viridiplantae > Streptophyta > Magnoliopsida > Poales > Poaceae > Dendrocalamus > Dendrocalamus latiflorus. Next base: position 11,716,257 of record CM029616.1, on the reverse strand, counting down.
AAACACCTCCATGCGTGTTTTCCAATAGAGCTAGTTTGAACCATCGAAAAATGGTGGCTTACCTGATTATCGATCCCGATCTAACGCCATTGCAAACTCGCTCTAATACCACTTGTGGGATCATATGGCGCAATCAGATGGGGTGAATGATTGCCTCCACTTTTTAAAATCTTCATGTAGTCAACGAACAACTCACACGCTTGACGGATTACATGCTTCTTAGTTCTCAATCACCTTCACATGTAGTTGTATGCTTCACCCAAAATCCTATCTCTTCCTCAAATCAAGTGACCCGAAACCCTTTGGAACATGGGTTTTATTCAAACTCTCAATCTTTTCAGTTATGGACTCCAATCACAACTCCTAACACAACACGTGACGAAGCCTCTAGGATCATAACTCCCATATCTTCATCACGCCTTCTCAACTTCCGTGTCAAAGCCTCCAGGACCGCACCGCCCGTAGCTTCTCCACGCATCACCTCTTTGATCTCCACGTATTCCAGTGTTAGCCCAATCACCTAGCATGACATCCTCAACCGTCTGGACCTCAGATCTCCCCATCTAGTCCCGGTCCTCCTATCACTGACCGTGGTCATCTCCACGCACGCATGCACATGCAAAGACCAAAGAAACATTTCCCTGGCACAAGTTCTTCCCAACTTGACCGTCATCAACACACACACATATAATCACAACCTCAACTAACCATCAACACCAACCAGGTCATCCATGACTACCAATCTCATCGCTATCCAAAAATCAGCTTCAGATCTATCAATACGATTGCTAACTCGACAAGTACTCAAAAATAACAAATAATCGGAAATTATCATCGCTCCACTCAAAACACTCAGGGATACCAAGCAACGCTACCAACCAGAACCAATGAGTACCGACTTCTGAGTACTGATCACTATAATTATGACTACCAACCAATCACTGTATCATCGATCACCAACTTCTGAGTATCACTGTCAACCGTTATCGAGTACCGAATCCTTCTGACTACTAGTACCGTTCCTTCGAACACTATTCATCGATCACCGCTAGCCAATCCTACTGCTGGCCTAACACGAGTACTCAAAGTACTCGAAGATAGCAAGAGTTAAAGAACTCGTACCGACCATGAAGTCCATGAGTACAGACCGTGAAGCCTACGGCAACCGATCGCAAAACCTTTGACTGTTGATCACGTGGTCTACGACAACCAACCAAAAAGCCAAAGACAATAATAGTAGGCCACAAAGTCTACGACTATGATAGCTGTCTACGAAATCTATGACCATCGATCGCAAAGTCTTTGACTATCGAATACCGACCAGTAAAGTCCATGACTATCAAGTATCGACCAATAAAGTCTACGACTATCGAGTATCGACCAGTAAAGTCTATGACTATCGACTATCAATCAGGCACTATAGCTATGACCATGAAAAAGTATTGTAGCTACGACTAGTTCGCTAGTCGAGATCGAAGCTTACCGATTACTTGGTGTGGTTGTTCTACTGTAGTCAACAAGGCCATAGTCGAAAGCTGTTGTGGTCATAGCCCAAACGTGGTCAAGGACTGCTGATCGGATAAAGCCATTCAGACCACACAGCACAGAGCTATTCGGACCAATGATACAAGGCCGTTCAGACCACCGACTTCTGTGCGTGGTCGAAATGCCGGTCAGACTGCCTAATAGAAAGTGGTCAAACTGTTAAACCTAAAAACTCAAGTACAGAAGCACATAAACTAGAGCATTCACGAATTTAAATTCTAATAATATCAAATGTCAATTACTCATCATCAATGAAGCCACGACCACCACATGGTCTAACAAGCCGCAACCTCTTCTTGTTGAGCTCGAGAACGAGGTGGTGCAGGAATAGGAGGGCATTCCCGTCGCTTGTAGGGCTTGTGGACAAAGCCCAAGCCTCCACAGTATTCAATCTTTCTAAGAATCAGGTGTAACATCCCAAAATTTGCTTTCTGAAAAAAATTAATTTCAAATTAATTATTTTAAAGTATTTGGATTTTATTTGGCTTTTGATTGGTTTTCTGAATTTTCTGGAGTTTAAAACCTATTTTTAAAATTTAAAAACTATTTAAAGTATGAAAATTAAATACCAACAATAGTTGGAAATAATTTTATTAAGTCCAAAATATCTCCAGAAGCTTCTGTGAACTTTTCTGGAATTTTTGGAGGTATTTTCATATTTTTCGAAGGCCTAAATAATTTCCTAGCCTTTTCTGAAAATACAAATCAAATTATAAAATTAAAAATCCAAAACCCTCCCTCCAGCCGACGCGTGGACGGCCCAAGACCGCCCACGTCACCGCCCGCCAAATCCCGGCCGCTCTTTCCCCTCTCCCTCCGCCAAGCAGGCCCGGCCCGTCAACCGGCTCCGCCTTCCCGTCCTCTCTGGCCGATGCGTGGCTGGCCCAATGCGCGCCGCGTCACCCCTCTCGCCATCCGGCCGTCCCATCTCGCTTAACCGCACCCGTCGTTGGATCCGCCTCCCCGGCCACGCTGCTTCATCTGCACCGCCCGCCCCGCTCCCGCTACCGCCCGGCCCCGCCTGTCAGAGCCTTCCCCTTCCACGCGCCACCGCCTTCCTTTCTCTCCTCCCCTTTCCTTTCTTGCTCCAGCGACCGAATCCGCGCCCAATTCGGCCTTCCCTCCGCTCCCTCTCCGGCTTTGGAAACCCTGGGCATCGCCGCGACCAGATCCCCCTAATCACGCGCCCCTTTTTCCTTCCGCGCCCCCCTTCCCCCTCCCCTTCCTTTTCCGGCCGCCAGCACCGGCGAGCGATTGCCACGCCTATGTTCCCCCTCCGCCCCTATAAATAGTCCCATCGGCTCCGCCTCTCTCCGCACCATCTCCCACCGCTCTTCCCCTCTCTCCCTGAGCCCCGAGTGCCCCGCACCGAGAGCTCCCCGTGCGCGCCCCGGCGAGTACTCCGGCGAGCAATCGCCGCCGCCTCGGTCTTCCCAGAGTCCGCCGCCGCCACCCCGAGCATCCCCGTGGCCGTGCGGACCTCCCCGACACCTCGGCCGCCTTTCCCCGCCGTCGGATCGCCGCCGCACCGGGGTACCCGTGCTGCACTGCCGCTCCCTCCGTCGCCGGCCATCTCCGCTCATCCCCGAGCCTCGCCGACCCCACCGTCAGATCCGCCTTCGTACCGGGACCCTGTTTCGGACTTCACCCGAACCACTCCGGCCACCCCTCGCCGCCGGCGCCATCGCCTCCTGTCACCTCTGCCCGGCCCCCTCCAGCAAGTACCCCCCCAAAGGGATTACTTACCCTATAGGGGTAGGCAACGCCTCCGCGACCGACTGGCTAGCAACGCTAACTCCCCCCCCCCCCCCCGCTCCCTCGGCGCGCGTTCGAGCCCCCAGCTCCGCATGCTAAGGTTGAGCCTTTCCTTTATTTTTCTGCGCTGGCCACTGGCGCCTGGGCCCCACACGTCTACGTCAGCCACTGACAAGATGGGCCTTGAGCCTGATGGGTCCCACCTGGCAGTGACCAGCAGCTTGTGTGGTCACTGACAGAGGGGTCCCACATGTCAGAGACCTGCACAGTGGGTCCCACCTGTCATAGACTCAGAGAAAATGATAAAATAAAATATTAAAATTTAAATGCTGCCAGTGGCCCCACTTGTCAGAAATTTAATAATTTCTGGATTTATTCAAACTGAGAATTTCAAATGAGCATAACTTTCTCATTTTAACTCCAAATTCAGCCATTCAAATTTCTAAAATCTTCTAAAATCATAATATATCCAATTATGGCCTCTATTTGAATTTTTGATTTTATTTGAATTTTGTTTGTATTTGTTTGCTTTGTTTTTTCGTGCGTAGATTCCACCGTTGTTGAAGATCTCTCCACTCCGCAGTAAGAAGACCCACAGAGCGTGCAAGAAGGCAAGTCTCCTTTGACCATTTTGAACCCATGTTTTTGAAATGTTTTCAATTTATTTTAAATTTATGTGTATCGCTATTTACGTAGAACTATAATTTTGGGGTTAAGGCATTAGTTAAATCCAACCTTGTTATGCCCTCAATTGAACTTGAATGCCATGTACCTCTGTAACCCTAGCATAACCTTTGTCTCCATAATGAGAATTACATAATCCTTTGGTAATATTAGATGGTAGTATAATGCTTAGTCATGCTATTTCATTCTTTTGAAATCTGGAAATGGGAAATCATATGTCATTCCACTAGTAATTGTATTTAGAAGTAGATGGTGACTGGTGTTGCCACTGTACTTTTAGAAATAAAATAAAAATGTGAAAGTTGGTTTAGACTGGGGTGGATGGTTGGTTGGGATTGGTGCGGAAAGCACGAGATCTTGTAAAGTGAATGTTCCACCCTAGTCGATTAAGGACCGACGCTTGTGATTGTCCAGACTGAGCATTACCGTACAACCCCGAGTCTATATGGGTACGACCTAGCTGATTAACTCATGATAGACTAGTTTAGGTGCCACCAGTGGAAAGTGGGTGCCAGGGATTTACTGGTTATTCACAGTGAGAGACAGGGATTAACTGTACTCATATGGCGCAAGAGGGGGGCTTCGGACTGGGTGGATGGAACCCTTCTGCGGTGAAACCTCAGCGGGTGGTGTCTAGCTAGACTAGAGTGAGGATAAGGCTTTGTGATATTTTATCTGTGTCTCATGCCAAAGGAAGCGTGGTGACTGTTAAGATAATCTATCTCTTGGGGGTAAAGTTGTACAACCTCTGCAGAGCGTCAAGCTATTCGAATAGCCATGCCCACGGTCAAGGGCGGGCAAGGAATGCATTCACATAGTAGATTTTTGGTTTTGGTTTTAAAATCAAAGTTTTGGAATTCCGAGAGTGGAGGGAGCTCTCGGAAGTGTATCCTGGCAGTTGGAACCAGAGTGGGTGGATGTAACCCGCTGTTTTAAACTTTATCGGTTAAAGTTGGTTAACTAGTGTTGGTGGATATAACCTTCACTGTAAAATGCTTACTAGTTTCGGTTAAAGCAATTAATTGGTTAAAATGATGCCTTCGAAATTACCTAATGGTATTTGAAATAAAATATTGCTTTGTGGAAAAGAACCATATAACCCTCCTTTGTTAAGCCTTGCATCTATTGCATTTTTCCCAAGACTTACGGAGTACTTTATGTACTCACATGCTGCACTTAAAAATAATACTCAGAGGAGTGCGGGGCTCAAGAAGGAGACTACAGCTACTTCGCTGGTGGATTCGACGAAGGATTCCAGGAGTTCTAGGTCGCGCTTCCCCAGTCAATTGCCTGTGGCGTATTGATGGGCCTCCGCTGAATTTATTTTGCTTCCGTTGTGTTTCGTGTGTGCGAGGTCTTGAAACCTCATTTGTAATAATGAGACCTTTCGGTCAGAACTCTTTAATATTGTAATAAGACGTTGTTGGTTATGAATCATTTCTGTTTAACTGTGTGCACTAGCTTTGATCTGGGACTAGTGCTGTAATACACAGAGGCTCCGGTTTGGAAATCCGGGGTCCCGACATCAGGGCCATAATATAGGGAGTATAGTTAATCCTCTTGACCCTGTCATTCTTGGAAGAGGCAATCTCCCTTATTATGCGATCGACCACATCAAATTTTTTGCCTTGCATAATATATTCAATCAAGTTCTATGCATGGCCTATGATAGCATCATAATTTCCACTCTTGGAAAGAATGGAGTGGTGGGATGGGGAGGAGTCCAACTAGCTTGCCTGGAATGAATCTAACATTTTCATCATAATACTCTATCTAGGCTGCAAGCTGAAGAGTGGGAGTATCATACACCCATTCATAAACACTTGATTCTATCCTAAGTGCCAGTTCAAATTCATGTTTGATGGAGTCCAAATAGGTGGATCTAATCATCCAAGACATATGCTTGAAGTTTGGAGAGATGTAAAACGTAGCATAGAACTGTCTGGTGATCTCATCATTGTAGTTAGACTTAAGGGCCACAATGTTTTGAATACCGGCTCACTAAAAAAGCTGATAAGTGCCATCATATTTGTCAATTGAGTCAACATGATCACAATCAACATACTTGCAGTTTGTGAACTGTCTGTTTGGACCATACATCTACTCATAGACCAATTCCTGAAATTTGGTATGGAACTTTGGATTTGTGAAGTTCCTTGGCAGTACAAACTGACTTCTATGACGCAAAATATCATACTCTTTAGCTGTGATGGTTCTCATATTAATTTATAGTTCTTCTGGCTCCGGCAACTCCTCATCAGAAACCTCAAGATATGAGGTCTCCAACTGCTCAGTCTCAATCTCGGAGTCGGAGGCCACTACCTTGCCTCTGTCCTCTCTTGCTTTCTGAGTAGACTCCGAGGTGCCTTGAGTTGAAGGAGGGGGCATCTGTACTGACGGAGGAGTGTGGACTGAGGTCAATTATCCAGAAGGCATGGGTGAGGAGGTGTTCCTGGCATACACCTTTCAAGTAGCATTTCTTGTCCTAGGCATCTTCGAACAGAGGGAAAGATACCATGGATAAGCTAGGATACAACCATAATAGGTTTGAAACAGAATGGAATAAAGTTGCTATTTTATCAGAGAAATTGTAGGATCGGAAATGGCAACAGAGGGGGGTGAATGGTGCCTTTAAAATATTTCCCCAAAGTATCCATAAATGAATCTCCTCTCCGATAGCTATGAAAAACTATGAAGGGGAAGATTCATGCTCTCTAGAACCTCAAACATGCAAAGGAAAAGGCAAGACATAAGATAGCAGAAAAGAACCAAAGGACTGGAAAATTCAGAGCTGTTTCAAAGCTGGCCGGTCAGACTGCCCTAGCCTAGCCAGTCTGACCGCCAGCTAGAGGCCGGTCTTACCACCCTAGCCTGGCCGGTCTGACCGCCGGCTAGAGGCCGGTCTGACCGCCGCTTTTCCACCGGTCAGACCGTCGGCTAAAACTCGGTCTGGTCGGGCCTCGGTTCAGAGCACAGCGAAGGCCAAAATTCAGACAGAAAAACTGAGCACTTTAGACGGCAAAGATATTTGATGAACTTTTGCTAATTCCCTCGGGTCAACAGGTCAAGACCTTAACCTAAATATCATTTAGGCCTGAGAAATCAAGGGAATTCATCACAAGACAAAGGAATCAAGGTTTAGGCTGAAATCTGAAAATCGAGATGAGAGAAATGCTAATTTTCAGATTTCTCTTGATTCTTCCATCCTTTGCTTATGAAATTTCGCCAACAGTTTAGCAATGATCTCAGTACTTGCAAACATAAATCTCAAGCCATCTTATGAAGGGAAATAAAAGATTCCATAAACCCCTGCCATGAAACCCTAGAATTTTCAGAACAGGGGAAAATGGGGAAAATGAGCGAAGGACAGAAAATTCTTTAATATTGTAATAAGACGTTGTTGGTTATGAATCATTTCTGTTTAACTGTGTGCACTAGTTTTGATCTAGGACTAGTGCTGTAATACACAGAGGGTTCGGTTTGGAAATCCGGGGTCCCGACAGAGATGGTATCAGAGCCAATTTGACTGTAGAACGAGACCTAAATTAGAATGGTAAAACCTTAAGGACTTATATTTATAAGGAGTATATTAAAAATACATAAGCTTCTTTGCTTCTACTCTTTTCCTACTTAGTATCTCATTCTTGCCCTTAAAATTCACTTGTTAAAAATTTTACTAATCTTTTCTATTATTTCAACTTTGTAGATGGCCGGTTCATCCTCTGCTAGGTCGTGGGACTACTACTCGCATGGCGAGAATGTTGGAGCTTTTGCCAGCCTTCTCCGGCAGCTTATGCAATGCCTCGAGTATCGCCAGCCACCTATCTTTAGGGGGCGAAAGACTCGGATCCTGGACGATGGAGGTATTCCTGTATGCACAGGATGAGGAATTCAACTCCCACACATACCCCCATCGAGCATCCTCGGACCCGCTGTTACGATGCTATCCAGGACACAGCTCGCCTCGCCATATCTGACTTGTGTCATCTTCACAAGGAAGCTGTTCATCAGTCACCCTTTTGTTTCTTCATCACTCCTCGAGCAGGACAGAGGTACCCTGAGCCCTTTGACATTCCAGCTGATGATCCTCGACTTTCGCACCATGTGCAGCTCACTCAGGCGATGGCGGTCACCTACGCTAGAGCCTTGGAGGAGATTGGACAGCTTCGGATGCTTCTCACTTCCAGCTACCAGCACTCCGATACTCTTCGTGCCCAGCTTCGCCAGAGTCAGGCAGCAGAGTTCGAGCTGGGACGTCTCCGAGCTGCAACTGACTACACGCCGTCCTCACCCGTACCAGCTGTTGTCCCCAGCAACCAGGCACCGACTCGACGTTCGGGACTCCGCACCAGGCTCACAGCACGCAAGAAGGTGCGACGTCTGAGTCCTCTACCCGACATCGACATCGGCGAACCCAGCAAAAGACGCAGACTTTTCCGTTCCCACTCTCGTTCTCGGTCGACTGCCTCTAGTCGTAACCGTTCCCGTCCTCGCGCCTCAGCCGAGTGTGATTGTTCGCGACACCACGTAAATGAGCGCCAGGAGGACCCGGAGGAGGACCCTGAGGAGCGCGTCTTCTTGGAGGATTAGTAGTAGGTTGAGTCAGTAGTACCCAAATAAATGTCCACGTTCTTAGAACGCTTTATTATGTTTTGGTGTGCTAGATGGACTGTACCAAGCCTATGTGCATTTGTGGTACAGCCATTCATAAAACTATCTTGATTTCAATATAAGTTTCCCCTAAGTTGTTGCTTGCTTCTTTCTTGTGTGTTGAGCTGGGATGTTATTTAGTTTCCCCCTAAATCTCTTACCTATGCTAGTTCCCTCTTACCTTTTGCTAACCTTGGAACCGCTTCAGATGGTGAACACAAGGAGCAACCCTGGCAACAGCCGTGATGCCAATGCCCAGCCAGACAACATTCCACCACCTCCTGCTCAAGCGCCTACTTTGGAGCAGATGATGGCCATACAATTGCAGCTACTCCAAGCCCTGGCTCAGAACCAAGTGCAACAAGCCCCGCAGGCACCAAACCAAGCAGCCCAATCTAAGTTGGGAGAGTTCATGAGGACCAGACCTCCTACATTTGAATCTAAGTTGGGAGAGTTCAGTGGATCCATTGGAAGCCAATGACTGGATCAAGGATGTGGAGAAGAAGTTGATCTTAGCTCACTGTAACGATCATGAAAAGGTGTTGTATGCCGCCCATCAACTTAAGGGAATTGCTGCTAATTGGTGGGAGAATTACTCGCCGCCCATCAAAATGTGCAAGCCATCACCTGGGATGAATTTGTTGAGGCTTTCCGTGAAGGAACGCGCGTAGGCTACGATAGCAGAAAATAAAAAATTTCTACCGCGCACACCAGGACATCATGCTAAGGAGGGATCATAGATCGTTACCACTAGACGCGCAGCGCAGCGGAAGAGGAGTTGGAGAAGCCGATCCAACCACGCGCGTCGAGGTAGTAGTGGAAGTAGCCGATCGTCCCGAACAGATTGTCTCCTCCACGCGATCAACCACACCACGATCCAATCTGTAGATTGTCGATGCCGATCAGCGCCGCAACGAGCAGCGCCTCCACCGGTATCCACACGTCCGGGGCTGGAACGCCGGTCGCGAGTGTACCAGCACCCACGAGCGGCTAGGGTTTGGCTCGGGAGGTGGCGGCTAGGGTTTTGCTCGGGAGGAACAGATGCGTACATCCCTCAGCCCCCCACCTCCATATATATAGACCTCCTCACTTGGGCCTCGTGGACCGAGGCCCAATAGGAGTCTATTCGGATCTCTATCCGAATTGAGCCCACAGCCGAATCACATTCGAATTAGTGTTCCAACCCGTTAAGTGTGCGACCCTGTAGGTTCACGTATACTTGGTCGCGACCCGGAAACGTTTTTCCGGTCACCCTGTTAATAGCGGCCTCTAGCAAGACATATTAACCCCAAAGTATACGTAAAGATCATATCGGCTGAACCTGTAATGTTCTCATGTAGAAATCCCTTTGCCTCACGATATAGATTAAGCTCAAGGCGAGACCTGTGTCATCCTCTTAATAGCTCAATCACTCTCTCGATTCCGTGATGGATTATAAACTGTGATTGACTCCTTAATCACCTTGGCATGGCCATGCACTTTCATAATCCATTACATCGAGGGGCCCAGAGATATCTCTCCCATAAGGAGGGGCAAATTCTATCTTGATCATTCACATCCCACTACATGTTTCATAGCAAACCCGAAGACTACTTTTATGACTACCCAGTTACGGAGTAGTGTTTAGTAGTCCCAAAATAAGCTACTACGCATGTTGGGAACCATGATGATCTCAAGTCTAAGGATTCTACATAAACACTACTTGAGACCAACTAATGACACATGGAATCTCTGCAGTGTCTCATGGCGGGTCTATCCAACATATGTTCACTAACACATGTCCATATTATTGATTTGGTATCTCCATACCATGATCCATGAGACATGATCATCAATCAATACATATGCTGATCTTTGAATCATATTTGTTCCTCATATGATATATGATCAGGGATCATTTAGAAATAGCAACATTTTGGCATTAAGAGTCTCATGAATAAGTCACATACTCACTGATCAATAATGATAATGTCTATTTCAAGGAACAAGGCAATGTATCATAAACATAGTATGTGATATATTCAACATCTCCATGTTGCCTCTAGGGCATATCACCAACAGTCTCCCACTTGCACTAGAGTCAATCATGAAGGTATCTAATACCCATTGCCCTAGTGTGAGCCTCATGCTTTGGCTGGGGAAGCGGCTTTGTCAACGGATCTGCAATGTTCAAATCCGTTTGTACTTTGCATATCTTCACATCGCCTCTCTCCACAATCTCGCGGATGAGATGAAATCGCCGTAGAATGTGCTTGGACTTCTGGTGCGATCTAGGCTCCTTGGCTTGCGCAATGGCCCCACTATTGTCACAGTAGAGGTCCATTGGACTGGAGGCACTAGCCACCACACCAAGCTCAGAAACAAATTTCTTGATCCAAATAGCCTCTTTAGCAGCTTCAGAAGCTGCTATGTACTCGGCTTCTGTTGTAGAATCAGCAACCGTCTCCTGCTTGGAACTCTTCCAGCTCACCGCACCGCCGTTCAGGCAGAACACAAATCCAGATTGCGATCTGAAATCATCTTTGTCAGTTTGGAAGCTAGCATCGGTGTAACCATTTACAACGAGCTCTTCCTCACTCCCAGAGACGAGGAACACATCTTTAGTTCTTCTCAAGTACTTCAAGATGTTCTTTACGGCAATCCAGTGACTTTCACCTGGATCTGACTGGTATCTACTTGTAGCACTTAAAGCATACGAGACATCTGGATGTGTACAAAGCATGGCATACATAATGGACCCCATAGCCGAAGCATATGGAATCGCATTCATTTTATCCCGCTCATCAGGTGTACTAGGACACTGACTCTTGCTAAGATTTATACCATGTGACATAGGTAGGAAGCATTTCTTGGAATCCTGCATGTTGAACCTTTTCAACACCTTGTCAATGTACGTATCTTGGCTTAATCCAATTAGCCTTCTTGATCTATCCCTATAGATCTTGATGCCCAGAATATATGCCGCCTCTCCTAAGTCTTTCATAGAGAAACTATTTTTCAATGAAGACTTAACAGATTCGAGCATAGGAATGTCATTTCCGATCAGTAATATGTCATCCACATATAAGACCAGAAATACGAGTGCGCTCCCACTAGCCTTTTTGTAAACACAAGGCTCTTCTTCGTTCTTGATGAAACCAAACCCTTTGATTACTTCATCAAAACGAATGTTCCAACTCCGAGATGCCTGCTTTAATCCATAAATGGATCTTTGCAGCTTGCATATCTTTCCAGCTGATTGCGGATCGACAAAACCCGTGGCTGTGTCATGTACACATCCTCACTCAGATTTCCATTAAGGAAAGCTGTTTTGACATCCATTTGTCATATTTCATAGTCGAAATAAGCAGCAATCGCTAGAATGATCCGAATAGACTTTAGCATTGCGACGGGCGAAAAAGTTTCATCATAATCAACACCTTGAATTTGTTTGAAACCTTTGGCCACCAATCGCGCTTTATAGATGTGAACATTTCCATCTATGTCTATTTTTTTCTTGAAAATCCATTTGCACTCAATGGTTTTAACACCATCAGGTGGATCAACCAAGTTCCAAACTTGATTACTGTGCATGGATTCAATTTCGGATCTCATGGCTTCAAGCCATTTCTCAGAGTCTGGTCCCACCATCGCTTCTTCATAGGTCTTAGGCTCATCGTTGTCTAACAACAATATGTCCCGTTGTTGAGTAGTCAAGAACATGTACCTCTCAGGTGCACGACGTGACCTCTCTGACCTACGTGGTGCCGGTGTGTCCACAACAGGTTCTTCAACAGTTTGTTCATCCTGTTGTGGTTCTGTAGGAGCTGAAACGTTTTCAGGTGTTTCTTGAATTTCTTCAAGTTGCACCGTGCTCCCACTATCCCTTCTTGAGACAAAACTCTTTCTCTAAGAAGACACCATGTCGGGCGACAAACACTTTGCCTTCTCCTTGATTATAGAAGTAATATCCTTTTGTTTCCTTAGGATACCCGATAAAGAAGCATTTATCAGACTTAGGAGTGAGCTTATCAGATTGTAAACGTTTTACATAAGCCTCACATCCCCAAATCTTAAGAAAAGACAAGCTAGGACGTTGTCCTGTCCACATCTCATATGGTGTCTTTTCTACTGATTTTGATGGAACCCTGTTTAGTGTGAAAGCGGCTGTTTCAAGAGCGTACCCCCAAAAAGACAACGGAAGATCACGTTGGCTCATCATGGAGCGCACCATATCTAATAAGGTGCGATTTCTCCGTTCAGATACCCCATTCCATTGAGGTGTTCCTGGCGGAGTCAATTGTGGAACAATTCCACAATCCTTCAGATGATTGCCAAACTCATGGCTCAAATACTCGCCTCCACGATCAGATCGTAGAAACTTGATTGTCTTGCCTAAATGATTTTGCACTTCATTTTGGAATTCTTTGAACTTTTCAAAGGATTCAGACTTATGCTTCATGAGGTAGATATACCCATATCTACTAAAGTCATCAGTAAAAGTTATGAAGTACTGAAAACCACCTCTGGCTGTTGAGCTCATTGGTCCACATACATCAGAATGTACGAGTGCCAATAAGTCACTTGCCTGTTCACCTTGACCGGTGAAAGGTGCCTTTGTCATCTTGCCAAGTAAACAAGATTCGCATGTCTCAAATGATTCAAAATCAAATGAGTGCAGAATACCATCTCTATGGAGCTTCTCCATGCGTTTCTCATTTATGTGACCTAAGCGACAGTGCCAAATAAACGTGGGATTCAAATCATTCGAACGTTGCCTCTTTGCATTAATGTTATAGACCGGTGACTCTTCAAGAGTAAGAACATATAACCCATTCACCAATGGAGTATGACAATAGAACATATCTTTGAAATAAAGAGAACAACCATTGTTCACAGATCTAAAGTCATAACCTTCTGCTTGCAAACATGAAGCAGAAATAATGTTCTTGGAAAGAGATGGAACACAATAACAATTATTCAATTCCAAAACTAATCCTGAAGGTAAAGACAATGGCATGGTGCCAACAGCGACCGCAGCAACTTTTGCTCCATTGCCAACGCGAAGATCCACTTCGCTCCTCTTCAAACTTCTACTTCTTCTTAGCCTCTGCAACGATTTGCAAATGTGAGCAACCGATCCGGTATCAAATACCCAAGAATCAGTGGATGAAGTAGCAAGATTGATCTCTATAACATTTATACCTGGAGGGGAAGTCATACTTCCCTTCTTCTTCTCAAGATCCTCCAAGTACTTTGGGCAGTTCCTTTTCCAATGTCCTGATTGCTTACAGTAGTAACAATCTGCATTAGGAGCAGCGCCCTTCTTGACTTGCTTGGCCTTAGAACTACTCGCGATCTCATCGGGAGCTAACTTTCTTTTGACTGCGCCTTTCTTGATATTGGGCTTGCCCTTGCCTTTCTGCATCATCATCACATGATTGCTGCTTTTCTTAATGCTTTCCTCGGCAGCTTTTAGCATCCCATGCAACTCAGCCAAGGTCTTATCCATGTTGTTCATGTGATAGTTCAGTATGAATGGCTCAAAGCTTGGGGGGAGCGACTGGAGAATCACATCAGTAGCCAACTCTTGGCTAAGGGGAAAACCAAGCTTTTCCAGACTCTCAATGTAGCCAATCATCTTAATCACATGAGGGCTGACGGGATTCCCTTCTGCAAGCCTGCACGCAAACAAGGACTTTGAATTGTTGAACCTCTCAGCCCTTGCTTGGTTCTCAAACATACCACGCAACCCCACAATGATATTGTAGGCATCTGTGTTCTCATATTGCTTCTGAAGCTCAGAGGACATTGTGGTAAGCATGAGACAGCTCACATCAAGGCAATCATTCGTTTGCTTCTCATAAGCTCTCCGTGCAGCCGCAGTAGCATTATCAGGCAAGTCATCAGGATAAGGAGACTCAAGGACATACTCCTTGCGCTCTTGCTTGAGAACAATTCTCAAGTTGCGATACCAATCCATAAAGTTCGTTCCATTGAGTTTTTCTTTCTCAAGAATAGATCGCAAATTAAAAGAACTGGATGCGGCATTAGTTGACATGATCTACAACAAAGAATATGCAAAGTTTAGCACTATGTTTGTGTTCATCTTTTATTAAACTATTTAACAAAAGACTCCCATTATGTGTTTTGCAACAAAACTCCCTCTAAGTTACATAGTGGGTCAAGATCCTCATTTCACTAATTCCTAGTGAGCTTTGGCATCACGGCTAGAAAACTAGTGACATGGGTAAGCAACACCTTGCTAATCACATCCCTATGTGACTCTTGCTTGTTGGGTGACATCAACATGCCCTGGCCCCAACCTATGCCCCAAGGTCCAAAACTATTTTGATAACCTTGTTAAGTAAACCAAATGCTTCCGCATGTAGATGTCCGACATCTACCCCAAATAATGATGATAACCGACGGCACTCTACTTTAGTAGACCTACCATGCGGTGATCATCATCTTTTGGTGTAACATATGGAAGGGCATGAACACCTAATTCTATGAGGGATTCTATCCTACCAAAGCAACATATCACAAATATCATTGCATAAGAATAAGATAGATAATATCACAGATAAACATATTTAACTGTGAAGTAGTATGGCCCAAAAAATGGTGATCTCCATCTCCATGTAGGTGTAGACGATCTCCATCCTCCACATCACTCCTTTAGGCCACCATGCTTGAAAGCGTGTAACCTCAAAACTAGGCTACTACCTATAATAGCTAGAAATTGAAGATTACAAAGATAGATTCAAGCATTAAGGTCGACACGTAGGTCGTTAAATACAATAAAGACAGCTAACAATAGCTGAAATAATCATGACACGCAGGGCATGAACGAATGTTACATGCATCACATACATCTCATACATTCCAATAAGATATAGGGCCATACTATTCACATCATTCTCTGCAAAAACAAGTTAGACGTAGAATCGTATTCTACCTAACGATGTGAACCCATGACGCTATACAAGGCGGGTCAGCGGGCGGGGGGTCGAGGGGGGGCCGCACCCCGCGGGTTTCAGGGCAGCGCCCTGAACACCCTACGAAATTTACAGATCCAATCTATGAAATCGCAATGGAAAAACTATTCGGCACAACCACCTTATGCCGATCCGAGACATTCTCTAGGAAGCTAGTTTTTCCACTGGGCCGAGGCCATCAGATCCGTAACCTACTAGTATTCGACATAACCACCTTATGCCGATCCGAGACAATCTCTAGGACACTAGTTTTTCATTGGCCCGAGGCTATCAGATTCATATCCTACTAGTATTCGACATAACCACCTTATGCCGATCCGAGACAATCTCTAGGGCACTAGTAGTGATACAATCTGCGCCTCATCTAACCCCGATTCACCGATTGATCTCATCAACCCGTGCTACCATCGATTCATCACATGAACCGATTGATCTAGACTGTAATAGATCCAATCTACTACAACCGCATATCAACATATGCGCTGATCCAGATCGCAAACTAAGCAAGATGGCTCTGATACCACTGAAGGAACGCGCGTAGGCTACGATAGCAGAAAATAAAAAATTTCTACCGCGCACACCAGGACATCATGCTAAGGAGGGATCATAGATCATTACCACTAGACGCGCAGCGCAGCGGAAGAGGAGTTGGAGAAGCCGATCCAACCACGCGCGTCGAGGTAGTAGTGGAAGTAGCCGATCGTCCCGAACAGATTGTCTCCTCCACGCGATCAACCACACCACGATCCAATCTGTAGATTGTCGATGCCGATCAGCGCCGCAACGAGCAGCGCCTCCACCGGTATCCACACGTCCGGGGCTGGAACGCCGGTCGCGAGTGTACCAGCACCCACGAGCGGCTAGGGTTTGGCTCGGGAGGTGGCGGCTAGGGTTTTGCTCGGGAGGAACAGATGCGTACATCCCTCAGCCCCCCACCTCCATATATATAGACCTCCTCACTTGGGCCTCGTGGACCGAGGTCCAATAGGAGTCTATTCGGATCTCTATCCGAATTGAGCCCACATCCGAATCACATTCGAATTAGTGTTCCAACCCGTTAAGTGTGCGACCCTGTAGGTTCACGTATACTTGGTCGCGACCCGGAAACGTTTTTCCGGTCACCCTGTTAATAGCGGCCTCTAGCAAGACATATTAACCCCAAAGTATACGTAAAGATCATATCGGCTGAACCTGTAATGTTCTCATGTACGAATCCCTTTGCCTCATGATATAGTTAACCCAACTGTCCAGGTATGCATCAGAAGAAGTCGCATCGGAGGCAACGAAGATTTGGAGGTTCATGCAGGGACTTGATCCCAACCTCAAAGTGCAGCTGGTGTCTAATGATTACCCAACCTTCCAGCACATGGTGAACAAGGCCTTCATACAAGAAGATGCTCAACGTCAACTGTATGAGACAAGGAAGAGGAAATTTCAAGCTTAGCAGGGAGCAAGAAGTTCTCATTTCCGTCCTAATCCATCTCAGTTCAATAAGCCCTCAAAGTCAAGTGTGCCAAGGACTCCATTTGCAGGACCCCACCCAAATCCGCAAGCACCTCAAGCAGGCAATGGTGGCCAACCACCGCAGAACAAGACCTCAGCGGCAGGAGTGCAGTGTTTTAACTGCAAGAACATGGGACATTATGCCAGCAACTGTCCCCAGAAGCACCTAGCTGTGACCCCTATTCGTTTCAACTTGGGGACCACACCAGCACGAGCTCCAACTGCAGGTCAAGGCCGTGGGGCACCACAAACTCCAAGGACTCCGCAGACAATGAGCAGAGGACATCTTAACCATGTCACCGCGGAGGTAGCCTAGGATGCACCCGACGTAGTTCTGGGTAAGTTTCTTGTCAACTCAGTACCTGCATCAACATTATTTGATTCTGGAGCTTCGCATTCTTTTGTATCAAAAGATTTTGTTGAAAGATATAATTGGGATGTGCGTTTGCTTAAGAACCCTATGGTAGTCCAATCACCTGGAAAGGAAATGAGGACTAACACAGTTTGCCCTAGCGCAACTGTAGATATAAATGGAGTAAAGTTCTTAGCGAATCTTATTATAATAGATTCCAAGAGCCTAGATGTCATACTTGGTATGGATTGGTTAACCAAGTATAAAGGACAGATAGATTGTGTCGATCGTGCTGTTACTATTACCAACTCGGATGGAATCCAAGTAAGGTATAAGTCAAACACATCTTCTCAGAATAGGTGTGGGTTGAACAGTTTGAAGGAAGTAACTTTGGAAAAAGTGCCTATAGTATGTGAATATCCAGATGTATTTCCTGAAGATTTACCCGAAATGCCACCAGACAAAGAAATTGAGTTTGTCATCAACCTCGTACCTGGTACAGCTCCAATCTCCAAGAGACCTTATCGTATGCCTGCAAATGACTTGGCAGAAGTTAAGAAGCAAGTTCAGGAACTGCAAGAGAAAGGTTTTGTAAGACCAAGTACTTCACCCTGGGGAGCACCAGTACTTCTAGTGAAGAAGAAGGATGGTAGTCTTTGCATGTGTGTGGATTATCGATCCTTGAATGATGTGACAATTAAGAACAAGTACCCTTTGCCATGAATAGATGATCTGTTTGATCAGTTGAAAGGATCATGTGTCTTCTCCAAGATTGATCTTCGATCAGGTTATCATCAACTGAAGATAAGACCAGAAGACATACCAAAGACAGCATTTGCTACTCGTTATGGATTATATGAGTATACAGTGATGTCTTTTGGCCTAATAAATGCACCCGCATATTTTATGAACCTGATGAATAAGGTGTTCATGGAATATTTGGATAAGTTTGTGGTAGTGTTCATTGATGACATTTTGATATATTCCAAGAATGAGGAAGAGCATGCAGAACATTTGAGGATAGTCTTGGAAAAGCTCAGAGAACACCAGTTGTATGCCAAGTTTAGCAAGTGTGAGTTTTGGTTGAAGAAAGTGGCTTTCTTGGGACATGTGATTTCTGCAGGAGGAGTGTCCGTAGACCCTGATAAAGTAAATGATGTGCTCAATTGGACACAACCAAAGTCAGTATCTGAGATTAGAAGCTTTTTGGGATTGGCTGGTTATTATCGTCGCTTTATTGAAGGTTTCTCCAAGTTTGCAAGACCTCTCACACAGTTGCTAAAGAAGGAAAAGAAGTTTGAATGGAGTAAATCGTGTGAGGATAGTTTTCAAGAGCTAAAGAAGAGGCTAACTTCTGCACCAGTGTTAACACTCCCAGATATTAGAAAGGATTTTGAAGTCTTCTGTGATGCATCAAGGCAAGGACTAGGCTATGTTTTGATGCAAGAGGGAAAGGTAGTAGCCTATGCTTCAAGGCAGTTGCGACCCCATGAAGGAAACTATCCGACCCATGATTTAGAGCTTGCTGCCGTTGTGCATGCTCTAAAAATATGGAGGCATTATTTGATCAGTAATCCCTGTGAAATCTATACGGATCACAAAAGTTTGAAGTATATATTTGCCCAACTTGATCTCAATATGAGGCAAAGGAGATGGCTTGAGCTAATAAAAGATTATGATGTTGGAATACATTATCATCCCGGAAAGGCCAATGTAGTAGCTGATGCCTTGAGTAGAAAGAGTTACTGTAATAAGCTATGGATAAAAGACAGTATGCCTGCACTTCAAGAAGAATTCCAGCGGCTCAATTTGGAAGTAGTAGAGGAAGGATTCCTGGCTACTTTGGAGGTTCAGCCAACTCTAGAGGACCAGATCAAGACAGCTCAAAAAGAGGATAAGTATGTCAAGGAAATTAAGGAAAACATGAAGGAAAAGCACCAGGATTTTCAAAAGATGAAGAAGGTATCATTTGGTTTGGGAAAAGAATCATTGTACCTGAAAAGAGAAAAATAAAGGAGTTAATTCTGAAGGAAGCCCATGAATCTAGATATTCAATTCACCCTGGAAGTACAAAGATGTACCAAGATCTCAAAGAAAGGTATTGGTGGTCAAGTATGAAAAGAGAGATTGCCAAGTACGTAGCTCTGTGCGATGTATGCCAACGGATTAAAGCTGAACACCAGAGACCTACCGGACTTTTACAACCCTTACAGATACCCGAGTGGAAATGGGAAGAAATTGGAATGGATTTCATCACCGGATTGCCAAGGACAAAATTAGGGCACGATTCAATTTGGGTTATTGTGGATCGTCTGACAAAAGTCGCCCACTTCATTCCAGTAAAGACAACATATTCGGGGGATAGACTCGCAGAGTTGTATATGTCAAGAATAGTGTGTTTACATGGAGTTCCAAAGAAGATTGTGTCAGATCGAGGATCTCAATTCACTTCAAGATTTTGGCAGAAGCTACATGGACTTTTGGGCACAAATCTAAATTTCAGCACAGCATATCATCCACAGACAGATGGTCAAACAGAAAGAGTAAACCAAATTTTGGAAGACATGTCGAGAGCTTGTGTCCTAGCAGACAAGACTAATTGGGATCAAAGTTTGCCCTATGCAGAGTTTTCTTATAACAACAGTTATCAATCCAGCTTACAAATGTCTCCGTTTGAAGCTTTGTATGGCAGAAAATGCAGGACACCATTGTATTGGAAAGAAACAGGAGAAGGACAAGTGTTTGGACCAGACGTGTTGAAACAGGCAGAGGAACAAGTTCGTCTGATCCAGGACAGATTAAAAATAGCTCAAACCAGACAGAAAAGCTATGCGGACAATCGTAGAAGAACATTAGAGTTTGTACCTGGAGATCATGTTTACCTGAAAGTTTCGCCTCTCAAGGGAATGCGACGTTTTGGAGTTAGTGGAAAGCTTGCCCCTAGATTTATTGGACCATTCCCTGTTACGGCAAAAAGAGGAGAAGTTGCTTACCAGTTGAAGCTCCCACCTCAGTTGTCAAAAGTGCACGACGTCTTCCATGTGTCTCAACTAAGGAAATGTCTCAGAGTACCAGAAGAACAGATGCCTCTAGATGAAGTGAACTTAAAGGAGGACTTAACCTATCCAGAGTATCCAGTCAAGATATTGGATGAAGCAGAGCGTCGAACGCGAAACAAGGTCATCAAATTGTGTAAAGTGCAGTGGAGCAACCATTCTGAGTCAGAAGCGACTTGGGAGCGTGAAGAGGATCTAAGAGCATAGTTCCCAAATCTGTTTCCCAGTCCGTCCGAATCTCGGGGTCGAGATTCTTTCTAAGGGGGGGTAGGTTTGTAACATCCCAAAATTTGCTTTCTGGAAAAATTTAATTTCAAATTAATTATTTTAAAGTATTTGGATTTTATTTGGCTTTTGATTGGTTTTCTGAATTTTCTGGAGTTTAAAACCTATTTTTAAAATTTAAAAAGTATTTAAAGTATGAAAATTAAATACCAACATTAGTTGAAAATAATTGTATTAAGTCCAAAATATCTCCAGAAGCTTTTGTGAACTTTTCTGGAATTTTTGGAGGTATTTTCATATTTTTCGGAGGCCTAAATAATTTCCTAGCCTTTTCTGAAAATAAAAATCAAATTATAAAATTAAAAATCCAAAACCCTCCCTCCAGCCGACGCGTGGACGGCCCAGGACCGTGTAGGACGACGGGTAGGCTACGCTAGCGCAAATTAATAAAAATTCTACCCGTAAACCAAGATCACTGCAGTTATAGATCACGGAATTACCACTAGACGCGCAGGTGCGGAATTGATGCAGCACGTCGGGGCAGAGTAGTCGTACTACGTCGATGCAGCACGTCGGGGCAGAGTAGTCGTACTACTTCCTCGTCCTCGTCGTGGCGTCCAACGTACAACTCCTCTCTTGCGGTTCGTCCAAACGCTACAGATGCAGTGCCGCCAAAAGGTATCCACACGTACGGGAGGAAGCGACGCACGCCGGATTACTAGATCCGCGCGAGCGCCCAGGGCGTGGGAGGGGTGGCGGCCAGGGTTTGAGGAGGTCACGAGATTCTACCACAACCCTGTGCGCCCTTGCCCTCCTTTTATAGACGTCCTTATAATGGGCTTCAGCGAATGGAGGCCCATTAGGACTCAATACCCAGTCTAACCCGGATCCAATCCGAATTAGGCTTCAGCCCTTAAGTGTGTGACCCTATGGGTTCACGTATGTTTAGACATGACACGAGTTTACCTACTCGGTCAATAGTTGGTAGCGGCCTCTAGCAAGACGTGCCAACTCCTAAACATACACAAAGATCATATCGAACGAACCATCACAACTTTATGTACATGCCAATCCCTTTGCCTCACGATATTTGGTCGAGCTCCAAGCTGACCACTCTTTCTCGATCCTGTAATCCGGAATCCCTTACTAGGTTAACTCTTAACCTTAAGTAGCATGGCCATGCATTTCTGGATCCGATCACTCGAGGGGCCCAGAGATATCTCTCTCAGGTAGAGAGGGGAAAATCCCATCTCGACTGACCATGCCTCGTAGCATGCTTCATGACAAACCCGAAAACTACCTTTATAACTACCCAGTTACGGAGTAGCGTTTGATAGCCCCTAAGTAGGTCGATTCACATCTCAAGTACATGCGACAATCTCAGGTCTAAGGACAAGGCGTACACATTGTGTAGAGAGAGAACCATAAGTATAATTGTTATGTCTCATGTTGGGTCGGTCCAACCCCATGTTCTAAACATGTGTCCACATTATTGGTTTGACATCTCCATGTCTATGACCTGTGAAACATGGTCATCAACCGATACATGTGCTAATCCATTATTCACGTGTGTCCTCACATGAACTCCGACTAGGGACAACTTTAGAATAACCATATAAGTAAAGAGTTTCACAAACAAGTCACATACTTGTTAATCAACACAAAGGCAATATTCAAGGAACATTTATTAAATCATGGATACAACGAAATATCATCATCTCTATGATTGCCTCTAGGGCATATTTCCAACAGTCTCCCACTTGCACTAGAGTCAATCTAGAAGATATCTAATACCCATAGCTCTTGTGTGCGCCTCATGCTTAGGCTGTGGGAGAGGCTTCGTCAAAGGATCTGAAATATTCAAATCCGTATGTATTTTGCATATCTTTAAATCTCCTCGATTGTGGATCTCTCGAATGAGATGAAACCGCCGCAGTATGTGTTTGTTCTTTTGGTGATTCCTTGGCTCCTTGGCTTGTGCGATGGCCCCACTGTTATCACAGTAAAGATCCAGAGGACTGCACGCACTAGGAACCACACCTAGTTCAGATATGAACTTCCTTATCCAAACACCTTCCTTTGCTGCTTCAGAAGCCGCAATGTACTCGGCCTCCGTTGTAGAGTCAGCAACAGTCTCCTGCTTGGAACTCTTCCAACTGACCGCACCTCCGTTCAAAATGAACACAAAACCCGATTGCGATTTGTAATCGTCTTTGTCGGTTTGGAAGCTTGCATCGGTGTAACCATTTACAACGAGCTCTTCCTCACCTCCGTAGACTAGGAACACATCCTTAGTTCTTCTCAAATACTTGAGGATGTTTTTAACCGCTGTCCAGTGACTCTCACCGGGATCAGCCTGGTATCTGCTCGTAACACTTAGAGCATAGGAAACATCTGGGCGAGTACATATCATAGCATACATGATAGATCCAATGGCCGAAGCATATGGAATCTTACTCATGCGATCTCGCTCATCAGTTGTCGAAGGACACTGAGTCTTGCCAAGATTTATGCCATGAGACATGGGCAAGAACCCTTTCTTTGCCTCCTCCATGTTGAACCGTTTCAACACTTTGTCAATGTAAGTACTCTGGCTTAATCCTATTAGCCTTTTTGATCTATCTCTATAGATCTTAATACCCAAAATATATGCCGCTTCCCCTAAGTCCTTCATTGAAAAACTATTTTTCAGTGAGGTCTTAACGGACTCGAGCATAGGAATATCATTTCCAATCAGTAATATGTCATCTACATATAAGATTAGAAATACGAGCGAGCTCCCACTTGCCTTCTTGTAAACGCAAGATTCTTCTTCGTTTTTGATGAAGCCAAACCCTTTGACCACTTCATCAAAACGAATGTTCCAACTCCGAGATGCTTGCTTCAATCCATAAATGGATTTTTGAAGTTTGCATACTTTTCTAGCATTATTGGATCGACAAAACCCTCGGGCTGTATCATATACACGTCCTCGGTTAAATTTCCATTAAGGAAAGCCGTTTTGACATCCATCTGCCATATCTCATAGTCGAAATATGCAGCAATAGCTAGAATGATCCGTATAGATTTAAGCATCGCTACAGGCGAGAAGGTCTCATCGTAGTCAACTCCTTGAACTTGCCGAAAACCTTTTGCGACAAGTCGAGCTTTATGGATATGAACATTTCCATCCATATCAATCTTCTTTTTATAGATCCATTTGCACTCTATGGTTTTAACACCATCACGCGGGTCAACCAAGTTCCAAACTTGATTGTCTCCCATGGATGCTATCTCGGATCTCATGGCACTTTGCCATTTCTCAGAGTCTGGGTCCATCATTGCTTCCGCATAGGTCGTAGGCTCATCATTGTCTAACAATAACATATCTCGCGCATTGCGGAGCCTTTCCGACCTTCGTGGTGGTGGTGCTTCCTTTGCCATGGGTTCCTCAACTTGTTCTGCCACGTGGGCATCATTCGTCGAGTCTTCCCCGATTGGTTCATCTTGAACCTCTTCAAGCTGCACCGTTCTTCCACTTGTCTCCCTGTTGAGAAACTCTTTCTCTAGGAAAACACCACTTCGAGCGACAAACACTTTGCCCTCTAGTCGGTTGTAGAAGTAATAGCCAAAGGTTTCCTTCGGATATCCCACGAAAATGCATTTATCCGACTTGGGTGTGAGCTTGTCCGACTGTAGTCGCTTGACAAACGCCTCACATCCCCAAATCTTTAGAAAAGACAAACTGTGACTCTTCCCAGTCCATATCTCATATGGTGTCTTAACTACGGATTTAGACGGTACCCTGTTAAGTGTGAAAGTTGTTGTTTCTAGAGCATAACCCCAAAATGATAATGGTAGATCTGACTGGCTCATCATCGATCGAACCATGTCCAACAAGGTCCGATTACGCCGCTCGGATACCCCGTTCCTTTGAGGCGTTCCGGGCGGTGTTAGCTGTGGAACAATTCCGCAACTCTTCAGATGATTGCTAAATTCATGACTCAAATACTCGCCACCACGATCAGATCGCAGAGCCTTAATTTTCTTGGCACGTTGATTTTCAACCTCATTCTGGAACTCTTTGAACTTTTCAAAAGTTTCAGACTTATGCTTCATTAAGTAGACATAGCCATATCTACTAAAATCATCAGTGAAAGTTATGAAGTAATGAAATCCACCTCTAGCAGTCGTGCTCATTGGTCCACATACATCAGTATGTATGATTTCCAACAAGTCTGATGCCCTCTCAAAAGAACCTTTGAAAGGTGACTTGGTCATCTTACCAAGCAAACAAGCTTCACATGTCTCGTATGATTCAAAATCAAACGAAGTTAGAAGACCATCATCATGGAGCTTCTTCATGCGCTTTTCACTTATGTGACCCAAACGACAATGCCAAACATAGGTGGGATTCAAATCATTAGGTCGAAGTCTTTTAGCATTTATGTTAAAGATGGGCGCATCATCAAGATTTAAAATAAATAACCCACTCACAATGGGCGCAAAAGCCACAAACATTTCATTTTTAGAGATCAAACAACCATTGTCTTTACCTGCAAATGAATAACCATCTCTCATCAAACATGAGGGGGATAAAATGTTTCGACTCATACTAGGAACATAATAACAATTATTCAATTCCATAATAAATCTTGAAGGAAGCTGAAGTTGCATGGTGCCGACGGTCAACGCAGCAACCCTTGCTTTATTTCCGACGCGAAAATCAACTTCACCTCTTGCGACTCCTCTACTTCTTATTAGCCCCTGCATCGAGTTGCAAATGTGAGCAACTGATCCGGTATCAAATACCCAAGAGTTAATAGGAGAATCAGCAAGAAAAATGTCTAAAACATTTATGACAAGTGTACCATGGGTGGAAGTCTTACTTCCAGCCATCTTCTTGCATTCCTCGGAATCCATGTACTTCTTGCAGTTTCTCTTCCAGTGGCCAGTCTCTTTACAATAGAAGCATACTGTCTCAGCTCCAGGTCCAGTATTAGGCTTAGGCATTGGCTTCGAGATCATATCTTTAACCTTGCCCTTATCCTTTGCCCATGACTTCTTACCCTTTTTCTTGAAGCTAGACTTGTTCTGCACAGCCATCACATGGCTAGGCCCTGCACACTTCTTAATGTCACTCTCTGCTGTTTTGAGCATCCCACAAAGCTCATTAAGGCCCTTTTCCACCCCATGCATATGGTAGTTCGAAATGAAATGTCCATAGCTAGGTGGTAGAGACGCCAAAATGAAATCAGTTGCCAACTCTTGGCTAATTGGAAAACCAAGTTTATCCAAAGTCTGACTGTAACCAACCATTTTGATCACATGTGGGCCTACGGGTGCACCTTCTGTTAACTTGCATTCCAGAAAAGCCTTAGAGACATTGAACCTTTCAGTCCTGGCCTGTGTCTGGAACATGTCCTTAAGCGCCATGATCATATCATACGCTTCCTGATCCTCAAACTGCTTTTGAAGGTCAGGTTCCATGCATGCAAGCATAAGACAGCTAATCTCAAGAGAGTCATCACATGCTTTCTTGTAGGCAGTTTTAACAGCAGCAGCCGCATTGATAGCAGGCTCTTCTGGGATTGGGGTGTCCAAAACGTTTTCCTTTTTATCAGCCCTGAGAACAATTCTCAGGTTACGGACCCAGTCCGAATAGTTTGTTCCATTTAATTTTTCTTTCTCAAGAATCGATCGCAAAGCAAAAGGGTGTGCGCGACTGCTAGATGCCATTGATCTACAATAGGAAATGCAAAATACTAAGACAAATAGAACCATGATAGAGTAAACCGTATTAAACAAATTTAATAGAATGTACTCCCACTAAAATCAATATCCCTCTATTGATTCTTAGTGATTCAAGATCCGCAATTAACTAGTCTACTAGTGAGCTTTTGCATCACCGCTAGGAGACAAGGTAATTCGGTAAGTAACACCTTACTAATCATACCTCTATATGACTCTTGTTGTTGGGTGACATCTCTATGCCTCGGCGCCCAACCTTTATGCCCCAAGGCCCATAACCTTTATGATAACCTTGTTAAGTTCACCAACCCTTATGCATGTATGTATCCGATACAAACCCATCTAGTCAAGGAAAGTCGATGGTGCCCTAATTTTATAGACCCACCATCAATTTACAAGACATGGGATGGTGCAGAGTTTAGTTGGGAGGGCATATGTTTAACTTAACATTTTGTGAGGGATCGTTATACTTCTACCATTCAAACATGCATAGGAGTAAAACAAACAGGAATAGCATTCACACAGTTGTGACTCAGTATGGTCCATTTTCTTATGGTGATCTCCATCGCCATAGAATCTGTCCACCATGATGATCTCCATCTCCATGGTTCATGTGTGCCATCCTTCCAAGTGATGTGTCCTCCGAGTACTAATATAAGCTATTACTCATAACAGCTAGTAATAAAATACATGGATACAAGGCATCATCACAAGTCGGCACGCAGGCCGTTAATACAATACTTTGACAACACAATGGCTCCAGCCGTGTTGCCGAACCCACGACACGCAGGTCATGAAAATATTACGAACATGCATCACATACACATTAGGCCATACTGGTCACATACATCCTGCAAAAAACAAGTTATGCATAGAATCGCATTCTACCGGATAAGGGGGTCGAGGGGGTTTCCCCCCGCGGGGTTCGTAAAAAAACAGAGATCCAATCTATGCAATTTTTACTTAGGATTTTGATCGGCAAATCATATTTACCCCAAATCGACTATTGTTCCGATTCGACCAATTTGCATTGATCTTCGCGTGCCGCAACCGGTTTTACGTGTCACTGTCTACCCCGATGGTGATACCGACCGGTAGGGGTATGTTGTGGCACGACCTTAGCAGCACAATCACGGAATATCGATTATTAATCTAGGTTCCGATTCGACCAATCATATTGATCTTCGCATTCCGCAATCGGTTTTACGTGTCACTGTCTACCCCGATGGTGATACCGACCGGTAGGGGTATGTTGTGGCACGACCTTAGCAGCATGATCACGGAAACCAGATCTATCCATTACCAGAACTATACAATCGATCACATCGATCATAACGACTTACATATCGCCATATGCAAATCACCCGAACCTATAACAAAACAGCAATGGCTCTGATACCACTGTAGGACTACGGGTAGGCTACGCTAGCGCAAATTAATAAAAATTCTACCTGTAAACCAAGATCACTGCAGTTATAGATCACGGAATTACCACTAGACGCGCAGGTGCGGAATTGATGCAGCACGTCGGGGCAGAGTAGTCGTACTACGTCGATGCAGCACGTCGGGGCAGAGTAGTCGTACTACTTCCTCGTCCTCGTCGTGGCGTCCAACGTACAACTCCTCTCTTGCGGTTCGTCCAAACGCTACAGATGCAGCGCCGCCAAAAGGTATCCACACGTACGGGAGGAAGCGACGCACGCCGGATTACTAGATCCGCGCGAGCGCCCAGGGCGTGGGAGGGGTGGCGGCCAGGGTTTGAGGAGGTCACGAGATTCTACCACAACCCTGTGCGCCCTTGCCCTCCTTTTATAGACGTCCTTATAATGGGCTTCAGCGAATGGAGGCCCATTAGGACTCAATACCCAGTCTAACCCGGATCCAATCCGAATTAGGCTTCAGCCCTTAAGTGTGTGACCCTATGGGTTCACGTATGTTTAGACATGACACGAGTTTACCTACTCAGTCAATAGTTGGTAGCGGCCTCTAGCAAGACGTGCCAACTCCTAAACATACACAAAGATCATATCGAACGAACCATCACAACTTTATGTACATGCCAATCCCTTTGCCTCACGATATTTGGTCGAGCTCCAAGCTGACCACTCTTTCTCGATCCTGTAATCCGGAATCCCTTACTAGGTTAACATGGTCATCAACCGATACATGTGCTAATCCATTATTCACGTGTGTCCTCACATGAACTCCGACTAGGGACAACTTTAGAATAACCATATAAGTAAAGAGTTTCACAAACAAGTCACATACTTGTTAATCAACACAAAGGCAATATTCAAGGAACATTTATTAAATCATGGATACAACGAAATATCATCATCTCTATGATTGCCTCTAGGGCATATTTCCAACAGACCGCCCACGTCACCGCCCGCCAAATCCCGGCCGCTCTTTCCCCTCTCCCTCCGCCAAGCAGGCCCGGCCCGTCAACCGGCTCCGCCTTCCCATCCTCTCTGGCCGACGCGTGGCCGGCCCGATGCGCGCCGCGTCACCCCTCTCGCCATCCGGCCGTCCCATCTCGCTTAACCGCACCCGCCGTTGGATCCGCCTCCCTGGCCACGCTGCTTCATCTGCACCGCCCGCGCCTGTCAGAGCCTTCCCCTTCCTCGCGCCACCGCCTTCCTTTCTCTCCTCCCCTTTCCTTTCTTGCTCCAGCGACCGAATCCGCGCCCAATTCGGCCTTCCCTCCGCTCCCTCTCCGACTTTGGAAACCCCGGGCATCGCCGCGACCAGATCCCCCTAATCCCGCGCCCCTTTTTCCTTCCGCGCCCCCCTCCCCCCTCCCCTTCCTTTTCCGGCCGCCAGCACCGGCGAGCGATTGCCACGCCTATGTTCCCCCTCCGCCCCTATAAATAGTCCCATCGGCTCCGCCTCTCTCCGCACCATCTCCCACCGCTCTTCCCCTCTCTCCTTGAGCCCCGAGTGCCCCGCACCGAGAGCTCCCCGTGCGCGCCCCGGCGAGTACTCCGGCGAGACATCGCCGCCGCCTCGGTCTTCCCAGAGCCCGCCGCCGCCGCCCCGAGCATTCCCGTGGCCGTGCGGACCTCCCCGACACCTCGGCTGCCTCTCCCCGCCGTCGGATCGCCGCCGCACCAGGGTACCCGTGCTGCGCTGCCGCTCCCTCCGTCGCCGGCCATCTCCGCTCGTCCCCGAGCCTCGCCGACCCCACCGTCAGATCCGCTTTCGCACCGGGACCCCGTTTCGGACTTCACCCGAACCACTCCGGCCACCCCTCGCCGCCGGCGCCATCGCCTCCGGTCACCTCTGCCCGGCCCCCTCCAGCAAGTACCCCCCAAAGGGATTACTTACCCTATAGGGGTAGGCAACGCCTCCGCGACCGACTGGCTAGCAACGCTAACTCTCCCCCCCCCCCCCCCCCCCCCGCTCCCTCGGCGCGCGTTCGAGCCCCCGACTCCGCATGCTGAGGTTGAGCCTTTCCTTTATTTTTTCGCGCTGACAGATGGGCCCCACTCGTCAGCGGCCGCCAATCTGCGCTGGCCACTGGCGTTTGGGCCCCACACGTCTACGTCAGCCACTGACAAGATGGGCCCTAAGCCTGATGGGTCCCACCTGGCAATGACCAGCAGCTTGTGTGGTCACTGACAGAGGGGTCCCACATGTCAGAGACCTGCACAGTGGGCTCACTGCCAGTGGGTCCCACCTGTCATAGACTCAGAGAAAATAATAAAATAAAATATTAAAATTTAAATGCTGCCAGTGGCCCCACTTGTCAGAAATTTAATAATTTCTGGATTTATTCAAACTGAGAATTTCAAATGAGCATAACTTTCTCATTTTAACTCCAAATTCAGCCATTCAAATTTCTAAATTCTTCTAAAATCATAATATATCCAATTATGGCCTCTATTTGAATTTTTGATTTTATTTGAATTTTTTTGTATTTATTTGCTTTGTTTGCTTTGTCTTTTCGCGCGTAGATTCCACCGTTGTTGAAGATCTCTCCACTCCGCAGTAAGAAGACCCACAGAGCGTGCAAGAAGGCAAGTCTCCTTTGACCATTTTGAACCCATATTTTTGAAATGTTTTCAAATTATTTTAAATTTATGTGCATCGCTATTTACGTAGAACTATAATTTTGGTGTTAAGGCATTAGTTAAATCCATCCTTGTTATGCCCTCAATTGAACTTGAATGCCATGTACCTTTGTAACCCTAGCATAACCTTTGTCTCCATAATGAGAATTACATAATCCTTTGGTAATATTAGACGGTAGTATAATGCTTAGTCATGCTATTTCATTCTTTTGAAATCTTGAAATGGGAAATCATATGTCATTCCACTGGTAATTGTATTTAGAAGTAGATGGTGACTGGTGTTGCCACTGTACTTTTAGAAATAAAATAAAAATGTGAAAGTTGGTTTAGACTGGGGTGGATGGTTGGTTGGGATTGGTGCGGAAAGCACGAGATCTTGTAAAGTGAATGTTCCACCCTAGTCGATTAAGGACCGACGCTTGTGATTGTCCAGACTAAGCATTACCGTACAACCCCGAGTCTATATGGGTACGACCTAGCTGATTAACTCATGATAGACTAGTTTAGGTGCCACCAGTGGAAAGTGGGTGCCAGGGATTTACTGGTTATTCATGGTGAGAGACAGGGATTTACTGTACTCATATGGCGCAAGAGGGGGCTTCGGACTGGGTGGATGGAACCCTTCTGCGGTGAAACCTCAGCGGGTGGTGTCTAGCTAGACTAGAGTGAGGATAAGGCTTTGTGATATTTTATCTGTGTCTCATGCCAAAGGAAG
Source organism: Dendrocalamus latiflorus (assembly GCA_017311315.1). Classification (NCBI taxonomy): domain Eukaryota; kingdom Viridiplantae; phylum Streptophyta; class Magnoliopsida; order Poales; family Poaceae; genus Dendrocalamus; species Dendrocalamus latiflorus. The sequence continues at coordinate 11,684,989 of CM029616.1, read as the reverse complement.
CGTGGTGACTGTTAAGATAATCTATCTCTTGGGGGTAAAGTTGTACAACCTCTGCAGAGTGTCAAGCTATTCGAATAGCCGTGCCCACGGTCAAGGGCGGGCAAGGAATGCATTCACATGGTAGATTTTTGGTTGTGGTTTTAAAATCAAAGTTTTGGAATTCCGAGAGTGGAGGGAGCTCTCGGAAGTGTATCCTGGCAGTTGGAACCAGAGTTTGTGGATGTAACCCGCTGTTTTAAACTTTATCGGTTAAAGTTGGTTAACTAGTGTTGGTGGATATACCTTCACTGTAAAATGCTTACTAGTTTCGGTTAAAGCAACTAATTGGTTAAAATGATGCCTTCGAAATTACCTAATGGTATTTGAAATAAAATATTGCTTTGTGCAAAAGAACCATATAACCCTCCTTTGTAAAGCCTTGCATCTATTGCATTTTTCCCAAGACTTACGGAGTACTTTATGTACTCACATGCTGCACTTAAAAATAATACTCAGAGGAGTGCGGGGCTCAAGAAGGAGACTACGACTACTTCGCTGGTGGATTCGACGAAGGATTCCAGGAGTTCTAGGTCGCGCTTCCCCAGTCAATTGCCTGTGGCGTATTGATGGGTCTCCGCTGAATTTATTTTGCTTCCGTTGTGTTTCGTGTGTGCGAGGTCTTGAAACCTCATTTGTAATAATGAGACCTTTCGGTCAGTACTCTTTAATATTGTAATGAGACATTGTTGGTTATGAATCATTTCTGTTTAACTGTGTGCACTAGCTTTGATCTGGGACTAGTGCTGTAATACACAGAGGGTCCGGTTTGGAAATCCGGGGTCCCGACATCAGGGCCATAATATAGGGAGTATAGTTAATCCTCTTGACCCTATCATTCTTGGAAGAGGCAATCTCCCTTATTATGTGATCGACCACATCAAAGTTTTTGCCTTGCATAATATATTCAATCAAGTTCTATGCATGGCCTATGATAGCATCATAATTTCCACTCTTGGAAAGAATGGTGTGGTGGGATGGGGAGGAGTCCAACTAGCTTGCCTGGAATGAATCTAACATTTTCATCATAATACTCTATCTAGGCTGCAAGCTGAAGAGTGGGAGTATCATACACCCATTCATAAACACTTGATTATTGTAACAGCCCGAAAATTTGAAATTAGAAATGAGAAGCTTTTGCATTACTTTTGCAATATATTCCATTTGAATTTGGATTTTTCGATGTTTTCCTGAATTTGGTTGAGGTTCCAAAAATCGAAGAATTAATAAAAGAGAAAGACAGGTATTGATAATACCCTGAAAAGGAATATGCAAGTAATGGAAGGAAGACAAAAATTTGTAAACACGAATCTGAAAAGATGATCCATAAAAGTAAAGAAAGAAATTTGATTTAGGGCATAAAATAGTATTTTTGAAAGCAAGGGCATGAAAAACAATGGAAGCAAGTAAAGTAAATACCAACATTAATTGGAAATATTTTTATTAAGTCCAAAATGTTATAAGGAGCTTCGGTGAATTTTCCTGAAATTTTTAGAAGTAAATTACATATTTTTCCAAGGCTAAATGAATTTTTGGGCTTTTCTGAAAACCCAGAACTCAGTAAAGAAAATAGAAAATCCGGCCCTCCCTCTGCGCTCGACACGTGGGCGGCCAGATCCCACCGGAAACCCGCCTACCCTCCTCCATCGGCCGACACGCGTGCGGCCCGATCCGCCCTCCCGCGCGCGCCGGCTCCATCCGCACCGGCCGCGCCTTCCCTCTCCTCTCTCGCTGGACAGCGGGCCCGCCCTGTCAGGTCCTTCTTCCCCCTTCGCCCCGATTCCTTTCTCTGCGCGGGGACAGCACCGCGCGCCTCCGTGGCGCGCATGCGACGGCTCCACCTGCCTGTGCCGTCCCGTCGCCATGGTGGAAAAGCCCGCGGAGCCGACGCCATCCCTGGATCCACCGCCTCCGCCCACGGTTCGGCGCCACCGCCCCCGGTTTCTCCCCGCCCCGTCGCATCGGCCCGGCCACGTGGCGCCAGTCTTCTGCCCCGCTCCCCCTCGCGCGTGAGAGACAGCAAAAGCGGAGGAGACCGCGCGGGCGTGGGCGTGCGGCGTCAAGCACAGTGCGTCTGGCATTAATGCCGCCCGCGTCACCCCCTGCCTCCGCCACCTGCTCCGACGCGACCGCGCGGGAGCCGCCCGTTGCCAGCTCCCCTCCGAGCGTGTATATAAAGCAGTGGACCCCCCGTTGAGTTTCCCCCATCGCCCTCATCGTTCCCCAGCAGGTAATTGAGCCCGAACGCCCCCAATCACCGGCGAACCACCTTCGTCCCCAACTCCGGCCGCTCGAGCTCCCCCTCGATCCGAGCCATTAAAACCAGATTCCTCTCACCCACACCACCTACGGAGCACCGCGAAGTCGTCCCCGGCCTCGCCCGAGCTTCCCGACGCCTGTACATCGCCGTCACCGAGAGCCACTCCGAGTCGCCGCCGCCGCACGCCGCCGACCCATCTCCGGACCTCCTCGGCCCCGGGCAACTGCACCATCGTCTTCACCACAGCACGAGGAACGCATTTCACCTCTTCACCGGACCTCCCCGACAGCCCCTCGCCGCCGGCCACCGTTGCCCCCGACTCCTCCGCCCGGCCCCCTCGTCGGCATCCTTCAAAAGGATTTCTCATCCATATAAGGTAGGCAAAGCCTCCCCGCTCACTTGGCTATCAACGCTCTCTTCTCCCTCCCAGCTCCCCGGCCGCGCGCGTTCGAGCCTCCGGCTCCGCAGCGCCGGGTTGAGTTTTCTCCATTTTCTTTCGGCCTGACAGGTGGGCCCCACCTGTCAGCCACTGCATTCCCGAGTCACCGCTGACCGCCGGGCCCCACCGGTCAGTGAGACATCTAAGCAAGGACCGTACTGACATGTGGACCCCATGAACAGTAATCGGACCCACATGTCAGTAGCACAAAGAACCGAAAAGTAAATAAAAATGGAAATTAAAATGAATCAGGGGCTGACAGTGGGCCCCACGTGTCAGAATTTAATTATTTTTGGAATTGACTGGAACTGAGAACTTTGACTGCTTATAACTTCTTCATTTTAGCTCCAAATTGAATGAAACAAATTTTTAAATTCATTTAAATTCAAGATCTATCTAATGGAACCAGAACCATAATTTTTGAAGTTTATTTGATTTTCTGGTGATATTTTGAGTGATTGGTTGCTTTTCTTTTATTTGGGTATTTCGCACGATTATATAGCGTACGAGGCTCAGGAGGAAGAATCCGAGGCAGCAACCTTAGCAGCTCAAGATCATCAAGAACCAGATCCCTGTGACCAAGGCGAGTTAACACCTTGATCATTTTGAACCTATGATTTTGCAAAGTACTTTCTTTTAAATATCAACGTGCATGCTGTTATTTCATGTGGCAAAATATGTTCTTTTCCAGAAATGATAGCTATACACCTACTGCAATGCTTGATTATAATGATCCGTTGAAATGTTTGGACATGTGAACTTTGTCGCCTTAGCAAAACTTATACTATCATAGCTTTTATCAGTAAGTCCCAATAAATATTGCGATGCCTAGTATTGCTAGATAAAACGGGGGTACATAGCTGCCCCAAAAACAACACTTGCAAAGTATGAAACGTTTGGGGGACAGTCATGGATGGAATGACTGTAGTAAATGGACCCACTATTTTCTATCTTTGGAAAATCCTAAAAATTGTTGAAATGCCTGGATGGATGGTTTGGGGGCTGGTATGTGGTGCAGTGGATGCACAAAATGTGAACTGTGGTAGAACCATCCAGGTAGCCCTAAGGCCTGAATCTTGTCATGTCAACCCATGTAAAAACAGTGCAACCACAAGTCTGTAAAATACAACTTGGCTAAGTAAACTTATCGAAATCCCGGACTCATCTCACTGGTAGTGGATTGATGGGGTTATGCTATGGCAAGGGGGCCTGAAGGGACATCAGTGATGGGTGAAGTTTCTCAGTCGTGCTAGCGCAGAGGGGAGGGAAACCCGTACGCTAGTAGTAGTGAGAAACATCCTGTGCAAACAGATGGGGCCCATCGCAAATGGGAGGTTACCCATAAGGTGAGATGGGAGAAAGGACTAGATACTTTGAAAAGTCACTGTGATGGTCAGCTCGACCACACGTCTAAGGAATCGTGTGGGGCAACGAGTTGATTGTCTCTTGTGGTGAAAGTGTACAAACTCTGCAGAGTCAAAACTATTCGAATAGCCGTGCCCACGGTCATGGGCAGACATGGGAACTTAACTGGATATAGTTCTGTTTTAAAAACGTTGGAAACTGGGAATGGAAACTTGAAGGGCGAAGGACTGCTCTGGTTTGGAATTGTCCTGGGTGTCGTCCCAGTGGTACGTTAAGCGGCTATAACGCTGAAAGATGCTATATGGCGCAGATGCCATGTAATGGTGGATGGAATCTGTGTCAACTATACGATCAACTTACTTTATAAACAAAAGTTTTGAGTTCAAAATTGCTAGGTCTCAGGAATTTCCTATAATTGTATTCAAAAGCACTCTCCGCAAAATAAAATGAGCCCAAGCCATCCTTTGATTAGCCATACATGTTTAATTATTGCATTCTGTGTGTTGGCTTGCTGAGCACGGGGTCGGAGTGCTCATTCTCGCTCTTGCGATACAATTCAGAAACAGGAGTTCAAGAACACTACGCCTATGAGGAGGCCCCCGCCAACGTCGACGGAAGCAAAAGCGATAAGTAAGGCGTAGGCCTCGGTGGTTAGGCTTAGACAAGTAGACTCTAGGCGTTGTGTACATTTATGTTACCGGGACCCTGGTGGCATATATTGTACACATTACCCTACTGGCCGCTTGCCTGTGGATTTGGGTTTGCTCTTGCTGTATTTCCGCTGTGCGTATTTGTAATCATGACATTTGGCCTAGTCGGCCCCTTTTGTAAACTATCACCCGACGTGGTGTATTTCAGTTTATGTAATATAATGGATGATTATGCGATGTATGAAATGATTCAGCAATGTACCTGTGTGCACTAACTACTGATCCAGGGATTAGTGCAGTGAAACACAGTAAGATTCGGATTGAAAAATCCGGGTCTGACAATTATATCCTAAGTGCCAGTTCAAATTCATGTTTGATGGAGTCCAAATAGGTGGATCTAATCATCCAAGACATATGCTTGAAGTTTGGAGAGATGTAAAACGTAGCATAGAACTGTCTGGTGATCTCATCATTGTAGTCAGACTTAAGGGCCACAATGTTTTGAATACCGGCTCACTAAAAAAGCTGATAAGTGTCATCATATTTGTCAATTGAGTCAACATGATCACAATCAACATACTTGCAGTTTGTGAACTGTCTGTTTGGACCATACATCTACTCATAGACCAATTCCTGAAATTTGGTATGGAACTTTGGATTTGTGAAGTTCCTTGGCAGTACAAACTAACTTCTATGACGCAAAATATCATACTCTTTAGCTGTGATGGTTCTCATATTAATTTATAATTCTTCTGGCTCCGGCAACTCCTCATCAGAAACCTCAAGATATGAGGTCTCCAACTGCTCAGTCTCAATCTCGGAGTCGGAGGCCACTACCTTGCCTCTGTCCTCTCTTGCTTTCTAAGTAGACTCCGAGGTGCCTTGAGTTGAAGGAGGGGGCATCTGTACTGACCGCCGCTTTTCCACCGGTCAGACCGTCGGTTAAAACTCGGTCTGGTCGGGCCTCGGTTCAGAGCACAGCGAAGGCCGAAATTCAGACAGAAAAACTGAGCACTTCAGACGGCAAAGATATTTGATGAACTTTTGCTAATTCCCTCGGGTCAACAGGTCAAGACCTTAACCTAAATATCATTTAGGCCTGAGAAATCAAGGGAATTCGTCACAAGACAAAGGAATCAAGGTTTAGGCTGAAATCTGAAAATGGAGATGAGAGAAATGCTAATTTTCAGATTTCTCTTGATTCTTCCATCCTTTGCTTATGAAATTTCGCAAACAATTTAGCAATGATTTCAGTACTTGCAAACATAAATCTCAAGCCATCTTATGAAGGGAAATAAAAGATTCCATAAACCCCTGCCATGAAACCCTAGAATTTTCAGAACAGGGGAAAATGGGGAAAATGAGCGAAGGACAGAAAATTCTCAGGAATCAATGAAACTTCCAATTGCTCTTGGGAATGGAATGGTTACATGACCGTGAGTATTTTCCCATCATAGAGCAATCAAGAACCAGCTTTTCAAGCAAAGAATCAACTCAAATTCATTTCCAACAAAGAATAACAGAGTGTAAGCTGAAAAAATGAAATCCTTCACAGAGTGATACAAAGAGGAGCAAAGAACTCAAATGGATTCATCCCCATGAATGCTTGCTTATAGAGGAAGGATTACAAAAAGAGATACAACCCACTCACTACATGCTTGAGAGGGGAAATCACAGCATGCTTACACTCACACGAGAGCACTACCTTTGCTCACTCCCTACTCAGACTGCATGCACTACTTTGAGCTCTCTTTTTCTTACACAAATGCCTGCATACACCACTCCTTTATCTCCAAGCTCACACACCAAAGGAGAAAATCAAGAAGTGCCATACCAAACACACTCCATGCCTCACACACACTTGAGGAAAAAAGTCAACACAACTAGAAATGGAGGGAAACCAGCCATTTTTCTCATGCTTGAGTCAAATCCCCAATTTGCCCCTCAAGCACCTTCTTGGAAGCTTCCCGCAACCGACACCTTTGACCGACTGGGCCTCGACTCCTCCCTGAGTCTAGTACGGTCTGCTTCGCTGCACACGACCATACCCGGCATCCTGACCGTCTGGACCTCCGACTCCTCCCTGAGTCTAGTCCCGATCCACTCGCCGCTCCCGTCGTGTCCACCCGACACCAACCGAGACCTTCGACTCCACCTGAGTCTAGTCCGGGTCTGTTCCGTCGCACACGACCGCAACCGACCTCCAACCGTCTGGACCTCCGACTCCTCCCTGAGCCTAGTCCCGGTTCGCTCGTCGTTGCCCGTCATGTCCATCACCGGTAGCTCCAGCTCCGGTTCCTCGTCTCCCGACTCGCAACCACCTCACCAGCCTCGATCATCTTCGGCATCACCGACCGTCTGGACCTCAGCACCTCCTGTGCCTAGTCCCGGTCCTCCTCGCCTCACAATGACCTAGCTCCGAAGTCCTGCAGTCACACAGACAAGCAAACCGTCACATAGCACCGCACGAAACAACATAATCAATATTAGCATAAGTAAAAGGTACTCAACCATAGAATACCCAAAACAAACTCAAACTCACTAACACAACCGTCAATTACTCATCACAAACAAGGGGATACCTCCACATGGTCTCTCATAAATTGGTAGTACCGATGTGCACAAGTAGTAGTACCGGCCTACGGTAGCACTGACATTCAATGTCCGGTACGACCGCACTGCGGTAGTTCTGCGCATGTCGAGCGGTAGTACCGCTTTCTCTGAACTATTTCGAAGGCAAAACAGCGTATGAATTCTTTGGTGTTTTTCTTGGATTGAATCCATGGAATCGATGCGCAAATATCAATAGACACCAAATATATTGATTTGCTCAAGAAAACAACACTAAATGATTCGTTTTTTTGATCAAAACCTAGACCTAACCTAGGGTTCTAAAAACAAGGCAAAAGAGAGGATTCTGATCCCATTTACCTTGTAGATCAGAGGAGTTGAACCCTTAGGCACTAAGGAATCACCATGGAATGAAGAAATCTCCAAAGGAATTGGAGATCTAGCAACGGAGTTGGTGGTTTCTTGGAGAAGAGAGAGAAAGAGGTGTACGGGTGCGAGCAGAAGAAAGGAACAGAAGTTCCGACTTGAGGAGAGAGAAGGGTTAAAGAGAGGAGTTGGGCATCGCAGTTAATGTCCTCAACCAATTGGAGCAATAGTACCACAGTTTAACTGCCGGTAGTACCAAAAAGTAGAAGCACCGTAGAATACACGGCGGTAGTTCTGATTTTTCTAGAACTTTTCAAAAACTAAACTTGGATCTGAGAATTATGCAAATGATTCTTACTTTTGCACTCAAATAAGAACCATTCAGGATCATTATGCATTAAGAAAACTAAAAGAAACCTAGGAACTTAGTTTTTATGAATATAGAGATTTTTTTTAGCAAAAATAAATGAAAATACCTCAAAGAACACTAAATGTGCATGAAACAATAAGGCATAAGTGCAAGCAATATTTGAGTAATCTACGACATTTAATTCATTCCTCATTTGCAAAAGCGGCTTTCATCTAATGGTTTGGTGAAATGTCCATGAATTGGTCTTCGGTCTGGTTGTGGCTAATTATAATATCTCCCTTACTCACATGATCTCTCAAAAAATGGTAGTGTATATCTATATGCTTGGTTCTTGAGTGTTAGACCGGGTTATTGGCTATTTTCACCGTACTATCATTATCACATAAAAGAGGTATTTTGTCAAATTTAATTCTATAATCCATCAAAGTTTGCCTCATCCATACCAATTGAGCACAACAACTACCCATGAAAACATATTCGGCTTCAATGATGCGTAGAGCTACAGAATTTTATTTCTTAGATAACTATGAAACTAGAAACCTTCCTATTAATTGACAACTACTCGAGGTGTTTTTTCTATCCACTTTGCAACCCGCATAATTAGAATCTGAATATCCAATTAAATCAAATTTAGCACCTTTAGGATAACATAAGCCTATACTTTAAGAATGCTTTAGATATCTTAAAATTCTATTTACGGCCGTCAAATGGCACACTTTTGGAGATGCTTGAAAACGTGCATACATGCAAATACTAAACATGGTATCGGGACTAGATGTTGTAAGATAAAGTAAACTATTAATCATGGATCTATAAAGCTTTAAATCTATTGGTTTACCTCCCTAATTGAGATCAAGGTGTCCATTTGTCGCCATGGGGGTCTTAATGTGTTTTGCATCTTCTATGCCAAACTTTTGAATAAGTCTCTCACATACTTTGTTTGGCTTATAAAGGTCCTATCCTTGAGTTGCTTGATTTGAAGTCCAAGAAAGTAGCTTAGTTCTCCTATCATGAACATCTCAGATTCCCTAGACATCATATCACCAAATTCTTTGCAAAAATCTTGATTAGTAGAACCAAATATAATATCATCAACATAAATTTGACATACAAAGAAATCATCATCAATAATCTTAGTAAATAATATTGTATTAATCTTTTCAATTAGAATCCTTTAGAGAATAGAAAATCTCAAATGCGCTCATACCATGCTCTAGGAATTTGTTTTAAGCCATATAGCACCTTTGAGAGTTTATACACATAATTATGATTTTTAGGGTCTTCAAAACCCAGAGGTTATTCAACATATACAAGTTCTGATATTTTGTCATTTAAAAAAGCACTTTTAACATCCATTTGAAATAGCTTAATGTCGAAACTCGAGGCAAAGGAAGTAATAACGAATAGACTCAAGTCTAGTTACGGGCGCAAATGTTTCATTATAATCTAAACCTTTAACTTGAGTATAACCTTGAGCAACTAACTTTGCCTTGTTTCTTACCACAACTCCGTTTTTATGTTGTTTATTGCGGAAGACCCATTTTGTGCCAATTACGTTGTTCTCGTTGGATCTTTCTATTAATGTCCAAACGTTGTTTCGAGCAAAATTGTTTAGTTGTTCATGCATTGCATTCACCCAATCTAGATCATCTAAAGCATCATCTACAATTTTTGGCTCAAAAGAAGGCACAAAAGAGTAATGTTCATAAAATGAAGCTACACGAGATCTAGTTTGAACACCTTTACTTACATCACCCAATATTTGATCTATTGAATGATCCTTGGTGATAGCATTGTGGATCTTTGATGGTAGTGTTGAAGGTTGATATTCCTTATCTTTCATATCTGTTGCTTAAATGATACTTGTTGTGGAAGAGGTTAAATCTTCAACTTGCTTTGATGAAGGTGATCCACTTGGGTCCTCCTTTGGCTTGATGTCACCAATTTGTATATTTTACATTACTCATCTTAGTCCCTCATCACCTACATCATCCAAATTCTCTTGCTCTTCTTCAGAGCCATTAGTTTTATCAAATTAAACATCACAATTTTCTTCAACTAAACCAGTGTTTTTGTTGAATACACAATAAACTTTACTATTAGAAGAATAACTAAGCAAAAATGTTCCATCATATCGACTTAGAAATTTTGAAAACCAAACATCCTTCCTTAATATGCAGCATTTACAACCAAATACTCTAAAGTAGAAAATGTTTGGTCTTCTTCAAATGAGAAGCTCATAGGAAGTCTTTCTAAAAAAATGATGCAAATAAAGGCAATTTATGGCATGAAAAGTGGTGTTAATAGCTTTCACCCAAAAATGATCGGAAGTATTATATTCATCGAGCATTATCCTAGCCATTTTAATTAATATTCAATTTTTCCTCTCTACAACTCCATTTTGCTCCGGAGTGTACGTAGTGGAAAGCTCATGCTTTACTCCAAGTTCATCACAAAAATTTTCAATTTTAGTGTTCTTGAACTCAAAACTATTGTCACTACAGATTTTCTTTATTTTAAAATCAAATTCATTTTAGGTCCTTTTTGCAAATCTTTTGAAAATGCCAAAGGCTTTGGCCTTTTCATATAAGAAAAATACATATGTATATCTAGAGTAATCATTTACAATAACAAAATAATAACTATTGCCTTCGATACTCGTATAAGTTGCTGGCCCAAACAAATCCATGTGTAAGAGCTCCAATGGCATAGGAGATAACATGATACTCTTGAAAGGATGAGAATTTGCAATTTGCTTCCCAACTTGGCAAGCACTACATAATCTATTTTTCTCAAACTTTACATCTTTCAAGCCAACCACTAAGTCATGTTTGAAAAGCCTTTTGTGTTAGATCATGCCCACATGACCTAGTCTTCTATTCCATAACTAAGACAAAGAAGTTTTTGCTATTAAACAAGTTTTTATACACGCATCACTAGAGGAGAAATTAACCAAATAAAGATTTTCAAATCTAAAACATTTAAAACAAGTTCATTTTCTATTTCTTTTGAAATTGTTAATTCTTCTATAGAGAAAGAGCAAATTAAACCTAGATCACACAATTGAGCAACCGATAGCAAATTGAAATTTAATGTTTCTACTAAAGATACATTTGAAATTGAAAGGTCATTCGAGATAGTGATTTTACCCAAACCAAGAATCTTTCCTTTGCTACTGGATCTAATGTGATCTTCTCATTACTCCCATTCTCAAATGTGGTGAACATCTTCCGGCCTCTGGTCATGTATTGAGTGCACCAGCTATCAAGCACCCAATGCCTTTCACTAGTCTTATAGTTCACCAACAAAAGAAAATTAGGTTCTTTTAGGTACCCAAATTTGTTTAGGTTGTTGGAGATTAGTAACCAAGGCTTGGGCACCCAAATGGCATTCTTTTTAGCATCTGAAATCAAAGTGCCAATAAATCTAGCAAAAGTCCTACCATCATTAGATTTCTTAAGCATATAACAAGAATCATACAATCCAATAAATGGAGTCTTACCCATAGGATAATTTTGTTACATATGTCCTATTTCCTGGCATTTATGGCAATATTTGCCATTTTGCCTCTCAAATCTTGTGAGCTAATTTACCGATTTCTTACCTTTCTTGTGGACATATCTAAGTCTCTCCTTATTGATGAGCATTTTTGCTCACTCAATAGCTTGTCAAGGATAGTCCTACTCTTAAAGCACCTTTCCAACCTTTTATTAAGCTTTGACACTTGCTCTTTGAGCTCATTGTTTTCAACAATAAGTTTAGCATCACAAGACTTGACATTATCATTGTTAGAGTCAATATTAGAACAACATGGCATGGCAAGCAAGTCATCACATGAAGTAGAAATACTTGTTCTAGCAATTTCTACACTAGGCATGTCATTAAGGATATATGTAATATCCTGAAAAATTCGAATTTGAAATATGAAGTTCTTAAATTATTTTGCAATATGTTTTGTTGAAATTTGGATTTTATGGCGATTTTCTGAATTTTGGTGGAGGATTCAAAAAAATTAAGAAAGCTTCGAAAAAATAAAATTTCTATTAATAATGCCACAAAAGGAAATATGCAAATAAGGGAAACCCAAACACTCTAAATAAAATCTGAAAATATGGTCCGTAAAAGGGAGGAAGAAATTTGAATTAAAATATAAGAATTTAATTTTGAAATAATACTATAAATGGGCAGCAAAAATAAATGAATAAAAACTTATGCAAACATGTGTACAAAAGGTCTAGAAAGATGAGCAAGACATAAAATGTATTTATACAAAAATAATAATAATAATAATAAAATAATAAAAATAAATAAAACATGCATGAAAGAAATATATACATGTATATAAAATGAAGGTGCAAAAAAACAAATAAAAGGAATATATATATATATGTATATATATAAATAAATATATATGTGCATATACAAAAATAGAAATAAATAAAAATATATATACACTATATATGTATATATATACTTGTATATACATGTGCATATATATACACTAAATAAACAAAAAGAAAAAAAAGAGAGGTGTCGCTGTTTCTCCCCGTTTCTCCCCCCCCCCCCCCCCCCGCGCGGCCCAGACAGTCCACCCGCGCCTCCCCTCTCTCTGCTGTCGCTGAGCAGTGGACCCCGCGCCTCCCCTCTCTCTGCTGTCGCTGCGCAGCGGACCCCACGCCTCCACCTGCGCCTCTCCCTTCCCTGCCGCCGCGTGGCCTGAGCACCTGGCTCCCACTCCCCGGCTCCTCTCACTACCCTACGGGCCCGCCGCCCGCACTCTTCTTTCCCTCCGCCCGCGCCAGCTCCTTCTTCCCCTTTCGTTTTCTCCTCGCGCGTGCTCCCCTTTCCTCTGACACTTCACAGTGCCATCATCGCCCGTGCACGCCTCGTCCCATCGCCACTCTCTGCCATGCGCCACGCGTGAACAGTCGCCATCACCATGTGCCGTCGCGCGCATCGAGCCCTGCGCCCGGGCAAAAACCGGCGGTCCCTTCCCCGCCGCCCGGTCGGCCCGGCCTCCATAAGAGGGAGGGCGTGCCCCCAATCACTTCACCTCATCCCCCTCATCCCTCCACCGCAGTGAATCGACCCCAAAAGCCCGAGCTCGCCGGAACGACCTTTCTCCCCAAACTCCGGCCGCCACCACCATCCTCACCACCACCGTCTCCTCGGCCGATTTCGCCTCAATTCCTTGCAACGGGAGTGCCGCCTCAAGGTCCCGAAGCCCCCACAACCGCCAGCCAAGGCTCCCCGCCACCCCATCTCACCGGCGCCGAGCCTCTTTCCACGCTGCCGCTGTCGCACATCGCCGGCCCAGCTTCGGTGTTCCGCGGTTCCCACCGACACCCCCGAGAGCTTCCACGCGACGCCAAGGACCCGTTTTGCCCACCCCCGGAACCTCCCTGACTCTCCCTCGCCGGCGGCGCCACCGGCCGTACTCGCCCTCGAGCTTCCCCTGTTTCCAGCGCTGCACACTCAGCTTAGTTGCATTCTCTGCCTCAGCCCAACAGGTAACAACGCTAGTTCGGTTGGTTGGCTGTGTGCGCTCTCAGTTGTCCGACCCGAGATCGATCCCCCTGTGCCGCAATATTAGTCATTAGGTTTTAACCTTTTTGCTAGCCCATTTAGTGAAGGAAAAAGGCAAATAAAAATCTGAAAAATAATTAATAAAAGATGCTAAGAATTTATAGAATATAGATGAGATTGTTTAAGATCTAAACTCGGATTAGTTATCACATATGAATAGTTAATGTGGTTTGCATAAATGAATTAAAAGACTAATTATTAAATAGGACATTAGTAAAAGATGGTTATGTTTAATGTCCAAGGTTAACAAGGATCTCAACTAAAAATACATGCAAGTTAACGTTAAGAAAAAATAAATTGGATGTTATATAAAAACTATAACAATAAGACTTTAAAATAAAGATTTCCCTTGCATGAAATTAAAATATAAGTTTTAACATTTATCAAGCCACCATTAAACAAACCCCAGTGACATATTTTAATATAATAGCCCTAGGTCATCAAGATTCAAAATAATATCACGGACATATAAATACTTTAAATTGAACATGTAACCAATAACACGAGTAAATTCGGGTCGCATAAAATGTTACATACCGAGCTTTACCCAGATAGCCAAGTCTAAACTAAGATTAGAAATAAAGCTAAGCCTAATAGTAGCTAAAGTATAAGCAAGATAACAATAGTACCATTAATTAAATCTTACACTAAAATTAATACATAATAATGTTAAGTATAACTACATATATATGTAGCAAGCTGGGACCCGTATAAGGGCATGTACAACCCACAGACAGGCTGCTGTCTACAAGTTCATTCCACCTCACACACAGATGACTGAATAGACAGCTTGTACAATGGACTGTCTGTTTAACTGTCTGTAAAGTGTTTAATGCATACATGCATCCATGATTAAGTAAGAATAAGATCCTTGTATACCATTTTGTTGCTTCTGAATACAAAATAGATCAAGAATAAATAAGATAAATATAATTACAAAATTTTTGCAGCTATCAATTTAGTTCCACTTCACTTGCTGGAAAAAAAGGGATCCAATTCTTTGGTTCAGCTAGTACAAACATACATGCATCCATGATCTTTGTTTGGAGTCAATCAAGAAACAACATGCACAAAATAGGCAAAGCTATGGCTGTTGGACAACAAAAATGACAAGAAGATAGCTGCGATCGGACCCAAAAATTGTTCTTGGAAAGTTTCTCAAGATTCTCACTGAAACAACACGTTTGTAGCTGCCATGCAGATAAAGTCAAGTATCTGTTCACTGGGGACCTGATAAAGCAACAAGCAACTAGGATTCAGTCCAAGTATTAACCTACATATTTGCTCTGAGCTAAAATTTTGAATATTTACTAAGCTGCAATTCTAAATTGTAGTACTGCAATTCTAAATAGTAGGTTGATAATAGAACTAGTTATGGACTGCACATCACATTAGACACTATGAATTGTAGTACTGCATGCTTATTTTGGCCGCTACAATAACTGACAATTTTTTCTATACTCTCACAAGCTAAGATAACCCAAATTCTATCAGTCTATGGAAGCTATAAACTCTGAAAACTCTGATAATTACAGCCTGAAACTCAGTTTTGGACACTGAAGCTCTGAAACTAATGGCCTGAAACTCAGTTTTGGACACTGAAGCTCTGAAAATTTTGGCCTGAAAACAAAGCTGCAGTGCCCGATTTGAGTAAACATTAAGTCATGAATCACAGACTACTTCACTTTGAACATGAATTAGGAAAAACAGGGGCTGAGATAAACCTAGTCTTAATAGGGATTGAGTATACTTTGCCCGATTTGAGTTCAGAATTGAACTTAACTGTACCTGAACTGAACAATCAGCAAATTTGTGTGTGCTATTTATATTAAAAAAATCAAAGAGGCAAGTTAATGTGGCTAGCTAATTGCTTCAAGAATCTAGCATTGTGGACTCAGCACAACAGGAAAAGAAAAATTAGAAACATGGAAGCAGCCATTTTCAGACAAGCCACAGCTTGCACAATGACATTCAGTTTTCAGAAATAATATATAGAAGCTACTGGTCATGTTCGTATAGAAGGCATGTCTCTCAAGTTGTATAATTTAAGTACCTGTAATGCCCAAACACATACTACTGCAGTCATTCAGATAACAAAAACATACTACTGCAGTCATTCAGTTTTCAGAAAAATATATGACACAGGGCAGGCAATGAACAGCAAGCAGCAAGCAAAAATTCGTTTCCTGAAATTAGTCTAACAGCAAGAAGCACCACTCATGTGAACTTATGAATTAGCAACTGGATTAAGAGAAGGAAACAATTTGGAATTACCATGCTGCATCCCAACTTGGATGACGCCCAAATGGAGGAGAAATTGGACTGATGGAGCCACCTCTGCCATCTGAAGAGCCAACTGCGCCAAATCCACCCAACCCATGGAGAAATCCGCCGCCGCCGTGCCATGGGAAGAGTTGGGGGTGCCTGGGTAGCCTCGTCTTCCATGGATTGGGGAATAATCGAAGCCGTCTGCCATCGATTGGGGAAGACCCGAAGCCACCGTCGTCGCGCCATTGCTGAGACTGGCGGTGTTGGGCGCTGGGGCCGCGACGTTGCCGTGCCCGATGAATGCCGCCGCCGAGCCGCTTCCATGGCCGATGATTGTTGCGGCGCTGCCATCGCCGCAACGAAAGCTGCGCGCCGGCGCCGCCACTGGCGCCGCGGAAACCTTGCTCTTCGAAGCCGCCGCGGCCTTGCTCTTCTTAGCCACTACCACGTCTGCTGCCGTCGGGCTAGACATCGCAGGCGAGGAAAGTGCTGTGGAGAGCGACGGCGGGGAAGGGCGGCAGAGACTGGCGAGGGCGAGGAAGGGCGGCGGAGACTGGCGACGGCGAGAAGAATAGATCGACATATATGGCGATGGATTTTGGCGCGTAATATTCACCTCACGCGCGCAGCTGGATCCGCGCATCGACGACTCGAGACAACGCTCCGTACAACGCGCGGCCAGCCCGCGACTTCACATGGGAGAACGAGCGCTCGCCGTCGCCTCACGACGCGACGACTTCGTTCTCTGTCCTCATTTACTGCAGTGAACGGGGGGCTTTTTTGCAAATTGGGCAACACAGAGACGGCACTGAGCATGGCGTTGTACATGCCCTAAGTAGACCCTGATTCAAGTTAAATTTAGCCTAGTGATAAATGGAGGTACATAAAATATAATGCCACGAAATGTTATAAACATAGACTATAAAATTAACTCGGTAAGCTAAAATTTCATACATTACGTATATAGTCTATGCCCTACACAATAGAACTCAACAAAATAATGCTCAGTAAACTCACACACCTATTCATAAGTCTGACCTAACCCATGAAACTTTCTTAATAAATATAAAAATAGTAGAAGGAGCTCGTAATAAAAGGTCAAGTCATCATATTCTACCCCCGGCCATGCCTCACATCACTCGAAACACCCATAAACTCATAATAAAACTAAATTAAGTTTATTCAGATTTATTTGAATCTTTTGAGTTATTTGCTTTTATTTGGATTCAGGCATTCGTAGCATAATTAGAAATTGGAAGTCGTGAAGATTCAATGGGTCAAGCGAGATCAAGCTCGAAGTGAAGATAAAGACCAAAAGCTTAAGAGAAAGCATCGTGTGAGCTCAAGACCGCATTAAACCGCGCCAGGCGAGTCAATACTTTGATCATGTTGAACCTACATTTTCTGCAAATTACTTTGGTTTAGATTATCAAATTGCATGTTGTTATTTTATATGCAAATACATGTTTAATTTAAGATTCTAGTTATATGCCCATTGTTTGCCTTGAATAATATTACGCCTCCTTTGGAATATCTGAATGTGTGAACCTTATCGCCCTAGCAAAATTATAATAGTAACCTTTCAAAAATAAGTCCCTAATTATACGCCATGCTTAGTACTGCACAGATACTCGAGGGTGCTGAAATGCCCCAAACATCATTGTCATTTTTAATCATGAGAAACTGGTTTGGACAGTCATGGTGGGAATGATTGGTATATATTTGGACATGATTATTTTATGATCCCAAAAATCCCAACTTGCTTAAATATCTAGGCGGATGGTTCGAGAGTGTGTGTGAGTGGTGCAGTGGAAGCACAAAGTGGTTAGTGGTAGAACCGCCCAGGTAACCCTAAGGACCGAATCTTGTGATGATCTCCCAGTGTACAACAGTACAACAACAAGCTGGCAAAGTGTAGGCAGGGTTTACTATTTTGTGTGGCTCTAAGGTGGTTACGTGAAGGTATGACCACGAGCAAAGGGATGGATGGTCTCATCCCCGCCTTTGCCCGTGATGGCTCACGAGGGACCCTTCCCGAGGGATGTGCGCATCTACGGAAGATAGACCTTAGCGAGCGTAACCACAGTAGGACTATGCATTATAAAGGCCCTGTGATAGTCTACTCAACCGCATGGCTAAGGAATCATGTGGGGCAACGAGTAGATTTATCTCTTGTGGGCAACGTGTGCAAACTCTGCAGAGTCTAAAACTATTCGAATAGCCGTGCCCACGGTCAAGGGCGGACATGGGAACTTAACCAGATATAGTTCTATTTCAAAAACTTTGTGGGTGAAATGGAAAAGTGGAGGGCAGTGGAAAGGCCTGATTTGGAGTTGTCCTGGGTGTCGTCCCAGTGGTAATGTAAGCGGTTATAACGCTGAAATGTTAGCATATGGTGCGGATGCCATGTAACGGTGGATGGAATCTGGATCGCTATTATTACTGCATTCCCTTACACATTATGTTTTTGTTCAGAGCTGCTAGGTCTCAGGAAATTTCTATGTATTGTATTTTTAAAAACAATGACAATACTTCTCACAAAATAAAATGTCAGGAAGAATAAATAGAGTCATGAGTAAAGAATATGGCCGTTTATGGTAGACACATAGAATTGTTGGTGGATTCATGTCGATCATAAAAAGGGAACAATAGTGTGGATTTTGGGAGAAATAAATTGGTGGAGCTTAAATGAATATATAGGCTAGATAGATGAATTAAATGATTTTGGAGAATTAGGGAGTGCAAAGGAAAATTGCTGGATTACAACACTGATAACTATTATAAATTCTTGGAAGATGTTGACAATATTGGGATTAATAGAATCGATTACTAGATGAGTCAATTGAATTTTGGGAATTTGGAGGTATAA
Source organism: Dendrocalamus latiflorus (assembly GCA_017311315.1). NCBI lineage: Eukaryota > Viridiplantae > Streptophyta > Magnoliopsida > Poales > Poaceae > Dendrocalamus > Dendrocalamus latiflorus. The sequence continues at coordinate 11,666,209 of CM029616.1, read as the reverse complement.
TAACAATTCTTGGAGTATAAACTTGATCAATGATATTCTTAGGGATGTATACTAGTGAATCGTAGATTTGATCAATGATATTCTTGGTGAAGGTATACTAGTGGTTTAGTTAGAGATGGATAATGAAAAGTAAGGTTGATTATTGGAAGAGCAATTTGTGGTTGTGGATCAATAACAAAAGGAATGGGTTGTTAGGAATTTGGAATACAATAGATATTGGTGGATTGTATAATTGATGATATTCGCTGATTGGGGTTTTAGACAGCACTCAATATAAAAGTGTGTGTTCAGTAGATTAATTAAATGATATTAGATAAATGATGTCACTAGCTGGTTGGAGTTTTAGGCAGCAATTGATTGGTGGATTATATAAATTATGATACTCGCTATTTGGGGATTTAGGCAGCAATAGATTGGTGGATTGTATAATTGATGTATCCGCTGTTTGGAGTTTTAGACAGCACTGAATATAGAAAGTGTGTGTTCGGTGGATTAATTAAATGATGTCACTCGCTGTTTGGAGTCTTAGACAGCAATCAATAAAGAAAGTGTATTTTTGGTGGATTAAGTCAATTATAGTAATCGCTAGGTGGAGTTTAGTCAGCAACAATAACACTATGATTAAATAATAATAATAATAATAATGCTTCAAAAAAGCAATTTCTGGCAAATAAAATAAACCCGAGCCTCTCCTTTGATAAGCCATGCATACTATTTATTTGCATCTTGTGTATTGGCTCGCGGAGCACAGTGGTTTGTCCTCACACTCGCTTTCACAACAAATCCAGAATCAGGAATCAGATCACTACGCTTCAGCAACACTATTGGTCATGGTGGCAAAGAAGATGAAGATGTCAAGAGCTAGGTCGCGCACCTCCAGTTGGCTGCCTGTGGGCATGTCCTGAAGGTCCCACCTGTGTGCTCCGTTCTTCCGCTGCTGCAATTTATTGATTTCGGCCTAATCGGCCCATGAGTAAGTCTACTATTATATTTACACTTCCGCATGATATGTACTTTGATATTCGGAACTATAAACTGTGAGCACTATCTACTGATCCAGGGAATAGTGCGGTGGAATCACAGAGGAATCCGGATTGTAAAATCTGGGTCCCTACAATATCACAAGTAATTCTAATGCTACTGCAAGTTTTGCTAGAATTTTCTTGGACAAGCAAGTCGTGAGTTTCGTTTAGCTTCTCATAAGATTCTTTAAGAGAGAAATGCTCTCTCTTTAAAACCTTAAATTTTGACTTCTGTTTTTCAAGATATTCATTTAATTCTACTAACATGTCCATAAGCTCATCATAAATAAGCTCATCATCATCAAATGATTTTACCTTCTCGCCATTTGCCATGAGGCATGTAGGAGATGTGAAGAGGGATGGAGCCTCCATGATGGCAATGGAGACAAGTCCCTTCTTTTCGGGGGACTCATCTTCATCGGAGTCGAAGTCCGTGTACTCCTCATCGGAGTTCCACTCTCTGATGTAGGCTTCATTTTTATCCTCTTTGTGAAGCTTCTTGAAAAACTTCTTGTCGTTGAAATCCTTCTTGGATGACTTGCTCTTGTCATCCTTCTTCATGGGGGCAATAAGATGCAATGTGCTCCTTCTCATCACACTCATAGCAACAAATATTTCTATAGCGCTTGTTGTCATAGGAGCACCTTTTCTTGCCTTTCTCATGACTAGCGCTTCGGTATGAGCGCTTCTTCATAAACTTCTTCATCTTTCTCATAAGGAGGGCCAATTCCTCCTTGGAGTTCTCCTCATCATCCTCGGACTCATCACTTGATACTACCTTGGCCTTGAAAGTAGTGATCTTCTTGCCCTTGAAGAGAATTGCTCCAAAGCTCCTCCTTGTCCTTCTTGTACAACTCATTGATGCTGAAATTTCCCAAGAGTTGTGTTGGCGTCATTCCTGCCAACTCAAAAGAGTTGAGAAAGAGTGTCACCAATATAATGTCTCATACTTCTCTGGTAATGCCCTAAGTAATTTTTTACAATATCAACATCCATTAGTGATGTGCCAAGGCCTTTGAGCTTATTTACAATGTTGTTGAGGTAAGAATTCATTTCATTAATGTCCTCATATGGCAACATTGTAAATATCTCATATTTGATCTGAAGGCTATACAATTTGGCTTTTTTGACTGTAGATGTTCTCTCATGGATTTTTGAGAGGGTGGTCCAAATATCGTAAGCGGTTTCCAAATTACTCACTCTCACTAGCCATCCTTTTCTCTTTAGACGGTTAAGTCTAAAACAACGGATCAAGCTCTGATATCACTTGTAGGATCAAGGATAACCGACTAGAAGGGGGTAAATAGGAGGCTCTAAAAATTCTTACCTTCTACACCTAATTACTATAATTTAGAACTTGGCAAGATTTCAAAGTAATTTAAACCTACACAATTATGCTAGCTAAGGCATCACAATCACAAGTCTCTACAAGTATATATCTAACTCAACTACACATGAAAAACAACTAAATAAGACAATCTCAACAAACACAATATGCTAAAAATATAAGTGCGGAAAGTAGAGGCAAAGAAATAACTAAATGACAAGGGATGTTTTTCTTGTGATGTCAAAGACTTGCCAATTTTCACTGGTCCATGTTGAGGAAAGCCCAAGTGATTGGACTAGCTCCACAAATAAAGCCTCAACTTCTCAATCCACTAGTGGTTGCTCTTCCTCCGCTCCGAAGATGGTGAGCACCAAACTACTCACAAGTTGGCGTCAGGTATCTTCATAATCTTCTTGAAGAGGTCACCTCACAACCTCCTGCAAAGGTCGTCTAGGTGTCGGCAAGCACCAAGAATAATAAACCAAAACTTCGCTTCACAACGATCAAGTGCAAGGATCAATCTAGAAATGATGCACTTGATTTTTGCTCAACTATCTCAAATGAATGCAAAGTGAGTAAATGAGGTGTGGGAGAGTGCTTTATTGCTCAAAGATGTTAAATAAAGTATCTAACCTTATCCTTGAGCTAGTGGGGGAGTATCTATACCCCCACCAACCAAATATAGAGGTTGCAGGAAGACCCTAGAATTTTTCAAGGCGAGTGGTAGTACCGTAGTACAATTTTTCAAGGCGAGCGGTAGTACTGATGGAATTTTTCTAGAGTTCCTTTAAAACTTGTAGGAAATTTTTTTATCCTATAGAATTTCTTTGAAGAAATCCTGAAACCAAACATGTCTCATAGGAATTTTTACCAAACACATCTCTTGGGGAATTTTTACTATGGATTAAATTTCTCTAATTTTCCTTTAAAATTCCTTTGAATCAAAGAGTCCTTAGTTCTTTTAGCTATTATACTAGCTATTTACACACACTAAAAAAATCCAGTTCATACGTGCTTTCAGGTCACCCATGCTGCCATGCACGGATCGATGCACCAACAAGCACAAATGCATGCACAATTAATCAATTGTGGTCGCTCCAACAGTACTAAGAGGGTACATGGTGTGGTTTTTTCCTACGACTTACGATTTTTGGCTTTTAAATTATGTTTGTTCGTACGAGAGTACGAAGAGAGAGACAATCATATGCGATTTTAAATGGTATAGTTAAAGTCGGTACAGTGTATACTATACTCGATTTGTAAACCTCACTTTAAAAAATATACTGTTTAAAACCTAGTACTATATCAATAAATCAAAAACCATAAACAGCAAGCACAAAATAACACATCATGTTCACTTCCCCTTACAAGTGTACAACACTCCGTGCACCATCGTACAGGCTCGCAAGATTCCTGACGCCCTACTGGCGATAGTAGCCCAACGCTACATGGGCACCACCTTTGCATTCACTCCCCCCATTACTGACCCCCACGCGGTGTAGGTGCAAGCGCTACTGCAGAAGGCAGCCAGCCAGCAGAAGCTGAGCTTTACGGATCGCTCAGTTAGGCTAAAAAAAGATAACTTATATATAAAATTATATTATATCTAATTAAAATTGTATTGTAGCTAATAGTAATTTATTTGATATAATTAAATTTAAAAAAATAAAAAATAGGTTAATTCAACACGAATATGAAAAAGAACCAACAAAAAACTCAAAAAACCAAAAGGAAAAAAAACAAAATTTAGAAACAATAAAAAATAAGTCAAAAGTTAGAAACTGAAACCGAAATAAACAAGGCCTTATGTTGGCTTCACCAACCGGCCTATAGCTAGCCTAATTAGCGAGTGTTTTAACTGCTTCAACTTCTATTTTCTGGCTGACAGCCCCGCTCGGTTGAGCTTCTACAAAGCCACGTCTACTCCAGCTTCTGCTCCTTGTACTCCCTCACTTGTGCCACCACCCACGCCACCGCTTCTCTCTTGGTCTCTTGACCCATTGACACCACAGTCACCGTCAGCCTCTACTATCATATTTCAATCAAAATTAAATGTTTTAACAAAAATCAGCAGCTCTAGCCAATGCCGCCGCTGTGGTTCGTGGTCCTCCTCGCCATCGGCCTCCGTGCGGTCGTTGCCTCCGCGGCGACCTTCCTCGCGTGGCTGCACCGCGCGTTCCTCCGCCCGGGGAGGGACCTGGGCCAGCCGTACGGCGCATGGGCGGTGGTCACCGGCCCCACCGACGGCATTGGCCGGGCGCTGGCGCTCGAGCTCGCGCGCCAGGGGCTCCACCTCGTCCTCGTCGGGCGGAACCCCGCCAAGCTGTCGCGCGTCGGCAAGGAGGTCCAGAAGGCCGCGCCGTCCTGCAAGGTGAGGAGCGTGGTATTCGACCTCGCCAGGGACGGGCAGGAGATGTCCCAGGGCGTGGCGAGGGTGGCGGCGGCCGTGGACGGACTGGACGTCGGGGTCCTCGTGAACAACGCCGGCGCGACGTACCCCGGCGCGGCCTACTTCCACGAGGTGGAGACCCGGGTCTGGGAGGCGGTGGTGCGGGTGAACGTGGAGGCGGCCACGCGGATCACGCGCGCCGTCCTACCGGCCATGGCGGCGAGGCGAAGGGGCGCCGTCGTGAACATCGGGTCCGGGTCCTCCGTCGTCGTGCCGGCGTTCCCGCTCTACGCCGTGTACGCCGCGAGCAAAGCGTAAGTTGATCCACATACATGACAATGTTTATATGTACGGTCAAGTGCGCGATGCCGGCACCTTTTAGACTTAAGTAGACAGAAGTCACAGAACGGGATGATGGAAGAATAGCAGGCAGGCAAGAACACTGCGGCGCCATCCCTTCTATCCTCAACATTCCCTTCTAGAGTATCATTACTTACTGTAGGATCGATGGGATACTGGGATGCGTTGTAGAATTTCACAGCATGCTGCACACGGCCCAATTTAAAACTTGACGATATTTATATAATATTTTTTAGATATGTTAATTTGTATAGTTTTACTCTCAACATATTTTCAATTAACTCTGGAATATTTCTCCTGCCATGATATTTATAAATCACAAATATCGCTGTTTCGGTGTAATTTCAAATTATCATTATCTTTAGATTTTTATTAATTCAATGTAAATTGTAGGGTTCCTAGCTTACTTTTTATTTCCTAAACTTATTTTTTATTTTCGTGAATATTTATTGTGATTATGTTTTTGGAAATTACTAAAGCAATTTGCGAATTTCATCATTACTTTCTTGAGCTGTCTCACTTATTTATTTTCCGACCTCCTATTTAAATTTATTTAGCCAAATAATATTGATGTGATCGCTCATAGCCATGTACAACTGGCTTGTTCTTTTCATACATAAAAAGTATACAGTGGTTGCTCTGTAGTCTGTACGGCATGTGAGCTATTAATTAGCGATTTCCTTGCCAAATCTGAGGGAAGGCGGAAGATGGCAAACAGTTTATTTTGTCAATATACTTGGGACTTGTTTTGCCAAATTTCCTAAGGTTTTATGCTAATCAGAGAAAAAAAAATAAAACTGTAAGCCGTTGGAATGATCCAGTTCTTCAGCGAAATTTTTACAGCTAGCATATTTTTTTATCAGTTTCTGTTCCCATAATTCAGTGCCACAAAATAGTACTACCAGCTGTATTTTTACAAAAAGACATTTTTTTAATTCACGGTTTTCACTTCACACAATTTTTTTGACATGAGAGTTTGCACTATCAAACACTACTCTATCCTACCTACAGACTACATAGAGATCAAAACGAAAGCGACTTGGACACGTCACGCATGGATCATTATTATGTTTGCTCTGTCCACCACCAGTCCAAACGCACATGGCATATAAATGCTCATTAATATGTCAGTAAATGATGGGAAGGTATGTGCTTCAGTTAATAAATGGTGTGCCTACTAATCATTAGTGCAAAGCGATGGAAATTAGACAGCAATCATTCAGTATAGCAGAAGGCATATTTGAAACGGAGAATGATTTCGCATAGTTTTGAAGAACAGTATTTTTTTAATGAAATACTCCCTCCGTTGATAAATGTACCATGTTTTAGAAAATATGTAGTCAAACCTCTTTAACTTTAATTACTAATATATAAAAATATATTTAGATTAGTCATGTGAAAATGGTATTATTAGATTAGTCATGAAAATATTTTTATAATATAAATATTTTATATTTGTGTAAACATATTTTTATAAAACGTCATATATATTTACGAACGGGGGAGTGGTACGTTTGAAATTCCTGTTCTGAAGAGGGAGCTACGTTGCCCAACACTATTTGCCGAAAGTTTAGTGGCACCTACCAGAATTCCTGGTGCCAAAAATTGGAGTCATTAATCCATGACATACGGTCACTGTTTGCCTGATGAATCTGTGGTTCTAAATTTGAGTGCCCTATATTTGGTATGGCAAATTTCACTGAAAGCATTATGCGAATTTCATAACCAACAAATTTAATTAAACAACACTGACATTTCTGCTTTAAAACAACTACTTATCTTATATATTTATTTAATATAATTATCTCTTCGGCCCTTTCTAGTAAATTGCATTGGTGCAAAGCATATTTGGGGATAATATCAAATAGTCACTTCTTAATTTTTGTAAAACGTAAGTAGATGCCAAATAACCAGCTTCAAAGTACAAATTTAGCTTCAAAGTATTTGGGGATAATATCAAATATTTGAAGGAAAACTTAGCGAAAGCACCTCATGTTCTGGGCTTTTTTTCCCCAACAACCATGGTCATTTCCGACAGGCTCAACTCAATTTCATCCTGTTAATCTCGCCATGTCAACATATCCACGGAAACAATAATTCCTTAATCCTCATTGACACCATGCACAGGAGTGGACTTGGTAGAGTTTGTGGTAGAAGAGAGCGTGCGAATGGTAGCAATGCAACAATTGGGATTTTGTTTACAAATTTAATATCGCAAAATTGACATGGTGAGATTACACGACGGTTGATCTGGAAGGTTTAAATAATATGACGGGGTTTAGCTGAACTTTGTTTAAGTTAAGGAAGAAAGGATAAATGCAAATGTACATAGTTATAAAGTTTTATTGATATTATACTATTCTAACTTTCGCATACGGCCACCTTGTTAGGTATATTGATCAATTGTCTCGAAGTCTAAGCGTTGAATACAAACACTACGGAGTGGATGTGCAATGCCAGGTAAATATTCTTTTGTTTTTAAAACTTCTTTCGGTTGAGATTAGCTTATTGCTACATTTGTTCATGTGTAACAATTAATTTGAGTATACCATGTAAGGTAATAAAAAGGGAAAAAAATCACAGTTCCCCACGCATTTTTTTTACTATATTAGTAATCTTACTCTACGTGCTTTTGCAAAATGTTAAAATCTACCGATGTACTTCAATTATTTCTTCTTCTGAAAAAATTACAAACAATAAATACCCCCAAAAACATAAGTGCTAGCAACATTTCAACACTTTATGAGCATAACGTTTGAAGATCACCGTGAAATTTATGAGCAGAACAGAGACTATGGCGAAAGGAAACCTACTGCAAATTAAATTTGTAGGATACAGTGAAGCTTCTTTTAAAATCCTTCTTCTGGTCCTTTCACAGCTTCTGAAAGAGAAACATCCTAACCTGTAGCAATTATCATCAGTATTACTCTGATACCATCTTGCGCAACACACTAACGTGTTGTGTGCAGATTCCGTTGTATGTGGCCACCAAGATGTCCCCTGTTAAGGGTGACTCTCCATTCATACCATCGCCAGAGGAGTATGCCAAAGCTGCTGTTCGTTGCATCGGGTATGAGCCGAGATGCGTCCCCTACTGGCGCCACTCGGTCCAGTGGGTCTTCGCGTCTCTACTGCCAGATTCTGCTCTCAATCTATGGCGTCTCCGAGTTGGTATCCGGAAGAGAAATGAGATGAAATCGCTACTGGGAGAGAATGAGTTCAGTTGAACAGTCCTTGGTTTTTTTAGGGAAAAAAATAAGAAAGGTTATACTGTGATATGAACAGTAAATGCAATGATGGGTTTATGTTTACGCCTTGTATGGATAGTAAGAATTTGAGGGAAATTTTCCATTAGCTATTATTTATAATGTTTGTTCTTCTATAAAATGTGTGGAAAGTTACAATGTTTGAAACAGGACTTGAGTGTCCTTCAGGGAACACCATTAGCCCAGTCCGTAGCTATTTATGTACTTTTTTTTTTTGAGATAAAGCGCAGCTGCTTTTAACTCAAAGGATCACCAACAATACAATCTGAATCCAAAATGCTAGAAAGAAAAATTGGAGGAACACTAAACCAAGTAAGCACTAAATGATCCTTGCAGCTAGCCTTAGCTAACAAATGAGCAGCTTCGTTGGCAGAATGCTGAACAAAAGAAATCCGGTGCTCTTCAAAGTGACGCAACTTTCTTCTGATCTCTTTGATCTGTGGACCATATAGCGATCAATCCAGACTATTACTCTGCAACTTCTTACACACGGGCAGAAATGATGCCAAGAATAATAAACCAAAATTTCGCTTCACAACGATCAAGTGCAAGGATCAATCTAGAAATGATGCACTTGATTTTTGCTCAACTACCTCAAATGAATGCAAAGTGAGTAAATAAGGTGTGGGAGAGTGCTTTATTGCTCAAAGATGTTAAATAAAGTATCTAACCTTATCCTTGAGCTAGTGGGGGAGTATTTATACCCCCACCAACCAAATATAGAGGTTGCAGGAAGACCCTAGAGTTTTTCAAGGCGAGTGGTAGTAACGTAGTACAATTTTTCAAGGCGAGCGGTAGTACTGATGGAATTTTTCTAGAATTCTTTTAAAACTTGTAGGAAATTTTTCTATCCTATAGAATTTCTTTGAAGGAATCCTTAAACCAAACAAGTCTCATAGGAATTTTTACCAAACACATCTCTTAGGGAATTTTTACTATGGATTAAATTTCTCTAATTTTCCTTTAAAATTCCTTTGAATCAAAGAGTCCTTAGTTCTTTTAGCTATTATACTAGCTATTTACACACACTAAAAAAATACAGTTCATACGTGCTTTCAGGTCACCCATGCTGCCATGCACGGATCGATGCACCAACAAGCACAAATGCATGCACAATTAATCAATTGTGGTCGCTCCAACAGTACTAAGAGGGTACATGGTGTGGTTTTTTTTCTACGACTTACGATTTTTGGCTTTTAAATTATGTTTATTCGTACAATAGTACGACGAAAGAGACAATCATATGCGATTTTGACTGGTATAGTTAAAGTCGGTACAGTGTATACTACACTCGATTTGTAAACCTTATTTTAAAAAAATATACTGTTTAAAATCTAGTACTATATCAATAAATCAAAAACCATAAACAGCAAGCACAAAATAACACATCATGTTCACTTCCCCTTACAAGTGTACAACACTCCGTGCACCATCGTACATGCTCGCAAGATTCCTGACGCCCTACTGGCGATAGTAGCCCAACGCTACATGGGCACCACCTTTGCATTCACTCCCCCCATTACTGACCCCCACGCGGTGTAGGTGCAAGCGCTACTGTAGAGAAGGCAGCCAGCCAGCAGAAGCTGAGCTTTACGGATCGCTCAGTTAGGCTTAAAAAAAGATAACTTATATCTAAAATTACATTATATCTTATTAAAATTATATTATAGCTAATAGTAGTTAATTTGATGTAATTAAATTAAAAAAATAAAAAAACAGGTTAATCCATCCAACACGAATACGAAAAAGAACCAGCAAAAAGCTCAAAAAATCAAAAGGCAAAAAAACAAAATTTAGAAACAACAAAAAATAAGTCAGAAGTTAGAAACTGAAGCTGAAATAAACGAGGACTTATGTTGGCTTCACCAACCGGCCTATAGCTAGCCTCGCTAGTGTTTTAACTGCTTCAGCTTCTATTTTCTGACTGACAGCTCCGCTCGGTTGGGCTTCTACAAAGCCACGTCTACTCCAGCTTCTGCTCCTTGTACTCCCTCACTTGTGCCGCCACCCTCGCCACCGCTTCTCTCTTGGTCTCTTGACCCCATTGACACCACAGTCACCGTCAGCCTCTACTATCCTATTTCAATCAAAATTAAATGTTTTAACAAAAATCAGCAGCTCTAGCCAATGCCGCCGCTGTGGTTCGTGGTCCTCCTCGCCATCGGCCTTCGTGCGGTCGTTGCCTCCGCGGTGATCTTCCTCGCGTGGCTGCACCGCGCGTTCCTCCGCCCGGGGAGGGACCTGGGCCAGCCGTACGGCGCGTGGGCGGTGGTCACCGGCCCCACCGACGGCATTGGCCGGGCGCTGGCGCTCGAGCTCGCGCGCCAGGGGCTCCACCTCGTCCTCGTCGGGCGGAACCCCGCCAAGCTGTCGCGCGTCGGCAAGGAGGTCCAGAAGGCCGCGCCGTCCTGCAAGGTGAGGAGCGTGGTATTCGACCTCGCCAGGGACGGGCAGGAGATGTCCCAGGGCGTGGCGAGGGTGGCGGCGGCCGTGGACGGACTGGACGTCGGGGTCCTCGTGAACAACGCCGGCGCGACGTACCCCGGCGCGGCCTACTTCCACGAGGTGGAGACCCGGGTCTGGGAGGCGGTGGTGCGGGTGAACGTGGAGGCGACCACGCGGATCACGCGCGCCGTCCTACCGGCCATGGCGGCGAGGCGAAGGGGCGCCGTCGTGAACATCGGGTCCGGGTCCTCCGTCGTCGTGCCGGCGTTCCCGCTCTACGCCGTGTACGCCGCGAGCAAAGCGTAAGTTGATCCACATACATGACAATGTTTATATGTACGGTCAAGTGCGCGATGCCGGCACCTTTTAGACTTAAGTAGACAGAAGTCACAGAACGGGATGATGGAAGAATAGCAGGCAGGAAAGAACACTGCGGCGCCATCCCTTCTATCCCCAACATTCCCTTCTAGAGTATCATTACTTACTGTAGGATCGATGGGATACTGGGATGCGTTGTAGAATTTCACAGCATGCTGCACACGGCCCAATTTAAAACTTGACGATATTTATATAATATTTTTTAGAAATGTTAATTTGTATAGTTTTACTCTCAACATATTTTCAATTAACTTTGGAATATTTCTCCTGCCATGATATTTACAAATCACAAATATCGCTGTTTCGGTGTAATTTCAAATTATCATTATTTGTAGGTTTTTATTAATTCAATGTAAATTGTAGGGTTCCTAGCTTACTTTTTATTTCCTAAACTTATTTTTTATTTTCGTGAATATTTATTGTGATTATGTTTTTGGAAATTAAGAAAACAATTTTCGAATTTCATCATTACTTTCTTGAGCTGTCTTACTTATTTATTTTCCGACCTCCTATTTAAATTTATTTAGCCAAATAATATTGATGTGATCGCTCAAAGCCATGTACAACTGGCTTGTTCTTTTCATACATAAAAAGTATACAGTGGTTGCTCTGTAGTCTGTACGGCACGTGAGCTATTAATTAGCGATTTCCTTGCCAAATCTGAGGGAAGGCGGAAGATGGCAAACAGTTTATTCTGTCAATATACTTGGGACTTGTTTTGCCAAATTTCCTAAGGTTTTATGCTAATCAGAGAAAATAATAAAACTGTAAGCCGTTGGAATGATCCAGTTATTCAGCGAAATTTTTACAGCTAGCATATTTTTTTTATCAGTTTCTGTTCCCATAATTCAGTGCCACAAAATAATACTACCAGCAGTATTTTTACAAAAAGACATTTTTTTAATTCACGGTTTTCACTTCACACAATTTTTTAGACATGAGAGTTTGCACTATCAAACACTACTCTATCCTACCTACAGACTACGGTCCCGTTTGGTACGGTTCCACTTCACAAGTGGAGCTATTTTTTTTTACTTCAGCTCCACGAACAGCTCTACCGGTGGAGCTGGAGCTGTTTTGGTAGACTGTTTGGCAAAACAGCTCCACCTGTTTTATCATGCATGGTTGAGAGATGTCAATTGTCCAATATACCCCTGTCTATTTGGCTTGTAGTAATATCAAGAGTTGTATGTTTCTACATGATTTTTCATCCGAGTAAATTTGAATTCAAAAAAAATTAAAATTTAAAATAACACAAAGTATTAGCAACCAATATTTAATGCGTTTTTTTGCATAGGAATGACCCGTTAAAACAAATATGCATGTGCAAAGTCATGATATAATGCAAACATCACATGTACAAGGACAGATCGCATAAATTCACGAAAGTACAAGGGCAGTGGCATGCGAGCCTGCGGATGGAGCCGGGTGGAGCTACTTTTTTCAGCTCCATCTCGTACATATCTTTTGTCTCAGCAGGTTTTAAGGGACTCCTTGGGTGGAGCTATTTTGTTTTACCCCGTTTGGCACAAAACGGCTCCAAACAGCTCCAGAAGCCGGTGGTGGAGCTGTACCAAACGGGGCCTACAAAGAGATCAAAACGAAAGCGACTTGGACACGTCATGCATGGATCATTATTATGTTTGCTCTGTGCACCACCAGTCCAAACGCACATGGCATATAAATGCTCATTAATATGTCAGTAAATGATGGGAAGGTATGTGCTTCAGTTAATAAATGGTGTGCCTGCTAATCATTAGTGCAAAGCGATGGAAATTAGACAGCAATCATTCAGTGTAGCAGAAGGCATATTTGAAACGGAGAATGATTTCGCATAGTTTTGAAGAACAATATTTTTTTTCAATGAAACACTCCCTCCGTTGATAAATGTACCATGTTTTAGAAAATATGTAGTCAAACCTCTTTAACTTTAATTACTAATATATAAAAATCTATTTAGGTTGATCATGTGAAAATGGTATTATTAGATTAGTCATGAAAATATTTTTATAATATAATTATTTTATATTTTTATAAAAAGTAGTGGTTAAAGTTGTATATTAAAAACCATATTGATATGTAAAACGTCATATATATTTACGAACGGGGGAGTGGTACGTTTGAAATTCCTGTTCTGAAGAGGGAGCTACGTTGCCCAACACTATTTGCCGAAAGATTAGTGGCACCTACCAGAATTCCTGGTGCCAAAAATTGGAGTCATTAATGCATGACATACGGTCACTGTTTGCCTGATGAATCTGTGGTTCTAAATTTGAGTGCCCTATATTTGGTATGGCAAATTTCACTGAAAGCATTATGCGAATTTCATAACCAACAAATTTAATTAAACAACACTGACATTTCTGCTTTAAAACAATTAATTATCTTATATATTTATTTAATATAATTATCTCTTCGGCCCTTTCTGGTAAATTGCATTGGTGCAAAGCATATTTGGGAATAATATCAAATAGTCAGTTCTTAATTTTTTAAAAAACGTAAGTAGATGCCAAATAACCAGCTTCAAAGTACAAATTAGTACTAGGTACAATTGGATATGAGCAAACTACAGAGAAGATCGTAAAAACAGAAACAAGTACAGTATCCAAAATTCTTCTCGTCCGACGGAGATGTATTGCCATGCATCCGTGTTTGGAGAAGAGAATTAAATAGAGTTGTTGTAGACAATCCTCTTTTCTCCCCCGGCTGAAGGAAAACTTAGCGAAAGCATCTCATGTTCTGGGTTTTTTTTCCCCAACAACCATGGTCATTTCCGACAGGCTCAACTCAATTTCATCCTGTTAATCTCGCCATGTCGACAGATCCACGGAAACAATAATTCCTTAATCCTCATTGACACCATGCACAGGAATGGACTTGGTAGAGTTTGTGGTAGAAGAGAGCGTGCGAATGGTAGCAATGCAACAATTGGGATTTTGTTTACAAATTTAATATCGCAAAATTGACATGGTGAGATTACACTACGGTTGATCTGGAAGGTTTAAATAATATGACGGGGTTTAGCTGAACTTTGTTTAAGTTAAGGAAGAAAGGATAAATGCAAATGTACATAGTTATAAAGTTTTATTGATATTATACTATTCTAACTTTCGCATACGGCCACCTTGTTAGGTATATTGATCAATTGTCTCGAAGTCTAAGCGTTGAATACAAACACTACGGAGTGGATGTGCAATGCCAGGTAAATATTCTTTTGTTTTTAAAACTTCTTTCGGTTGAGATTAGCTTATTGCTACATTTGTTCATGTGTAACAATTAATTTGAGTATACCATGTAAGGTAATAAAAAGGGAAAAAAATCACAGTTCCCCACGCATTTTTTTTTACTATATTAGTAATCTTACTCTACGTGCTTTTGCAAAATGTTAAAATCTACCGATGTACTTCAATTATTTCTTCTTCTGAAAAAATTACAAACAATAAATACCCCCAAAAACATAAGTGCTAGCAACATTTCAACACTTTATGAGCATAACGTTTGAAGATCACCGTGAAATTTATGAGCAGAACAGAGACTATGGCGAAAGGAAACCTACTGCAAATTAAATTTGTAGGATACAGTGAAGCTTCTTTTAAAATCCTTCTTCTGGTCCTTTCACAGCTTCTGAAAGAGAAACATCCTAACCTGTAGCAATTATCATCAGTATTACTCTGATACCATCTTGCGCAACACACTAACGTGTTGTGTGCAGATTCCGTTGTATGTGGCCACCAAGATGTCCCCTGTTAAGGGTGACTCTCCATTCATACCATCGCCAGAGGAGTACGCCAAAGCTGCTGTTCGTTGCATCGGGTATGAGCCGAGATGCGTCCCCTACTGGCGCCACTCGGTCCAGTGGGTCTTCGCGTCTCTACTGCCAGATTCTGCTCTCAATCTATGGCGTCTCCGAGTTGGTATCCGGAAGAGAAATGAGATGAAATCGCTACTGGGAGAGAATGAGTTCAGTTGAACAGTCCTTGGTTTTTTTAAGGGAAAAAAAATAAAGGTTATACTGTGATTTGAACAGTAAATGCAGTGATGGGTTTATGTTTAGGCCTTGTATGGATAGTGAGAATTTGAGGGAATTTTTCTATTAGCTATAATTTATAATGTTTGTTCTTCTATAAAATTTGTGGAAAGTTACAATGTTTGAAACAGGACTTGAGTGTCCTTCAGGGAACACCATTAGCCCAGTCCGTAGCTATTTGTGTACTTTTTTTTTTAGATAAAGCGCAGCTGCTTTTAACTCAAAGGATCACCAACAATACAATCTGAATCTGAATCGAAAATGCTAGAAAGAAAAATTGGAGGAACACTAAACCAAGTAAGCACTAAATTATCCTTGCAGCTAGCCTTAGCTAACAAATGAGCAGCTTCGTTGGCAGAATGCCGAACAAAAGAAATCCGGTGCTCTTCAAAGTGACGCAACTTTCTTCTGATCTCTTTGATCTGTGGACCATATAGCGATCAATCCAGACTATTACTCTGCAACTACTTGCACACGGGCAGATTGTCCGTCTCTACCACAAGCATACTAACGCCCACCTCCACAGCCAGCTCCACTGCCCGTTTGCAGGCTAGGATTTCCGACAATTCCGGATCAGCAATAGTGATCAAAAAATGGCATGCTCCAGCTTGGAATGCTCCATGGTGATCCCTTAGGACCATACGGATGCCTCCGTTGCTCTGAGAGTTTGAAAGCCCCATCTGCATTGCCTTTGGACCGCCCATAAGTGGAGGGGTCCAGCGATCCCTCTGTTTTGGTAGGGGCGGTGGCGTTGGTTGTCGGAGATCTCCCCATTCCTCGACTTGTCTTACAACCCGGTTAACGACTGTGTACGGTTCATCCAACCGGCTTGATTCTCCGTGCACCATCGTACATGCTCGCAAGATTCCTGACGACGCCCTACTGGCGATAGTAGCCTAACGCTACATGGGCACCACCTTTGCATTCACTCCCCCCATTACTGACCTCCACGCGGTGTAGTTGCAAGCGCTACTGCAGAAGGCAGCCAGTCAGCAGAAGCTAAGCTTTACGAATCGCTCAATTAGGCTAAAAAAAACATAACTTATATCTAAAATTACATTATATCTAGTTAAAATTGTATTGTAGCTCATAGTAGTTTATTTGATATAATTAAATTTGAAAAAAATAAAACATAGGTTAATCCATCACGAATATGAAAAAGAACCAACAAAAAGTTCAAAAAACCAAAAGGCCAAAAAACAAAATTTAGAAACAATAAAAAATAAGTCAGAAGTTAGAAACTGAAGCCGAAATAAACGAGGCATTATGTTGGCTTCACCAACCGGCCTATAGCTAGCCTGATTAGCGAGTGTTTTAACTGCTTCAGCTTCTATTTTCTGACTGACAGTCCCGCTATCTCTTGACCCCATTGACACCACAGTCACCGTCAGCCTCTACTATCCTATTTCAATCAAAATTAAATGTTTTAACAAAAATCAGCAGCTCTAGCCAATGCCGCCGCTGTGGTTCGTGGTCCTCCTCGCCATCGGCCTCCGCGCGGTCGTTGCCTCCGCGGCGACCTTCCTCGCGTGGCTGCACCGCGCGTTCCTCCGCCCGGGGAGGGACCTGGGCCAGCCGTACGGCGCGTGGGCGGTGGTCACCGGCCCCACCGACGGCATTGGCCGGGCGCTGGCGCTCGAGCTCGCGCGCCAGGGGCTCCACCTCGTCCTCGTCGGGCGGAACCCCGCCAAGCTGTCGCGCGTCGGCAAGGAGGTCCAGAAGGCCGCGCCGTCCTGCAAGGTGAGGAGCGTGGTATTCGACCTCGCCAGGGACGGGCAGGAGATGTCCCAGGGCGTGGCGAGGGTGGCGGCGGCCGTGGATGGACTGGACGTCGGGGTCCTCGTGAACAACGCCGGCGCGACGTACCCCGGCGCGGCCTACTTCCACGAGGTGGAGACCCGGGTCTGGGAGGCGGTGGTGCGGGTGAACGTGGAGGCGGCCACGCGGATCACGCGCGCCGTCCTACCGGCCATGGCGGCGAGGCGAAGGGGCGCCGTCGTGAACATCGGGTCCGGGTCCTCCGTCGTCGTGCCGGCGTTCCCGCTCTACGCCGTGTACGCCGCGAGCAAAGCGTAAGTTGATCCACATACATGACAATGTTTATATGTACGGTCAAGTGCGCGATGCCGGCACCTTTTAGACTTAAGTAGACAGAAGTCACAGAACGGGATGACGGAAGAATAGCAGGCAGGCAAGAACACTGCGGCGCCATCCCTTCTATCCCCAACATTCCCTTCTAGTTACTTAGGATGTGTTTAGTTGGACGGATGGGGTGGGATAGGATGGAATAGTCCAAAGTAGGATGAGACTGTGCAAATTTAGAGAATATTCTTCTTAGATATTGGACTATGTGGTTTCACTTTTTTTTTGTAGAACTATCTCATTCCATCCCCATCCCATCCCAACTCATCCCTCCAACCAAACACATCATGTAGGATCGATGGGATACTGGGATGCGTTGTAGAATTTCATAGCATGCTGCACACGGCCCAATTTAAAATTTGACGATATTTATATAATATTTTTTTTAGAAATGTTAATTTGTATAGTTTTACTCTCAACATATTTTCAATTAACTTTGGAATATTTCTCCTGCCATGATATTTACAAATCACAAATATCGCTGTTTCGGTGTAATTTCAAATTATCATTATCTGTAGATTTTTATTAATTCACATTGTAGGGTTCCTAGCTTACTTTTTATTTCGTAAACTTATTTTTTATTTTCGTGAATATTTATGGTGATTATGTTTTGGGAAATTACTAAAACAATTTGCGAATTCATCATTACTTTCTTGAGCTGTCTCACTTATTTATTTTCCGACCTCCTATTTAAATTTATTTAGCCAAATAATATTGATGTGATCGCTCATAGCCATGTACAACTGGCTTGTTCTTTTCATACATAAAAAGTATACAGTGGTTGCTCTGTAGTCTGTACGGCATGTGAGCTATTAATTAGCGATTTCCTTGCCAAATCTGAGGGAAGGCGGAAGATGGCAAACAGTTTGTTCTGACAATATACTTGGGACTTGTTTTGCCAAATTTCCTAAGGTTTTATGCTAATCAGAGAAAAAAATAAAATTGTAAGCCGTTGGAATGATCCAGTTCTTCAGCGAAATTTTTACAGTTAAATCCTGGCATATTTTTTTATCAGTTTCTGTTCCCATAATTCAGTGCCACAAAATAATACTACCAGCTGTATTTTTAAAAAAGACATTTTTTTAATTCACGGTTTTCACTTCACACAATTTTTTAGACATGAGAGTTCGCACTATCCTATCAACAGACTACAGTAGAGATCAAAACGAAAGCGACTTGGACACGTCATGCATGGATCATTATTATGTTTGCTCTGTCCACCACCAGTCCAAACGCACATGGCATATAAATGCTCATTAATATGTCAGTAAATGATGGGAGGGTATGTGCTTCAGTTAATAAATGGTGTGCCTGCTAATCATTAGCGCAAAGCGATGGAAATTAGACAGCAATCATTCAGTATAGCAGAAGGCATATTTGAAACGGAGAATGATTGCGCATAGTTTTGAAGAACAATATTTTTTTCAATGAAATACTCCCTCCGTTGATAAATGTACCATGTTTTAGAAAATATATAGTCAAACCTCTTTAACTTTAATTACTAATATATAAAAATCTATTTAGGTTAGTCCTATGAAAATGGTATTATTATATTAGTCACGGAAATATTTTTATAATATAATTATTTTATATTTTTATAAACATATTTTCATAAAAAGTAGTGATTAAAGTTGTATATTAGAAACCATATTGATATGTAAAACGTCATATATATTTACGAACGGGGGAGTGGTACGTTTGAAATTCCTGTTCTGAAGAGGGAGCTACGTTGCCCAACACTATTTGCCGAAAGTTTAGTGGCACCTACCAGAATTCCTGGTGCCAAAAATTGGAGTCATTAATCCATGACATATGGTCACTGTTTGCCTGATGAATCTGTGGTTCTAAATTTGAGTGGCCTATATTTGGTATGGCAAATTTCACTGAAAGCATTATGCGAATTTCATAGCCAACAAATTTAATTAAACAACACTGACATTTCTGCTTTAAAACAATTAATTATCTTATATATTTATTTAATATAATTATCTCTTCGGCCCTTTCTGGTAAATTGCATTAGTGCAAAGCATATTTGGGGATAATATCAAATAGTCAGTTCTTAATTTTTTTTTAAACGTAAGTAGATGCCAAATAACCAGCTTCACAGTACAAATTAGTACTAGGTACAATTGGATATGAGCAAACTACAGAGAAGATCGTAAAAACAGAAACAAGTACAGTATCCAAAATTCTTCTCGTCCGACGGAGATGTATTGCCATGCATCCGTGTTTGGAGAAGAGGATTAAATAGAGTTGTTGTAGACAATCCTCTTTTCTCCCCCGGCTGAAGGAAAACTTAGCGAAAGCATCTCATGTTCTGGGCTTTTTTTCCCCACAACCATGGTCATTTCCGACAGGCTCGACTCAATTTCATCCTGTTAATCTCGCCATGTCGAACAATAATTCCTTAATCCTCATTGACACCGTGCACAGGAATGGACTTGGTAGAGTTTGTGGTAGAAGAGAGCGTGCGAATGGTAGCAAAGCAACAATTGGGATTTTGTTTACAAATTTAATATCGCAAAATTGACATGGTGAGATTACACGACGGTTGATCTGGAAGGTTTAAATAATATGACGGGGTTTAGCTGAACTTTGTTTAAGCTAAGGAAGAAAGGATAAATACAAATGTACATAGTTATAAAGTTTTATTGATATTATACTATTCTAACTTTCGCATACGGCCACCTTGTTAGGTATATTGATCAATTGTCTCGAAGTCTAAGCGTTGAATACAAACACTACGGAGTGGATGTGCAATGCCAGGTAAATATTCTTTTGTTTTTAAAACTTCTTTCGGTTGAGATTAGCTTATTGCTACATTTGTTCATGTGTAACAATTAATTTGAGTATACCATGTAAGGTAATAAAATGGGGAAAAAAATCACAGTTCCCCACGCATTTTTTTTACTATATTAGTAATCTTACTCTACATGCTTTTGCAAAATGTTAAAATCTACCGATGTACTTCAATTATTTCTACTTCTGAAAAAATTACAAACAATAAATACCCCCACAAACATAAGTGCTAGCAACATTTCAACACTTTATGAGCATAACGTTTGAAGATCACCATGAAATTTATGAGCAGAACAGAGACTATGGCGAAAGGAAACCTTCTGCAAATTAAATTTGTAGGATAGAGTGAAGCTTCTTTTAAAATCCTTCTTCTGGTCCTTTCACAGCTTCTGAAAGAGAAACATCCTAACCTGTAGTATGCGGACCAGGAGCGGCTGGTGGCGGGGGAGGAAGGCACTTTCTCCGGCGAGCTAGGCCCCTCGCTCGTGACCGAGAAGAAGATCCAAGGGCTCCTGCGCGCGGGGAAGTTGTCCGGGCGCCAAGACGTGCGATTGCCCGCTGCCGACGAGACGGAACCGCATCCCGAAAGGTCGGAGGCGGTTGTCTTCGTTTCCTTTTTCGACGCGGGGCTCCGGATCCCCGCGGCGGCGGTGGTGGGCGACGTGCTGCGGACCTTCGGGCTGGAGCTGGCGAAACTGACTCCGAACGCCGTAGCCCGGTTTGCGGTGTACAGTTGGGCCTTGCGCTCGGGGGCCTGTTGGCCCAGCGCGTCGCTGTTCGCCTATCTCCACGAGGCACGATGCCAGCCGAAGGGCCGGAAGGATGGGACGCTGTCGAGCTTCGGTAGCGTCACTTTTATTCTTCGCCCGTCGTGCAAGAAGCTCTTCCCTGCGAACTCAACTCGCGGGAAGTGGGAGTCTTACTGGATGAAGCGGTGGTTCTACCACCGTGTGGAGAGCGGGAGCGGCCTTGAGTGCACAGGTCGACCAATCGCGTTCAAGCCCTCGCCCGGCCGAACGCTCGATGATGAGGACAAGCGGAGGGTCAAGCGGCTCGTAGGCGTGGCCGCCCGCCTCAACATGCGCTACCTTGCCGAAGAGTACGTGATGTACGGTGTGGCGCCGCTTGCCTACGACTGGCGTGTTGCCGCCGAGAGGCGTCGAGACGACAATGTTTCGCCATGGGTTTGTTCGCTGCCGGCGCCGCTCGGTCCTCGTAAGCCTCGATCGCGTCCCTCCTTTGTTGACGCGAACTGCGTTGTATGCTGACGTTGTTCTCCTTTGCTTCAGGGATTTCCTTGGAGGAGGCGGAGCAAGCCGCGCGCGTATTCCTGGGGCCGTACACCGCCAGGGAGCACAAGCAGCGCGCGTCTACTATCGCCAAGGCGGGGCTGGGGCGAATAAACCGCGTGTGTGAGGTCCTGGGCCTTGCCGTGCCGGACCGTGTCGCTCCAGACGATGGTGGAGCGAAGAAGAAAAAGGCTCCATCTCGGAAGAGGGGCCGCAGCGGGGTGTCTGCCGCGCCTGCTGCTAGTGTTTCCGAGAGCGCGGCGGACGCGGAGTCGGACTCGGTGAGGCACGTCGACTCGGGCTTGGGTGACGCAGGCGCCGAAGGCGAGGTATCTTCGACGAGCGTCCCGGACGGCGGGGGTGCCGCGGACAGCCAGAGGGGGGAAGTTTCACCGCCCGCCGAAGTCGCCGAGGCGGACCCCGCGCGGACCGGCGATGCCGAGGTGGAGCCCTCGACCGCGACCGCTGTGGTGCCGGAGGCGCCCTCCGCGGGGGCGCACGTAGCCGTGCTGTCTTTACCAACAGCAGCGGAAACCGAGGTGCCCCCTGCGACAACTGCCACCGTGGAACCGTCGCCTCCGGGCATGGCAGCCGCGGGGTCTTCCTCAACCACGGCTGCGGGGGCGGTACCGCTGCTGGCTGCCCCGGCCAAACGGCCGTGTGTGCGGCCGGAGCTCCACCGGACACCGCGGGGATTCGTCGTGGCCACGGGCATTAGAAACCTGTGGGACTCCGGCGCAAGCACCGGGGGCCCTGCGGCCTATGCGCCTTCTGCCCCTCTGGCCACGCCGCCCGCCGCGCAGGGACAGCCGGCGTCCTCCCCGAACGCGGAGGCCTCTGCTCGCGGCGGGACCATTCCCTCTGCTACCAAAGGTATGGTGGCTTAGCTTACTCTGGTGTATGCTTTTGTGCCTTGGGGTGCTCATCCGTATCCATGTTTACAGCGTTGCTCATTCCGGAGGGGGAGCACTCGGCGGAACGCGGGGCCTCCGAGCACGTGAGCCCCGCGGACTTCGTGCCGCCTTTGGACCAGCCCATAAGTGGAGGGGTCCAGCGATCCCTCTGTTTTCGTAGGGGTGGTGGCGTTGGTTGTCGGAGATCTCCCCATTCCTCGACTTGTCTTACAACCCGGTTAACGACTGTGTACGGTTCATCCAACCGGCTTGATTCTCTAGCGTCATTCCTTGCCCGCCATAACTCATAGATAGTTGTGAACACTAGACTCAGTTCATCTCTACCTAGTTTGACAATCTAGTCCGACATTCAGTCAGCCAAAAAAATTTCGTCCATTGATCTTTCTTGCGGGACTTGCAAATTAATGGCCCTTGAATCTGAGATCAACTTCCAAACTGCCTGAGAGTCTGCGCATCGCTAGAACCGATGAAGAGCAGTCTCTTCGTGTCCGCAGGTCTGCAAGCCAGGCACCAAATACCTGCTTTATTACACCTTCGAATATTATAATCAGAAAGGGTGGATGACTGCCTTCGTTTTTTCAAACCGCAAACGACTGTTTAAATTACATTAAGTCGGGCGACAGTTTACAAAAATGTCAAACAGGACAAATATCTTCATCACAAAATACAGCAGAAACAAAAGTAGAAATAAAACCATATCCACAGGCAAGTGACTGGGGGTAAATGTGTGCATTATATATTACCTAACTTAGGTAATATATGTACACACAAATCCATGGGTCAACTTGTCTAGGACCTGAAAACGTGAAAATCATCCTAATTTCCTTCGTTATTTCCTTTAGCAGCGGCTTGGGTATCTTCATATGCATAATGGTCCTAGGTCCCTGTTTCTGATTTTGATAATGCGAGTGTGAGCACAATCCACCGTGCTCCGCGAGCCAATACACAAGATGCAGTAATTAACATGCATGGCTTATCAAGGAAAGGCTCAAGTTTATTTTGTTTTGCCATAAATTGCTTTTAACTACAATACTTAGAAGGTTCCTAAGACCTAGCAGTTTGAATTCATGACTTCAATTTTTGTGAGATATGACCATAATATTAGCGATACAGATTCCATCCACCATTACATGGCATCCGCACCATATACTAGCTTTTTGCGTTATAACCGCTTATCTTATCACTGGGATGACACCCAGGGCAATTCAAACTAGGGCTTTCTGCTGCCCTCCACTTTTCCAATCCCTCCCATAAAGCATTTTGAAATAGAATTATATCTAGTTAGGTTCCCATGTCCGCCCTTAACCGTGGGCACGGCTATTCGAATAGTTTTGACTCTGTAGAATTTGCACACTTTACCCACAAGAGACAGTCCGCTAGTTGCCCCCACACGATTCCTTAGTTGTGCAATTGAGTAAACCATCACAGTAACCGTTCAAAATACCTCGTCCCTTCCATCATCTCACCCATATGAGCTTATCCCGCTTGCGGTAGGTCCCATAAGTTGTACGGGATGTTCTTCCCCTATGCGGCTAGCAGCTGGCTACCCACACTGCTAGCACGCCGCGGAAAACTTCACCCTCTAGGAGTGTACCATTCAAGCCGTCACACAGTCAGCCACTTACACTATCTCACCTCCTCCACCGATGAGGTGACTTTCAGGGTTCGGTAAATCTACTAAGCCAAATTGTATTTTACAGACTTGTAGTTGCACTTGTATTACACAGGAGGTCATGACAAGATTCGGTCCTTAGGGTTATTTGGATGATTTTACCACTAACCATACTCTCGTGCACCGCTGCACCATACCCCCGAACCATCCGCCCAGATATATAAGCATTTTAGGGTTTTGGGGGGGGGCATAAAATAATCGTACCAAAATATACCAGTCATTTTCACCATGACTTCCCAAACCAGTTTCTCAGGAATAAAAGTGATGCTTGGGGCACTTTTGGTGCCCCCGAATATCTAAGCAATACTAAGTAGGGCGAAATACTGTAGACTTATTTTTGAAAGCAATAACATTATAGTTTTCGTTAAGATGACAAGGCTCAATTAACCAAGGGTTTCAAATGAGAGTAATACTAACAACTAAAATATTGGGTGTATAACAAGCAACTTAAAATCGAACATAAATTAACACATAAAATAATAGCATGCAAGTTGATAGTTTAAAACGGAAATAAATTCGCATAAACATAGGTTCAAATATGATCAAAGTATTGACTCTCCTTGGTCACCAGTGTCTTGTTCTTGATTGTTGAAGTTTGCTTTGGCTTCGGCTTCTACCTCCTGGGCCTCGTACGCTATTTTTACGATACGCAAAAATTTGGATAAAAATTAGCAAACCAACAAAATCTCACCAAAAATTCAAATGAGCTTCAAAAATCATGGTTTCAGTTCCATTGGATAGATCTTGAATTTAGATTAATTTAGAAATTTGTTTCACTCAATTTGGAGTTAAAATGAATAAGTTATGCCCTTTTACAATTCTCAGTTTAATTAATCTGAAAAATAATAAAACTCTAACAGGTGGGTCCCACTTCTGGTTTTTAATTTTTTTATTTTTATTTCCTTTACTCTATACCTATGACAGATGGGGTCCATTTTTAGGGCATGCCCGTGTGTAAGTTAAAGGTTTTGCCATTAAACCGGTATTAATATTAATGACTTCATTAATCACATTTTAACCGTTTTAACCGTTGGTCACTGTTTAAACTCTTCCTTCGGCCGATGCTCGGCGAGCTCGCCGTCGATGGAGGGAGCGGTGCCAGAAGTGGGCACCCGCAAAATGTGTCGCTCACGCCCGCACCTACCCCTGGCCAAGGTCTCGCCGACCAATTTGGTCGGAGTGGCCCTCGACGACGGTCATGGCGGCGGCGGAAAAGGGAGGAGGTGGCTAGGGCGATCCACGGCGCTAAAACCCAATTAAACCCTATGAGAGCATCTACTCGTGAACAGGATGCTACCTTGTGGGTCAGGGTAGCTCGGGGAAGTCAGCGGTAAGCTGGCGGTGTGCGACGGCAATGGTAGAAAGGGGGAAGCGTCAGCGACGGTGCACAGACGAAGAGGAGGTCGGGCTTTGGCCGAAAGGTCGTGGGAGGTCCTGAGGCCGCTTCATCTGGCGGCAATTGGAGTGGTGTGGCCCCAATCGGCCAGATTAGGCTCAGCCAGTTTTGGGGAAGAAGAGGGCTCGCCGGTGAACTACGGGGCATGGGAGCACAATTACTTGAGGTGGAAGGCAGAGATGGGTGTGACAATGAGGATGGAGGACCATACAGCTTTTATAGGCGACGGGGCGAGGCCAGCAACGGGCGAGCAGCCGTGCGGTCGCGTCGGTGGCAGGCGGCGGTGACAGAGCAGCGGCTGCGGCGGGATTTTGGGTGATTCGTGCATGACATCTCAGTGCATGTGCTGCAGCTTTGCACCGTGTGCGCTGGGCTGTAGAACTTTTGCGCCGTTTGGTCGGGCGACGCGATGGGGCGAAGGAAAACAGTGGGCGGTGGCGGTTTTTTGTGGATGCGCTGGCCGAAGCGAGGTGACAGCACAAGGAAGCTGTGGGCAACGCAGCGGAGTCCGTGGGTGATGGTGGCCGGCGAGGTTTGGCGGTGAGCGGGCGATCGGCGACAACGAGCAGACTCCGGCTCTGCCGAAGCAGGAGAGGAAGAAAGAGTTGGGCCGGGCCGTTTCGGCCGGCCAGATGCTCTTTTCTTTTCTCTTTTTTTATCTACATTTTCACTTATGTATATGCATGTATTTTCATATTTTTGTTCCTTTGCTCACTTGCTTATTTTTCATGCTTTTATTTCCCCATTGCTAAGCTCATCATGATATATGTTAGTATGTTGCATATTTTGTTTTTTATATATATAGGTATATTTATATATACATATTTGTATTTTATTCATTTACCTTTATTGTTATTTATACTAATATGCCCCCAAAATGAAATCTTATATCTTTACTCAAGTTTCTCCCTCCTTTTGATGGAACATCATTTCATATTCGGATTTAAAATTATAGATTTCCAGTATTTCCACATGTTCTTTATGGCTTATTAATGTTGGCTTTATTTTTCATGAATTTCTTCAATTATTGGAACCTCAACCAAAATTTAAAGAAACGCCGTAAAAATTCCAAATTTCAAGAAATTTCAATCCAAATAATTCAAAGGCTACACGTGTCCAGATTCAAATTTTTGGGATGTTACAATGAAGGAAAGCTATCTCGCTACGCATTGCTCTGCTCAGAACAAGAACGAGTGGAAGACAACACCCAGAAAACTCACTACCAGTGCTGACTAACTTTTTCGGAATAGATCTGATGCCCTCACGGCACCCCTCAAACCCTAACACAAAAATTCCAAAAGCTTTAACCCTCAAAGCCACACCTAAACACTTAACCTCTCCCTGCTTTTATATGCTGAAGCCCCAAACCGTATCCTCATCACGGACATGAAATTCCATCCGATCCCAAAAATCAAGGAACCCAAAACCTTCCAAACACAGGTTATTCAAAATCTCTAAACCTTCCAGTTATGAACACCTTTCATAACAGCTTCTAACTCATCACGTGTCAAAACCTCCTAGACCGCACCTCCCGTAGCTTCTCTACACATCATCTACTTTTGATCTCCACGCGCTCCAGCATGAACTCAACCACCTGATGACATCCTCGACCGCCTGGATCTCAGATTTCCCCATCCTAGTCACGATCCTACTCGTCTAGAGATGGCAACGGGCACAAACCCACTGAGTTTTGCTATCCCAAACCTGTGCCCATGAAAGTTAGACGTGCCCGCTAAAAAACTCATACTCGTGACGGGTACAATTTTTTGCCCAAACCCATGCCCACTCGGGTAACGGGTACCCACGGGTCGCCCGTGGGTACCCACATGAAGCATGATTCCTTATGCAGTTATGCCCCAGTTTACTACTTACTGCTTACTGAATTTGGTAAAGGATCACATCTAATCCCACACCCAAGCTTACTGCTTACCCTTCTCAAAATAACAAAAACAGGGCGGCAGTCAGGCGAGCTGCGAGCAGGTTGTGGGCAGAGCTGCTAGCCTGCTACGCCATGCTCTTGCCTAGGGGCTTGTCATCACTCATCAGTATGTAAACTGCACAAGAACAAAATACCATGGCACAAGAACAAAAACGTCGCTGGTCGTCATTTTCATCTCCAGAAGCCAGTATGCATGCTGGCTGAAATTAGGAGTGTGACTGGGAGCTTCTTCCATTTCCCAGGCTCCCAGCATGTTAAACATTGCTGTATTCTATCGATTTCTTGATGCAGTTGGTATTGTCTCATGATATTCTCCCCTTATAGCAGGTACTTGTATGACATTCTAACAATGGCAATCTTCAAGCATAATTAGTTTGGTATTTATGGTTACCATAGCACATCAGAATAAATATCTTCAAACAAATACTACATCACAAAGGCTACTGTAGTGAAGAATACCAAAACAAACTAGATTACTGTTTGTGCTGTAGTGATGGACAAGAACAAATACCATAGCACAAGAACAAAATACTACATGTAGTGATGGACTGCTCATGAGTCATGAGTTACTACATACCAAAACAAACTACATTGCTGTTTGTGCATACTAGAAGGACTTTCATGAACAAGTAACCACCGAATACTAGATTACTGTTGTGCATAGCAAGTCAGTTAAAACTTAAAACCAAAAGGACATCAACTGCTTGTACTTGATTTGTTCCCAAAAGATCGTCTCCAGTGGATTACTTCAATCTGGTGCGTGCAAAAGCCTCAAATTGCAAGTTCCTAAATGAGCAGAAAACAGCACACTAATTAGCTGTCTAATTAGCTATCTAATCTCACTAGGACAAACATTACTAAATGCGAACCCATTACATCACCTGAAGGCCCTCTTGAATATCCTGAAGGCAAGACCAAAAGGTAGCAGGCTTTTTATTATTCTCATCAACTACAGAACAAAAATGAATTAGTAAAAAATGCATAAATGAATAGGATTATAGGACAGCAAGTTCAATATATTAAGAGATCATGTTAATATACCTTTGAACTTGTTTCTAAGCCAATCTTGGGAGCACATGAGAGCCTCCAACATCTTGGAAGTGAGTCTGCTGCGATGCTCACTAAGGACTCTGCCACCAGTGCTGAAAGCGGACTCTGAAGCAACTGTGGTAACAGGGATAGCATATATGTCCCTTGCAATCTTCCTCAAAGTAGGATATCGAGTCCCTGCCACCTTCCACCAATCTAAAACATTGAACTTCTTTGTATGCATGCTCACCATTTCTTCATCCAAGTAGTGGTCTAGCTCAGACTTGAATCCCATCATGCTTGCTGGCCTTCGACTTGCAATACGTGCACTGATGTCAGATAAGAAGTCATCATTGTTGTCAAGGGAAGGTGTTGATGGTTCACCGTCATCCACATCCTCTACCACATGGTACTCAACCATCAATTCAGCTAACAAGTTCTTGACCTCAATAACCTTGTCCTCACATGCTATACTGGGCACACCAAGCAAGTCCTCATAACAAATCTGCAGCACTGTAGTCTTGAATCGAGGATCAAGAATAGTTGCAATACCCATTAACCCTTGAATGTCAGTCCAGTACTTATCAAACTTGGCAATCATATTAGCTGACATTTCTTCAACTAATGGATTGCCACAAGTTGACCAATGCCTGATTTGCTTTCTAATCTTAGCAATTCTAGTGAAGTAGATGTTTGCAGTCACATAATCAGTTCCAGAAAATAATGCAGTGATGTCATAAAACAATCTAAGCCTCTCCACAACATCCTCGGCAAATTTTCACTCTTCCTCACTTGGCAAAGAAGTGTACTGCTTGTCTACACGACTTGCTCTAATGAAAACAGCCTTGTAGGGCATAACAGTGTTAAGCATGTTAAAAGTTGAATTCCACCTAGTTCTGCAATCAAGTCCTATCTTTGTCCTCATATCAACTTTAACAAACTTAGCTATCTCCTCAAACTTTT
The DNA here is from genome assembly GCA_017311315.1 of Dendrocalamus latiflorus. Lineage (NCBI taxonomy): Eukaryota > Viridiplantae > Streptophyta > Magnoliopsida > Poales > Poaceae > Dendrocalamus > Dendrocalamus latiflorus. The sequence continues at coordinate 11,636,852 of CM029616.1, read as the reverse complement.
CAATCCTTTTTGGAGTGGCTGTCCAATAAGCTATACTATCACGAATGTTCTCAATTGCATTTTTCAACACTTCTAGTCCATCTTTTACTATCAAATTAAGGATATGGGCAGAACAACGCATGTGTAACAGTTTCCCATCATTGAGAAGCTTATGCTTTCCAATGTTCCTTACAAGGTAAGGGATTACCGCATCATTTGTAGTGCAGTTGTCTAGAGTCACCGAGGATATCTTCTCATCAATATTCCACTGAACCAATGATTCACATAGTTCTTCACCAATGACTTCAACAGTATGAGGAGCAGGAACATAAATAAACCTACATTTGAATAGTGAATAGTATAAGTGACCAAATCTGAAATAGCATAAGTGACCAGATCTGAACAACAGTCATTACCTCATGATAATATTTCTAAGAGTCCAGGACTCATCAATGAAGTGGGTTGTGATAGCCATGTAACCCCTCTTTTGGTTGTCAGAGGTCCACAAGTCAGTTGTGATAGCCACCCTAGATTGAATTCCAGCCATGTACTCAATGGCCTTTTTCCTCTCTACCTCATAATGAGCCATAATATCAGATCTAGAGCCAATACAAAAAAACATTAGAGAGGACCATTTAACACTCGGATATGCAATTGACAATAAGAGATGCATTTATACCTTATTGTGTTTATTGTTCCAATTTTGAATAGTGGCTGAAGTGCACCTACGAATCTTCTAAAGCCAACATGATCAACCATACTTAAGGGGTACTCATGTAGTACTATCATTGCACCAAGCTCTCTTCTTGCTATCTCTTGATCAAATATGTAGTTCTCAACTGAAACAGCCCCCACATCTATTTTATCAACTCTCAAAGTACCTTGCGCCATAGACTTCCCATTCAATTTGATCTTTCTCTGCACGCAGCCCCTCAGATGAGTATGAAGGTGCTTGGTCCCATTTGTACTTGTTCCTGAAAGCTGCTTGAAGCAATACGTGCACTTTGCTCGGATTGTGCCATTCAACTTCACTCTCTTAAACTCTTTCCAAACAGTCGAGGTGAGCTTCCTCTTAGAACCAGCTTCAACTCCATCTTCCTCCTCTTGTTCTACTTCAATGTCATTGTCATCATCAATGTCAATTGGCACTGAGTCATTTACAGATTCAGGCTGCGGCGATGCAGAAAGTGGAAGTGACTCTGATGGTGCTTCTGATGCTCGAGAAATTGGGGATTGGCTGCTACTGGTTATAGACATTTTTTTAAATCTGTACAGGCACATCAGATCACTCAATGACAGCATTACAACAGTAGATTATTTTGTACTATGGGCACAAAGCTGCCATATGTGATAGCAGGTCAAGGAAGTAGATTCTTTTGTACCATTTGGTAATAAAGGGCATTTATGTTCTCCACACAACATTATATAACAAAATGTCAAGACTAAAGAACACAACATGCATATAAAGGTTGCCAAGAAACATTTGCATTAACTTGATACTTAGATTCCAATTACTGTGTATTTCATGCACAGATGCACAGCAAGTCAGGAACAGTTAATGCACCCATAGGAGTAGAGAAGCATCCGAGCCCCAGATACGATCAACAGTTGCATTCAAATGCTACCACATGAAAACAACTCTATTGCAGCTTATACAAGTTACAAAGATAGCAGACATGACTATGTAGGGTCATCTCAACAGTATTACAAGTTACAGCCAGATTTACTACAACTAGTTAAAACAATGTTTATGTTAATCTTGGTAAGATTTTTCAATTTATAAGAGCCACATCGATATAACTTTACAATAAGCTATTCCAAATTTCCAACTCAGTTAGCATAAAGTGCAGTATTCAACTTCTTTCTGCAGAACTGGCACATGACTTGGTAGCAAACGAAAAACAAAATAAGAAGACATACAATTTTACTGCAGAACCCTAACTCCCTAAGGGAGCAATTTTGCTGCATGAACTTTGGTAATCACTCATACATTCCTCTAATTTCAGTACATACAAACCACATACAAACCACATTCTTACGATCTTACCCCAAAGAACGCACGATGTTGTCCCCTGCAGGTGAAGTCGGAGAGACAGGAGGCCGTCCGTTCTTGGTCGTTGCAGCAGCCGCAAGCTTGACGAGGCGTCCGTTCTTCTCAGCAATTACGCGAGGCTTCGGCTTGGTCACTCCCACGCGGGCGCGCTGCTTCGGATTGGAGGGGCCGACACCGACAATTAAACCTTGGGACGGAGGGGTGGCCGGTGGCGGCGAGTCTCCGGCTTGGACAGGAGTCACAGGACGAACTTGTGGTGGATGGCCATCCTTGCCTTTCTCCTTCGGGTCCGGCGACGGTCGATCAGCTTCGGATGCGCCCCTTCGAAAAGGGACCGTCGGCTCTGGGGTCAGTAACACGAGCTGCAACAATGGTTAATGGAGAGGAGGAACGAGGAAGTTCACCGGCCATCTTCGTTGGAGCCGGAGGGCAGCGCCATGTCCAAAGGCGAGGGTGTGCGGCGAGAGTGGCGACCTGGCGGGAGCAGGAGCGGGATGGGAGGGCGAGACTGCAGAGCGAGCGGAGAGCGGAGAGCTGGAGTCCGGTGACCAAGCGCAGTGCGCGGAGCGCCAGATCTGCGCCGCCGCTGAGGAATCGGGGAGACGGGGATTCGGGGTGAGTGGGTGACGGTCTGACGGAGTGGCCGAGAGTGAGACCGAGTGGGTCTATGGGTGAGGCCGTGTCGCCGTGAGAGCTAGGGTTAGGGTTACGTATGGGCCGATGGGCGTTGATTCGTTATGGGCCTTTTGGCCATATGCGGCAGCGGCGTGGAGGGCTTGGCGCCTTGGCCGCTTGGGGCTTCGGCTAAAATCTAAATGGTTAATTTGCTAAATGACTAATGGGCTGACCTGGTGAACTACTATGGATCGGGTTTATATTACCCATGGGTTTACGGGTTTGGGTACTATAGGAACGTACCCAAACCCATCAGACCCGATGGGTTGGGTTTTTTGCCCATTAAGAGACCCATGGGTTAGAAAACTGACCCAGACCCATGCCCTAATAGAGTAAAAACCCATCGGGTATCGGGTTTCGGGTACCCATTGCCATCTCTATCCTCGTCATCGACCATAACCGGCTCCACACCCAACCTACACATGCAAAGACCAAAGAACGTTTTCTCGACATAAATTCTCTCCAACTTGAATAACATTAGTCCACACATGCATATCACACCCCAAACCAACTATAAACACAAACTCAATATCTACGCTTTCCGAAAAATAATCTTAGACCACCCAGTAAGACCAATCTGACCGCCATGCACAGGCCGGTCAGACCGCTGGCACAACATGAAAACCCGAAGATTACGAGTACTTGGGGTGCTCAAAGGTCACAAAAATTGTAGCACCCTAAGCCTACAACAACCGATAATTAACCAGTCACTGTAGCTCCCACCATCGACCAGGCACTGTAGTTATAACCATCGACCATACACTGTAGCTACGACCATCAACGAAGCATTGTAGCTATGACCATCAACCAAGCACTGTACCTATGACCATCAACCAAGCACTATAGCTACAACCATCGATCATGCATTGTAGCTCTGACCATTTACCCAGTACTGTAGCTCCAACCATCCCAATCGAAGCCTATGACTACCGATTACCGATCGAACTAATCGAGGTCAAAGCCTACGACTATCAACTACCAATCGTGGTCCATGCCTCTAACTACCATCCGTGGCGAAGCCTGCCAAACAGACCACCCAATACAAGGCGATCAGATAACTTTACCTAAATATTCTAGTAATTCTAGTTTTACAATAGTGCATCAATCGAAATTTCAAAAACACAATTTTTAATGCAACCCAAATATCAATTATTCATCATCACTATATTCCCGACCTATCCACATGGTCTACCGACTTCGCGATCAGTAGTTGTAGACTTCACGATCAGTAGTCACAGGCTACGAGTTCTATAATTCTAGTGACATTCAAGTACTCGTGTTGGGTCAGCGGTTTGATCGGCCTGTGGATAGCGGTCAGACCGGGTTTGTCTGGGTGGTCTCAATTTGATTTTTGGAAAACGTGAAAATTGAGGTCATGGATGATTTGGTTCATGTTTATGGATGTACAAGGGTGTGTTATACGTGTGTGGAAGTTGAAATGAACTTGTACCGAGAAAATATTCTTTGATCTTTGCATGTGCAGGTTGAGCGTAGAGACAGTCATGGTCGGTGATGAGAAGGACCAGGACTAGAAGGGGAAATCCGAGGTTCAGGTGGTCGAGGATGCATGAGGTGGTCGAGCTCACGTTGGAACACAAGGAGATTTAAGGTGGATAATGCGTGGAGAAGCTATGGGAGGTGCGGTCTGAAGGCTTTGACATGTGATGCGTTAGGAGTTATGGAAGGTGTCCATAACTAGAAGGTTTAGAGATTTTAGAAAACCCATATTTGAAAGGGTTTCGGGTCCCTTGATTTTTCAGAATTAGATAGAATTTTGTGTCTGAGTTGATGAGGACACAGTTTGGGGCTCTAGTATATAAAAGCAAGAAGCAATTAGGTGTTATTGTGTCGCTTTGAGATGTTTTTTTTGGGAGAAAGCTTTTAGAGTTATTATGTTAGGGCTTGAGGGGTGGTGTGAGGGCACTTTGTAGCCATAGAATATGATTCAGAAATAAAAATCATATCTATTCTAGAAAGGTTGGTCGACTGTGTGTTTTCTGGGTGTTGTCTTCCACTCATTCCCATTCTAAGCAGTGTGTGGCGAGATAGTGTTCCTCCGTTGACTTCACCTTCCTCAATCGTGCATTAAGTCGTCCACTCGATCGTCGCCAACAACATTGATGTCGAAGCATTTGAGCGGAGGAAAATTATGACTACGTGCAAAGGGGTCAAGTGAGTGGTCGAAACCTTCATTGTGCACTAAAAGATTCCAAAAGGCAGATGCAATCATTCAACCCCTCTGATTGTTGTATTCGATGCTACAAGTGGTATCAGAGTGGGTTGCTATGACATCAGAGAGGTATGTGAACCGCCCTCCTATTCTAGATGGTATTGATTTTGCTTTTTGGAAGTATCGTCTACAAGCTTACATTGAGACTCAAGGTAGTGATGTTTAGAATAAAGTTTCTAGACCTCATGAGGTTCATGCTACTATTTTTAAGCTAAATAAAACTAATGTTGATTTAAATGCACAATTCGTAACTTGTTGTTTCAAGGGATTTCTCATAAAGAATTTTGGTCATGTAGCTCATATTAATTTTGCCTATTTAATATAGAAAACTCTTTATGAATATCAGGAAGGAACCACTAAAATTAAGAAAGTGCATAAAAATCTTTATCAAAATGAATATTCAGATTTTGCTATGAAGCCTGGTGAATCAATTGACGATATTTTTGCTCATTTTGAACAAATATTGAGTAATTTGTGTGGTGTTAATGTTATTTCTCCTGATAAAGATAATGCAACTAAAATTTTGAGATCTTTAGGTTCTGAGTGGTTGATGGTTGTCACAACTATTAATCAAACTGTATATCTAGATATGTTAACCATGGATGATCTTTATTCTAGATTGAAAACCTATGAGATGGAAGCTTTACTATCTAAGATTGATAAATCTTCATCTGTAGCACTTGTGACTAACCCCGTGCAGGCTGCTTCATCAAGTTCTTTGTCTTATGTTTCTTTGTCTGTTTTGTCTTTTTTCTAGAGGAACAGTTTGAGCAGCTACCTGAAGAGGACTTGGTGTTAATTTCCTCACAGGCATACAAGGAACTCAACAACATGAGGATGAGAAAGTGAGGTGGCATGTTGAGTTCGATCATATGCTATGAATGTGTTGAGTTCGATCATATGCTATGAATGTGGCGAGCCAGGCCATATTAAGATGAATTGTCCTAAACTCAAGGGAAAGGTGATGAAGCAAGATAAGAACTATCGTCGTTGGCCATTCAAGAACAACACCAAGGGTGGCAATTTTCATCGCAAATTTGCTGAAAAGGTCCTATTGGCTATTGAGCATCTTAATTTGAGTGATGGGGACTTTGACAATTGTGACAATGATGGTGATTCTAAAAACAAAAACAACAACTTCACGGGTATGTACTTCATGGCAAGAAGTGATGACAACGACAGTGATCCTAATGAGGTAAGATCGTCATATGATGAGCCTGAGGATTATTTGATTGAACTTGCTATTGAATTGAAAAAGACCAAAAAGAAATTGAAAGAAAATAATTTTCTTGTTGAAAGCTTAAATTATGATATTAATAGACTTAGACTTTCTATTCTTGATAATAAATAATGTGAGTCTTGTCAAGTTTTACATTCTGAGTTGGAAACTGCCATGTCAATTAATGCATCAAACTTGGTTCAACTTAGTGATGTAACTAATAAACTTGATGAATTAAAATCAGCACATGACTCTTGTGATGAAAAGTTAAAACTTACAAATGATAAAATTGAAAATTTCATGTCTAGTTCTTCTATATGTTTAGGTCAAGTATTTCAAATGCTCAATCTAAAGTTTGCTCTAATTGTGAATTGCTAGAATCTAGACTTAATTCATCTCAGCAATCAATTCAATAAATGATTTATCATGAGATACCTTCTTGCTCTAACTATCCTTAGTTTAACATTGAAATAGAAGTATTAACTAGACAACTTAATGATTTTGCTGAAAAAGATAGATTGGCTCAGTTTAGTGCTTCTAAGAATCTTGTGAATGAATCTATTAAATGCACAACTTGCTCCTCACTGACTAAAGAAAATGAGTATCTTAATAACACTTTAGAGAGATTTTCTTTTGGCAAGAAGAATTTGAATATGGTCCCACACAAGTCAAAAACAAGTGTGAAAAATCATGGTTTAGAATTTAATTTTGTTAAGCATGTCAAGAATAATCCTCCTAAAATTATTAAGCTTCTTGAACCTAGAAAATTTGAAGTAAAATCTGAACCAAAATAAATTATCTTTAAATTTGCTGGTATTGTGAAGGATTCCTATACCCAAGTGGATGTTGTAAAAGCGATAGATACGACTTCTCATCAATTTAAGTATTAATACACTCATTATGGTAGAGATAGTCATTTGGTTCAATTTTGATTCTGAACATGAAGAAAGAAAAGAGAGACAGGATAAGAAAGATTTCTCATTATAGATTGGAAGATGTGCAAGCTCCTTATCGTCGCTTTAGTCTCTCTAATCAATTTTTTTGCATGTTCAAGACTTTTTACGATAGGACTGGTCAGACTGGTGTTTTACATGCGATCAGACCGGTCTCGGGCAATCAGACCGACTTTGCCTTGGCGGTCAGACTGCCTGCCGGTCAGACTGGCACTTCAACGGCAGTTTAACCAGAATCTGACATAGGCTAATTCTTCACTTAAATATTTATCTTTGCCTGATATTGCTCCTATTCGTCATGTCGTAGTACTAGATTCCTAGATATTATTTCACTAACCCCAGTACTATGACATCAGTGTTTTCTGTAATGTAAGAACAGCTAACGTGGGATGGAGAACATACGCTTGATTGGGTTCCAGTCTTTTATGTCATTGCTTGATTAGAATAATTAATAGTTCACTCCTTTTGATGGATTTTAAGAGATTTCATTTTCTGAGAGACCATGTGGAAAGGGTGATGTTACTCTACACCTTGTTGAGTTTAATTTTCAGTTTGTGTATTTGCGAAGTGATTTGGGTGTGTTGCACCCTTTGGAATTATTTTGAGAGGAAGCTTGTTATTTAAAATTTTTAGAAGCTTTCTTCATTATACTTGTCGAATAATTCATCAAGTCCAAGTCATTGAAATAAAATGAGTAGTAGAGTTTTCTTTATCATATTTACTCATATACTATATAGTTTTGATCATGACTGGTTGTAATTAATTTGCTATACTTGAACTAAAATATGACAGGCAAAATACTTTGACTAAATCGATTATAGATAGTATTTTGCGCTATTCATCCAAAAGGATTAGCTTGATTGTGAATCCTATTTTAAATCTTGGCTATGAGACTCGTATGTTTCATATTGCAATCTTTTTATGTTCACTCAATTTGGCATGTTATAAAAAATGAGAAAGAGAAAGTTGAAAAGATGTATGCTTCAAGCAGACCATGTGTAAACAAAAAGAAAAAGTACATAAAGTACATAAATAAAAAGAAATATGCCTTCATCATGCTACCATTTAAAAAAGTATGCTACAATCATGCCATCATAAAAAGAAATATGCTACAAGCATATCACATGCTTAAGAATTAAGTGTGTAGCAATAGGTTATTAGATGAGACTGCTAGCTCGTGTAGACTTAAAGTTTGCTTCACTTTTAGACTTTCACTTGGTCGGTGACAAGAAGGACTAAGACTAGGAGGGGGAATCCGAGATTCAGGTGGTCAAGGATGTCATGTGGTGGTCAGGTTCACGCAGGAGCGCATGGAGATCAAAGGTGAATGATGCGTGAAGAAGCTACGGGATGTGCGGTCCTGAATGTTTCGACACATGATGAGTTAGAAGAAGTTATGGAAGGTATCCATAACTATAAGGTTTAGAAATTTAAAAAAAACTGTTGTTTGGAAGGGTTTCGGGTCTTTTGATTTTCGGAATTGGAAAGAATTTTGTATCTGGGTTAATAGGGACACGGTTGGGGCTCTAGCATATAAAAGCAGGGAGATGTTAGGTGTTATTGTGTGGCTTTGAGACGGCTTTTTGGGGAAAGCTTTTAGAGTTTTTGTTCCTACGGGGTGCCGTGAGGGCACACTGTAGCCACAGAACATAATTCAAAAAATAAAAAATCAGATCTATTCTGGAAAGGTTAATTAACTTGTAAACTAACTTGAATTTTTACGGTGACTTAGCACAGCTAGTTCATTTAGAATTAATTGTTGGCTTAACGTAGGTAGTTTATGAAGAAACAAATGGTACTATGGAAGTAAGCAGAAAATGAGACTTTACATTTGTGAAAACATTATGGTAATTGGCTCCAGAATATTAATATTAAATTTCAGGCCAGAGAAAGTTTGATTACTTGGTAAATTAGTATTTATAAGTGGTATCCTTGTTCTTTTAGGTGATATCCTTTTTTCCTCTTACCGAGCAAATCTTTTCTTAACCAAGCTCTCCCACCTATATGATATCTTTCGTTTATGGTATCCATATTTACAAGTAGTGTATTCTCAAATGATATCATCCTTTTCCCATAAGTGTTATTTCAAGTGAAATTTTTCTACAAGTGTTATCCCTTCAAATTTTCAAGTGGACATCATTGAAGATCTCTCAAGGTTAATTCAAATGGGATACTAGTTGATCATACAAATAGCATCAAGTTTTTACAAAAGGAATCAATTACACTTAATGTCATATATGCTCACAAATAGTACAAGTGGTATCAACTTTTCTACAATTGGAATTAAGTATACTTGGTATCATTTACATTTACAAGTGGTATCTATTCTCATTATAAGTAGCAAATGTCCAATCTCTTCGAATTGGATGACAAAGAGGAAGAGAAAGTTTAAATAAGGAGAGATGGCTAAAGAACAAGAAAGAGGAGAATCTTTTGTGTATCAAAGGAAAAATACCAAGAAGACCCTTTGTGTAAAAGGGTTTTTTCTTTGTGAAAAAAAAACTATATAGAACTTTTGGGCTTAATTTTAAAAGTCTAAAGTATTATTATTGGAAAAACTATTTTGCCTAATTTACCCAAAAACTTTTTATGGATCTTATGAATGAATGTGTTTCATTCTTATTTGCTTTTTTTTTTGGTTTTAATGGAGTGAAAATCTAATGATATGCAAGATTACGTTTTCAAAAGATCCTTTTTGGTCAAAATCAAAAAACTTGTTTAAAAGGCTAAAGATGTGAAAAACTAGATAAAAGTACTCAAATATGTATTTTAAATATTTTCAAAGCCTTTTGAGTAAAAAAATTCTATTTTAGAAATAAAAAAATTGCCCCAAAATGATATTATATGATCTTGATTTTGGATTAAATGACATATTTACTTAAATCAAAATCCATTGAATTTTTAAAAAAGTAGTCAATACAAAACTAAAAGGATTGGTCATTTCACATATTTCTCTAGTTCAAAATTTTCTCAAACGACCAATCGTTGGAAAGCTATACTCATTTAAAACTTATCCAAAAATTAGTATTGACCTCAAATGATCCATTCTTGCATATGATGAGTTTGGCTATTTAAGTCGAATTTCTTCGTGTATCTTGGTTTGAAATAGTATTTATAACTCATATGAAGCTAAGAAAGTAAAAGATTCCATGGAAATCCAATTCGTTTGGATTTTAAGTTTTTGGTGAAAAATCAATCTTCCCTTGTTTTTATAGTAATCAATGCTATTTGGTGATCAATGCCTTTTTGGTGCTTAATGTCAAATATGGAAGAAATTAGTAATAATAGCTTGCTTTGGATAATGGGGGTGAAACTAGTGATAATAGCTTAGCTCATAATAAAATTTAAAGTTCAATTTGAATAATGCCAAAAAGGGAAGTTAAACTTGAATAATGCTTTGACCTTTTCTCATGCATTTACTTTGTAACATGCATGAATAATTTTATTTTCTGTTATATGCTCATTTTCATCCAAATGCTATTATTATTAATGGATTTGTCATCAATCACCAAAAAGAGAGAGATTCAAATATCAAGCTACATTTAAGTTGTTTTTGGTAAGAATGATAGATACTATTATGAGGTTTAAGCTCCATTTAAGTTGCATTCAAAGAATTAAATTGATTGCTCGTCTTTCTAGAATTGCAAATCTTTGATATAGACTTAAGTTGTTGGTACACTTAGGTGAACCTAGTTGATTTAGGTCTTTTTGCACTAAACCAAATTGATTTAAGTTTCCATATTATATACTTGGTTTTAGCCAAATAGCTTAAATAAAATTTAATTGAAACATTTAGAAACGACTATTCATCCCCTCTAGTCGGCCTTCTCAATCTTACAGATGCCCATGTCGATCCATGACATTCCTCCCTCCTTGAATTTTGGCTTGTCCACAAGCTGATAAGGTGAAGTTTAGTCCAACCCAATGCCCATGTAAACAACAGCCTCGATCAAGAAGTTTAGCACTGCCTGGATCCCATAGTACCTTCGGCCTCATCTAAATGACAAGCATTGTCATGTTAGAAGCCACCTAAGCATCGCTAATACCTTGGAGATTACCTGTGCAGGTACTAGTATCCCATGTTATTTCCAATCTCTTAAAGCTCGATGCTAGTTGATCCTCAACAAGATTACTTAATTCATATGATTCCAACTGAAAGCTATTCATTCCCACTACGCTTCTGCTGCATCCTATTCATTGAGGAAATGCAAAATAATCTTGTCACATTCTGAAAACTGTAAGTTGTGCAAGACATATGTTGATCATGTTGAAGCCTTAAGGATAGCATCAAAAACAAGTGCAAACCTTTTGGGACAAAACTGATGTAGTAGATCAATCATTGTTTGTGGCAAGTTCTGAAGTAGTGTGGTGCATGAGCATGACTCGACCTCTTCTTGATTAGCAATAATTCCTTCAGATCCTAATATGATTTTGACTCCCTTGCTCACACATAGATCCTCAACCCACAAGGAGTGCAAGCTTAGTGATGTTGACCAAGGCTGTAGTACTTGAAGAACAATATTGTTGCATATGGCATCTTCTTTACTAAGTAAGAACTGTGAGTCCATATCTACTATAAGAACCGCGAGTAATGTCTTGCAATAACCATCCCTTTTCTTGCCTTAACACATATGAGAACAACTCATCTCATGTAGTCTTGCACCTAGCCACATATAATTCAGCTCCTGATAATTGCTGTACAAAGGGTAGCAAACTTATTTCTCTTTTCACACCACCACTAATATCAGGAAGGCCCTTCAGACCATTCCAAATAAATGCTTGTAACTCATATTCAGACTTCAAGCAATGTTCAATTAATGGAGTCATAACCAGCAGGCTTAGCACCACAAGAAATTGTCCCATTTTCATTATCAATAGCTCACACCCGCTACATATATATTTGCTTTGACTGCCATTGGATGACCCACAAACTGTGCATGTAAATGACATATACAACAGAAAATCCCTAGGCTGCCAAAACATCCTAGCAAGGAGCACTTCCATCCCAATAGGAGCTTGCGACAAATTCTTAGTGATACATCTAGCAAGTTGTAGTTCAATAGAGATTGTGTGACAAGGACAAATTTCAGGGGGCTCACCAAATAATTGCAAAACCTTTGTTTGCTCTATAACAAAAGTTATTTTCCTTAGCTTGCATCGTATCCATCTGGCAAACCACTGAAGCGTAGTTGTATTTCTTTGAGGTGGAGTCCACTATAATGCACTTACATTTAAGCTCATGACCTTGCTCTGTTGCACTGCTGCCTTCAGTCTAGGAGGTAGCCATAGTTGTAGAAATTGGCACCCATGGTGTTATCCGCTACACTCTGGCTAGGTAGCACTTGAACAACCGCTAAGACACTTCAATAACAACAACCATGGGGGTTTTGGTTGCACGCTACCTTGCTTGCACCGAGGCGAAGGCGATGGCCATGGTTTACGTTGTGGCTTGGCTCTGCTGCCAATTATCTCTACTCACCCAGGCAGTAGCCATGGATTCATCACATCATCCTTCATTAGAGGCTGCCACAAAACCTCATGGTCAGCATAACTCCTCGTAGAGGCAATGTCGCTTGAGTGACTACCAATAGGGGCAATGAACTGCTGCAAGTCCACGCCTAGCTGGGTGATGGTAGTGAGCACCAGCATGATGTCGTCCACCAAAAAGCCAACGTCACAGTCGAGGCCTAGCGTCAACCACTCAGTGGCCATGGCAATGTCAAGTTGATGTCAACTAACAACTTCAGCGCATACACCAATTGGGGAGCCTATCTTGAGCAAGGACATGGCCACGACATCGATGTCATTGGTGTTGGAGTTGCAGCCCAATGTCTAACACCTAGTGTGCGTCTCCATGGTGATGGTGCCCTCTGTGTTTGTAGAAGCAATTGCTAGGGCTGAATCCTCATTGGTGACAGTGGTGGTGATGGGCGAGTTTGCGGAGGGTGGAGCCAGAACGGCGACCTTGATGGCAACCGTTGAGGCCACTACATCACGACATGGCGCTGGAGTGGAAGCAGAGGTTGGCGTTGGTTGCACATGCTGGATGTCGAGATAGCAACAACAGTATCTCAAGCATGCGCCACCTCATGCTCTGATTGAAGCTGGACTAAGGCCTCCACATGAGTGGTTCCCTAGAACACGGACACCTTCTCCACGCCATAAGCACTAACGATCTGATGGAGCACATCCTTCGTCACTGGATAGAGCACATGGCTCAATGTGAAGAACACTGCCCATGCTTTCCTCCTGGCATTTCTGCATTTCATTGAACAGTTGGTATGCATTGTCTGCTTCTAGACTTGGTGCTTTCACATACTCTATGCCAAGCTCACAACATCGTCATAGATACAATGGCCCTGCAATGTCTCCAAAGCTCGTGCAGCGTCATGGTGTGAGTAGTACTTGACAAAGGCTGCAACTTCGGTTTCTTCTAGGGATACCTCAATGGTCTCCACAACGCCATTCAGATCAAAGACTTGGTGAAGCACACTTTGGGTCGCAGGGTAGCACGCCTGGTGAACTGTGATGTGGAGGATGCGATTTGGGGCCGCCTCGAGCTACCTCCCATGGATAGGCATTCCATCGAGCATTTGGCAGGCGCCCTCACCATGGGCACCGCCCTTGCCCAAATCCGGCCGCCAGACACACCAACTGCTACTACAGGTCTCCCAGACCATCTCCTTGCTAGGAGCCACGAATCGACTGCTCTGATACCATATTGTCATGATCCTTCCTTGATGAACACAATCAACAATGAGTACGAACGCTTTATGGCCAATACAAACACACGATACAAGTGTATGGAGATACAATTGAGAGAATAGGAATTAGGGATTGGAAAAAGCAATTTGACTAGGAGGAAGAAGAGGGGGACTGGGAATTGGAAGCACATAATTTGAGGGAGGACAAAGTCGAGGAAGAGGAGAGCCGGCTTTGCCGTGGTTCTGTTCTTTTCTTTGATGCTCTCTTGCGTCGTTGTTGCTCTATTCTTGTACCCCACGACCCAGCCACCTTTTGTCTTCCTAGGCCCACAGGCCAAGATGAAAGCCCAACCCGGTGCCCATGTCGGTCCGTGACAGTCCGTCATTATGCCTTATGTGGAAATTTACAATTAAGTGATGCCCATTAGGCTCACACATTCGGGCAGGTTGGTGGCATTGCAAGCATAGTACGAAATTTAGTATCAAGTGTACGCCCACTCGTTACAAAGGAGCGTACGGTGTGCTAAATCCAGCAAGCCATGTTCCTCGGTGAGCTCATCTCCCTCACGATGGCAACAAGTTCACTAGGCCACCTTAGGTCTCAAGGTGGCTAGCAGAACAGTCGGTGGGCAACGGTGAAACGGCGGCGTCGCTGCTTAGCCGCGGCCCGTGGGTGGAATCATCATATTGTGGCTAACGATGAGGTAGTAGAGGGGTTGTAGAGACAGGGAAGAACAGGCGGAAGCGAGGTCGCCAAGCCTGGGAGACACCGAGACGGAGGTGAATCATAATGCGACAGACACTTCAGAAAAGCCTCACAATGAGACCAATGTGTCGAAGAATTCCTGAAAGCACCTCGCATGATTCCAAGCAGAGCTGATGTGCGGTACTTCAAGGTGACAGGGCAGTCCATGGCTTGGCAGCTAGTCCTGAAGGTCGTCACGCCCTAGGAGGCCATGAACAAGCATCACCCAGAATGTTAGGACTCGTCCCTGCCCGATTTTCAGTCAGCATGTAAGCCAAGCATCGAGACCAGCCGAGAATTCCATAGCACGGTAATATACCAGAATGCAGCGTAACGAGCACCGCATGTTTGCTGCCATAACCATCAGAAGTTTCAAACATTTAACCAAACTTCAACGATTACAAAAGTTGACAAATGTCAATCATACTGTCTTATGACAGCCATTAAAACAAGGTACTTCGACTTCCTCAGAAACAGGTCTGATGCTTCATCAACAACTAAGTTCTCGAATAAAGAAATGTAGGTAGATAAATAGAGCATTTTCTTTCACCCAAAAACTTCACTTTTCCCACTTTGCATAAAGCATATGCTCAACGGTTGGCCTTGGCAACACGTTCAATCTCATCCTTCTTCTTGATTGCATAGCTGTACACAAGGGGGGGGGGGGGGCAAATCATTGAATAAAGGGAACAGTTAAATAAAATGCGCTTGGTCCAATGTGATATGAACAAGATGAAAAATTTGAGAAACATATCACTAATAAAAGGCCACCAAGAGAAACAAAGCACCCTTGACACTTCAAACGAATTTAAAGAACCATGGTATTTGCTTGCACAAAACAAGTATTATCGCCAAAGATAAGGGGAAAAAATGGTGTTCTAATACCTCAAAGATTTCACACAAACCTACTAAGTAGAAAACCTACACGCAAGGAAAACTTGACAGAATATTGACCCCTAGGTCAGGCATACGACAACTGAACAGGGGAACAAGACTTTTTTGCCAATATCTGGTGAAGTGTGGTAAATTATTATAATAAAAAATAGAATATTAACATGAGTTAAAAATAAAATATACCTGTTTGAAGATCCTTTAGCTGCATTGATAAGCTCATCTGCAAGGCACTCCGCAATGGTCTTGATGTTCCTGAAAGCACTTTCTCTAGCACCAGTGGTAAGAAGGTAGATTGCCTGGTTCACACGCCTCAAAGGAGAAATATCAACTGCCTGCCTTCTAACAGCACCAGCAGATCCAATACGAGTTGCATCTTCTCTTGGTCCACTAAAGGAGATAATAGTGTTGTTCAGTTCAAAACCAAGCAAGAATTACAAATACCGAAATGCATATTATCACATCTATGTATCAAAAAGAGGTATAAATTTGTAACTCATTAATATGAATAGATTAGACAAGACAAGTGTAACACATTAATATGAGTAGATTAGGTGACAAGACAAGTGTAACACATTAATATGAGTAGATTAGGTGACAAGACAAGTGTAGCAATTCGCAATGAATTAAAACAAATATTAGCTACATCAGCTATTAAAAAAATTACACAAGGACCACATGCCAGTCATAAAAAATACTGAAATAAAGTGTGCTACCATCCTGGGTTTTCAAATTAATACAGCAACGCAATGTATTATGCAACCAACGTGAGTCTAACTATGCACCTTCAACATTAGATTTTCCAAAACGTCATTTGTCAAACATGAATATAACAATACTAAAAGAAAAGATACATATTGTATATGGTAATCTTACAACAATATACATGTATAACATAATTTATAGTTATCAGTGGAATAACATGGTGCATAATCCATATTAAATGCTAATTTCTCAAACATGAATATAAACTAAAACAATGTCCAACAGGTTGAAAGCATCAACAATCAGAAGCTGACATAAAGAAAACAATCAGGAGTTCAGTACCTACCTGTTTATGATGGCATCAACAATAATTTGGATGGGGTTTGCATCAGTCAATAGGTGAATAATCTCCATAGTGTGTTTCACAATGCGAACAGCCATGAGCTTCTTGCCATTGTTGCGCCCATGCATCATCAAAGAGTTGGTCAGCCTCTCAACAATTGGGCATTGAGCCTTGCGGAACCTCTTCACAGAATACCTTCCAGCAGTGTGCGGAAGATATGTGGCATGCTTTGTAGGATTGACAGCAAGGTAATCATTCAGAGAGATGTCATTGACCTGCACAAAGAAATCGGAAAAAAAAGGTTAAGAGATAAAACTGACAGTACCGCACTTAGAACCATACCAAGGGCAACTCGTAAACAGAAGTTAGAAAAAAATAACAATCTAGAAACAGAATGTGGTGTTTCTGACATTGCTGACTTTTCAGTAAAGAATAAATAGAATGTGGTGTTTGCTGACTTTTTCAGTAAAGAAGAGATAGAATGTGGTGTTTCTAACATTGCTGACTTTTTCAGTAAAGAAGAATTAAACAGTATTTGAAATTTATGCACAAACTTTAGTAATATACAGAGAATAGTTTTGAATAATAACAAAACAAACAAAATATATCAAGAATAAAGAACTACGGCATTCAAACAGACAAACACCAAATTGGGCAATGGTGAACGATCACTTAATTCCATGATCTACTTTCGGTATATTTCAACTACAATCTTCAAGAAGTAGAGCTTTGCAAGGTGCATGAAATACATTGTTATGTGAGAAGTAAGGACTAGTAATGAAATCAAGGCTATAATGAAAAAAGTAGTTTAAACATGTAATTCATCATTGAGGGGAAAAGTAAACTTCCAACAAGAATTCCATTAAAAAAGCACAAAACAAAGTCACCAACTGTAACGAAATGGTATTGCTGCATAAAATTTAGCAGCTCTCTGCAGTGCTTGAACAACTAACTCCTGAGGCTACTCAAAACACAATTCCCTCATGTTGAGGTGTGAATTATAATGTTGATTTGTACTACTATTTTGGCATGGTATTACACCCCTAACGCTCTGAACAAATTTACCACTTACCAGGATACCAGGACAATAGCCTCTCATTAATATTCCAAACCTACATCTTCAACCCATAAAATCCTAAAAACCTGCATCTTCAAACCATAAAATTCTAAAATATTCCGTCTATAGCTACTAAGACCAGTCTCAGTGGGAGTTTCATCTGCATTTAATAGGCTGCCACATAGGTATTTTTTGATGATATGGCAACATTTTTAAGAAGAGAAAGAAGAAGTGAGTTTCATCTAGATGAAACTCTTTTGGCACGATTACCAACTCTATATAAGTCATGAAATTAAATGAAATTAAATGTCTATGAAACAATAGAATGAAACTATGCATTGAGGATGGATGTTTCATTTCATTTTACATGATGTGGCAGTCTTGGAAACAACACCATGAAACTCTCCACTGAGAATGGCCTAAGAAAACATACACACAAACCATAAAGGATATATACGCAAACAGTACATAAACCCTGGCAGTAATCTATACATGAAGCATTAACTTGCCGTCTCCTTCCCCAAAAATGCTCGATGTGTAAAGCTCAAGGCTAGATACGGTGGCCAAACAATGAAATCTAACCATTCCACCCACTCATCAGGCAACAAAATCTCAAGCGAGAACTCTAAAACCATGGGCAAACTCACAACATTCCAGCACCGGAACCCTCAAATCTTGCTTCCTGGGACACGGATAGATGATGGAACTCCCAACATATCCACCAACTGAAGCATTAATCCATCGTTACAACTACGGCCATTAGTCAATGCCAAATCCTAAGCCTAACCATCAGATCTAGCAGATCAACTCACCGCTAAGAATGGGAGACACCAAGAACTAGCGTCGCTATAGCACCATGCGTACAGAGAACCGGCTCAAATATCGCATCCAACAGAGCAAGCAAGCTACACCGATGGAATGGGGGTTGGGGTGGGAGAGGAGGGACAAGGGGAAGGGGAGGAGAGGAGACCTGGACGTCCTCGAAGGACCAGCGGTTGAAGAGCTTGATCTCCTGCGTCTGCGCGTCCACCACCGCCATCTCCGCAGCCGGCGACGTCGAAAGTGGAGGAGGGAAGTGGGAAGCTCGCGAGGAGAGTAAAGGAGGATAGGCAAGTGACGGCGGCGGGGAGGGGAAAACCCTAGCAAGAGGCACGGGGTTTTATCGAGGGGACTCGGTAGGGGGGTGCGGCTTTGAGATTCGCGGAAAACCCTACCAAGGAATTTTCGCACCAAGGCACATATAGGCATGTTTGGATCCACCCAGATTTTAAGAATCTGGCTTTTGGAAACTGGGTGGGATCCAAACAGATCAGTTTTTGGGGCAGTTTTTAAAATCTACCTACCCAGATTCTTAAAAACCAAGAAGCTGTTGATATCCAGCTTTTGCCAGTTTTTTTGCACAAATACCCATTTACCCTCATTAAAGACCACGCGCAGACGCTTTCAATCATAAATATAAGGGTCTAATAGTCTATTAGCACCAATCATAAATGAAACCAGCTTTTAAAAACTAGGGGATCCAAACACCCCATCAGTTTTTGCTTAGAAACCAGCTTTTAAAAACTAGAAATAATAGCTAGTTTTTAAGAATCTGAAACTGATCCAAACAGGGCCATAGTTCGAAGGTTTCACACACTGGTACATTGAATGTCTTTTACCTATCTTAATTCCCTGCTCAGTTCCTTTGTTCAAATTGCACATTTTCTAAGTCAGAGATCATACAAGGAGATCACCTTTTATATATTTTACAAGGTAGACGTATATACACCACCACACGTGCACCCGTGAGTACATACCTTGACACGTGTAGAATTACATACCGTAGAGCAGAGGCATAAGCAAATCTATATAAGGTATTAGTCCATTAGAATCATGGGTCTACAGATGTTCTCACAATCCACATCACCCCTTCCACAATTCACTCAACAATACTTGCTAGTAGCTTGTTCAACCAACGGTGTAGCAAAGCCTAACTGGACGAGCCCACCCCGGCCTACTCGGTCCTCACACATATTTAAGCCCTTGCCCGCCTCAAACCCTAGCACCTCTATCTGTCTTATCTCATGGTGAACGCCAAATAGGCAATGCAAAGGAAGGATAGTCTGGGTATGAGTAGCTCGCCATCGCGGCGTGGCGCGCAAGCAACATAATCACTTATGACTTCATATATCCATACTGAAAATCTTAGAACCAGGCTAAAGATAAATCCATAACCTTATGTAGTATGGGCACGCGGTTTCTATTGACGATTTGAACCCTAGTTCCATCATCCTTACCAAGAGGTGATTCCTAAAGATGACATAAGGTGGTGTTAGTTGGCTAGAAACACATGCTACTCAGTAGACGAAACCGACCACAGTTGTGTGGTGTCGCCTCCGAGAAATTTCTAGTTCGACTATACTACTCCCTGCGTAAGGTGCACCTTGGTGAAGATGCAGTGTGCCAGATGAATTTCAAGCAAACCGATTGCGAAAATTGATTGCAAGATTTATTGATAAAGTGAGGATACATGAGAATTAATAAGGAAGATGGGTTGGATCTACTTTGACCAAGGATCGAAATCCCGGCGGTAACCGGCCGGTTACCGCCGGTTACCGGTTGTACCAGTCCCGACCGGGAGGAGGAAAACCGGCCGGGTTTCAATATTCAAAAAATTGAAATTGTAGATGTTTGGATGGGTTCCAGGGGACATTATAGCTACATTGGATGCTTAAGAATCAATTTAGACATGGTGGGTCCATGGGCATGAGAAAGTCATGGCTTTTTGTGTTGCATGTGAACTTTTGAGGACAATACTCTACGAATTCCTCCGGTTTTTTTCCGGTTTTTCCGGTAACCGGACCGGTAACCGGCCGGTTACCGGAAACCCTCCCGCCACCGCACAAATTTTGTTTGCCAAATTTCATCCGGTTTGTAACCGGGTTTTCCGGTAACCGGCCGGTAACCGGCCGGTTACCGGTACCGCCCGTCCGGCGGGATTTGACCCGGTTACTCCTAAAATTGGCGTGCGCAAATATCTCGTCAACTATGTCTTAGTATTTATATTCTCAGCCTTTTCTTCGTGTAGAACTCCATCCATTACGTTGTGATCCAACTTTCCATCATAGTACTTTAAATTAATAGCTAGTTCAGCCGACTTTCTGTTGCATCGAACATCAAGCAATTCTCCTCCTGTGTTGCACTTGTTGGGCACTTAACTAACAAGCTGTGACGAAGTCGGGTGGCCAGTGGTTTGGTAAGATTTGTTGTGCTCTCTTCTCCCGCTAGTCTTCTACAGCAAAACAATTTGGACAATGAACACATTGGTACAGCTTTTGGATGTCATCCCAAAATGCTTGACACCAGGTCTTGCTCTGCGTCTTTTGAGGTGTTACCAGGGCTTCAGCAACCACCTGTGTGTTGTGAGAAATGGGAGCACCGAATTATCTGCTCTGCAACAGAAATGTTTCAACTGGCTAGATATTGACGATATTGTCGAAGTAGTGCTCGTAGATGGTAACATAGGTTAAGGCCTCCCAAACAATTCCTAATGCATCTGAGCACACCACAACCAACTGGCACATTTTCGCCTTACAGCTTACAGAATATTCAGAATGGTGCAGCACTTCTGCGACAAATGTTAAAATCAAACTAGTACAATACCCGTGCGTTGCAACGGATTCTCAAAAAAGGTGATATATAATATCAGTATAATTCTAAAATTTACAATAAATATAAATTTTGTTTCACACGTGTCAAAGCGAAACATAACTCTACATGAGGAGCATCTTCCAAACACCTTATAAGGGACATAGGCTTTAAGAAATATTTTTGCCAGAATTGCATGTTTTACTACCCATATCCAGACTCTAAAATTTATGTTCTATGGAACAAAAATAATGACATAAAAAATTATGCAATGGATGCTTTTTAGATTCATTAGATATGTTGGATACATCGTTTAGTCTTTGCCTCCATAGGAAACAGAAAACCAAAGTACCACAATTACATTATATGCAACAACAGAAAGGAAATGAATAGCGCTAAAATGCAAATAACTGAATTCCAAACTTGAAAAGATTATGAACACATACTAATTTCTCCATCTCTTGTCTGAATTAATCATTTTGTGACATTCATCAAATGTTGTGAGGTGAACAACCTTGTGCAGAAATTGCACGAATTGCAAGATTGACTATATGAATTACATTCATATAACGACACATGAACATAACAAGCAATCGATATTGCCAGGCATATGACACATCTTTATCCAAAGATAAATCGGCTCCTTTTACCGCTCCTCGTGGTACTTTGTCAAAGTGATCTGGAATGAACATGTTAGAGAGTCGTCGATGCTCATCATAGCACCAATATTGTCGAACTCACCACAATAGTTCGGTGCAGAGAATATGGTTACCAGTTGGCCCTTAGCAAAGAATTCATAGCCATCCTCCACAACCTGTGAAGAGAAGATTGAAGTATAAAGCAGTGAATAGTTGTGTGTGGTGAGATACAAGCATAAAGAAGCTAGTTAGAACTACAGAACTCTCAAACAAAATGTATTTCATACAACATTTCTTTAAAAGTACGATATTATTTCACCAAGCATTTCATTTGAGAAAACTCTCTTCGCAAAACTTAACACAAACTACAAAGACTCTAGGATATCCCAAGTGATAATTCATTTCTGACATGCAATCTATGAGCCTTCAGGAGGAAAGAGGTAGTTATTAATCCCTATATGATGTAGCAAGAAGATAAAACACACATTCAAAATGGAATTATGGAAGATGAAATACTACACATAGCATTGGTATGCTTGAAAAAACAGAATGCTAACACCTAAACCTTTCACGTCTGAATACATTGTAATTCCCTGTAGGATAGGCAAAACATTGCCTTTTACCTTTATAGCCAGCAAAGGCACTAACACACATTAACATATAAATTATTGTTAGATGGAAAAGAGCCCAAGGTTCAGCTTAGGCAGTTGCACAGGGAGGGCAATCAATGACTTGCAACTAAATAATAAACAATGTGCTAGGTAATCTCTGACAAGTAATGGAGTAATACATTATAATATCTTGAACCTTAATTAATCCTAGATGTGGATCTATTATCCCTAAAGAAAAGGGACATATGAAAGCTAACCACATGACCCATATCTAGATCTGAGCAATCAACAATGTAGAAACTACTGAAATTATCAGCTTATCTGAAACAATATGCAGACTGATTTCTCTCAAGATAAAAGATCGACAAACTTCTATAGCTGCATAGTAAACATCTACAAGGTAGTGCAAATACATGACTCTCCAATGCCTGCATGGAATATAACTGAAAAATGCAAGGCCAAATAAAAAAAATTAGCTTCCTGCATTCACACAAATGACTTAGGTTCTAGATGGACTTACCTAGAAGGAACAATCAGTGCCCCGACTGCCCTCTTACCAAGATGCTTATTCCACTATTGGGAAGGCAGTATAGCTAGAAAAACCATAGAACAAAGCCTCCACATAACCAGCAACGTATTAAGTGACTTGAAATAAGAGCATCGCTGAATAGCTCCCCAGTGGCTGCAACACACGCAACCGGCATGCCTATAACCAAACCTTGCCTCATGCCTAGAAACACTCATTGCAGGTAGCACGACGCCAACCAAAACAAAGCACAACGGCTGCAAAACCTAGCCTGAAAAGGATACAAAAATGATAAGCAAACAGAAAGAAC
Source organism: Dendrocalamus latiflorus (assembly GCA_017311315.1). Taxonomy (NCBI): domain Eukaryota; kingdom Viridiplantae; phylum Streptophyta; class Magnoliopsida; order Poales; family Poaceae; genus Dendrocalamus; species Dendrocalamus latiflorus. The sequence continues at coordinate 11,613,586 of CM029616.1, read as the reverse complement.
AGAAAGGGCAATCTAAATGAAAGATTGGCGAAACCAACATCAACGTAGCCGTCGTAGCCCCGATGGAGCCCCATCTCCAGCAAAAAATGGAGCGGATTTTCATAATTTCATCTAAACATTAAAAATTGTGTGCTACAGCCAGGAAGCTTGGGGCTCGGGGCTGCCACGGTCGACCTCGACGTCGGGGGGTATGCCGCAGAGGACACCGCCGCCGATGGGCAGGTCTCGCGCGCAAGACAAAACAGCCCGAGGCGGAGAGAGATCTGCGCCGCCTCTAGATCTGGGGTTTGGTGGGGCAGCGACGCCGATGGATTTCAATACAGTGTTCTTAGTTACATTCTTCATGCTGTCATGAGTCACAACTCACAACAAGAGCTATTACATGCAGGAATGCAACCCAGTTTGCAAAAAACCAGTTCGTTTTCATATTCAGCAAATGGACATGATAGAATCAGTATCTAATTGGAAGGAAAAGCAGACCACTGATGGCAAGCGTCAGGCAACCTTTTTATCCAGCCATTGTAGACTGATAATGATTTGCCAAAAGCACAACACCCAGCATACATGATTGAATCAAAAACCAAATTCGTAAACTTTCACACATTCATCAAGCAACTTGGAACGGGGAAAACACCTTCTAATGCACATAAAACAATAGCACATAGGGATATGACACAAAAGGATATTAGCAAATGTCAGCTCAAACCAAACATACATTTTCATGCAGCAAAACAACAGTCAAGAGATTCTTCCAATACAGCAGGTAAAAGGCGGTTCTTTCACTGTTTATGAAATACACTTTCACACATTCATCAAGCAACTTGGAACGGGGAAAACACCTTCTAATGCACATACAACAATAGCACATAGGGATATGACACAAAAGGATATTAGCAAATGTCAGCTCAAACCAAACATACATTTTCATGCAGCAAAACAACAGTCAAGAGATTCTTCCAATACAGCAGGTAAAAGGCGATTCTTTCACTGTTTATGAAGTTCAATAAATGACATATATTGGGAAAATAAAATATAAAAAGAGTTCAGATAACAACATGCACCCTTTCCCGCTAATAAAAACTGAGGAAAGTTCAACAGAACTGCTACAACCAACACTTTGATCAGACCTACAAAAATGCCATTCGGCCACACGCACAACAATTAGAAGAAAAGATTACATAAAACATTAACAAAGAAAATACTGATCTCACAGTAATGACTTTAGTCCCCTATGGCATTTGTTATATGCAATTATGTTCTTATTGAGCAGAAAGCCATCACATGACAACCTATATCACCAGCCCAATTCAAATGTTCACTGTTTTGGGGGACTGTAGACCGAAATTCGAAATTAACTCCAAAATGACACCACTAACCCCCAATAATTATACTCTCATGTTCTCAACACAACTGGCACCAAATTGAACAAAGCAACATCATGTAGCAAAATGGCATCAAGAGAAAATGCTCACTCAATCAGAAATTCAAACAGATTCGCTTAAGTTACATCGGAAACTACTCAAATCAGGAAATTGGAGAATAAATTCCTACCTAGCAGAGACAATTATAAATTTATTACAGAACCTAGTCTGCAATACCAATTGCATCCAATCCACCCAAAATCACATGGAATTCGCGCAATCAGAAACAAACAAGGAAACACAGGGGATGAGGGAATCTCACATATGTGTTGAGCTGGCGTATGAAGCTGGTGAAGTTGTTGTGCTTGAAGTGCCTTGAAAGCTGGTCGCGCTCGAAGGCGTGTGAGTCCCAGACCACGAGGCTGCCGCCGCCATTGCTCCAGGAGATCACCTCCTCGGTCGCCGGGTCCGAGACCATGTCGTACACCATAGTCAGGAACGGCGCCACTTCCAGCGGCTTCGGCACCACCGCCACTGGTTCCGGCTCCGGCTAGAGACCCCGCCACCGCCGCTAGTGGCGGAGGGAGGCTGAGGCGACCGGTTCTTAGAGTCCATAGAGATGCAGAAACCCTAACCTTGTCGAAGATTCGAGATTGAGGCGGTGACGAGACGAGACGAGAAGGATGTATCTATCCGACCATCCGGGAGGCGATTTCGGTTTGGTTTTAAGATTTTGAGGAGATTTTGTAACGAGTGGGGGATTTGCGGCTTGTTTGTGTCGCCTCTGGGGTAAGAAAGAACATTGTAGAAGAGAGGACGGAGCGGAGGAGGGGGGAGCGCGGATCGAAGGAGCGGGGAAGGAGGAGGCGGCGGCAGAGCGGAGGAGCGGGGGAGGCAGCGCGGGGTGGGGGAGGAGGAGGCGGCAGCGCGGGGTGGGGAGGAGGCGGCGGCGGCGGTGCGGGGTGGGGAGGAGGAGGAGGCGGCGGCGCGGGGTGGGGGAGGAGGAGGAGGCGGCGGCGCGGGGTGGGGGAGGAGGAGGCGGCGGCGGAGCGGAGGCGGGGGAGGAGGCGACGGAGGAGGGAGGGGAGGAGGCGAGGGAGAAGTCGGGGGAGGACCGGAGGAGCGCACGGGTTCGTGGGGGTGGGGGGAGGCAGGGCGCACGGGCGTGGGAGGGGTGGTTGGGCCCACACGCCAGACAAAGTATCTTTTTGTCAAGAGAGGTGGGAAGGGTAGAAGAGGCCGCACCAACCACCAACTCCTTCTTTTATAATAGTAAAGATAATCAATCCCCCTAAGCCTTTCAAAAGTAGAAGAAACGTATAATAAAAAAATAGGCTAATAAGCTCGCCTAAAGCATATGACAGGCTATTGCAAAACGTGCACCATACATTTGGTGTTTTGCAGTGGCCTATGTTTCTATAGCTTAAAATGAAAGTTATAGACATGACATTTCACATTTCCCTCCAGGGCACTGCACGCAGAATGAGCATATAGTTCGTAAAATTACGACTTTCATGCTCACTGTCACTGCAATTTGCATCAAAATTGCCTATCACAAGAGCATGGTGTCCAACCAAGCCTGAAGCAATTATTATCTCCTACTGTTTGCCGTTTGAGCCTTGTTGAGGCTTGCAAGCTCTTCGACAAGCTTCCTCTCATCGCTGCTCAGACGCTTTGGAATCTCGACCTGGACACGCACCAGCTGGTCTCCGCGAGCATTTGACTTCCCAAGAAGCGGAACACCTTTCTTGGACATTACCAGAGTTGTGCCCGGCTGGGTCCCCGAGGGAATCTTCAGGTCAACAATCCTGTCAACAGTGGGGACCTTGACAGTTGTCCCAAGAATTGCATCAATGTAAGAAACCTTGCATGTGTAAAGAATGTTTGTCCCGTCTCGCTTAAGAACAGGATCAGAGAGAACATCTATAAAGACATAAAGGTCTCCAGGCGGGCCTCCTCTCCGGCCGGCATTCCCCTCAGACCGGACCCTCAACCTGCTTCCAGAATCCACTCCAGCAGGAACCTTCAGACTGATCCTCTTTGTCCTCTGCACTCGGCCATCACCTCCACAGGTATTGCATGGGGTGGAGAATTCGCCAGTGCCGCCACAAGTATTGCAGGTGGAGACCTGCTGGAATATTCCAAGTGGTGTTCTTGTGGAGGAGACAACCTGGCCCTGACCTCCACAAGTTTTACACGTTGTTGGCTTTGTGCCAGGCTTGGCACCACTTCCATCGCATGTATTACAGCCTTCCAATCTGGTTATCTCAATTTCTTTCTCTACACCAAAGACCGCTTCCTTGAAATTGAGTACAACATTGTAAGTCTCATCATCACCCTGCATTGGTCTGTTCCGAGCAGCACGGCCGCCCATTCCACCAAACCCTTCAAACAGTGACTCAAAGAGATCGAATGGGTTTGAGTAACCCTGCAGAATCAGAATGTTTATATGATCAAAACTATACAAAGGTCCTGCTGATCAAACTTCTGAATTGGACAACTATCTACGAGCACTTACCCCAGTTCCCATGCCAGCAGCACCTTTCAGACCGGCTTCTCCATATTTATCATAGATTGCTCGCTTCTCATCATCAGACAAAACCTAAAACAGCAATTCTCTTTATATTAGCTAGAAGAAACATACAATTCTACTACAAATCTTTGATCATATGGAACTTTGGGATTTGCCTACGAGCAATTGGCCCAACCTCATAAGCATTGCTGATCTCCTTGAACTTTTGTTCAGCACCAGGATCTCTAAAACAAAATGATATGTAAGAGTAAGTCTTGTATTCTTTGATTAGCTAGATGGGAAGTAAGGTTAATGCACAAACAAATAAGAATTAAGAAACATCTACAAAAAGAATACAAGGTCAAGCAGTAAGAAAACCATAAGATAATAAGATTACAATGTGTTATAAGGAGCTGTAAAAGCAACAAGTGAACAAACTGATGAGTTTAGTTGAAAAATGATTCTCGTATCATGATTAGTCAACTTACTTGTTCACATCAGGGTGATAGTTTCTAGCAAGCTTCCGATAGGCTGGAACAGAAAAGGTTTTTAGAACCAACACAGAAAACAACAATACGATATTAGAAATCTTCCCTCAGTACTGAGTACTGACTGTGAAGATCAACTTTCATATCATAAAAACTTTTAAATGCTAACCTCAGATTTTGTCATAAAAAGATATACTAAAAGACTAAGAATATCAGCTAGTCTGTTACAAAAAAAATGACATTAAGCATATCATAGGCTCATAGCTCCAAATAAAGGGGCTGTTAGGATAGTCTTCAAATTACATGACATAATAACCATTCAGCCTTTTGAAGCTACAAGTAGATGCAGTATATTAGGCACATAGCTCCAAATGTAGTAAGGGGCCATTAGAATAGTCTTCAAATTAGATGAAATAATAACCATTTAGCCTTTTGAAGTTACAAGTAGATGCAGTATATTTTGTTGAGTAAAAAATGACCCTAAAGCTCACTTTGGCCTAGTTTGCACCAAACAATAATTATTTATTTTACATGCTAATGACCCCGGTTATTAGTTTACCAGTGATAAGTGATAGCATATCTTAAAACAGTGCTAATATTATTTATATGTGTATTGTAAGATTGTACTAGTATAAAAATGGAAAGATGGAAATTGACTTTGAACAAATCTGAATCTCTGATAATCGCAAGGATTTGCATACAGGATAACAGTGAAGTTCAAAATAAATGATACTCACCACTCTTGATTTCAGATTTACTAGCATTTCTGGACACATCAAGTATGGAATAGAAATCCTGACAATTAAGATTTTAAAATCCATGTCAGCATAGCAGGCATTTTTAAGCAATAAAGAAAGGAAAGCAGAAAGGCAAAAGAAAAAACTCACAGCTTCAGCTCTAACGATGAACCGTAAACCCCTTCGATGGCGAAATCTTGGTGACGGTACATGGTTTAATAACTCAGAAGAGGTCTGTGAGTGTAAACTAGCACTAGGTAATGCTAGATGTTTACTTCTGCCTCTGGTACTGCAGAAACAAAGAGATTTTTTTTTCAAAAAAAAACTCAGATTGCTGAGAAAATCATGTGTATACTAACATACATTCGTTTTAACGTTCCTACTGCATCTTACTGTTCAGGTCACCAGTGGAAATTAACATCTACTACCACATATGCTTGCCTGGACTACTGTGAGCCTTAGATAGATGAGTAGATGGCAGAAAGTGATAACAACTGTGGAAGTTAGAAACAACTGCAGTGGCAATGATGCTTCAAATGGACCACAGATTCCATCATGAAATTCCTAAAGAGTAGTACAAGCTACAAAATCATATCCCAACTGTTCAAGCACATACTGTTGTAGGGGTGGTCCCCACCTAAGCCCAGCAGGCCTGTCAGAGGAATATAAAACCCAAAATGGGGCATGTGTAATGACATGACTGCCCTTGAGGGGAACGCTCGAATGTAAAGGTATAATGGTAAAAGCACTTCCCATATGGACATATATATACAACACAGGTCATGGGGAAAGCCCTAAGTCATTACTCACCTAACTCTCTACTACCATACTCTCTCTCTGTTTGGTCTGTAGCCACAACAGTTGGCGCCATCCGTGAGGAGGACAAGAGTAAGCCTCCAAATCCGAAGGAGGATGGCACCAAAGAAAGCTTCACCATCGGCGGCGAAAAAGAAGGGGGGAGCGACGAAATCTCGCGTCAATACCAGAGCTTCGGCGTTGGCAGCCGCGGGTACGGGTGGCGGTGCGAGTGCGACGATTGTGAACACCGACGTTCACGACGCAACGCCTAACCCCGCCACCACCGCCGCGACGACCAACCCCACCACCAACGACATGACGCCCGACCCCGCCACCACCGCCGCGACGATCAACCCCGCCACCATCGCCGCGCCGCCAGACCTCGCCACCACCGCCGCGACGCCCGACCCCACCAACAACAACGCGACGCCCGACCCCGCCACCACCGCCGCGACGATCAACCCCGCCACCGTCGCTGCGGCCGTCGAAACCGCCCCACGTATGGTGGGTAACCCCGCAGCAGGCACCGCAACAATCGCCAACAGCGCTACCCGGGTGGTTGGTGGTGGCAATGCAGGCGCGTCTACTTTCCCACCCAGCACAGGAGCGGTGAGCGGTCTCGGCGACGACGTGGGCTTCGTCACCGACTCCAGGGTCCTCCACGACAGCGCTGCGGGAAGCCTGGGTGCGCAGGCCGTAGTCGCCGCCGTCCCGGTCGCGCCGCCGAGCGTACCGATGGCCCCAACCACGTCCACGGTGGAGATCGCCCTGCTGGCAGCCCTCAGCGCGTTTCAACGGGAGCTGACAGACCTCCGCGGGGCCGTGCGAGACATACAAGAGGCTCGGAGCCAACACGCCCCACCGGAGGTTGCATCCGAGCCCACTCCGGAGAGGGCGGATAGCCGCGACGCTCTTACGTCCAGTCGCGCCCCACTACGACGCGTGGACCCGGAGTCCCCGCTCTCCGCGGGCCTGCAGCAGGCGGCATGGCCTGAGGATTTCAAGTTCCCGAGTGTCATCGAGGCGTATAAAGGTGACACAGACCCGCGAGAATTTGTACGCGTGTACGAAACCGCCATCGAAGCCGCTGGCAGAGACGACACCACGAAAGCAAAAGGACTCCCCCTCGCATTACAAGGGGTGGCGCTCTCTTGGTTCTTCACCATCGAGCCGCAGTCCATCTACGCGTGGGAGCAGATCCGCGATCGACTCTACAACAACTTCTAGGGAAACTACGTCCAACGCGTCGATGCGGACCAGCTCTTCGCAGTCAAGCAAAAACCTGAGGAAAGGCTCCGGGATTACTTCAAACGCTTCGCAAAAGTACGTTGCAAGGTCAAGGACGTCAACGAAACAACCGTCATCAATGCAGCGATACAAGGCCTCCGCCCGGGACTGATGGCCGAATACAACACGCGCAAACCAATCAAGACGGTCGCGAAGCTCTTCAACAAGATGGAAGAATACGCCAGAGCAGAAGAGGACGCGCGGCGGCGCCACGGTGACGACTCCGACACCAACCAGGCGGAGGGCTCGGCAAAGAACGACGGCTCGCCGAAGCAGGGCTCCTCGAAAGGCAAGTGTAAGCAGGAGCAATCGAAGGACGCCCCCGAGCGCAAGGATATCCAACACAAAGACTCGTCGGGTGACAGGCCCAAGCGCGACCAACGCAAGTCTAGGAAACCTCGTTACGTCTTCGACATCGAGGGCGGCTTCGAAGACAACGCCTCCGCTAGTCGGGGCGGCAGAGGGCGCCGTGGCCGGCGGCGGGGACACGACGACAGAGCCCGCGAAGAGTACAACAACCAGCACCACGGGCAGTGCTCGTGGTGCGAAGTCCATGGCCGGGGCAACCACGACACGCGGGCCTGCGCCACTATCGCAGCGCTCTGGCAGAGCGTCGCCAGAGATAAAAACCCGAAGGCACGCGCGCCTGTTGTGGCTCACGTCCAACACCCCCAGTACCAAGGAATACAGCCCCAGGAAGGCCCCTTGCGGAACCAGGCCCATGTGCAGCAGCCTCGGAAGGGCCTCCTGCAGCTGCAAGCCCCGGAAGGAGCCCAGCGTAGGGTCATAAACGTCATTGCCGGAGGCTCCTCGCTGGAGTTCGCCTCGGCGCGGCAGCGGAAAGCCTATGCGAGGAGGCTGCACCACGTCGCGGCATACCCAGCGCAAGCGCCACCGAAGTGGGCGCAACACGAAATCACGTTCACGCCCGCTGATGCGGAAGGCGTGGAGTTCCCCCACCAAGACCCCCTGGTCGTCCGGATCCTCATGGCAGGATGCGAAGTCAGGCGCGTCCTGGTCGATGGAGAAAGCTCCACGAATATCTTGTTCGCCGCGGCCTTCGACCAGATGGGGATCCCCCGAAGTCGGTTGGGCCCTTCAAGCATCCCGTTGCAGGGCTTCGGAGGGCAATCCCTGCGAGCATTGGGCCAGATATGCCTCCAAGTCTCCTTCGGCCAGCACGACAACGTGAGGAGTGAGGACGCCACCTTTGACGTCGTCGACATCCCGTACCCTTACAACGCCATATTGGGGCGGCCAACCTTGAACTCTCTCGGGGCAGTTCCGCACCACGGCTTCTTATGCATGAAGCTCCTTGGACCGCGAGCCATCATCACCGTCCATGGCGACCAGGATATGGCACGACGCATCAAGCTCGGCACCAGGGGTCCGTGCTGCAAGGATCGCCAACGCACCTAGGTCGGGCGTGCGAGTGCAGAGGCCTCGGGCGGCCACCGAGAGCGCCTGGCACTCCCCGCGGACAAGTTGTCCCGGTAGCAGAGGCTCCCGTCGTACCCCACATCATCACCGGGCGACGACAGCGGCGGCGGTTACCGTCCTTAAGCGGTCAGTGGTTGATATCCCGCCTTTTGTAACCACTCACCCGCGCAAACGGGAATTTAATAAAGTCCACCGTTTGCACAATTTTTCTTGCTTACGCGTTCGTGCGCGCACTCTCCGTGAAAAACGCGGGCATGAGTATAAACGAAGACACGCGTTCGCGCGCGCTCTCCGTGAAAAACACGGGCATGAGTATAAACGAAGACACGCGTTCCCGCGCGCACTCTCCGTGAAAAACGCGAGTATGAGTATAAACAAAGACGCGTGGGGGGACGCCTCCGCACGCACTCCACGGAGTATAAATAAGACGTAGCGTCGAGGCCCGCCTCTGCAGGCAACTTCACTGCCCGCAACGCGCGGAGGCTCGCCTCCGCGCGCAGTCCACGGACTCTAAATAAGACGTAGCATCGATGTCCGCCTCCGCACGCACTCCACGGAGTATAAATAAAACGTAGCGTCGAGGTTTGCCTCCGCACGCAACTTCACCGCCCGCAACGCGCGGAGGCTCGCCTCCGCGCGCAGTCCACGGACTTTAAATAAGACGTAGCGTCGAGGTCCGCCTCCGCACGCACTCCACAGAGTATAAATAAGACGTAGCGTCGAGGTCCGCCTCCACACGCAACTTCACCGCGCGCAACGCGCGGAGGCTCGCCCCCGCGCGCAGTCCACGGACTCTAAACAAGACGTAGCGTCGAGGTCCGCCTCCGCACGCACTCCACGGAGTATAAATAAGACGCAGATGCCCCCGCACGCGCATGGGTGTTATCTTTACGCGCACTCTACGGAGTATAGATAAAGCGTGGATCTACGTTGTGAGTCTTGATGAGACGCACTAGAGGCTGGCCCCCACGGAGCGCCACCACGTCTACCTCGACCTAAGCGCCAGCTCCGCTGCCACCGCTTCGAAGGGTAGGGGACGGAGCGCTCGCGCGTCTACCTCGACCTAGGTGCCAGCTCCGCTGCCACCGCTTCGAAGGGTAGGGGTCAGAGCGCTCGCGCGTCTACCTTGACCTAGGCGCCAGCTCCGCGGCCACCGCTTCGGAGGGTAGGGGACGGAGCGCTCGCGCGTCTACCTTGACTTAGGCGCCAGCTCCGCTGCCACCGCGTCTACCTCGACCTAAGCGCCAGCTCCGCTGCCACCGCTTCGAAGGGTAGGGGACGGAGCGCTAGCGCGTCTATCTCGACCTAGGCGCCAGCTCCGCTGCCACCACTTCGAAGGGTAGGGGACGGAGCACTCGCAGCGCTAGCCCCGCACCCGTATATCTACTTCGGGTAAAGGGTCTGCTGCGGTGGGCGTGCTGTAGCATCGCCAATCTACAGGGGGACCACGTAATCGTAAACGAGGACGGAAGCGTGAACACCATTTTATTTCGTTTATATTCATCAAAAAATGTTTACAAGGAAACGAAATAAGGGTACAGGCGTTTTTGGGTGTCGGGAGCCGCTACTCGGCAGGCTCCTCCTTCACTTGTGTTCGCGCCACGGATTCATCCGAAGAAGTCCGGCTTGCCCAGAAGTCTAGCGATTCCTCGCCCTCCGCTAGCGTCGCAGGCGTCGTCGGGTCACAAGGTCGGAAACTAGCAGCCGGTCGGGTAGCTGCTCGAGACACGGGGGCACGCAAGTCAGAATATGGGCGAGGCAACTTGTACTTTATTAATAAGGCAGAAGGGCTCATGTTACAACGCGCACCAACGCGCGAAGGCCACGCCGTCACACTTGTGGATTCGCGTCGCCCCCCGAGTTCGCGGGGCCTCTTCGCGCCGCGGGACTTCGTCTAGCCACTGGCCGAGGTTACCCTCACCGTACAGGTTGTTCCGAAGCTCCACCCTCGCCGCATCCGCCCCGATGTATTCCCAAATCCTTTCGTGGAAAAACCGCACGGGACGGCGAACGGTGCGGACGGCGCCGGACATCACCCCGGCCCCGGGCGGCATCTCCAGTTGTGGATCAGCCAGCCCGCTGACGTGCTGGCAGCCCCGGTGTCACAGGAGCGCGCAGATCAGGCACGAAGTCACGTACGAACAATGGTTGCCGAAGGTCGTCGCGGCATCGCGCGCAACGTTGGTTGCGTCTCCGATCCATCGGAGCGTACGGGATAGCTCCTCCGGCCCGAAGGAGTGGTCTGACACCTCGGCGATGAGCCCTCAGAGAGTGTCCTCCAGGGCAAGCATGGCATCCTACGCAGCCACCGTAGCGTCGCCCAGGGCCCGGTCCCGCTCTGCCAGGGATAGGGCAAGCTCGCCTTTCTCCTTCTCCAGCGCAGCGATTTGCTGCAGTAGACCGTCTCACTCCGCCGCAGCTTCCTGCCGCGCCGCTTCAGCGGCCGACTCCCGCGCTACAGCGACGAACTCCTCGGTGTGCGCCTTCGTCCTCGCGCACTCCGCCTCCAAGCGGCGTATACGGGCATCCTGGGCGGAGCGTGCCCCCGCAGCTTCACGAAGCTCCCCTTCGGCGGCCTGCAGCCTGCCCTGTAGTGCCCCTCGCTCGTGGGCGTAAGCCGCCTGCAGGGCCTCGGCCAACACGAGTGTCTGTGCGGCAAAGAAGTTAGCAAGTGTTGCACGGCCAGGAGTGGTCCTAAGGACAGGTGCTTACCCTCACTCCCGACACTTCTAACGCGTCCCCAAGGCGCCCCGTCCCATAGGTCTGCAGCGCTTGCTGGCCAATGCTGGCGGCCGCGTCGTCCGCAATCCCGCGCCATGCCCTCAGCGCATCCGACGGAGGGACGAAGTCTGCTGGGCTCGGGCGCACAGCGTCTGCGTCGTCAGCGCCAAGACCCCCATGTTCAGGGGGCACCTCTTCTTCTGGGATAAGTGCCGCTGCAGGAGGAGGTGCCAGTCAGAGTCCTACAAGACACGGGAAAATTACACTAAAGGTATGCCATACTAGCCTACCCTCAACGGCGGATGGGGGACTTCACTGGGACGCCTCCCTAACCCCGGGCGGAGTAGCGATGACACTGGCCCCAGCAGACGACGCCGGCCCGTAGGGCCGAGGGACCTCCAGGATGGGACCCAGCGACACCCGTTCCCCCGCCACGGCCACTGCGGTCTAAGGAGCCAGAAGGGCGCGCGACAGGGGAACCTCGGTGTACGAGGCGAAGTCCCATAAGCTCCCAATGCCGGTCGCTACGGCGAACCCCCTCGAAGTCCGGTGAAGGGAGGATGGCAGACGTGGCCGCTTCGCCGGAGGTGAGGGCCCCGCCTCGGTAACTGCTGCTGAAGGGGCCTCCGCAACAGCAGCACCCGCAGAGGGGGCCTCCGCAGCCACAACTTCGGTGGGCGGGGACTCCACCCTTGTAACTTCCGCGGGGGGCACCTCCGTCTCGGCCGCCACTATTGGCGAAGACCGTGCCCCACCTACCCCGCGGAGGGCAGCCCCGGCACGATCGTGGCCACGGACAAGGACCTCGCCCCGGTGCCGCCAACCAACGCCAGCTCCGCCTCGGCGACCGTCGTGGGCGGCGAGACTCCCCTCTCCCGGTAACCCACGGCGCGCTCCCCGCCCCTGGCACCTTCGCCACCAGTACCCGCGCCCTCCTCCAAGTCTAAGTCAGCGTACTTCGCCGAATCCGACTCTACGCTCGCCGCACCGACGGGAGCGACAACAGCCGTTGTGCAGGGCATGGTCGCAGCAGTCCGGGTCCTCTTGCGGGACGACGCTTTCGTCCCTGCGACGCCGTCGTCTTGATGTTGCGGCGCTGGAGGGGCGCGATCCGGCACGGGAAGACCCAGGACCTCGCACACGCGGTTTATCCGCCCTAATCCCGCTTCCACAGTCACAGCCGTGCGTTGCTCGTGCTCCCTGGTGGTGTATGGCCCAAGGAACACGCGTGCTGCACGCTCCGCGTCCTCCAGGCGAGTTCCTACGCGGCACAAAGAGCGCGATCAGACACGACGCATTACATACGAACGGAGGGGAGGGCGCGGTCGAGGCTTACAATGACCAGTTGGTGCCGGTAGTGAACAAATGGACGGCTGAACGTTGTCGTCCCGAAGTTTCCCGGCGGTGAGGCGCCAATCACAGGCGAGCGGCGCCACGCCATACATTATGTACTCCTCGGCGAGGTCACGCATATTGAAGCGGGCGGTGACCCCCACAAGTCTGCGCGACCTTCGCCTATCTTCGTGGTCGAGGGTTAGGCCGGGCGTGGTCTTGAAGGCAATCGGCCGGCCCGTGCACTCAAGGCCGCTACCACTTGCCACACGGTGGTAGAACCACCGTCTCGTCCAGTTAGACTCCCATTTCCCTCGCGTCGAGTTCGCGTGGAAGAGCTTCCCGCATGATGCCCGCAGAAAGAGGTTGACGCTGCCAAAGTTCGACAGCGTCCCGTCCTTCCGCTCCTTCGGCTGACACCGTGCTTCGTGCAAGTATGCGAACATTGAGGCGCTGGGCCAACACGCTTCCGAGCGCAGGGCCCAGCTGTATACGGCAAGGCGAGCCACTGCGTTCGGAGTCAGTTGCGCCAACTCCAGCTTGAAGGTCCGCAGCACATCGCCAACAATCGCCGCGGCCGGAATGCGAAGTCCGGCTTCGAAGTAGGCGACGAAGACGATCGCCTCTGACTTCTCAGGGCGTGGCTCCGTCTCGTCATCGGCGGGTAGCCGCACCGCCTGGCGGTCCGATAGCCTCCCCTCGCGCAGCAGCGCCCAGATCGTATCCTCCGTCACGAGCGTGCGGCCTAAATCGCTGGAGTACAGACCTTCCTTCTTTGTCGCCGCCCACCACCTGCCCGCCGCCGTTGGATCGCGCTCCTCCAGCGCGTATTTCACCTCAAGTGGCGAGGACCGCCGGCAGATGGCGTAGCTGCCGGCCACCTGAGCACGTTTGCCACAGGTCGCCATTGGTGTCCACGAGCTACTCGATGATGAAAAGGAGTGCACGGCCAAGAAGAACAAGTATAGGGGACGGCGTGAGCGATTGGAAAGCGCGTGGAGGCGCAGACGTGGTACTACGGGGGTATTTAAAGACCCCTCGCCTCCCCACCACCGGTAAGCGCAACCGGCAGATGACAACCGCTCATCTCCCCATAAGCGAAGCCGAAGCGTCGCGATGGCGCATGTATGCCACTTGCGACCGCGGCCGTACAGGGGCCTAACATCGCACGACGCGCCAGTCGCATTCCGCCGCGTGTCGGCCAGCGCAGGAATTAAATACAGGTCGCACGACCCATTATAGCCTCCGACGCGTGTCAACCAACTCTTGGGGCCAATCAACCGCAACAGTCCAACAGGAGCCCCCGCCCCAGCGACGAGGTCCTAACCCCGACTCTGGCTGCACCCACGCGAAGGGACATTGCGGCGAAGGCGTCGGAAGCCACACGGACTCCGAGAAAGGCCACCTCGCCACACGCTCGCGCCCGCGGGATTAAGGACAGCAAACGGAGACCCCGGCGTGCACCCCGTCCCATCGGGACCACCAACCGGCAAGCCTTTTCGGGCCTGCGTGACTCCAGATAGGCAAGCCCCTGTCCTAGCAGGGAGACCGCGAAGCCGCAACCACCTCGCACCCAAGGGAGGCTGGGGCGCGAGGTCTGTCTCCACCAGGGCAGCGTCGACTTCGGCAGCTTAAGACGGGCGAGTCTCCGCTTTAGCGGAGAAACTCCGCCCTCCACCTCGGCCCGGCCCCGTGCCTCGGCCCTGCGCCGGGGTGTAACAGCAAGCCGCCACGGGCCAAGCAACCTCGGCGGCAGCCTCGACGAGAGCTCTGCCTCGGCAACAAGACCGGTGTCGCTCCCGGCCCCACTTCGCGGGGGAGTACCTTGCCTCCACGAGACAGATCTGCGCAACAAGGCCGAAGCTCACCCCACCTCCGGTACTTCCGCGAGAACGCCCAGTTTGGCCTACATTTCTAGGACCCAGCCGGGCCCCCGACTCAGCCCCGGGCGTTAGGAGTCTGGCATCCCCTCGGTAGACGTTCCGGGCGAAATAGAGGGTGAAGGCGAGCGAACGCCGGTCTACCTACAATGCACCCAACTACCGTCCTCGAGCCGTGGGAGCAGCACAGCCGGCCACTTCGGCTTCAGAGTTCACGCGACAACCTCATAGCCTAAACCAGCGGGGATCCAACTGCCTGGGTTTCCCGTACTTTGGGAACGTAGGGGCTGATTTACGGCAGATTTTGACGGGTTCTCATAGACAGATAAGCTTCAGTACGTCAACATTCCCTGATGATAGCGCCAGTTGGCACAATCAGCGGACGCAGATGAACTCAAGCATATCTGTCTACGAGAACAGGTCAAACCTTGCCATCTCCGTACAGGAGCACGGTGCGCGAGCAGGAGGCCATCTATCCAACTGTACAATGTAGGTACAACGCAACACCAGCACAATATATATACCCGATCAGCGGAGGAGCTCAACCGGCAGGAGCCCGACCAGCAGGAGCCCAACCGGAGGAAGCTCAACCGGCAGGAGCCCAACCGGAGGAAGCTCAACCGGCGGAACAAGGAACCTCGCAACACAGTATGGCCACGCCGCCGCCTCAAGTCTCGCGCCGCGCCAACCAGGTCTCGCCATGCAGGCCGGCGGTCATTTACCAATCGAGATTTACCAATCGAGGGTGCTCGACGTCGGAGTCCGCTGCCACTTGGCGCTCGCGCGACGACTTCGGGGCCCGCTTCGCCTATCTCTGTCGACGCGTTCAACTCCGCCAGCACTTCCGATTCCAATTCCAGCTTCGGCTTCGACCCCGCCACTGGCGGGCCCTGCGAGGGAGGCAGCTTTGCCAACACACCCGTCGTCGCACCCCCGCCGCGGGTCTAGTGAAATACCAGCAAATAAGGCTCCGTCAACTATCTAGGGAACTCACAGGCCGCAGGGACGGAGGGGGCCAAAAGACTCAACGACATAACTTCGGCCCGTGAAGCCCTTCACCATGAGAGGCTCCTGTTGTAGGGGTGGCCCCCACCTAAGCCCAGCAGGCCTGTCAGAGGAATATAAGGCCCAAAATGGGGCATGTGTAATGACATGAGTGCCCTTGAGGGGAACGTTCGGATGTAAGGGTATAATTGTAAAAGCACTTCCCATGTGGACATATATATACAACACAGGCCATGGGAAAAACCCTAAGCCATTACTCACCTAACTCTCCACTACCATACTCTCTCTCTCTGTTTGGTCTGTAGCCACAACACATACCATTTTTTTGATGCCAGGAATCTTGGATCAGCACAGGTAGCCCTTGCAACTGCAGGTGGTCTGGGCAGCAACTGAGGCTTTTCACCAAGTTTAGGAACCAAGGTACCTCCAAACTGTACTAATGCCATTGGATGTTTGTTGGGTACACCGCAAAGCTTCAATCTTCCGAATATCAGCTGCAATTTTACCAAGGCAAAGTTACGAATCTTGCTTACATTAGGGTTTCCAACAATGTAAGTATCAACCGAAGTGAAGGAGACATGTAGCAAACAGTAACTACTAATCCACAAACAGTAGTTCAAAATAACTCCCCTAACACATCGTATCAACAAGGGGATGAATTGATGATTTGCTTCATCTTTCACTGAAATGGCAAATGATGTCTCACTGACATGCGGCATGGGGCATTTTATCAAGTGGCATGAAAAGATGGGGCAAAGCATCAAATCTCCCATCTACAAGGGCAGCGTCGGTGCTAGTGGGACACAGGGTAATATGACGCGAGCAAACCAAAAATACATTCAAGGGATGTATACATGCAATTGACGCTCAACAAAAACACAGTGAAAAAATCCATCGATTTGGCACCCTACCAAATCCATGAACCACTGATACCTCTGCCCAGGCACCCTAGCAAATCCATGAAACCACTGCTTCCTCTGCCCAGGCACCCTAGCAAATCCATGAAACCACTGCTTCCTCTGCCCAGGCACCAACTGCTTGCTAATTAGTTCATGCACAGCGCCAATAGTCTTTTAGGCATTCCTTCGAACAAACTTATCGGCAACTTGTTCAGTAGTGGCAAAATCTGACAAGCTGCGCTGCT
This sequence comes from Dendrocalamus latiflorus, assembly GCA_017311315.1. NCBI lineage: Eukaryota > Viridiplantae > Streptophyta > Magnoliopsida > Poales > Poaceae > Dendrocalamus > Dendrocalamus latiflorus. The sequence goes on along the minus strand of CM029616.1, from coordinate 11,596,881 downwards.
CAAAATCCATGGAAATAAGCACCCTACATGGTTTCCATTTGATTTCATTACTTCAGCAACAAGAATGAGAAATGTTCAATCATCTACCTTGGGTCCTTACCCTACGGGGCAGGGGCGGACAACCTACTGCAATTAGCTCTCCACCACGCAGCAAACAAATCCGCAAAGAACGAGATGGATCGGAGAAGAAATAATTGGATTTGGATTTGACTGCTCGCAGCAAAGAAACGTAAGACCAGAAGAAAACTCAACTCTTACCACGAATCAATACGAGGAAGCTAGGGTTTCTTACCAACAGAACAAGAAATCAATCCAAGTGCTGGAGGCGAGGCAGAGGAGGAGCGATGGCCAGAACGAACAAACTGGATCGAAATGAAACAAATTCGAAGAAAGTTAGGGTTTCCTTACCAAGAAAAGAAATCAGCCCGGATGGATCTCCTCTCCGCTCCACCCCACGCCAGTCCGGTAGAGGGAAGGCGAAGGGGGATGGGGGAAGAGTTCCTCGGTGGAAGGAGGCGGCCGCGCGGCGGCGCTGGCGGAGAGTTGCGGGAGGAGGGGAGTGGATACGATGGTTCGAGCGAGCTGGGCACGCCGAGCCGGGAGATAAGGGCCAGTCGTATTGGCCGATGAATAATAGGGACGGATGAATAGAGTGGGAGACGAAGTCATTTAGCGAGAAAATTGGATATTTGCCACCGCTAACAGTGGGCTTCGCAAAATTGTCATCGCTATCGTCGACTTCGCAAAATAGCCACGCAGTACGTGTGTCTTTCGTATTCCCTACCATTGCACCCCTTTTTCTCATTTTCTTTTCTATTTGCCTTTTTTTTCTCTCTCCTAAAAATTGGCACCTCGAGGGACCAAAATGCCCCTGGGGCATTTTACGTACGGGACTGGAGCTGCGAATCAAAAGGTCGTGTCTCTTCCTCTCCGCGCGACGCTTCCTCTTCGCTGCGGCCTGCGCGAGATGCGCCGCCGCCACCGGCTCCGTACGTGACGATGGCGCCAGACGTACTGCCGTGGCCGGACGTGGCGTCACCGCCCGAAGCGCCGCCGCCGCCGCCCGACGCGATCGCCCTCGTGAGAACCATGCTGCCTCACGCGACCCACGGAGCCGGTGGCGGCGGCGCGTCTCGCGCAGGCCGTAGCGAAGAGGAAGCGTCGCGCGGAGAGGAAGAGACGCGACCTTTCGAGTCGCGGCTCCAGTCCCGTACGTAAAATGCCCCAGGGGCATTTTGGTCCCTCGAGGTGCCAGTTTTTAGGAGAGAGAAAAAAATAAGGCAAATAGAAAAGAAAATGAGGAAAAGGGGTGCAATGGCAGGGAATACGAGAGACACACGTACTGAGTGGCTATTTTGCGAAGTCAACGATAGAGATGGCAATTTTGCGAAGCCCACTGTTAGCGGTGGCAAATATCCAATTTTCTCGTCATTTAGCTGGGTGTTTTTATTAGATTATAGCTTTTGATTTTTTTTTACTAAGTATAATATATACTATTTTATCATCTAAAATGGTACAGAATAGCCCCATGTTTCGTACCGGCTATGATACCTATTAATATCGACTATATCAACTTGATACCGGTCAATATAGCCAAAATTTTGGTTGTTACGAAACATATCCCTCTTGAAAAGAATCATGTTCCTAAGATTCAAGATTGTCAGCAAAAAAGTTAAGGAAACTTGGCCTTTGAGGGCTTATTTGGGCCCCTAGGTTGCTTCTCTTTTGGTGTGATTGCTCCATAGAACCTTGCAGAAATGAATCACCCGCCTCCTCATTTGACATTGTGCCACATCAAGAATCCGCATTGGGTACTCCTTGTTGGTGAGATATGTCTCTAGGTCGACAGTCTCTAGCGATGTCAGCTCTTCAGGGACTCAAAGATACTTCTTCAACTGAGACACATAGAAGACGTTGTGGATATCAGCCATCTCAGGCGGTTGAACATCCTTGTATGCGGACGATGTAGCTATCTTTCTAGCACCAGAACAGGAGGATGTCCGCAACTTGATTTGAATCCTACATAATTTTGGTAACACGACAGGGCTACAAACTAACCTACAAAAGAGCCGAGTTGCACTGATAAGATGTGATCAGATCAACCTACAAGCTATGCTACAGGACTTGCCGGCGACATTGCAACCTTCCCCTTGCAATACCTAGGTTTACTGCTTGCACTAAAAAGACTTTGTCGGGCGGACTTCCAGGTCCTCAAGACAAGCATGCTAGTCGTCTAGCTGGATGAAATGGCAAACTGCTCACTCTTGTAGGCAGAAAAACTTTGGCCAAATCTGTCTTACGACCCAGTCCACCTACTTCCATACAGCCATCAAGGCACCAAAATGCATGCTCAAATCCCTCAACAGTCGAACACGAAGGTTCTTATGGACGGGATCAGAACATCTTTCAGGTGGCAAAGATAAGGTCAACTAGAATAAAGTTTGCAGGACCACCAACTCGGGAGGCCTTGGTCTCTTGGACCTAGAGCGGTTTGCTCAGGCTCTGAGAATTAGGTGACTGTGGCACGAATGGGTAACCGAAAATAAACCATGGCAAGGAATGGAGTCACCATGTGATTAGCAAGATCAAATGCTCTTTGCCGCGATGACCAATACAATGATTGGTGATGGAAAGAGGGTGTCCTTCTAGAAATTAGCATGAGCACATGAAAACCAACTATGTGGCATTGCATTGGTTACCTACAACGCCTCCAAAAGAAAGAATCACACTCTAAACACGGGATTGTGGACAATAAATGGCTTTAAGACCTTGATTTCTCGGCTGGTATAACTACACGACACATATAGGAGCTTGTAACATTTGGGGCCTTACCTCCACGACGACCCTTTAGGACGACCATGAGGACCCTCACTCCTAACGAAGTTTACAACGCCGCCTCGTCATACAAAGCACAATTCCATGCAAGACACAAACCACCATGAACGCCCTAGTTTGGAAGATTTGGGCACCCCAGAAATGTAAAATCTTTGGCTGGTTAGTGATACAGAATAGAATTTGGACAGTGGGCCATCTTTCCAAGTGAGGGTGGCCAAATTAATAAACACGCCCGCTCTGCAGACATGCTCCAGAGACTGCCATCCACCTCCTGGCTGAATGTCGTTACTCCACAAGAATCTGGACAACCATTGTGTAATGGATAGCTTGCAGTTCGTTGAACCCAGCAAGCTGGTAGACCCCGTCCTCGGTCTGACATTGGTGGGAATCGCCTATCCATATGCCTGGAGTCCCACGGAAAGCTGTGGTGACGCTATTAATGCTGGTGACATGGGAAATTTAGAAGGAACAAAATACACGAATTTTCCAATCAATGGCGTCCACTCCAGACTCCCTGATTCCCGCATAAAAGAGGAGGTTGAAAATTGGGTCCTCGCGAGAGCCAAGAATCTGGCAGAGCTACCACTTAGTCTTGTAATATCATAATTTTATTTTTCGAAGCTATTGCATGGCACCCCACCTTGTCCTTGAGCAGGGCTCCCTCTGTATCCTAACCTTGCTTCTTCCTCTTAATTAAATCAGGGCAGCTCTCTTGCCCCTATTCAAAAAACAACTTTATTTTCTTAAAGTGCAGCTGATACCTGGTTGTGAAATTATGCCCTATTGAAAATTAATGTTTTCATTCTACAGTATTTATGATTAATAAGTTTAGGAGTAGCTTAACTTATTTGCTGAGAAACAAAATCATTTGTAGTGCTAATCAAATTATCAAGTGTTCCCGATCCCATGGCATGAATGACAAATCGATTAATCATGAGACATGCAAACTTCACCATTAAGTAGAGCATGAGTGCAGTCCCATTTCGCTATAAAACATGAGACATGCAAACTTCACCATTAAGTAGAGCATGAGTGCATTCCCATTACACTATAAAACTAAGTGATATTTTTATCTACTTAATCACAGTCTAATGGAAATGGCAAACATGCTTCGTAGCTAGTTTGTAGGGGGGATATCAAAATTTCTACCAAATCAGACCGATTTTGTCCCAAAATCGGCATATACAATCCAACTCATGGAGCAATCGGATCCGACATGTACTCCTTAAGAAACCAGGCCCCATAACTCCGTGTTATGGTCCCGACTTGCTAATATGGATTACATAGGTAATTGAAGAGTAATCAGAGGGAGTAGGATAGATATTAGACTAGGACTAGCAAGGAATAAGGGATAGGTAGCAAGAAGGAAGTAGATAAAGGAGTCGAGGTAGGAAGAAAGGTAATCGCCTTGATCTATTCTATTCGATCCATTCATCTGATCTTCCTCCTTTTATTGCCCAATGTCCACCACACCCATGGCATTCATCCCGCCTTGAATTTTGGTTTGCCCTAAGCCGATACTTTCAATCCATGGAAGATGAGCATGGAGCCGCTAGGATCCCATGGCCCCTGTAGACGCTTGGTAAGAATTCTATTCCTCCGGGTGGTGATCACTTGATAAGAAGTCAAGGAGTTTGGCCATGTCACTTCATATCGGATAAGCTACAATTCACCAGGATCCCATGGCATGGTGATAACACACGATAACTAGAGACCCATCTTGATCACCCGCAAACTTTAGCACCTTCTTGAACCTAGCGACTTTGCTCCCTAGACTAAACCCACCACATCTCCACAATGGAACCTTGCCGAACACCAGACAACCAGCTTGTATTCCTGAATTCCCAGGGCTAAAGGCACTTCATCCCCATGGTTGCATTTTATCAAACACCTCCCATGCCTCATTGATTTCCCAATCTAGAGTCAGCCACTTGATGTGATACGGGGTCGCCCGATCTTCTCGACGTAGGATGGATAATCACGGGAGTCTTGATGAATCGTAATAATCCTCCAATGCTAGTGCAAGGGACGAACACTCTTTAATCCGCCAAAACACACTCGTGTTGATTTTGCCGACCACCAAGAGAAGATCTGTCGTGCACCCAATTCCCAGCAGAAAGGCTGAACGATCTTGATTGAAGAGAACACTCCTAATTTCCTATGGAACTTTGGCAGCAATGCTAAACTTGAACAAACTTTAGTAGATTAATTTTTCTCAAACGTGGTCTGTCTCAAACAAAAGGGAATACAAGGGGGTTTTATAGTGCTTCCCCAAACTCACACAAGGAAAGTCTTGGCCGAATCAATCTCTTATTCGATCAAGGTTTCCTAATCCAATTCCTAAAATTTAGCAAGTATATTTACTTTAATTTCAGGCTAAGCCCATATCCTATTACAAGACCAAGATGGATTTCGGTCACCCTTTGGTACGCAGGCCACATCTTGTGCACACCATGAGATCTGTGATCACGTGACCTTCCATTGATTTGATGGCTGCTTGGTTGAGAAATTCTTGGACACATATCATAGCTCCTTGCCCGCATGGACTCTCCTTCTCATGACTCGTGGCTGATTGATCCTTCTCCACTTGATCTTCTATTGCTGCAAATCTGAGAAGACATAACATATTTGCATTAGGTAGTATGCTATTCTCATCTAACGTAATGGAAGACTCTCTAAGAAACAAAAGCACCTGTTGTTGAAGTAGCTTAGCTCTTGCTCTTGTCATAGGACCTTCCGGAGCTTTATCAATAGCTTTGCCATGCACACTTGGAGTGGACAATGAATGTGTAATAGAGATGTCCTCATCATGATGTCTCAATTTAGCGAGTGTCTTGGCCACCCCTAGCTTGAGAGTGTGCTCAATGTAGCCCACAATTGCAACATGTGCACTGCATGATCACGCAAGCCACGGTGGTCCATGCATGCACCACTCACTTATGGGGGTTATGCACTGCTCAACCCCCATAGTCTACGAGTTTGTCAGAGCAACCAGTTGGAGCCACACCTTTTGATGCTCATGTGATGGCTGCACTCGTGGCTTGTCGTTTTGTATCATTTCAATGAACATCATGTGGTCAGAGCCAAGGATCAGAATCTACCACTACTGTGTATATTGGTCACCTCCTTCCTCACACAACGACAGCTTGTTCATCTTGCCCTCCATCACCCTAGCCTCGAGGATCATTTCATTGAGCACTTGGCTGGTTGCTTGTTGTTGAGCTTGACGATGTCTGCAGCCTCATATTCCTTGACGTTCGAGACCTTGGCATCATGACCAAAGACGTGAAGCTTACTCCATATGGTGGCCCAACACACTGGGCAATGAGTAATGTGCACTCGTGACACCCATTTGAGTGATGTTTGGCCTTGTTCCTCATCTTCTCAAGCATTCTGATGAACACTTTGCATGCATCAGGTTGCTCCACCCCTAACTTGCACGAATGGAGTGGTGTTGGCATGGGCATCGAAGGGAATGAGGTAGTCATCAAAAGGAGTATTGGTGCGGCCTTCTTCAATGGGCGATGTGGTCTTGAAGCTCATGTTGTCATCTTCATGGCTAGGAATCAATGTCGAGCATGTGGCGGGTGTCATGATGCCAATGTGGTTGGCAAGCTTCTCTAAGGCAGCTTCCATCCTGACGAGGAGTTGCTGCACCATCGCGTCATGCACCTCTGCGGTCGCCATGGCCTCTCGAGCACAAGTAGAGAGCGGGAGTAGGAAGCTGTCGGAACCCGGAGTAACAACTCCTGGATCCTCTGTGTAAATCGCACTAGTCCAGGATCACCTAGTGCACACATTAGAACAAAGATACATATCAAGCACAAATGATCGACTAAATTAAATAAAGAATACGGCCTTATGGCTAAGTCTTACATCAACGCCCATTGGCAAAGATAAATAAAGCAAATAACTGCGGAAGCAACTAAAAAGAAACGAAGCCCAAGCCTGCCCACAGGCAAACGACAGTAAGACACGGCCTACTCGTCCAGATTTTCACTGTAGTCGACGACATCTTCCTCTGTATGGAGATTGCAAGGTGAGTACAAACTTGTACTCCGCAAATCACACGGAGGAATGCAACATAATGATAAATGCATCAATGGAAGGCTTATAGGGTTAGTTTGCATAAAACAACATTTAAAAAATACAGTAAATAGATTGAAACTGCTGAATATTAATACAGTAAGTAAAAACAATACTTGTAATAAAAAAATAATACCGTTAGTGCAGGCTCCGACCAAACACCAACCCATTCACAGGCATCCCACCCGGACCATCTTTTCTAAAAGATCACGTATGGATTCCATCCATCCACACGCTTTCACTACGCAACTCTGATAGATTCCATCCATCCACCAGGTTCCAATCTCTCACGGATTCCATCCACCCACAAGGTTTTCATCTCTCGTGGATCCATCCATCCACAAGGTTTTCAAAAATATTTTTGAAAAACAAGTCTAATCCATGAAAAACTTTTACTCAACATGCCCATGACCATGGACATGGTTATCCAGAATAGATTATACACTCTGCAGAGGTTGTACAGCTTTACCCACAAGACACGATCATCCCTTTTTGCCACTAGATTACACACTTCCTTAGGTGTGCGGCGAGGAGTCGTAACAAGGTTTTTACAATGCAAAGCCTTCAACCTGGCCAAGCCAACTCTAAGGTTTCACCCATACCCATACCCGTGACCCCGATTTACGCCCACGGGTATACCCGCGAAGGACAACGGGCGCAAAACCTCACCCACACCCGTTGCCCATGGATATACCCGTTTACCTACGAATTGAGAGTCATCATCTGAGAGTTGAATTAATGACAGATACATATAAGCAACAGCTGTTGCTAGGAAATATAATAGCTATCAAAAAGTTTATAACAATCAATAGCAATTAAAGATATTGCCATAACTGCGCCACCTATCAATCTATATCGTGGGTAAACGGGCGGGGTAGGTACGGGTGGAGCTTACCCATACCCGTGCCCGTTTACCCGACGGGTAGAGTGTTCCCCCCATTTTCGTACCCGTGGGTAAAGAAAATATCCCATACCTGGCTCCATTAGGGTATTTACCCATGGGTATACGGGTAAACGGGCACAATTGCCACCCCTACCGGGACCCCCTCTTGAGCCTGAGTGAGACTTCACATGGCTTAACCACGCTCACTCAAGTGAGACTTCTCATGGCACCAACCACGCTCATTTTCAACCTACAACTTGACTCAGGTTGGAACTTCATAAATTATTCAGCCAGGACTGTCCCATACCAGCTATGTGGTAGTACGATAGGGCTTTGCAACAGTAGCTCACAGACCGATCCTTAATTGTCTTAGGCCCAACCACATACCCCTGTGCACGACAGTCAACCATGTGTCTCCGAACAACAGGGCATGCCTGCACCCACCACCTAACCGTTAGCCTAAGTCTAAACCAGCTTTTATAATTTATTTCAAAATATTTCATAAACCTCATTGACTCACCAAAGTCAAGAATATATTTAGGAAACTTATCATTTCATGTGAAAAAGCTCGTCATTTTATGTGAAAGATATCCCATCCCATAGTTATTTCTAAGCAAAACTAAGCATTTGCTAACCATAAAGTCTCCAACCAACATTAGTGTACTAGCTAGAGTTTTAATCTAGGGTGACAAGGTATCAGGGAAATTCAATCTTAATGTAGGTGATAACAAGTAGACAATAACTAAATTTAAAACTGAATTGAAATACGTTGAATAAAAATATACATGCAGAATAATTTAAAACAACATAGTTTTATTTTGAATTTTGGGATCAACATGATCAAGAAATGTGACTTGCCTTGCTCTTCAAATTGGTGCAAATCTTCATCTTTGAATTTTCCTGAATTGTCGAAGTCTACATGTGAAAATAACCCATCAAATTCAAATAAATTCAAAATAAATTCAAAACAACTTCACATATTTAAATGGAGGCCAGAAATTGATAGAGGGGAATTTTTTATGAATTTAGAAATTTGAATGGGCTCAATCGGAATTAGGACGAAGGAGAACGGGCTCTCGAAAGTTTAAAATCAGAGAAAAAGAATAAACTGGAATTTTGGAATTATTTTTCTAAAGAAAAATGAAAATTATGACGTCAGCACAGAATTTATTTTCGGCCGAATTATTTTCCAACTAGAAAATGGAATTAAGGCGTCAGCATGATGCCAGCTCTGGGGTGATCATGCTGACAGGTGGGCCCCCGTCCATGTGGACCGAGTCCACGGATGAGGGAAGTGGCCGACGTGGCACGGGAGCGAGAAGGCGCTGACGGGGCGGAGGGGAGCCGGGTTGGCGCCGACATGGCGCTGACGTGGAACCACATGGTTGCCACACAGGCACGGGTGTAGTGCCTGCTGGAGGCGGCGCTCGGGCACGGCGGCGACGGCGGCCGGCGGCGAGTGGCGCAGGAGGGAGAGGGGCACGCGGAGATCCCAATTTTACCTTCGAGCGGGCTCGGTGAGGTTCAGAGGCGGCCAGCAGCGAGGAGGTGGTGGAGGCGGCTCTGGTCTCCGGCGAGGATGGCTTTCCGACAGCGTTCGGGCCCGGAGAAGAGGTGGGGGAGGTCGGTGGGAACTCGACGTTGCCGACTGCAGTGTTGGCGGAGCTCGGACTGCAGCGGCGCGCCGGGAATTCCTCACCGGAGGAGGGGCGACGCTCGGAGGCTAGGGCGCACAGCGCGAGGGCGATGGGGAGCTTGGGAAGGGAGAAGGGGGGCGGAGTGAGGTACGGTGAGGACTGGGGAAGCCGAGGAGGGGTTTAAATAGGCTTGGGGAGGGGTAGGCCAGCGGTGATTCGTCGCTGGAGTAGGCGCGGCGTGGCGGCAGTTGCGGGCGGAAATGTGGGAAGTGGCGCAAAAGGAGGGGAAGTGGGTGCACGGAGCTTGCGGGAGAGGCGGCGCACGATGAAGGGAGGTGGGTAGAGGTGGGCGACGCTCACGCGGGAAGGGCGGAGGTGGCGGTTGCGGTGGCGGGTGCGGGAGGGAGAAGGGGCGCCGCGCGGGGAAGAAGCACCCGACAGGTGGGCCCCGCGCGCAGAGAGAGAGAGGGGGAGAGAGGAGGCGCGGGCGGCCGGGATGATGCCACGCGGCAAGGAGGGAATCGGGCGGCCGAGAGAGGGGGAGGGACAGACGGAGGAGATGCTGCCATGTGGCCCGGGAAAGGATCGGGTGGCCGAAGAGGGAAGCGAGGAGAGGGAGGGAAGTGCGGGGGGGGGGGGGGGGGGACGGCAGGGATTGGGCCGGGGGAGGCGGCGTGGCCGAGATCAAGCCGCACACGTGTCGTCCAACGAGGAGGGGAAGGCGGGATCCGAGCGGCGATGTGGGCAGCATCTGGCCATCCACGTGGCGGCCGGAGGAGCGGGTTGAGGATTAAATTTTATTTTCTGATTTATGCATTTTCCAGAAAAGTCTAGGAAATTCAATAAAGCTCAGAAAAATATGAAATAACTTCAAAAAATTCTATAAAAATTCACAGAAGTTTCTAGAAATGTGTTGGACTGAAATAAAATATTTCGAACTCAATTTGGTATTTAATTTTCATACTTAAAATACTTTTTAATTTCAAAAATAGATTTTAAACTCTAGAAAAACTCAGAAAACCAAATAAAAGCCAAATAAATCCAAATAATTAATTTGAATTAGGATTTTTTATAGAAAAAAATCAAAATATTATTTTATTTAATAATATTTTTAGGTTTTACTTAAAATACTTTTTCAATCCAGCTTTTTAAAAAAACAGAAATCCAAGGCAAAACCAAAAATAAAAATTAGGCAACAAAAATACTTATTTTAATTTAAATTTTATTTTAATATTTTTCTACTTATTTATTTATTTATTTTTATTTTAATAAAAACCTGGGCTGTTACAGAAGCTCTATCATGATTTGTTAATAGAAATTACATTGGTAATTGCAGAGTAGTCAGAAGGAATTGGATAGATTCTAGACTAAAAGTAGCAAGGAATTCGGGATAGACAACAAGAAACAAGGGATACGGGAAGTAGATAGGGGGGTTAAGGGAGGAAGAAAGGTAATCATTTGGGTTAAGGGAGGAAGAAAGGCAATCATCTAGATCTGTTCAATTTTTTAGAGTAAACTACAGGCAATCACCTAGATCTGTTCAGTTTTTTAGAGTAATTCACACTTTTACACTGGGTAACTTATCGTTTGTTTCATTTTGTACTAGGATTAACTTATAATTTCACTTTGCACCAGAGTGGGACAAATAAATTTTACTTTGTACTAGCGCAATATTGTTTGCCTCAAACCAACTTTACGTAATAATAAGTCGATATACACACTTTTGATTGTTCTGTTTCTTCAATTTGATTGCCTTGTTTTAGACTGGAATTGATTGACTAGTGCAAAATAAAATTTTATTTAATACACACTGTTGCAAAGTAAAAATTTAGATTAATCCTGTATAAAAATAAAACAAGTTACAAATTACTCGGTGTAAGGTGCAATTTACCTATATTTAAGCAGTTCTTGTCCTTTTTATTGTCTCCTCCGTGGCGCAATAAGTGAGCCAATTGTTAGGAAACCAGGACTCTATCCAAGAGTCCTGATCTAATTGGGCACCCCCACCGTGGACTATAAATAGAGAGCCATACCCCCCTCATTATGTACGCATGAAAGAAAAGCAATAAAGAAAGACCGGGAGTTCTCTCTACCTCTCTGTGTGTTCAATCTATTCTCTCTGTGATTCTGTGATTGATTCGTTCTTGTTCTAAGCAGAGAAATCGTTCGGACTGGTCGCCAGCGACGGTTTCTCAACACGTTATCAGCACGACTTCGCTCCGGTGAACGAGGTAATCATCGAAGCACAGATTGATTTTCTAGATCGCTTTTGAATCTGTATTTTCTTTTCGCGTTCTAGATTGAAATTCTACGGTGCAAATCCGCCCTAATCTACCGCGAGCAGACTTGAAGTCGCCGGCACAATGCCGATCGGTAGATTGTGAAACGGGGTAGATGTTGATTGCGCCGTAGAACGATGCAAATCCGCCCTAAATCTACCGCGAGCAGATCTGAAATCGCCGGCACAATGTCGATCGGTAGATTGCGAAAACGGGGTAGATGTTGATTGCATCATAGATTAGAAATTTTTGCATAGTGTTGTTTGATCCCGCATGATCACAAGCACAAGAAATATATGCAATGATTTCATATTTTCTGCTCAGCATTGCAGATTGGAAAATTTTATCTTCCTTTTCTCTGCACGGCATCATCAATATCATTGCATGAAAGTGGAAAGGAAATTTGCATCTCTCTGTTAAAGTTTCACATCTGCATGAAAAAAGGAGAGGAGGGGACAAAGGGGATTGGCGCCGGCCTGAAGCCGCCTGCCGCCGGTCGCCGGCCTGCCGCCGGGTCTCCCTGCGCACGCGCCCGCACACGCTTGCGCCACCGCCGTCGTCGGCTCCGCGCCAGCAAGCGCCGCCGCCTGGCTCCAACCCGCCGTCGCCCGCATGCGCGCCGGCCCCGCTGTCGCCTCGGCTTCCCCGCCGCGCCCGCATGCGCGTCGGCCCCGCCGTCATCTCGGCTTCCCCGTGCGCCCGCACGCGCACCAGGCCCGCCTCCTCGCCGCCCGGGTCGCCGCCTCCTACCGCCGGCGCCGCCCGAGCCATGGCGCGCGGCCCCGCCACCCCGTATGGCGCCCGGTCTCGCCGCCGCCCCGCATGGCGCGCGGCCCCGCCGCCGGTCCTCGGCCTCGCCGCCGCCCCGCATGGCGCCCGGCCCCGCCGCCCCGGCTTCCTCGCCGCCGCACCGCCCGACCGTGCGCCGGCCCCGCAGCCCGCGCCGGTCCCGCCGCCGCGCGCCGGCACCACCCTCGCCCGCTCGGCCGCTCCATCCGAATGAACCGGCGCGCCGCCCGCCCGGATTCCTCCCGCCGCCGGCTGCGACCCCGCCGGCGCCCGCACGCGCCCGCGCGCTGTCCGCCCTGGCCCTCCCGCGCCGCCGCCGCTAGGTGTGAACGGGGTAGGGTAAACCCTACCCCTTCCCCTCTTTCACGCGCCGGCCATGGGCCATATGAGGCCAGGTGGGAGCGGGCCGGATCCGGCCCGAATCGGATGGGGGGGGCAAGGCCACATGGGCCGAGAAGAATTGGGCCGGGGGAGGACGGCTGAAAAAAAAAGGAGGCTGGTCGGTGGGGGGCGCCGGATTTTACAAAAAAGGACCCAAGTCCTGAATATTACCGATTGGCCCTTAATCATTTAATTTAAGTCCCGAATTTTTGCAGGGAAGGCATCGTAATTCCGAAAATTGCGAATAAGCCCTCAAATTTACGAGCGGGTCCAGAATTTTCAGAAAACCCCTCTGTAAATCAGAAAATTGCGCAAAATTTTCTCTGAACTGAAATTTTGCGTAAAAACCCCCAGAAATTGCAGAATTTGCTGAAATTTCATATTCTAGCATAAAAAGGGCCTCGGGAATCCGAATTTTGCATCAATTTTAGCATTTGAAGCTTATTTATTTATGCCATTATTACTTTCTGTATTTTCTGTATTTATTTACTGTTTTTGGTTAATTGTAATTGTTTTAATTACTTTTAATCACTGAAATTAGCAGTAAAATTATAGAAAATGCACAGAAAATTATGAAACATTATGGGAAACTATTGCACCACTTTATTTACCTGTAGTAAATTTTCCATGCATGTTTACCTGCAGTAAACTTATTTTATTTCGTTCATACACATGTAGATGACTGGAATTTCGAACCGGGAGTTCGAGGAGCTGGCCCAGCATGGCCGAAACTATCTGACATGGGCATCCGATGTCGAGATTGTGCTTGGGGGCCGGAAGCTCGGCGTAGCTATTGGGATAAGCGGACAGAAAGACGCTACACCCACACCTGAGGAGAATGATCAGGCACTTCATTTTCTCAGGCACCATCTCTGCTCAACTCTCAAGAATGAGTATATGGCAGAGAGAAATGCGCTAGCACTCTGGACCGCACTCAAGAAGCGGTTTGAGAGGCTCAAGTACACCATTCTTCCTCAAGCAGAGCAGGAGTGGATCAGACTGAGGTTTGCCGACTTTAAAACGGTCGGGGAGTACAATTCTGCCTTGCACAGGATTTGTACAAACCTTAAACTCTGTGGCAAGGAGATCACAGAGGACCAGAAGATCGAGAAAACCCTGTCCACTTTCCACCCCAGTGCTGTACAGGTTGCCCGCAACTATCGTCAAAACGGCTACAAGGAGTATGCCGAATTGATCGATATGATGCAGGTAGCCGAGGCTCAGGACGAACTTCTCCGCAAGAATTACGTCTCGCAGCCACAAGGCAGCTCCGCTGGCCATGAAGCCAACGCTAGCAGCCTCAAGGTGCGAAAGCCCTTAATGAAGAAAAGGGGGAAGAAGGGTAAGATCGTTGCCCAGAAAGGCAAGTCAGATGCTCCAAACGACAAAAAGGCTAAAAAGAGTGACAAGACCTATGGCCAGCAGAACCAGGGTTGTTACAAATGTGGCAAGTGGGGACATTGGTCGCGGATATGCAAAGCACCGCAACATGTCATTGATGCCCACCAAGCTCAGAAGAAGAATGGCAAAGGGCAACCTGAAGCCCACTTTGCAGCCGTTGAGGGGGAGCAGCCTGAGCAGCTGCCGGAGATGATGGAGGTTGAATCCATCCCGGCAGCAGCACCCCCTTACGACTTAGAGGCAGCCACAGCCATGATCTCTCTTGAAGAGAATGTCACTGCTGAGAAAATAGCCGAAGAAGTCGATGATTTTCTAGTTGATTCCGTCTGATGCACAGAATGCATGAGACGTTAAATGTCATTTATTTCGTGTTAAATGGACAAGTTTAGAACTTGCATGGTTGGTGCTTTAGGATCTTGCTTTCTCGTAATGGTTAGATGATTTTGGAATAAAGCATTCATTTATTCAGTTTATGATGGCATGTTCTGTTCTGGTATTAGCGTATTTTATTTATGTGTTGAATGCCTTCTAATACATGTTAATTAAATACGTTATATTAGAACACGTGTGGCGCCCTATGGAGGAAGTATGCCTTGCCGATAGCGGCACAACGAATACCATCTTAAGAGAGACTAAGTATTTCCAGTCGATCCGTAAGAGCAATGGCAGCCTTACGACAATCGCCGGAAGCGATGCATGTATAATCGGTTCTGGAAGAGCCACAATTATACTTCCCATGGGCACAACTTTGGTCATTGAAGAAGCCTTATTGTACCCAGAATCGACTAGAACTCTCCTAAGTTTTAAGGATATTCGCGCCAATGGTTTCCACGTTGAGACTGACGAAGAGTACGGTAAGGAATACCTGCTCATCACAAAGCGCGAAGAGAATGGCAAAAGAATATTAGAAAAGCTTCCTTCACTTGAAACTGGGCTATATTATACCACAATTAAAGCGCCTGCAGCGTACACTGTTCTGAAAACAGTGTTTAGAAGCTCTGAACTCTTCTGTCTCTGGCATGACAGATTAGGCCACCCAAGTCTTAGGATGATGAGAAACATAATAAATAACTCGCATGGGCATAATATTAATGTGAAGAATTTCCCGAATCATGAAGATTTTGTGTGCCCTGCATGTGCCACCGGGAAACTAATAACTAGACCCTCCACTCTGAAAGTGAAGGATGAAGTCCCTGCATTCCTGGAACGCATCCAGGGAGACATTTGTGGTCCCATTCAGCCCGTCTCAGGGCCATTTAAGTATTTCATGGTGCTCATTGACGCTTCTTCGAAGTGGTCATATGTGGGTTTATTGTCCACAAGAAACCACGCCTTTGCAAAATTGATCTCGCAGATCATTCGCATCAGAAATGTGTTTCCAGATCATCATATCAAGTCCATCAGAATGGACAACGCCGGAGAATTTACTTCGAAGGCATTTGATGATTATTGCATGGCAATGGGAATTGCAGTTGAGCACTCGGTACCGCATGTCCATACTCAGAATGGTTTGGCAGAGGCTTTAATTAAGAGAATTAAATTTATTGCCCGACCCCTCTTGCATAAAAGTAATTTGCCAGCTACATGTTGGGGACATGCAGTCCTTCATGCAGCGAATCTCATCAACCTTAGACCTTCGGCCTACAACATCCATTCACCTATGCAACTAGCGCAAGGGTCACCACCGAAAGTTTCCCATCTTAGGAGGTTTGGATGTAAGGTTTATGTACCGATACCACCTCCGCAGCGAACTGCAATGGGCCCACTCCGCAAGACTGGGATATACGTTGGTTATGAGACTGCATCCATAATCAGGTATTTGGAACCCATGTCTGGAGGTTTGCATACTGCCCGCTTCGCTGATTGCATCTTTGATGAGGATAATTTCCCGTCATTAGGGGGAGGAAATCAACCCGTTGATGAAAAATGTCGGGAAATTACGTGGGAAGCCACGGGAATTCATGCACATGACCCGCGCACTAGTGAAACTGAAAAAGAGGTCCAGAAGATCATCGACTTGCA
Organism: Dendrocalamus latiflorus; assembly: GCA_017311315.1. NCBI lineage: Eukaryota > Viridiplantae > Streptophyta > Magnoliopsida > Poales > Poaceae > Dendrocalamus > Dendrocalamus latiflorus. Next base: position 11,580,568 of record CM029616.1, on the reverse strand, counting down.
AGCATTAGCAAATCAACTGCCTGATCACTTTAGTGATTTGAAGAGCGTGATTAAGTCGCATGTGCCTGCACGCAATGCACCGGAGAGGGTTGAAATACCAAAGAAAATTGAAGGTATCCCTAATCCCGTCCAGAGGCCTCAGAATAAAAGGACGAGAACTCCGGTTCCTCGAGTCCAAAGTAACCGGGGACGCCCGGCGAAAAAGGATAAGAGAGATTTGTCACAGCCGATCATTGAAGTCCCCCAGAATGAGAAGGGGAGCCAGTTGAGACCTGGCACAAGTATGACACCTTCCGAAAAGGGCATACCGGATCTGAATATCCCCATCGGCATGGATGTGTGCGCACACATCGGAGCCGAAAAACTAAAGGGACTTGCCACCGCAATTGAAAGAAGCGATGTGCAAGGTGAAGCTCCAGAAGAAGCAACTCATGAAGAAATAGCTATAAATTATGTGCACACGGGAGAGTCCCTGAATAGGACAACAGCTAATATCGATATCTACTTCGCAAAGAAAATTGCCACCATCATCGATCTTGATCCCGAGCCTGCATCGCTCGCTGAATGTAAGAAAAGATCAGATTGGGAAGATTGGAAGAAGGCAATAGCAACTGAATTGCTATCTCTGAACAAAAGAGAGGTGTTTGGGCCCGTATGCCGCACACCTCCCCACATACACCCCGTTGGGCAAAAGTGGGTATTTGTTCGAAAGAGAAATGAAAGAAATGAAGTAGTGAAATACAAAGCAAGGCTGGTAGCCCAAGGTTTCACTCAACGTCCTGGAGTTGATTATGAAGAAACCTACTCCCCAGTCATGAGTGGAATTACCTTTAGATACTTGATCTCAATGGCAGTGAACTTGAATTTGGAAATGAAATTGATGGATGTTGTGACTGCATACCTTTACGGTAACTTGGATTCGGAAATTTACATGAAAGTCCCTGAAGGAATTCCTCTCCCGAACCAAGACAGAGCAAATAGAAATCTGTACAGTGTGAAACTCAGAAAGTCACTGTATGGACTGAAACAATCTGGAAGAATGTGGTATAATCGCTTGAGCGACTTTCTCTGCAAGAAAGGCTACACGAACAATGAAGACTGTCCTTGTGTATTTATACGGCGATCCCAGAATGGATTCTGTATAATCTCTGTGTATGTAGATGATCTGAATATCATCGGGACAGCCGAAGACATAAAAGAAGCAAGCTCCTACTTGGAGTCAGAATTTGAAATGAAAGATTTGGGCAAGACCAAGTTTTGCTTAGGCCTGCAACTTGAGCATGTCCCTGAAGGAGTCTTGGTACATCAGTCGACCTACACCCAGAAGGTGCTTGAAAGGTTTGGCTTCGAGAAGGCATTTCCCTCGAAAGTACCGATGATCGGTAGGTCTTTACAGCAAGAAAAAGATCCTTTCCGACCAAGGGAAGAGGGGGAGGAAGTCTTGGGACCGGAATTCCCATACTTGAGTGCAGTGGGAGCACTCATGTATTTAGCAAACTGCACTAGACCGGACATTGCATTTGCCGTGAACCTGTTAGCAAGGTACAGTGCAGAGCCCACCAAAAGGCATTGGCAGGGCATAAAGGACATTTTCCGATACCTCCAAGGTAGCAAGGACCTCGGATTGTTTTACAGAAAGAATCAAGATCTGAACTTGATTGGCTATGCAGATGCGGGGTATCTGTCAGACCCGCATACCGCTAAGTCACAAACAGGCTATGTATTCCTGTGTGGTGGAACTGCAATTTCATGGAAATCGTCTAAGCAAAGCCTGGTAGCTACTTCGACGAACCACTCAGAAATTATAGCACTGTATGAAGCCGCACGAGAGTGCGCCTGGCTCCGCCGAATGGTTCACCACATCCAGCAGTCATGTGGGATGAACATTGTGCAGAACCCCACAATTATCTATGAAGATAATGCCGCTTGCGTTGCACAAGTGCAAACGGGCTATGTGAAAAGTCATCTCACAAAGCATATCAACCCCAAGTTCTTCTATGCACATGAATTGCAAAGGATGGACGAGATTAAAGTACTGCATACTAAGTCATGTGAAAATCTCGCAGATTTATTCACTAAGTCACTCCCCGCATCTAGCTTTGAAAGGTGCGTGCGTGGAATTGGAATGATGAGACTTAGAGAAGTGCAGAATTCAGGGGGAGAATTCTCACAAGCCCGCTAATAAATCTTGATCATGAAGATTAAGTAGCCAAAATAAAGTCCTGTAGACCAAATGAATTTGGGTGAATTGTACTCTTTTTTCCTTGACGAGTTTTCCATGAAGTTTCTCGACCAAGGTTTTTAATGAGGCAATTCGTGCATCGCAACATCACATGTATCATGTACTCTTTCTCCAAATTTTTCCCACTGGGTTTTTATGGAGTTTTAACGAGGCATGAGCATGTTGGGTGAGTGCCCAAGGGGGAGTGTTAGGAAACCAGGACTCTATCCAAGAGTCCTGATCTAATTGGGCACCCCCACCGTGGACTATAAATAGAGAGCCATACCCCCCTCATTATGTACGCATGAAAGAAAAGCAATAAAGAAAGACCGGGAGTTCTCTCTACCTCTCTGTGTGTTCAATCTATTCTCTCTGTGATTCTGTGATTGATTCGTTCTTGTTCTAAGCAGAGAAATCGTTCGGACTGGTCGCCAGCGACGGTTTCTCAACACCAATGTCCACTACGGCCCAAGTCGCCCAGTATTTCGCAGGGCCTGGTCCATGGCAAGGCTTCTGAAGTAGATCTGAAATAGCAGCTTTCCCTTTTTTATTTTTTTTAGTTTTTTCAGACCGCATCCAAATAGTAGCAGCCTTGTTCCCACGCCGCCTCTGCTTCGCCTCGCTTCGTGGCGACCGCCGCCATGTCGAAGCTCGCCAACGAGCCGCCGCCGCCGTCCGATATGGAGGTCGACTCCGCCGCCGCGGCGGCCGAGGAGAAGCCGCGCGTCAGGTTCTCCATCAACGGTGAGCGCTCCTCCCCGCTCCCGCTCCCGCCCCTGCCTCCGCCTCTCTCCCCCGATCCGATCCCCCCTTGCTCTCGTCGTCTCTTGATCCGGATTGTCTCTCCTCGCAGTGCTGGAGCTTATGAGGGAAGCGCAGATGCAGCACGGCCTCCGCCACGGCGACTACACGCGGTACAGGTGCGCACCCCCGATTCCTGATCCTACCCGACTCGATGCCCTCCCAGATCTGCTGCCCGTTTGGTTCCTCAGTTGTGCTGTATTGTTTCTCGCTTCGCGGGATCCGCGCGCGTAGATCGATTAGGGCTTCTTCTCTTCTGCCCTGTGATCTCAGACGTGACTTGTGATGGAGGTTTTCCATCAAATTGTTCCCTGCTATCCTAATTGTTCTATGCAAAACCTGCTTCTTACTTGCTCTCTAGTCTATTTGAATTCGTACCTTTAATCTTGTTAAAAAAATATTTCTTCTACACATTTGCTTTGCAACGCTTGGCTCATTTCTCTGGTACTGGTACATGCAGAAAATTTTGTTCCAAGGTTCCAATTCAACTTAGCCATTATGTGTATCTTATCTCCGCATTCTTTGTTTGCCCACAGTATCTTGCTCTCTGTTAAGGTTATAAGTTATTATGTGGTTCATGTCATTCGTGGATATACATTTTTGTCTGAAGGATTTAGCTTTACTTGCAGGAGATACTGTACTGCACGGCTGAGAAGGCTATACAAGTCTCTGAAGTTTCTGCATGGCCGTGGTAAATATACCAGGAGGAATATAACAGAGTCAACGGTGACAGATGTCAGGTGTGGTGTCTTCTCCTGATAATATGTGACATTTTAATAATTCACTTTCTGGGTGGTACTTGCCCCATTTTTACGACAAATTAGAAAGGAATAGCTGTTAAAATGACAGAAAATTCGTTTTATGATGCAGTATGCGTCTAGCACTATCGCATACGTTTACATAGCAGGTTTTATATCCATATTGGCAAATGACACCACAGCAAGTATCTCGCACTTCTGATGAACCATTTTGGGATTGGTGTGATGCTTCAGCTGATAAGAATGCTGGTGATTATTGCCAATATGTAAAACCAATAAAGTGCTCTGGTGTCTTGGAGAGTAATGAGGATGCTTTGTGTAATATCGATTATTAATTAGTGTTAGTTAAAAGGTTTTGACTGATTGTGTGGTGGCTGTATACGATGTCTGTGATTGTTCATTAGTATTTGATTAGCAATGTTAATCCCTTCCCCTAGAAAAGTTGTTTTTTATTGCCATGCACACTTTTGTTGTACATGTCTGTTGTATCATTGTTGATTTTTAATGACATCCTTAGAAAATTCAGAAAAAAACCACAATCATAATTCGGTTTATGTGACTTTTTTTGCAATTCCAGTGAGCAATTACTAGTGCAATTTTTTTGTGTATAGCTGTTAGACTTGGGACATTACATTCTGAAGCATTTTTCAAACATGTGAGCAGGTTTCTACACATAGTATTTTATATGGCTGAGCGAGCATGGAGTCATGCCATGGAGAAGAAAACTGCTGGTCCAAATGCACAACAGCGTATCTACATGTTGGGTCGATTTAGGAAAGCAGTTAAATGGGCATCACTTTTTTCGCAGTTATGTTCTATAAAAGGAGATTCCAGGACATCTTTGGAAGCTGAGGTGTGTTTCATGCTATCTTTTGTTTGGTTGGGCACTCAATTGAATTGAGAATCTTAATAAGATGTTGCACATTATCGAAAACCTTATAAGATTGACTTCAAATAATTTTGCTCAAAAAAATTCTTTCACAGGCATATGCTTCATATATGAAAGGTACTCTTTTGTTCGAGCAAGAGAAGAACATAGAGGCAGCAATGATGAATTTCAAGAATACCAGGTTTGTGAAATTTTGAAATGATGCTTGTTTCATTAAACTTTAGGCTCTATGGAGTTTTGCCATTATCTCTTGCATAGATCTTTCCATTATTGTTGTCCCTTTCTGTTTGAGTATGTCTTAATGCTCAGTGCCACTGATAAGTCTTTTTTGCATGAATAATTTGTGGGAGATCCTTGATTGAGTAATATATTATTTTTCACAGGGCTGTATATGAGGAGCTTGGGAAGTATGGCAGTATAGAAAATCAACTTTTGTGCCGTCAGCGCATTGAGGAAGTGGAGCCTATGATTGGATTCTGTTCACGCAAACTAGGTGGATCAGCTTTACAAGCAGATGAACTCCTTGATATGGAAAAGGAGGGGCCTGCTTATGATCTTTTCAAAGCTAAGATTGAGGTATTTATTTGGTTTTCATACTATTTTAACATATCTTGATGTCTTTTGAAAAACTATAACACATTATTGCAATCCTCCATAAGAGTCCGATTTTTGAGATATAAGATATGATGTAGAGATAAGGAGATGAGAATATGAGATTTACCTTGAGAAGGAGTTTGTTTGGGGAGTGGGGTTTTCCTCTTGTTTAACCAAGCGGTTTCATGTGATGTGGGAATGTGTGTGTGTGTGTGTTGATTTTTTAGTTGCCTGGTTGAACTCTGTGTTTTTGTGTGTTCCTAGAACAAATTATAAAGTTCCTTGGAATTTCATGTCTCCTTAGTATAGACGATTTTAGATGTTGGAGATGCTGATTGTTTTTCTTACAAAAAGTCAAAAAGGAATTGCTATTCTAGTCCAGATAGTGCTACAGTTGTTCTGGGATATAGCTTTGTTTTTCTGATTATAGGGTCTTGGTCTTTGTGTTTGCAGCAGCAACAACAACAACAACAAAACCTTTTGTCCTAAACAAGTTGGGGTAGGCTAGGAATGAAATCTTCTCAAGATTAAAGAGTTGAGAGCCTTGAAAGATATGCAAATCGAAATGCTAGAAGTCCTTGTGGTGCTGATTTCTTGTTAGGCCCACCACAATTATTGCTACCAATTTTTTTTGCTGAAACTTGAAACTAGTTGTCTGATCATAGTTTCTCATTGCCAGGTTGCAGAAAAGTTTTTTCATTTTCTAATAGATGCATTTTGATAAACTTTCAGGCTGTCTTGTCTGAGACAAGATCACAGCAGGCGGCTTCCATGACTGAATTTAACTGGCTTGGTCGCAGATTTCCAATTACCAGTGCAAAGACCCGTGTCTCCATTCTGAAAGGTATATAGTTTGTCTTTTTTCCATTATGGCTATAATTTTGCATGGAGTTAGCATATGATGCAGGCCACTCATCTCAAACTGAGATAATAGATAATTTAGGCCTTATTAAATTGACCAAATAGAATCTTTGTTTGAGCAGTTTTCTTGCTGCATCTGCTTAGTTTTCTACTTGTGGATCTCTCTGTAATCTAGTGATATGATTCAGCTCAGCAGCTGGAGAAAGACTTGAATGGTGCAGCCACAGAATCAATTTCAGCAGACAAAAAACTTGCAATTTTTGATAAAATATTTTCTGCATACCATGACGCTCGGAGCTGCATCCGCAATGACCTGGTATGAGCAGTTTCAGCCCTTAACCAGTTTTTTTTATTGTGGATACATTGCTTACTCCCCTCTTAAGCAGCTTCTTATGTTCTAAAAGCACTATTATGCATTATTTGCATTCTTCTAACATCTTGTATCAATGCAGGCTTCTGCTGGCAATGCCGAGAATATAAGAGACGACTTGAATGGTCTTGACAAGGCTGTTAGTGCTGTTTTAGGATTGAGGACCATAGAACGTAACCAGTTGCTTGTTAGTATTGCTAAAAGTAAATTTACAAAGCATCGAGATGAGAAGAATGAGAAAATCACAAAGCCAGAAGAACTTGTTCGGCTATATGATCTGTTAATTCAAGTAAGTTCGCTTTATATCATGTCTTACTGAAGTTGTGTACTTTTGCTGATGTGAATCTGCTTTACTTTGCAGAATACGACAGATCTAACTGATTTAGTTAGCTCAGGAAGGGATAAAAATGAGGAAGAAAACACGTTTGTTCATGAGTATGAGCTGAAAGGTTTGGCTTTCCGAGCTGAGAGGTCCGTTCCACTTTTTCAAATCTAGCAAATTCTTTACCGACCAGCTTCTTTGCATTCACACAGTCTCCGCTTTGAGAATAAATCTGTTCATGAACTATATTATGATTTTCACCTGTGTTGGTTTGTATACCTTACATGCTATTGTAATTCAGAACTGTAACTACGCCAATCATGTATCAACTAAAGCATAAATTAAACAGGAGGTTATCAAGAGCTTGACACACGGCATTCATATAGTCATTTTGTACTTATTTTCAAACCACTTCATTTATATAAATCTTCCGCTAGTTAATAAGGTTTCATTTGATTTCCCAGAAATTTTACATCTAATGCCTAGTGATTATCATCACAAGTTTTGTTCTGCAAACCGTGCAGATGTTTCTATTTGGCAAAGTCATATAGTTCAGCCGTTAAAAGGGCTGAAGCATATGCACTATTCTGTCATGCCCGTTCTCTCGCAGATTCTGCACTGCAACAGCTGGCTAGCAGTGCTGACAAGGTTTGCCATAGAGCCAACACTTCTCTGTTGCTTCTCTCTCTCTCTCTCTCTTTGCAAATGCTGATTGTAATTAGTGACTTGGTAGAGAAAGGATTAGAGACTTAGAGACTGTTTGGAAAATGTTTATGATCACTTGGTAGCTTCTAGATTCCAGTTGATATTTGTCCGTATTTTTTCATTATGTCGCCATCAATATCATTTGGGGCATGTATTATGTTGGACTCTTGTAATTCTATTTTAGTTTCATTCATGTATCTTTTTACTAATAGCATTTATCTTTGGGTTTTGACTTTTGAGGACTGTTAATTGTGAGTTCAGGACATTGACACCAGATACATTCTATTTTATTAATAGACTAGTTATTCTAACAACATAATTTTGGTGCTTTACTAAGTTGAAGCATATTGGCTCCTAAGTTATTGGACTTTATTAGTTTTGTCAACATGCTTGTCTTTCATATTTTGCTGTCAAAAGGTACTTGATTCTAACTCAAATGCTCTTTTCTTACAGGCCTTAATCCAGGATCTCAAGGCTTTGTCTGACAATTGTAGATCCAATAGCTGCATAGAACATGCAACAGGCATTATGGAGGAGGAGAATGTTCCTGAAAGACTATCTAAAGGAGTCTCAACTATGTCACTTGGTGACGATAAAAGAAAGGTATGTTTTAAACAAGGTCATTTTCGATGTAAGCATTTACTGAGACTTGCAGCATGTGGGGTGTTGGAGAGTTGTATTAGGAAGAGGTGGTGCTTTAAGGTGACTAGATTTGTGAGCTCAGTGATACTTTGTGGCAGTGAATGTCGAGTAATTTTTTCCATGGTGATGCTTTGCACTGCAAATCAAGCACATATTTAGAACGGATACTGATGATAAGTAGTTTTGCACTGCAAATCAAGCACATATTTAGAATAGATACTGATGATAAGTTGGTATTTCGCAGGAGATTAAATACCTTCTTGATATGCTAGGGAGCTATGAATCAGCACTTGGTGAACCAAACACTAAAGCGCCATGTCGCATTGCGCAATTCCCTTCTCCATTCCAATCAGTTCCATGCAATCCAATTGTTCTTGACATGGCATACAATGCAATCGAGTTCCCAAACCTTGAAAACAGAATGAAGAAAGAAAAGAAGGGTCTCCTCAGCAGATTCTGGGGGTGACTAATACGAGAGGGAACCTCAGGGTTGTCTTCTTGGATTTTGATACATTACCTTTGGTGGTTTGATTTGTCTTGTCATGTGCCATGAAAATGTGCAAACTCAGATGGCTCGCACATTACACTGCTTCTTGAAAGTATTTACTGTTTTAAGGTACATCACTTTGAACGCACTATCGACCCAAACCTTAATTCGTTACACACTATGGAACAATGACTTAAAATAGCTCGCAGGTTTTTAATGTTGAATTGTTGTCACATGTAGTCCCTTTGTTTTCACAATATTTGCTCCAAGCATCTTGTGTGCATGCTGCATAGACCAAGGAGGCAGGGAGCTGTAATAAGGGAAAAGCTGGTAGTGTTGCCGTTGCATTCTTGATGGTGGCCTGTTCTTTTAACAGCTTCTAAAAGCGGCTTTTGGCTTTTACTACAGGATTTACTTTTTAAACAGAGTATTTTATTAAGACGGGTTTTACAAGTTAATTGTAGTATACGTTGAAAGTCTAACATCTGCATCAACCAAAATGATAAGTGAGTATCTTCTCTGTAATATCTGTCGCAAACAGTTAAAATTTGCAAAAGCTATGAACCACAGCTATATCGGGCCACAACACAACAGTTTTGACAGAATGAGTGTGAGGCATAAGATCGTGACTCGTGAGTTCGTGACAAATCTCTCTACTGCGCTTCCAATCTGAAGTTAGTGTGTCATCCAGGGAATTGCTCTCGTGAACTCGTTTTTGTTTACTGAACGCCTTTTCAGTGTTTCTAGAGGATAACAGATATCCAAGGGCCCGTTTGGATTGAAGAAAAACAAAATTTTTTTGGAGGAAACTAATCCTATTGAAAAATTCCTACATGGGTCGTTTAGTTAGAAGGAAAAGTCAAGGTAGCGTTTGGATCGCGGAATTGGGCCCTGAATTGAAGAATTGGAATCGTAATTCCTAACCAAAGGCTGTTTGGATGCAACTAGTGACTTGGAATCGAAAATTGGTTCAATTCCACAGAATCGGTGGGCAACTACAATGGAAATGAACTCCCATGGAAATTCAAATCTGTTTGGATGCAGCTTGAAAATGAATTGGCATATGGGGAGGAAACGAACCAGGAATCGAATTCCAACATCCAAACAGGGTGTTTCATCTTTAGAACCGGATCGTAGCAAAGGGAGAGAAGCATGACACAAAAGTTGAGAGGAATAGGATCGTAGCTACATTAAAAACACTACATAAGGTATTTAGCAATACATTGTTTTTTCTAATATAGTAAATGTTACTGTAGCGATTGATCTCCGATGTGCGCTTCGAATCAAATGGTGGGATTCACCCGAAGTTATGCCCCTGTGCTTTCTCCGCCTTCGGTCGGGCGAAGGCAGAAGATACAAATCCCCCGTTCTTACATGCTACCTCCGATATAAAAGAAACAATATCACCCTTTTTCTAGAGAACAAGTTAGACACACCCCTTTTCACGCATGTGCATCCTCTAGTATATGTCTAGAATTGCCAAGACAACCATGACCTCATGGTGCGTAGGTATGTGCTAATTCACTAAGGTGCACTCATGTATATATAAAGATAAACATTATAATTTGAACGCCAATGTACCAACAAGAGATGTTCCCAAAGCAAGTATGGCCTTTGACTTATGAAAGTCTTCGTGGAGCTACTATGACTACTAACTTTATGTCACATATTTTGTAAACAGAATGTAATATTACAAAAGCATTTTATTTTGACTTAATTTAAACGCACTCCTCTCACGACAACACTTTTCAAATACATCACAGCAAGACCAAATCATTTCCAAATTCCAAGGACCAAGCGTAGCTCAGTTGGTGCGATTGCCAGGTGAGCACTTCACTCACTCAGACTCGAGCCCACGGATATCTCATTTTTCGGAGGCATTGTTCATATGAACAATACTCTTCAGTACTATTCATGTAAATAGTGCCCTCTGGGTACACGCTCATGTGGGTACGTTCAGTGGTCAAAATACATGTCCGTACTCTGTGAGACTCTAGGGTCTCTGTCTCATCTCAATCATATGCATTAGACACACCCATATGAAGGTGCAAGTGTGTGTGGTATTGTATGTGTGCATGCGTACTTGTTGTATTCACTTCGAAAAAACATTTCCAAATTCCAAGGTGTATCCAAGAAAAAATCACTCTCAAGTGAAAAAGCACAGTGCACCTACACACATCACCATGGCGTGTGCATACAGTCACCTCCCAAAGTCAATCTATCCTAGTGCTGCCCATTGGGCCGTGTTGGGCTGGCACGGCATGGGCCCAGTCCAGGCACGACCCGTTTAGGCACGGCAAATAAACAGGCCATGTCGTGTCGGCCCACGGGCTGATGTTTGAGCTCAGGCATGGACCACGACTATGCTATGCCGACATAGGCATGCATGGTTAAGCCTTAACGGGCCATGCTGGCACGGTTGGCTCGTTAAGCCAGGAAAAAGAGAAAAATTCAAAAAATTGTAGAAAATTATAGATATTGTTAATCATCAAGATAATTATTTTTAATGGCATAATGAGCTTTATTAATATGTTAAATTACATGGCATGACTGCCTCATTAAAAACTTTACCAAGTAAAAACTCAACTTGAGAAAACCTTAGTAAAGAAAAAAGAGTACATCCTATAAAGCTCACTAGTGACTACATCTGAAGAAACAATATTGAAAATCCTATTCATTGCTATCTAGATACAAATTCTCAAAAGATTCTTTTAAGTCTCTGTTCTCTGCAGTATGTTGGAGTCTTGATTCAGCTTGTTCCCAGTCTTTGATAGTTAGAAGGATTTCAATCATCTCATTCAAGAGACTTATTCACCACTCCTTGATTATTCTTCCAGATAGACTGAAGGCTAACTTTGAGGAGACTGTAGAGACAAGAACAGTCAACACATCCTGTGCTAATATGGATAGCACTAGATATGTTGCTTTCTGGGTTTGCCACCATAAGAGGATGTTCAACTCTTGCTCGAAGCTGATGCTATCACTGTTGAGATAGCTTGATAGGTCTCTAGTACTTTGCCACGTTCGTCTTCCTGACTGATGTGTACCTGCACGAAAATCTCTAGAGAAAGAACAAAAAATCATGCCCCATTGCATAGTCTGCACAAAGGTGCTAGGGGCTACCGGGGGTCTTTTCAAATGCACGGACCCAAACTTATTTTTGTATTTCTCGTATACCTCATATAATTTATCCTTAACTACTCTATAGTATGTACAATAATCTAAACCAGTAGCATCACTTAAAAGTTGTAATACATTTGTAAATTCTTAGAGCTTGGCCCTAGAATCTAAAATAAAGGCGAATGCATATAAAATTGGAATTTTTCACCAATATTTTAAAAACTTAGTTTTCATGGTAATTATAGCATCCTGTAGTATAGGATCATTTTTAAAAGTCTTTAGGTGAGTGGCAATTTCAAGAATGTTATGAACAATTACATGAGAGGTAGGGTAGTATACTCTAGAAAGACAAAGTGTAGCTTTATGAAAAAGTTTTAAAAAAGAAAATATTTTTTCACCAACAAACCAATCGGTCTCAGTAAGTTCGTGGTCTCTAACTTGGGTTCTACCGGAGGAGCTACGAGATTGATGAACTTGGGTGTGAAGATAGATAAGGTGCTCTTATATGGCAATATGTGTTTAAGCATAAGGTAAGTAGAATTTCATCTAACATGCATGTCTAATCCAAATTTTTTAGGACGGACGTTTATTGCAACACAAAAGTTCTTATATGCGGCTATTCATTGGTTAGAATGATTAATATATGAAATTACATCTCTAAAAGAATCAAGACAAGCATTTAATCTTTTTAAACTAGATTTAACAATAAGATTAATAATATGGAAAGCACAACGTTGATGTAGTAAGAAAAAATGTGCATAAGTATTGAATAAAGGAATAAGAATTTCCATAGCCTTAGTGTTTGTAGTTGCATTATCTAAAGTTATAGAAAAAAAATCTTATTTGTGAGGCTAAAATCTTCTATAACTTTAATAATGCATTCTGCAATATTTTCAGTAGTATGTGCAACATTAATTAATTTAAATCATATAATTCTTTTTTCATTACCTAGTCATTATTAACATAATGAACAACAACACTAATATAATCCTCCCTAGCCCTACCACTCCATATTTCTGATGTCAAAGCAACAGAGAAAGTACAAATATGAAATGTTTCTTTCAATTTTTCACGACATTTGTTATAATATTTAATTAAATCTCTAGTTGTAGTTTGCCTGGATACATCAATAAATCTAGGGTTATGTGCAGTCCTAATATATTTTTGAAAAGCATTAGACTCATTAAAATTTAAAGGTAAATCTTGAGAAGCAATTAATCTACAAAGAGATTTCTGAGCTACCTCCGGGTTATACTCCCAAGTATGTACCGAGCTGTCGGGGTTGTGCTGCATCTGTGTCTGGTGCATTTGTATTCCTTGCCTTCTTTTGCAGCTTGTAGAGTGCTGTTGCAACCCGTCCCACCTAAAGATTTTGCAGATAATTCGTTACCACAAATTTTACAAGCAGCATACCTTATCGAATTCCCATCATCGTCGGTCTTGAACTTTTTGTCGAAATTGTTCCAGACTACTGATGTAGTAGCTCTTGTTCTTTTTGCACATGTGCTCTGGGTTGTGGATGCACTCATTGAGCTAATAGAAGATGGATCCAGCGGCGCTTCTTCTAGCTGTACAGTTTGTCGTGGATGTCCACCTTCCACGGATGGATGTGCCTCTTGAAAGGATTGCATATCCTCCGTTGTAAGGCCAAATTCAGAGAGTTGGAAAGCGTAGTTGTCCTTTGAATTAACTGTAAATTTATATAGTAAAGTACAATTAACTTACTATTGAATCAACAAATAATAGCAAGGTAGCACTATTAGTCTATTACCTCTTTTGTAAATCTCCGAAGGTTCTTCAAATTTCTAAATTTCACATGAATTTCTCACTAATTTTGCCAAATTTGCGCAAACACAACCAGATTTTTCATAGTTAAACAAAGAAATGAGAATGAGGTTTGAGGTGTGGAGAATGGAGGCTAGATGGTCCCCTATTTATAGGAAAAAACTAGACATGTTTTGAATTTTTTGCTTTTTTTAATTTTTTACCCTCCAATGGTAAAAAAGGTTAAAAACAACTATTTTCACGGTTGTGCCATGCTGTGCCGGCACAGCCCACGTTCATTAATGGCCCATGCCATGCTGGCCCACCGTGCCATCCCCTCGACCCAGGCACAACACAGTCCACCAGGCCATGCCAGCACGGCCCATGAGCTAGACGGGCTATGTCGTGCCTACGCCGGGCCAACACTGACAGGCTGTGGGCCGGCACACCAAGGCCAAGCCCATTGGCCACCTCTATTCTCTCCCATTGGCAGCCATTGGACAAAGAAAAGAGAAGCCATTGTACTTCTTTTCTCTCCTTCCCTCCCCCTTGCCTTTTAGCTTCTGAAGCAACCGATTGATTAGACCACTCACTTCCTTCATGGACGCCCCAAACTTGATCACCACAGCCACTTCCTTCATGCACGCTAGCTGCTTTTGCTCCCTTAGCTATGAAAATGAATAACCTCCACATCTCCCAAGAACAAGAACCCAACCAGAAAAGATCTGGTATAATGTAGATATGTCAGTGATATGCTTTAGAGATAATCCTATAGACTCTATAATTATATCACCTCTATGTTTATGATATTTTGAATATATGTTATTATATCCCTTGAATGAATTATCATTTAGAAATGTTAGCATATATGTGACTTATTGGTGAGGCTCTTTATTCGTTGAATGATATCATTCTAAAATATCTCTAATCGGATGTCATTGGTCGGGACGCTAACAACTTATAGACCCGCATATATATTGATTGATGACCATGTTTCACTGGCAATATGCATGGGATATTAAATCTCTGTACATAAGATTAATATAGTTTCCTACATGTGTAATAATACATTTAGGGGTTGTCAAATGCTACCCCGTAACTAGGTTATTACAAAGTTAGCTTTTGGGCATACTACAAAAAAATACGGAGGAATGTGACTAGTCAGATATGGGATTTGCCCCTCCTATATAATGGGAGAGATATCTTTGGACCTCTCGATGTGGTAAGATAAAGAAAGTGCATGGCTATGCTACGAATGACCAAAGAGTTGACCACATGGATTTATCCATTACTAAATTGGGAAAATATTGAACAGTCCATGGATGACACATTTCTTACTTGGAGTTCGATCAGATATCATGAGGAAGAAAGAGAATACAAAAACATGTCATTTAGTTTGATCATATATGAACTAGTAGTATGGGTATACTGATTGGTCAGATATATCATAAATTGGTCTATGAATTGGTCGTATGGGGATACAAACTGGTCATAACTAGACATGATCTAGTCATAAGAAGTTATGAGCTGATCATAAATTGTGAGACCATGTGGAGGTTGAAGGATTGCGTGTAGGCTACGAAAGCAGAAAACAAAACTTTTCTACCGCGCACACAAGGACATCATGCTAAGGAGGGATCATGGATCGTTACCACTAGACGCGCAGCGCAGCGGAAGAAGAGTTGGAGAAACCGATCCAACCACACGCGTCGAGGTAGTAGTGGAATTAGCCGATCGTCCTGAACAGATCGTCTCCTCCACGCGATCAACCACACCACGAGCAGATCCAATCTGTAGGTTGTTGATGCCGATCAACACCGCAACGAGCAGCGCCTCCACCGGTATCCACACGTCCGGGGCTGGAACACCGATCGCGAGTGTACTAGCACTCGTGAGCGGCTAGGGTTTGGCTCGGGAGGTGGCGGCTAGGGTTATGCTAGAGGTTTTTAGAAGCGTGTTCCCCTCAGCCCCTCACGTCCATATATATAGACCTCCTCACTTGGACCTTGTGAACCGAGGCCCAATAGGAGTCAATTCGGATCTCTATCCGAATTGAGCCCATATCCGAATCATATTCGAATTAGTGTTCCAACCCGTTAAGCGTGCGACCCTGTAGGTTCACGTATACTTGGTCGCGACCCGAAAACGCCTTTCCGGTCACCCTGTTAATAGCGGCCTCTAGTAAGACATATTAACCCCAAAGTATACGTAAAGATCATATCGGCTGAACTTGTAATGTTCTCATGTACGAATCCCTTTGCCTCACGATATAGATTGAGCTCAAGGCGAGACCTGTGTCATCCTCTTAATAGCTCAATCACTCTCTCGATTCCGTGATGAATTATAAACTTGTGATTGACTCCTCAATCACCTTGGCATGGCCATGCACTTTCATAATCCATTACATCGAGGGGCCCAGAGATATCTCTCCCATAAGGAGGGGCAAATTCTATCTTGATCATTCACATCCCACTACATGTTTCATGGCAAACCCGAAGACTACTTTTATGACTACCCAGTTACGGAGTAGTGTTTAGTAGTCCCAAAATAAGCTACTACGCATGTTGGGAACCATGATGATCTCAAGTCTAAGGATTCTACATAAACACTACTTGAGACCAACTGATGACACATGGAATCTCTGCAGTGTCTCATGGCGGGTCTATCCAACATATGTTCACTAACACATGTCCATATTATTGATTTGGTATCACCATACCATGATCCATGAGACATGATCATCAATCAATACATATGCTGATCTTTGAATCATATTTGTTCCTCATATGATATATGATCAGGGATCATTTAGAAATAGCAACATTTTGGCATTAAGAGTCTCATGAATAAGTCACATACTCATTGATCAATAATGATAATGTCTATTTCAAGGAACAAAGTAATGTATCATAAACATAGTATGTGATATATACAACATCTCCATGTTGCCTCTAGGGCATATCACTAGCAGAGGTCACCCCATGCTTGTGATGAGTAATTGACCTTTGCGTGAGAGTTTGTGTAGAGGTTGAGTTTGGTTTTTTGAGGATTTTGCAGATGATTGCTTTCTATTTGTCATCCTCATGGTCTACGACTTGGTGGTCAATAGCCGATTTTACGACTTGGTGGTAGGCAGCCGATTTTACGACCTTGTAGTCGGCAGAGGCTTTTACGACTTAGTGGTCGACAGAGGACCTTACTACTTGATGGTCGTAGCTTCTACTGGCCGATAGTTGTAGCTTCGCCTACACATGATCGATAGTCGTAGCCTGCGGTCGATGGTCATAGCTTTGGCTGGACGAGATCCTTAGTTGTAGTGACCTTTGAATGGTCGTAGCTTACTGCCTAGTCATAATCGGCAATCGTAAGATGGGCTGTTGGTAGTCGTAGCTTCTGTTGAATGTGAGCGATAGTCGTAGCATTCTGTTTGCCTATGCATTTGAAGGTCATAACGTCTGCTACATGGTCATAGCAGATTGCAGTGTGGTCGTAGGCTATTGAAAGGACCTTGTGGGCTACTAGTACTTCTTTTCTTGTGCATTCGAGTACTCGTAAGTCATGTTAGACCGGTCTTTGTGCTGAGATGGTTCACTGGAGTTATTGGTGTTTTGGTCACGGTTGACCAGGGTGTTTGTTGCTTTGTGCACATGAGGTTATTGCTTGGTTCTAGGATTAGAATCAGTATTTTGGGTACATACATTTTTGTTGTGCTAATGGATGATCTTTGTGTATCGTGCGGTGCTACGTGATGGTTTGCTTGTTGGTGTTGGTTGCAGGACTTTGGAGTTAGGTCATAGTGAGGCGTGGGAGGATTGGTACTAGGCACAGGGAGGTGTTGAGATCCAGAACGGTTAGGGAGACGCCGAAGATGATCGAGGCTGGTGAGGTGGTTGCAAGTCGGGACAATGAGGAACCAGAGCAGGAGCTACCGGAGGTGGATACGATGGGCAACGGCGAGGTGGACCAGGACTAGGCTCAGGGAAGGTCAAGGATGCTGGGTGTTGTCATGCGCAAGAAGAAACACGTGGTGCGCCAAGTGACTTGGGTCGTTTGCAAGTGAGGACGGTTCGGTGGGATCTGGACGTGTGAGAGGCTTGACGACAAGTCATTGGGGCCACATGTAAGATGCTTTGAGAAGTATGCATGAGTAAAATCTGGTGTTAGGTGGGGTTAATGAGTTATCCCCGGTATGGACTAATGCTAGATCCATTAAGGTCTAGGGTTCACCGATGAGCCTATAAAAGTGGAGGGGAGGCAAGAGTTAGGGTTGAGCAGGTTGGCTAAGCCTTGGTGGCTAGCGCCTCTCCCTCCCATGGAAGTTAGGTTAGAGAGTGGGTGTGGCTCTAGGCTTAGAGTTTGGTCCTCCCGAGGGGAGTGGCTATGAAACCATTCATTTGAGCAATGCATCAATCTTCAATCTTCATTTTGTGTATCTCTTCTCTGTTTGAGTTTGATCGGGTTCGATTTGGTTCTTCCTTTGTGTTCTCCATTCTGTTCCTCTCTCTTCTTGATCTAGAGGTTTCTCTCTCTTCTTGATCTGGAGGTGTTCTTGGCTTGATCTTGTTGATGTTTTAATTCACAGTGACAGGTGGGAATACAACCAAAGCCATCCTGGCTCCTTGACCCATGAGCGATTATGATCAATGACTTCAGTTCTTGAACTTAGTTCTTGTGCGCTTGTTCAAATCGTAAAAAGGTCTCAACTTAGTTAATAAGTTTTTAATTCAAGACTGAAACAACCTCGTGAGACCTTAAGCAATTTGCGTACAAAGTTTCACGACCATTTGATCTTTTAATCAAAAGATATGTGGATTGCGGTCGTGCGTAACTCTGTTCTTCGGAATCTTTACGACCGCTCCCAGTTTCAATCACGGTCAAGACTCGGATTGTTTCACGTCTGATTTCAATTGCACTTGTTTTCGATTGCTCGATGGTCATAGATCTCATGGTCATGTGCCCCCACTGCCTTTCGAGTTGTTTACGACTGCAGTCGGTTACGAGTACTCGATGGTCTTCAACCACGTCTCATGACCGCTCTATTTTGAGATCGTTCTCTTCTCTCTTGATCTTTTCTTGATCCAAGAGTTTGGTTTGATCTCTCCATTGTAGCTGCTTGCTGTGACATGTGGGATTGGACGTATAGCCATCTTAGCTATTATCTTCCCATGAGCATGGTCGGTTCATCTGTTTGATCTCAAGTCTCTGTTCTTGTGCGCCATTAATCGAATCTCAAAAAGGTCTCAACTTGCTTACTAAGTTTTCAATCCAAGATGGGATTAGCTGCCTGAGAATTTAAGTTACTTGTGTACAAATTTCCATGGCCATTTGATCTCTGAATCATAAGATTTAATGTTTTTAGATCTGGTGGTTGTGTGCCTCCTCTGGTACTTATAGTCGTTTATGACCACGTTGGGTTTGACCACTGTGGTTTCGACCATATTGGTTACGACCACGTTGGTTACGACCACATTGGTTTTGACTACGTTAGTTACGACCACGTTAGTTTCGACCACACTGGTTACGACCATGTTGGTTTTGACCAAACTGGTTTTGACCACAGTAGCTTTGACCACGTTGTCTGTCCTTTGACCACGTTATCTGAATTTTGACTACATTGCTTTTCTCTGCTGACTGATTGCGTTTAGTTTGGCTGTCTTGTGCTTTCTGTCCAGTAGTCGTTAACGACCAGGTTGTGTTTCCGCTGAGTGGTCGTAATTCAACTACGTTGTTCTCTGATCTGGTCGTATGGAGGTCTGTGTTCCTCTGTTTTCAAGTAGACCTTATATCCTAGGCTTCATAGCTTTGTAGCTATTGGAGAGAAAGTGCTATGTGAATAGTTGGAGGAAAAATCTCTAGGCACCATTCACCCCCCTCTGTTGCCTGTCCGGTCCTACATAAATGATAGAACTTGGTTGTAGATCATATTGCATAAGGTTCATCCAAATTGATATTCGTGTATATTTTGGGGTTGATATATTTTGTTAGGGATCGCTACCGACCAGTGATTAGAAAATATTTTCGAGTCACAACCAAGTATACATGAACTTACAGGGTCACAAACTTAATGGGTTGGAACAGTTAGGATTCGGTCGGAGGCTCTTCAAGTGGAATACGATATCTATTTGTATTGGACGAGGTTCCGGTCAAATAATCTCCGAATGAAATACGATCTCTACTCATGTTGGATAAGGATTCGATCAGATGCCCTGTATAAAGGGGTGCCTTAGACTATGGGTAAAGGTGCAAGATAGAGAGACATTGAACCATCTACCAAAATCCTAACTGCCTCCTTCTACAGACCCTATTGTGCGTGTTTGTCTTAGCACACTGACGCACAACATTCCATTCTTGGATGTGTAAACTTCAGTAGAGAGGCCACTGCGATTGCGGTGTTGATCGAGATGATTCAGGAGAAGACAACCAGCTCATAGAGATCGACTACGGCTAGAGGACGATCGACTACTTCCACTATATCAACGCGTGCTATGTTGAACTGAGTTGCTTCAACTTTTTTCCGTTACACTGTGTGTCTAGTGGTAACAATCTATAATCGTTTACTCGTATGGTTTTCTGGTTTACGCGATATAAAATTTTAATTTGTGTTAGTGAGTGTACCTGTTAGGTCACGATGATGCGACTGTTGGCGTCACCGCGCGCTCTTATAACAGCAGCCGCATTTCAGATCCTCACAGCAAGTTGCTGTTAACTACCGTTTCTAGCTTAGCTCCTGTCAGGAAACTACCACCTGCTGCAGCAGCCCTGTCGACCGCCGCCGCCGGTGGGGAGCTGCAGCGGCCGAGGGCCGTGGTGAAGAGGGTGCTCGCGAGGCCGCAGCTTGAGGGCGACGGATCCATTGTCAGGAGAAGCACTGGGAGGTATCTATGTGATTGGCTTTGGCTTTGCTTGAGTAGTAGAGGAGTTCTATGTATGAAGTCCTTTTGTTTTTGCTGGCTTTCTATCTGAACGCTAATTGTTGGGTTAATTCTTCAGGGCAGAGCTGAGGAACTTGGACCCCTTCCTGATGTTGGATGAGTCAGGTGTGTTCTGACTTTTGAGTAGCTACTCGTGTTGTTGTGAGCTATGATCATCGGTGTACTCTCAGGAGGAGCATTTTTTTGTATGTGCTGACTGAGTTTGCGAAAATATTTATGCAGTTTCTGCTCCGGCTAGTTTTCCTGACCATCCTCACAGATGTCAGATCGCATTGGTCAGCTTTAGTTTGCATACAATTTGCCTTGATCTTGCATTGCTTTCTGAGACTCTGACTTAGTTTAATTTGGATTGATCTGCAGGGTTTGAGACTGTCACCTACATGCTTGAGGTAACAAATTAAGGATCACATCACACGTTCCGTGCATAAAGGTTCAACTTGTCCGCAGCAATTTGGCTGATTTCAGTTATTCATCGCTCATTTTCAGGGAGCCTTCACACACCACGATTTCGCTGGGCACAAGGTGTTAAACAAACTAGGATAATCGTATTTTTTTTATTGTTGTTTAGTATTCCTATGTTTTCATTGATGTTTAATATTTCCATTAGTGTTAGTGTTTTCACTAAAGGTAGTGCTTAGTATTCATACATGAAAGTATTTCTACTCGTGAAAATATTCCCACTTATGTACTTGTATATAAATAGATGATCAATAGAAAGTAATTGAGTGCCGATTACAAACCATTCTCTTGATATTTTTTGATACGGTATCAGAGCTTACTCTTTCCATCCAATACAACCTTTGCAAATACATCTGCGCCTAGGTTCGCCAATCCCAAGATCGCTCGACACTTAAGCCGTCGGTTTGACATCCATCGGTCACTTATGCTTTGGTAATCTTATCAATGTAAAACTATCTCACAACATCTACCTGTTGTGGAGGGAACAAGTTCTTCCTGTCCTTCGCGACACACAGTGGCTTAGTCTTGTAAAAGGAACCGATCTGTGCCGCCCTAGTTGGTCACGACATTGACAACAGATGGAGCCATGCAGGTTCCTAATCTTACATATACCATCTGGCTCCAACGAGATCAGACGTGCCTAAGCTTGCTGCTATCCACCCTCTCGCCGGAGGTGTTGGGGCAGTATTGTCTCTGTCATCATCGGCTGCAGTCTGGAATGCCTTTAAGCGCAGGTTTGTGACTCAATCTAGAGCGTATATTATGCAAATCCGATGGCACTTAGGTACACCCCATAAGCGGGACGTGACGATGATCGACTACCTTAAAAAATTCAAGAGTCTTACCGATGGACTCGCTGTTGCTAGCTAAAAGCATCTAGGCCCCAAAATTTTGGTTTTGGTAATTAATGATAATATTTGAAAATTAACGACAATATTGAATATGGGACAAACGTGTGTATTTGAGATGTGTTAAAGGTTTAGTCCTGGGTTATCAATGACAATACAACCATGGCATGAAAAAAGGGCTGTGAAAGATTGACATGGCTCACGACAAAGGTGAAAACTTAGATTAGGTTTCCTTTTATTTTTGCCAATCTCAGAATTTGGAGAAAAGACTAGATTGATAGGATAAATGCCATACTATGAAAGGGAATCATGGCTAGTAGCTTGAGAAGTGTTTTTGTGCCATCTTGATCAATAATTAGTTATGCATGCATCTAAATTGGCTATAGAAACAACTACCAGAAAAATCAGTACTACTGGCTTGTACCTCTGGTACAACTGGCTGACGGTAGTACCGCCATTGTGGATTGATACTACTGGCCAATGGTAGTACTGGACTTTCGCACGGCACGTTTTTCTAGAGAGCATGTTTTGGGGACACTTTGGAGTTTTTGGAGAGCGGTAGTATTGGTCGACCCCTGCGGTACTACCGCCAAGCGGTAGTACCATTTCTATTTGGCAGTAGTACCACACCCAGGGTTTAATGACTAGTTTGTTCGCATTAATTGCACTTGTTATAGCCATTGAATAGTGGTACGATAGTACCGACCAATAGTGGTACGATAGTACTGAAAGCATCTAGGCCCCTAAAAATATTGGTTTTGGTAATTAATGAAATTATGTGAATATGGGACTAATGTGTGCATTAAGTGTTTGAAAGGTTAAGTTCAAATGGCAAAGAAAGAGGCTCACAAAATATCTCATGAAGATTCAAAGATCTCTAGGGCGACAAGGTAAATAGTTTAGGTATCTATTTTATTTTACCGGTCTTGGAGTTAGGTTGAAAGACCGGATTATAGGATAGACGCCGTACTATTAAGAGGGATCATGGTGATTGCTTGATCATGTTCAAATGTGCCCTTTGGATCAATTTAGGATCATGCATGCAGTTAGAAATTAAAATCAAATCAAATCTGTGCATTGTCAGAAAATCCGGTAGTTCCGGTGTATATTGGGCGGAACTACCGCAGGTCCGGTAGTACCGGGCGCCCGGGCGGAACGTTTTTTCCAGAGAGCGCTCGGAGTTTAACTTAGCCTCTCGGAAATCGGAAGTACCGGCGTGTTAAGCGCGGTACTACCGTAGTGCGTAGTCGTAAGTCGTTACGACCACGTTGGTCATAGTCGTAGTCGTAAGTCGTTACGACCACGATGTGCGGAAGTACCGGCATGTGTTGCGGTACTACCGGACGCGACCACGTAAGTCGTTACGACCACGTGAGTAGTCGTAAGTCGATTACGATCACGGCACGAGCGGAAGTACCGGCTCTGTATGAGCGGTACTACCGGAAGTGTGAGTGATCGTAAGTCGATTACGACCACGCTGAGCTCGTAAGTCTTTACGATCACGTTGCAAGCGGAAGTACCGCAGGTTGAACTGTGGAACTACCGCAAGGCCGGTAGTTCCGGACTTAGAGCGGAACTTTATTTCCAGAGAGTGCCGGGTTTAAAACTTAAACTCGCTGAGATCGGAAGTACCGGGTCTTGGAGCGGAACTTCCGGACTTCCGGAAGTACCGCGATTTCAACGGCGGTAGTACCGCACTCATTGACCAACGGTTACTTCTGACTCACTGACATAGCTGTTCTGACCGGTCAGCGAGAGTCCGGAAGTACCGCGGTTTTGCCTGCGGTAGTTCCGGATTTCCTGAATTTTCAGGATTGTTTATTGTAACGGCTATTTGAGGTTGGTGAGGGTATAAATACACCCCCACCAGAACTTGTATGTGTTGTTGAACCTCCATTGAATACATTTGAGCCTAGTGCAACCTCTCACACCTCATTCACTCACTTGTGCATTCATTTGAGGTAGTTGACCCAAAATTCAAGTGCATTGCATTTTAGTTGATCCATTGAGCACTTGAGTGAGATCAAGCCGCAGTGGTCTATTCTCTTGGTGCTTGCCGGCACCTAGACGGCTTGGCGGAGTTTCGGTGATCTTTTCAAGAAGATTGTGAGAAGGCCCGGAAGATTGTGAAGGATCGGAGCTCGCCTACCCGGAGAGGGAAAGGGCTACCAATAGTGATCGAGGTGTTTAGGCTCATTCGTGGAGCCGGTCCGATTTGTTCGGGCTTACCTCAACGTGGACTAGGGGAGACCGGCAAGTCTCCGATCACCACGGTAAAAAGTAATCGTGTCAATTGTGGTTTGCTCTCTTGTGATCATTTTCATTCAAGCAACGCTCTTCATTCATATTACTTGATTGCTTACTTAGTTAGAGTAGCAATTGTTGTTCTCTACTATTCGATATTGCTCTTAGTCGATTACTTGTGCTAGTGATTGTTTGAGCCTCACTAGGTTGATTAGTGGTGTTAGTGTTATCTTGCTCTATTTATCCATCAAGTTTAAAATTGCTAATTAGATTTAGACGAAAATTTTAAAACCTCCTATTCACCCCCCTCTAGTCGGCCTCCTCGATCTTACAAGTACCGACCATACACTACGGTACTACAGGTCTTACTGAATTTTTAGGATTTATCCCCAAACTTTTGAATTTGAGTGGGAGGGTTATAAATACCCCCTCACTAGCTCTTGGACACATATATTAGACCACATTGAATACACTTGAGCTTGTTGTGCACTCTAGTCGCCTCATTTACTCACTTTGCACACATTTGAGGTAGTTGAGAGCTATTTAGTGCATTTGCATCATTTGTTGATCAATTGGCACTTGATCCTACTCAAGCGATCGCCTTGGTTTATTACTATTAGTGTTTGCCTGCACCTAGACGGCATGGTGGAGGTTTGCGCGGTGATCTCTTCAAGAAGATTGTGAAGAGGCTCAACGCTGTTTGTGAGTGGCTCGGTGTTCGCCATCTTCGGAGCGGAGGAAAAACAACCTTAGTGAATTTCAAGCTGTGAGGCTTAATTCATGGAGTCAGTCCAATCCGTTTAGATTTTGCTCAACATCGGCTAGTATAGACCGGTAAATCTTCGATACCACAGCCAAAACATCATGTGTCTCCATATCGGTTATTTCTTTGTCTCTAATTTTTTCTATTTATATTCTTAGCTTGAAGTAAATTGAATTAATATCTCGTGTAGCTAAGAATTATATTTACTAGAGATATATTTAGTGGTGCCATAGAAATTTGCTCCCACATTGTGCTAGGGTTCTCATACAGTTCATTGTGCTTAAAATTGTTATACTTAGAGAGCGAATTTTTAGAACCTCCTATTCACCCCCTCTAGTCGGTTATACTTGATCCTACACCAGCAAACAACACGTAGTGGAGGAGGTCATCACTTATCTTCTCACCGACCTTGACAACTCCTACGACGCGCTGCTGACATCTGCCATCACCCAGATGGAGCCGATCATCCTCACCGATCTCTACTCACACATGCCAGACTATGAAATGCGTCACGAGCAAAGCAACCTCATATTCCAACTCTCCTCGAACATGGTGTTTTGGGGAAATCATGGACGGCGTGGGCGAGGCGGTGGTGGTGGATGTGGACATGGCCGAAGTGGTGACCACGAACAATGCCTGCACTAGGGACATCAATCATCAGGACGGCAACAAAGGGTTTGACAATCGACCTATCTACCAATTTTGTGGAAGGATCGACCATATTGCTTTTAAATGCTACAAATATTTTGATCACGCGTTCGAACAGGAGGAGCACAGTGGCAAATGTCACCACAGGATTAGGGTTTGGTGCACCCTAGTACATGGATATCGAGATGAATGACCATATCATCAGAGAATTGAACAAATTGCAAAATGCGCGAGCAGTACTCCAGCAAAGATCAGGTTCACACAACAAATGGTTTAATATGCCAATTGCTCATATTGATTCTTCTAAAATTCATACATCACATAAACCCTTGTTCCTAAATAATGTTCTTTATGTTGCACACACAAATAAAAATATGTTATCTGTTCATAAACTCATGATAGACAATAATGTTTGTTTTGATTTTTTTTCTTGACTATTTTCTCATCAAGGATCGTACTTCGAAGAAGGTGCTGCTTCGCAGTTCTAGTGAGGGTGGTCTATACCCCATTTCTAGTAGCTCGGCTACATCTAGGAAGGCCCTTACTATTGTCAAGCATAATCACAAATGATGGCATTGCCGTTTAGGCCATCCCTCATCCCCGGTGGTGGATCATATTCTTTAATGTCACAACCTACTTTTTTTTCATGAGTCCAACAAAACCTCTGTTTGTGATGCTTGTCAACAGGGCAAAAGTCATTAGTTTCCCTTTTCCCGGTCAAATAGTGTGTCAACATCACCTCTTGAACTTGTTTTCTCCAATGTTTGGGGGGCGTACGTGCACTTCCTTTGGTGATTTTAAAAATTATGTGAGTTTCATTGATAAGTTCAGTAAATTTTTTGGATATATTGTCTCAAAAGTAAACTTGATGTCTATCACATATTCATCCTATTCTAAAATCATGTTGAGTACCTTCTAAATAAACAGATCCTACACATGCAAAGTGACTGGGGAGGTGAATACTAGAAGTTGAATTCATTTTTTCAACAAGTTGGAGTTACTCATCATGTTTTCTATCCACACACTCATCAATAAAATGGCTCGGCTGAGAGGAAACATCGTCATATCGTGGAAGTTGGCTTGTCCTTACTTGCCCATGCCTCCATTCCCATTCATTTCTGGAATGAGGCATTCCAAATAGTATGTTTTTTTTTGATAAATCACCTCCCTAGCAAAATGATACAGTGCTCAACTCCACTAGATCGTCTTTCTGGAACATCTCCAGACTACTCCTTTCTTAGAACTTTCGGGTGTGCATGCTGGCCCTATCTTCATCGATATAATGATCGAAAACTCTAATTTCGATCTAAACGGCGTGTTTTTCTTGGTTATATCTCTCTTCATAAAGCTACAAATGTTTGCATGTTTCTTCAGGTGAGATTTATATTTCCCATGATGTAGTCTTTGATGAGCAATAATTTCCATTTGTTGATGAAAAATCACCACTATAAGATCAACCATTACTTGACCAAATTTGGATCTTTCCTCCCGTGGCCTCTGCAAATTTTCCTCCAGTTATGGGACGTATGGATGGTAGGGAGACTAATACATGTACTTATATACTTGATTCAAATCCTGTTGTGCAATCTGACCCAGCTATCCAGCCGAATTTATCATTTCCCTCTGTGCAGGCTACAAGTGACTCACCCACCATAAATCTAGGCAATGACTCTAGGAGGGAGAGTATGGGCATAGACCTCGGGTGTGATTCGGTAGGTGCTACTGAAGGACCGTGTGAGAAGGTCCAAGTTAATGTTATAATGAACCATTACAAGTTTCATGTAGTGGTAAAGTGTTTTTTTTTGCAAAGATCGTATTTTGTTTGGGCTGTTTTCTAGAAATGTCAAGAAAATCGGTAGTGCCGTCATTGTGGCAGTGGTCATAGCGTAGAGCGATAGTACTGATGCTGTGATCGCGGTCATACCGCACGAACGGTAGTCTGGTCTGAGTTGAGATATGTTTTTTCCAGAGAGGTCCAATGTGAGGTGCGAAGGTACGATAGTACCAGTTTAGGGAGCTGTAGTACCGTAGTGCGGTAATACCGGCATGTTGCATGCGGTACTATCAGAATTTGCAGAAAAATAGGATTTGAGAATTTGAGCTATGGATTGAATTGGGATGACCATGTGGTCATGGTATGTGTGTTGTTGCTTATGTGCATATGTGTTTATTGTTTGGTCCTAGGTTTAAGATCAGTATTTTGTTGCATACATTTTGCATGGTGCATTGTATGGATTAATTGTGCCAATTGATGACTTTGTATATTGTGTAGTGCTACATAGCGATTTGATTGTTGTTGCTGGTTGTAGGACTTCAGAGCTAGCTCATGATGAGGCATAGGAGGACCGGGACTAGGCATAGGTGGTGCTGAGGTCCTGAACGGTCAGGGAGATGCCAAAGATGTCTGAGGCTCGTGAAATGGTTACAAGCTAGGACGATGAGGAACCAGAGCAGGAGCTACCAGCGATGGATATGATGGGCAACGACAAGGTGGACTAGGACTAGATTCAGGGAGGAGTTGAGGTCCTGTGTGGTCGAGGAAGCCGGGTGCCGTCATGTGCGATCGATGAAGCCGGGTGCCGTCATGTGCGAGGAGAAGTATGTGGTGCGCCAAGTGACTCGAGTCGTTTGCAAGCAAGGATGGCTCGGTGGGATTTGGAGCGTGAGAGGCTTGGCGATAAGTCACTGGGGCTACATGAAAGATGGCAAAGTGTGGGCGATGTTTCATGGCAAAGGCAATAGGAAGCTTCATGGAAAACAGTATAGGGGCATTTTGGTAAATTCTTCAATACTGAAAAAGTGGCCTTGTATGAAACTGTGGTGTTGGCCTAAGTGGTTTGGCTTGTGTATGTGCTAAAAATGTAAAGTGTATCAAGTGTTGATTCACTAGTGGATTAATGGTTGCAAGCCGCTTTGAGAAGCGTGCGTGAGAGAGTAAAACCCGGTGTTAGGTAGGGTTAACAGGTTATCCCCAGTTTGGCCTAATGGGTGGATCTATTAGGTTTTGATTTAGGTTGTGAGGCTATATAAGGGGAGGAGATGCAAGGGCTAGGATTTGAGTTGATTGGCTAAGCCTTTTGGTGGCTAGATCTTTCTCCCTCCCATGTGAGATTAGGGTTCCTTGGGTTGGAGCCTTGCATGTGTGCGCTCTAGGTTTAGAGCTCTGCTATCCTGAGGGATTGGTTGAAAAACTTACCTCCTCAAGTAAACAATACATCAATCTTTGTGCACCTACATAGATCTATCATGTCTTGATTGATTTGCTCTTGTTTTGGTTGGTTTTGATCTCTCCTCTTCCTTCTTCTTGATCTTGCTGTGCCAAAGACGTGAATAAGATGGAGATAACCTCTTGAAATCAATCTCCAATCATCTAGACACTTTAATAGCAAGTTCATCAAGAAACCCGGTTTTGTTTGGTTTTGGCCTCATTAAGGGATTTCATGATCCATGGGTTTTGACATCTCTGGATCAGACAGGACTCGAGCTCCATCAGAGATAAAGCATAGTTCACAGTGCCCTGGATGTGCGACATGTGGAAATCGGTCGGCTACGGGGCGAGGCGGTCGGAGGCCAATGGATGGGTTGGTGCAGATGGCTTGACTGCAACACGTGGTGACCATCCAGCGGACGAAGCAGCGGGCGAATGCCCGACACCTGGCGCGGCGGGGGAAGAGCGCAGGCTAGGCCAGTGGTGATTTGGGCCGGAGGAGATGGGTTTTGGCCCAAAAGGTTTTATGGTTTTCTATTTTCAAAAATTCAAATAAATTCATTTGAGCTCTAGAAAATAGGAAATAAATATGAATAAAATCTAAAAAAATCTAGGAAATTCCTTGAAGCACAAGGAACCCAAATAAAATACTTCTAGAAAATGTTAAAGTTTAATTTAGTCATGTTAAATTCTCTTACTTAATGAAAATTCATTTTAAGCTTGAATTAAATCCAGAAAATTCAAACGGTAAATGTTCTTTCAAAAGTTTCAAATAAACTCTGGAAAATAGGATGTTACAAATCTCCCCCTTAAACGGAATCTCGACCCAAGATTCTGGATCACATGGGAATAAATTTGTAAACTCTGCTCTGAGATCCTCCTCACGCTTCTAGGTGGCTTCCTCCTCAAAACTGTTAGGAAACTTGGACTCTATCCAAGAGTCCTGATCTAATTGGGCACCCCACCGTAGACTATAAATAGAGAGCCATACCCCCCTCATTATGTACACATGAAAGAAAAGCAATAAAGAAAGACCGGGAGTTCTCTCTACCTCTCTGTGTGTTCAATCTATTCTCTCTGTGATTCTGTGATTGATTCGTTCTTGTTCTAAGCAGAGGAATCGTTCGGACTGGTCGCCAGCGACGGTTTCTCAACACGTTATCAGCACGACTTCGCTCCGGTGAATGAGGTAATCATCGAAGCACAGATTGAATTTTCTAGATCGCTTTTGAATCTGTATTTTCTTTTTGCGTTCTAGATTGAAATTCTACGGTGCAAATCCGCCCTAATCTACCGCGAGCAGACTTGAAGTCGCCGGCACAATGCCGATCGGTAGATTGTGAAACGGGGTAGATGTTGATTGCGCTGTAGAACGATGCAAATCCGCCCTAATCTACCGCGAGCAGACTTGAAGTCGCCGGCACAATGTCGATCGGTAGATTATGAAAACGGGGTGGATGTTGATTGCATCATAGATTAAAACAAAATTTTGCATAATGTTGTCTGATCCTGCATGATCACAGCATAAGAAAATTTACATCGTTTTCTGCATGATCAATGTATGAAGAAATATATTGTCCCCTGTTTCGGTTTCGATTTGGCATATGCATGGCATCACAAACAAAAGAAAGGAAGGCACTGCCGGCCGCCAGTCGTAGAGCACCGGACGCCGCCGTGCCTGCATGCACGCCGCCGGCCAGAAGCCGGCCGGAGAACTCGAGGCGCCGCCACGAGGAACCCGCCGGCCCGCACGCGCACCGTTAGCCGCCGCCGGCCACGGCTCCTGCGCCCGTAAGCGCGTCGCTCGGCCTCATGGCCGCCGCCACCGCATGGCGCGCTGGCCCCGCCGCCTTGGCTTACCGAAGCCGCCGGGAGAAGCCGCATGGCCGCCTGGCTCCTCCCTGATGCGCCGGCCCCGGCCAGCAGATGCGCCCGCCGCCGCTTCCCTCAACCCGGGCCCGCCACCACCCGCATGTGGCCGCCGGCCCGAAGCCCTGCATGGCCCCGCCGCCTTTGCGCCGCCTCCCGAACCGGCCAGCAGCCGCCGCCACCGGCCGGTCGCCTCCGCCGCCTCGTGCATCGGCCCGAAGCCACCCGAAGCCGAAGCCGCTTCCTCTCATGCGCCGCCCCGAATGGCACCACCCGTTGCCGGCTACACGCCGACTTCCCGCATGGAGCACCGGTCGGCTACCCGCGCCCGCACGCACACCGACCACCACTAGGGCTTCGTGCCGGCCGTCGCCGCTCAGGCCTCCGCGCCGCCGCGCCCGCAAGCGACGCCGGAACCCACCGCCTCGGCCTCCCCGCCGCGCTCCGCACAGCGCCGGCCCGCGCCCCGAACGGCACCGGCCCCTCCACCCGCGCCCTGAACGGCGCCGCCGGCCCCGACTCCCCGCACCGCCGCTCCCGGCCAGCAGCCGCGCCGGCTTCGCTCCGGCTCCCCGCGCACCGCTCGGCCTGAAGTCGCCCTGCGCCGGTGGCCGTCGCCGGCTCCCGTGCCCCGCCGTGCCGCCTCCGGCCCGCGCGCACGCTTTGCAGCCGCCGCCGCTGCCAAGTGGTGGGAGGTGAACCCTAGCGGGGGGGGCTTAACCCCAGCCACATGGGCCGGTTGGGCCGGGAGGGAGGGGGCGAGGCCGAATGGGCCAGGGAGGGGAACTCGTGGGCCCGGCCGGTGGGATCATGAAGAAAATTGCGAAAAGAAAAAAAAAGGCCCTGAAATTTTGAATATTACTGAAAGGCCCTACAATTTGCATACAAGTCCTGAAATTTTGCAGGGAAGGTCTCGCGGTTCAGAAAATTGCGAATAAGCCCTCAAATTTACGAGCGGGTCCAGAATTTTACAGAAAACCCCTCGGTAAATCAGAAAATTGCGCGAATTTTCTCTGAACTGAAATTTTGCGCATAAACCCCCAGAAAGTGCAGAATTTGCTGAAATTTTATATTTTAGCATAAAAGGGCCTCGGGAATCCGAATTTTGCATCAATTTTAGCATTTGAAGCTTATTTATTTATGCCATTACTATTTTATGTATTTTCTGTATTTATTTACTGTTTTGGTTAATTGTAATTACTGAAAATTGCTCTTAATCACTGAAAATTGCAGTAAAATTATAGAAAATGCATAGAAATTTCTGGAACATTACGAGAAACTTTTGTACCATTTATTCACTCGCAGTGAATTATTCCATGCATGTCTACCAGCAGTAGACTTATACACATTTAGATGACTAGCATCACGAACTGGAAGTTCGAGGAGCTGGCCCCGCATGGCCAAAACTATCTGACATAGGCATCCGATGTCGAGATTGTACTTAGAGCCAAGAAGCTCCGCGTGACTATTGGGATTGGCGGACTGAATGACGCCCAACCCATGCCTAAAGCGAATAATCAGGCACTTCATTTTCTCAGGCACCAACTCTGCCTCACTCTCCAGAATGAGTACATGGCGGAGAAGAGCGTGTTAGCACTCTGGACCGCACTAAAGAAGCTGGTTTAAGAGGCTAAAGTACACCATTCTTTCTCAAGCAGAGCGAGAGTGGATCAGACTGAGGTTTGTCGATGTTAAGACGGTCAGGGAAAACAATTCTGCCTTGCACAGGATTTGTACCCCAATACAGAAAATTGAGAAAATCCTTCCACCCCAATGCAGTATAATCCGCACGCAATTATTGTCAAGACGGCTATGAGGAATATGCCGAATTGATTGATATGATGCAAGTTGCGGAGGCTCAGGACAAAGTTCTCCGCAAGAACTAAGTCACTCAGCCATCTAGTAGCTCCACTGGCCGTGAAGCCAACGCCGAGAGCAACAAGGTGCGAAAGCCCTTGATAGAGAAACGGGGAAGGAAGGGTAAGACCGTAGCCCAGAAAGGCAAATCAGACGCTCCACATGAGAATAAGGCTAACAAGCCAAAATGGGATGGCAAAGGGCAGCATGAAGCCCACTTTGCATCGGTTGAGGGGGAGAGTTCCGAGCAGCTGCCCGCGCTAATGGAGGTTGAGACCATCCAAGCAGCAGCACCCCCTCTCGGCCTAGCAGCAGCCAATGCCATGATTTCTCTTGAAGAGAATGTCACCCCTGAGAATATAGCAGAAGAAGTCTAGTGCACTGAATGCATTTTGACTTTAAATGTCATTTATTTTGTGTGGAAGAATATGTTAGAATTTGCATGGATGGTACTTAAGAATTGTTATCTTCTCGTGATGGTTGGATGATATTTGAAGAATTCATTCATTTATTCAGTTTATGATGGCATGATATGTTCTGACATTGGAGTATTTTATCTATGTGTTGATTGCCTTCTCATGCATATTAATAAAATACCCTATATTAGAACAAGTGTAGCGCCCTATAAAGGAAGTGTGCTTAGCTAGCAGCGGCACAATGCATACCATCTTAAGAGAGACTAAGAATTTTCAAGTCGATTCGT
The DNA here is from genome assembly GCA_017311315.1 of Dendrocalamus latiflorus. Taxonomy (NCBI): domain Eukaryota; kingdom Viridiplantae; phylum Streptophyta; class Magnoliopsida; order Poales; family Poaceae; genus Dendrocalamus; species Dendrocalamus latiflorus. Next base: position 11,547,503 of record CM029616.1, on the reverse strand, counting down.
AAGAGCACTGGAAGCCTTACGACAATCGCCGGAAGTGATGCATGTATAATTGGTTCCGGAAGAGCCACATGGGCACAACTTTGGTCATTGAAGAAGCCTCATTGTACCCAAAATCGACTAGAACTCTCCTAAGTTTTAAGAATATCCGCGCAAATAGTTTCCGCGTTGAGACTAAAGAAGAGTACGGTAAGGAATACCTGCTCATTACGAAGCGCAAAAGGGTACTAGAAAAACTTCCTTCACTAGAAAATGAGCTATATTATACCAACATCAAAGCGCCTGCAGCGTGCACTGTCCTAAAGACGGTATTTAAAAGCTCTGAACTCTTCTGTCTCTGGCATGACAGATTAGGCCACCTAGGTCTTAGGATGATGAGAAACATAATAAATAACTCGCATGGGCATAATATTAATGAAGAATTTCCCAATCATGAAGATTTTGTGTGCCCTGCATGTGCACGGGGAAAATAATAACTAGTCCCTCCACTCTGAAAGTGAAGGATGAAGTCCCTGCATTCCTGGATCGCACCCAGGGAGATATTTGCGGTCCCATTCAGCCCATCTCAGGGCCATTCAAGTATTTCATGGTGCTCATTGACGCTTCTTCGAAGTGGTTATATGTGGGTTTGTTGTCTACGAAAAACCACGCCTTTGCAAAATTGATCTCGCAGATCATTCGCATCAGAAATGTGTTTCCTGATCATCACATCAAGTCCATCAGAATGGACAACGCCGGCGAATTTACTTCAAAGGCATTTGATGATTATTGCATGGCGATGGAAATTGTAGTTGAGCACTCGGTACCGCATGTCCATACCTAGAATGGTTTGGCAGAGGATTTAATTAAGAGAATTAAATTTATTGCCCAACCCCTCTTGCATAATTGTAATTTGCTAGCTACATGTTGGGGACCCGCAGTCCTACATGCAGCAAATCTCATCAATCTTAGACCTTCGGCCTAAAACATCCATTCACCTATGCAACAGCGCAAGGGCTACCACCGAAAATTTCTCAACATTAGGGGGAGGAAATCAACCCCTTGATGAAGAATGTCGGGAAATTACGTGGCAAGCCTGGGGAATCCATGCAGATGACCCGCGCACTAGAGAAGTCCAGAAGACATTAGTAAAGCAAATAAAGAAGTCTAGAAGACAATAGAAGTCCAGAAGACAAGAGAAGTCCAGAAGACAATTGATTTGCGAGCATTGGCAAATCAGCTGCCTGATCACTTTAGTGATTTGAAGAGCGTGACTAAGTCGCATGTGCCTGCACGCACTGCACCGGAGAGGATTGAAATACCAAAGAAACAGAAGGTATCCCTAATCTCGTCCAGAGGCCTCAGAAAAATAAAAAAGAGGACGAGAACTCCGGTTCCTCGAATCCTTAGTAACCGGGGACGCCTGGTGAAGTAGGATAAGAGAGATTTACCACAGCTGATCATTGAAGTCCCCCAGAATGAGAAGGGGAGCCAGTTGAGACCTGGCACAAGTATGACACCTTCAGAAAAAGGGCATACCGGATTTGAATATCCCCATCGGCATGGATGTGTGCGCACACATCGGAGCCGAAAAACTAAAGGGACTTGCCACCGCAATTGAAAGAAGCGATGTGCAAGGTAAAGCTCCAGCAGAAGCAATCGCTCCAGAAGAAGCAACTCATGAAAGAAATAGCTATAAATTATGTGCACACGGGAGAGTCCCTGAATAGGACAACCGCTAATATCGATATCTACTTCGGAAAGAAAATTGCCAACATCATCGATCTTGATCCCGAGCCTGCATCGCTCGCTGAATGTAAGAAAAGATCAGATTGGGAAGATTGAAAGAAGGCAATAGCAACTGAATTGCTATCTCTGAATAAAACAGAGGTGTTTGGGCCCGTATGCCGCACACCTCCCCACATACACCCCGTTGGGCACAAGTGGGTATTTGTTCGAAAGAGAAATGAAAGAAATGAAGTAGTGAGATACAAAGCAAGGCTGGTAGCCCAAGGTTTCACTCAACGTCCTGGAGTTGATTATGAAGAAACCTACTCCCCAGTCATGAGTGGAATTACCTTTAGATACTTGATCTCAATGGCAGTGAACTTGAACTTAGAAATGAAATTGATGGATGTTGTGATTGCATACCTCTACGGTAACTTGGATTCGGAGATTTATATGAAAGTCCCTGAAGGAATATCTCTCCCGAACCAAGACAGAGCAAATAGAAATCTGTACAGTGTGAAACTCAGAAAGTCACTGTATGGACTGAAACAATCTGGAAGCATGTGGTATAATCGCTTAAGCAACTTTCTCTGCGAGAAAGGCTACACGAACAATGAAGACTGTCCTTGTGTATTTATACGGCGATCCCAGAATGGGTTTTGTATAATATCTGTGTATGTAGATGATCTGAACATCATCGGGACAGCCGAAGACATAAAAGAAGCAAGCTTCTACTTGGAGTCAGAATTTGAAATGAAAGATTTGGGCAAGACCAAGTTTTGCTTAGGCCTGCAGCTTGAGCACGTCCCTGAAGGAGTCTTGGTACATCAGTCGACCTACACCCAGAAGGTGCTTGAAAGGTTTGGCTTCGAGAAGGCATTTCCCTCGAAAGTACCAATGATCGGTAGGTCTTTACAGAAAGAAAAAGATCCTTTCCGACCTAGGGAAGAGGGGGAGGAAGTCCTGGGACCGGAATTCCCGTACTTAAGTGCAGTGGGAGCACCCATGTACTTAGCAAACTGCACTAGACCGGACATTGCATTTGCTGTGAACCTGTTAGCAAGGTACAGTGCAGAGCCCACCAAAAGGCATTGGCAGGGCATAAAGGACATATTCCGATATTTCCAAGGAAGTAAAGACCTTGGGTTGTCTTACAGAAAGAATCAAGATCTGAACTTGATTGACTATGCAAATGCTGGGTACCTGTCTGACCCGTATACCGCTAAGTCGCAAACAGGCTATATATTTCCATGTGGTGGAACTGCAATTCCTAGAAATCGTCTAAGCAAAGTCTTGTAGCTACTTCGACGAACCACTCAGAAATTATAGCACTGTATGAAGTCGCACGAGAGTGCGCTTGGTTCCGCTGAACGGATCACCACATCCAGCAGTCATGTGGAATGAACGTTGTGTAAACCCCCACAATTATCCATGAAGATAATGCAGCTTGCGTTGCACAAGTGCAGACGGGCTATGTAAGCATATCAACCCCAAATTCCTCTATGCTCATGAATTGCAAAGATGGACAAAATTGAAGTACTGCACACTAAGTCATGAAGATTTATTCACTAAGTCACTCCCCGCATCTAACTTTGAAAGGTGCGTGTAAGGGATTGGAATGGTAAGACTTAGAGAAGTGCAGAATTCAGGGGGAGAATTCTCACAAGCCCGCTAATAAATCTTGATCATGAAGATTAAGTACCCAAAAATAAAGTCTTGCAGACCAAATGAATTTGGGTGAATTGTACTCTTTTTCCCTTGACGAGTTTTCCATGAAGTTTCTCGACCAAGGTTTTTAATGAGACAATTCGTGCATCGCAGCATCACATGTATCATGTACTCTTTCTCCAAATTTTTCCCACTGGGTTTTTATGGAGTTTTGACGAGGCATGAGCATATTGGGTGAGTGCCCAAGGGGGAGTGTTAGGAAACTTGGACTCTATCCAAGAGTCCTGATCTAATTGGGCACCCCACCGTAGACTATAAATAGAGAGCCATACCCCCCTCATTATGTACACATGAAAGAAAAGCAATAAAGAAAGACCGGGAGTTCTCTCTACCTCTCTGTGTGTTCAATCTATTCTCTCTGTGATTCTGTGATTGATTCGTTCTTGTTCTAAGCAGAGGAATCGTTCGGACTGGTCGCCAGCGACGGTTTCTCAACAAAAACAATTGTGGTGTGGCCCAGATATCATCTGCTATATTTGCATGTGTACCTATGAGTTCATGTGCGCAGCTTGGCTTGGAGGAAGGCACAACACATCAGGATGTGTTTGATCTAGAAGGGATGCATGGAAGTACTAATATGTGTGAACAAGTTTCATTGCGTGCGCATGAGCCAGATGTACATCGGTTGGAGCCAGGAATAGAAAGGGAGTCTGATTTATTGTTTTGTGCAGGCCATGTACAAAACAAGCTAGCATCCAAAGAGATGTTCTTTTTCTCACATTTCTTAGAGATTTCCTTGGAGATAAGAAGGAAAGCAATCCATAGGGAAGGAAACTAAATAGGAGACGTGCGTGGTACCCCAAGATTGGCGCATCATGTTTTATTTTGCCACGTACGTTCCTATCGTTGTGCAAATTGGGCCTGTCCTTTTCGGCTGCGGCTTATGGATTTTGGCTGAAATTTTTGAATTTTGGCTGTTTACGGTACAGATTACGGAGAGACAGATACTCACTTGCGATTTTGGCTGGTACAGATATTGGGCTTTTAACGTGTAGATCGTTTAACTTGTAAACCCCATCTTGAGAAAATACTCCATTTGAAAGTTAGGTACTGTAGCAAAAGCCAAAAGCCATCAGCTTTTGACTTAAAGAACAGGCCCGGGCCACCAAATAACCTGAAGACATGCAGACTACAAGCAAAGATGGTGCACCAGTTTTTAGTCCTATGATAGTTTGTTACGATCTAAGTTGAATAGAGAGTCACATTTGACAAGTAAAAGGATGACCATATTTTTATTATCTCATAATGTTTTCTATCCTAGGTTTGAGTCATGTCCATTAAGGACTTTAGATTAAGTCAGCCATTCAGGCCCTTAGTGCGTGTGTGCTGGCTATTTAAGCCATAGGGGTGCGCCCATGTACGGGGAGTTTTATGATGACTTAAGCCACATTGTGTGAGTTTTGGCCAAGTACCATTAGGGTCCAATCCTTGTTATCGAGTTTGCTAGCTTTTGTTAAAAACATGGCATCTTGTGCAGGTCTATTACGGCTTGTTCCTGAGAGTGACATCAAGTGACAAGGTTCTTGGGATCGATCTCTTGTTCTGCAAATCTTTCTATCAAAGATTGGGTTGTGGGATAGTTATCTTTTGTTACTGATAATCCACTACAAAAGATCAAGCAACCTACAGTTACAATCTCATCTCAAGGTTTGATCCGCATCAGATTGCTCCACTGAACTTTGCAAAGATGAACAACCTTACTCTTGGTCACATGCTCGGACACTTTCAAGATTCTGACAGGGTGCTCCTTATAAGACAAATCCTCTTGAAGATCAACAGCTTTCACTGGCACCACCTCCTCTGGAACTTGCAAACACTTCTTTAGCTGAGGCACATGAAAGACGTCATGTATCCCACTGAAGGTCACAAGTAGCTCCAACTGGTAAGCAACCTCTCCCCTACGCCTTAATATCTTGAATGGCCTAACATTTCTTGGTGCAAGCTTTCCTTTCATTTGAAACCTCTTAACACCTTTGAATGGTGTAATCCTGACATACACATAATCATCTAGCTCAAAGCTCAACTCTCGACGATGGGTATTCGCATAGCTTTTTTTGTCTAATTTGAGCAGTTCTTAACCTTTCTTGGATCAATCGAACCTTTTCCTCAGCTTCGTTTAAACATTCTAGTCCAAAGACTTTACTTTCCCCCATCTCTTTCCAATTGAGAAGGGTACTGCATTTTCTATCATACAAGGCTTCAAACAGCGACATTTGCAAACTAGTTTGGTAACTATTGTTGTAGGAAAACTCTGTGAAATGCAAACACTGTCCCACTTGGCTCCATGGTCCAACACAAAGGCTCTTAGCGTGTCCTCAAGAATCTGGTTCACACGCTCAGTCTGACCATCGGTTTAGGGATGATATGCTGTACTAAAATTCAAATGAATACCCATTGCTTCGTGGAAACTTCCCCAAAATCATGAAGTAAACTACGATCCATGGTCTGATACTATTTTCTTAGGTACTCCATGAAGACTTACAATTCTTGACATGTATAACTCTGTCAATTTGCCTCCTGCATAGGTTGTCTTGACCAGAATATTATTGACATGTGTAGCTCTGCTAATTTGCCTCCTGCATAGATTGTCTTGACCAGAATGAAATGAGCAACCTTTGTCAAATGATCCACAATTACCCAGATTGAATCAAAACCATCCTTGGTCTTGGGTAAACCCATAATAAAGTCCATGCCTACTTCTTCCCACTTCCACTTAGGAATCTTCAGCGGTTGTAGTAAACCTGTCGGTCTTTGCTCCTCAGCTTTCACCCTTTGGCACACATCACAAAGTGCAACATACTCTACTATCTCACGCTTCATACTTGGCCACCAATATTTGTGCTTGATATCCTGATACATCTTGGTACTACCCGGATGAATTGAGTACAATGACTCATGAGCTTTCTTGAGCAATATCTCCTTCAACTCCTTTTTATTTGGCACACACAACCACTCCTTAAACCACAAGGTACCTGTGTCATCCTCTATAAAATCTGATGCTTTACCCCTACTCATATTAGCCTTGTTGATTGCTTTCATCCTTTGCTTGAGCTTGATGAATCTGATTATCCAGAGTTGGCTGCAACTCCATTGTGGCCAAGAATCCTTCCCCAACCAACTCCAAGCTAAGCTTCTAAAATTTGTCGTGTAGGGCTGGCTGACTTTCTTTGATCATCACCGTATTGCAATAAACATTTTTGCTCAATGCATTTGCTGCTACGTTGGCTTTTCTTGGATGATAATGAATTTCAACATTATAGTCTTTTATCAACTCTAACCACTTTCTTTTATTCTGAGATTAAGATCAGCTTGATTGAAGATATACTTCAAACTCTTGTGATCTGTGTAGATTTCACAACGATTACCCATGAGATAGTGGCGCTGTATTTTGAAAGCATGCACTATGACCGCTAACTCCAAATCAAGCGTGGGATAATTCTCTTCATGTGGCCTCAACTGACGTGAAGCATAAGCTACCACTCTTCTGTCCTGCATCAGCACACATCCCAAACCCTTGTAGGAAACATCGCAATAGATCTCAAAATCCTTTTTAATGTCTAACAGTACTAGCATGGGTGCAGTGGTCAAACACTCCTTCACTGTCTGGAAACTCTTTTCACACTTCGACATCCAAGTAAATTTCTTTTCCTTCTTTAGCAACTGCGTAAGTGGCCTTGCCATGCTGGGAAATCCTCTTGCTGATATGGTGTGGCATAGAAATGCAACTTTCTTCATCTAAAATTCGCACTTACTGAACTTAGCATACAACTTATGCTCTCTTAGCTTTTGCAACACTAACCTCAAATACTCCTCATGCTCTTTCTCATCCTTGGAGTAGATCAAAATGTCATCAATGAACACAACGACAAATTTGTTGAAATGTCATTAACTACCAATGCAAAAGTTTTATAACAAAATAGCGATGCATGATAATTTAAAATAAAACAATACATAATAGATTTAAAAACTAGGTTCAACATGATCAAAAGATATGAATTGCTTTGGCCTTGCTCAGTTAATTACTCTAGATCTTCAAATCTTGCTTCAACTCCTTCGATGGCGTGATCTAACGAGAGAGAAAATAAAACATAGCATCAAATAAAAATTAAATGAAATTCAAATGAAATCAAAAAATATTAAATCTTGAACCAAAAGATTGATCTCAATTTTAGATGAATTTAGAAAAAAAGAACCATGTCATTGGAGCTAGGATGGAGAAGAACGAGCTCTTGGAAGATTTAAATCTAAAGAAAAAGGAAAATAGGATTCACTAGAATTATTTTCTAAAGGAAAAATAGGAATTATGATGTCATTAGATGACGTGATGGCTGATTGGGCTCCTAGGGCTGACACAGCATGTCACGTGGCATGACACATGGCAATAGGGCTGAGGTGGCTGGTGACATGGCTGCCAACGTGTCACTGCCACGTGGCATGGGATCAGCTCATGTGCTGACATGGTGGACAAGTTAGATTAGGCAGACGTGGCATCTGACATAGCTTGGTTGACTCAACTAGCCTACAGGTCTATGGAATAGTACGACTAGCTCGTGGGTCCCATGCGTCAGTGGGACGACGCACAGTAGACGGAGTCCACAGAGAATTCAAAGGGTCGCATGGTGCAGGCGCAGGGTGATGCGGATGGTGTGCAAACCAAGGTGAGAACGACGGGCGGGTACTGGTGGTGAGGCGGACGGCGAGAAGCAATGGCGGATTGGCCGGCACAGACGATGGAGACTCACCGACAGAAGGCTGAGCGGCGAGGTCAAAGCGAGGCTCGACGGCCGGAGGCGAAGACGAGGACGACGGTGACTGGAACCAAGGACGACGATGGGGCAGCGAAGGCGATGGTGCTCAACTGCGAGGGATGCGAAACGCAAGGGGCGGCGCTATTTATAGTGCGAACGTTGAGGTGGCGGGGTCGGACACGGTCGAGAGTCCGCACTGGAGTCGGCACGAATGCCGAGACGTCTCTGGCTTAGACAAGACTCGAGCTCCATCGGAGACTAAGTACAGTGCACAGTACCCTGGATGTGAACAAGTGGCAATCGGACGGTTACGGGGTGAGGCGATCGGAGACCGTTGGATGGGCTGGTGCGGACGGCTCGACCGCAACATGTGGCGGCCATTCGGTGGATGAAGCAGTGGGCGGATGCCTGACACTTGAGCGGCGGGGGAAGAGCGCGGGCTAGGCCGATGGCGATTTGGGCTAGAGGAGATGGGTTTCGGCCCAAAAGATTTTAGGGTTTTCTAAAGGTTTTCTATTTTTAAAAATTCAAATAAATTCTTTTGAGCTCTAGAAAATAGCAAATAAATCCGAATAAAATCTAGAAAATTTCAAGAAATCCTTCTAGAAAATGTTAAAGTTTAATTTAGTCATGTTAAATTCTTTTACTTAATAAAAATTCATTTCAAGCTTGAATTATGTTCAGAAATATTTAAATGGTGAATTTTCTTTTAAAAGCTTCGAATAAACTCTGGAAAACAGCATGTTACATCCTTCTTGAGCTAACACATCTCTGTTCATTTATAATCATGGTAGCGTGGTCACATACATTCTAATTTATGTTGATGAAATTATTGTCACTAGCTCATCTCCTCAGGCTATTTGCACATTGATTCAAAAATTGCAGTCGGAGTTTGCTCTTAAGGAGCTTAGTGATCTTCATTATTTCTTGGGCATCCAAGTATATTGATTAGGAGAGGATCTCATTCTTGTTCGGACCAAATATTCTACCAACCTTCTATAATGGGCCGGTATGATAGCATGTAAGCTAGTAACTTCAATATCAACAACCAAAAAATTGTCAAAATCTGATGGAAAAGAGTTATCAGCTATACAGGCAACACGATACAGGAGTATAGTAGGTGCTTTACAGTACCTAACATTGAGACGACTAGATATATCATATGCGATCAACACGGTGTGTCAATTTCTGCATATGCCAACCGAACATTATTGGACAATAGTGAAAAGAATTTTATGGTATGTATGACACATTGTGAGTGTCGGACTTCGTATTCACAAGTCTGCTTCTAGTTTGGTTAGTGTATTCTCTGATGCAGATTGGGCAGGATTAGCAGATGACAGAAGGTCAACCAATGGTTTTACAGTTTTCTTTGGTTGCAATCTCGTATCATGGAGTTCAAGGAAGCAAGCCACAGTGGCGAGATCCAGTACCGAGACAGAGTACAAGGCTCTTGCAAATGCCATAACAGAAATCATCTGGATACATTCATTATTAAGAGAACTTGGAATTTATCAATCACAAGCGCCTATCCTGTAGTGTGACAATTTTGGAGCCACATATCTTTCCGCTAATCTTGTGTTTTATGTCGGGACTAAACATATTGAGGTGGATTTTTATTTTGTCGAGTACGAGTGGTAAGAAATGTGTTGGAGATTCAATCCATATCAACATGAGATCAATTGGCCGATGGTCTTACCAAACCGATTGGAATACAATAAATGAAGATCCTATGACACAATCTCAATCTCACTGGTTGTGATTGATGGGGAGTGTTAAACAAACTAGGATAGTTATATTTTCATTGTTATTTAGTATTCCTATTGGTGCTAGTGGTTTTTACTAGAGATAGTACTTAGTATTCATCGTGAAAGTGTTTCCACTCATATATTTATATATAAATAGATGACCAATAGAATACAATTGAGTGCTGGTTACAAACCATTCTCAAGATATTTTTTTAACACAAGGGCACCGTCCGCGCCGGTGACCTTCAGGTACTGGCAACTCGATCTCCTCGACCAGAAACTCAACGACTCCCATGATCAAACTAAGTACACAACATTTTAGATATATGTCTAAAACTCCATTTCCTGCTCCCATTGATCGATTTCGCAGTGGATGACGGCCGGCAGAGGGATCGTCCACTCCTAGATGTCGGCCGTCGACAGTGTCCAGATGGGCCTCCAGCTCTGGATCAACCTTTCCTCCAAGGACAAATGTGCGTGCGAAAAAAAGAAATATTGACATGCACAAGGGCGGATTTGGGCCCCCGGCAAGGTGGGCTTCAGCCCGGGGCGTGAGAAAATTTGTAGTGTATAGCCCAGGTCAGCCCGGGGTATTATTATTAGTATTCAGCCCAGGTAGCCCATATATATTTCAGCCCAGGCGGCCCACCAGTTCCCCCGTCTCCGCGCGGCCCACATTCTTCACGCAGCCCACCACTCTCCCCGTCTCCGCGCGGCCCACGCCCCACGGTCTTCATGCGGCCTGCGGGCTGCGGCGCCGCTCGCTCAGCCCTGAGGAAACCCTCGCTCACCACTCGCCAGCAGCAGCGCAAGGCCGATCCAGCGCCGGCGCCCGGCTGCGCCGCCGCACCGCCGCACCGCAAACGCTCGTCGCCTCCGCCTCGCAACCGGCCTCCGCCTCGTCGCCTCCGGCCCTCCGCCGTCTCAGATCTGCGCGACTACGCCGATCCAGCGCCTCCCCGCCTCCCAGCGCCGCCCGCCCCGCCCTGCCTCCCGGTGCCGCCCCGCCTCCCGACCCGTCTCGGCGCTGCCCGGCCTCCCGACCCGTCTCGGCGCTGCATCGGGCATCGGCTGACCGCTGATTTGCGATTTGGAAATATCCTAAGGTATAGTTTGCTATAGAGCCTAATATTGCTAGATATGAATTGAAATTGAAATGTGAAATACTGAGGTACAGTTTGCTATAGAGCCTAATATTGTTAGATATGAATTGAAATCCTGAGGTGATTTGTGAAATACTAAAATGTGTTTCTGTTGAATTGAAATGTCAGGATTGGCACTTTAGCAGTTTAGCAAGATTGTGTTAATGTAATAATGTTGAATTGAAATGTCCTGATGTCCAGTCAGTAGCTGTTCTTGTATTAAAATGTGACGCATGATTAGCACTTTAGCAGGATTGTGTTAATGTTGAATTGAATTATTGAAATGTCCTGATGTCCATTGTCCAGTCAGTAGCTGTTCTTGTATTAAAATGTGATTTCACTGTGATAGGATTGTTTCTGTTTCTGCTGATATACTAAAATGTGGTTTTCTGTGTTTTATGTCTTAAAAAAACGAAGCTAGGAGTTATTTTAGTCAATACAAAATGAAGCGGGCGAAGATATTGTCATCGTATTTTTCAACAGAAACACAATCCAACGAAACACCAGAAATAGGAGCTAGTAATACGCATCAAGATAATCCTCGTTTTGTACTCAGTCCGGATGATATTGTTCCTGATCCTAATCTTCGGAAACCAATTGAGGATTTGGATGTGGATATCAGAGATGCTGCTAGAAGAGAGTATTTGCAAATAGGCCCATGCCAACCAATTGGTTATAAATTTCTACGTAAAGAATATGGGAACCAGAGGAGGAGCTTTCAACAATCATGGTTCGCAAGGTATAATTACGGAATAAGATGAATCATACTATGGTATGCTATATTGAACGAGACATATTTGCAAACATTAATGATGATAAGATTTTAGAGCGTTTTCAAGGGATGAGGTCACGTAAGAAACAATTATCTCGTGCTAGTGGTAAGTTAGCTTCTTATAAATATAGACTTCGTGTTGTTCATATTATTCATACACATGTTTGATTTATTCTCATATGTTGTCTTTACAGGTTCTGGTTCATGTCCAACTATCAATGAAGAAATGACAGGATAGGATAGAGAGCAATTCATCATAATTTAGGTACTCAAATTGTATCTCTATTATGTTACATTTTTGTACTTTGAGATCATGCCATATTCTTCGTATTATGCTTTATGTTTACTTGTTTAGTATTGAACTCAAGTTTCATATCAGTAATACAATTAGCCAATTATGATATACTTTTGTTATATCGTGGTATGGGTACAAATTGGCGTTAGTTTTATGTAGTTAGAGTTCAGCCCGGGGCGTAGCCAAATCCTGGTTCCGCCACTGGACATGCATATATAGTTGATGACTAAATTCCAATAAGTACTTAATTGCATTGCATTTGCATGGCATTGCCTTGTCAACGATTAAGGATGGAACCGAGGTACCAGGAGCTGCGGAGCGAGGACGTGCCGCGGGCGGAGGAGGGCAGCGTGTCGATGCGGGTCATCGCCAGCGAGGCCCTGGGCGCGCGCTCGCCGGTGTTCACCCGGACACCGACCATGTACCTCAACTCCACCCTCACGCCGGACCACTGGAACGCATTCGTGTTCGTCATTAACGGCGGGGAGTGTTCGACGCGGGCACGTCGCCGGCCTCCGTGCACCACACGATCGTGCTCGACCCCCGGCGACGGCGTGAGCGCGTGGAACAACAGCCGGCCGTCGACGTCGGCGTCGGCGGGGGGCGCACTTAGGTTCATGCTCATCACCAGGGAGCCCCTAAACGAGCCGGTGGTGCAGCACTGGCCCTTCGTGATGAACACGCAGGAGGAGATCGAGGACTACCACCTGTGCAAGAACGGCTTCGAGAACGCCAGCCATTGGAGTTATGCGTCCTAACTTTTGCACTACAAGCAGAATGCACGTAAGTTGCTATAGAAAAATAAAGGCCCAACATATCATTTTGTAGTGACATTAGTATTTCTACGGAATCCTTGTCCCTGGCCTTGCAATTACTAATATTGTTCATGAAATACGATTTGGTCATAGCAAATCCAATGTCAATAATTCAGCGTGCGTTTATGGTTAACAGTGAAAGAACATAAAAGCTTAAATACAAAAAAAAAATGAACATGTAGTCTTGTACAAAATTCAACAATGAAGAGATGGTATTATGAAGCATGCTTCTCGGCGATCTTCCCATCCTTGGCAGCATTGACTTTCTTTATGCCTCCCACTGTGTGAATGACTACTCAGAAAGTTCATCTCCAAAGTACCCATGTATTGCAGCGGATTAAAAAATAGAATTATATTATATGTTCTAAAACCACTTAAACAGACTAAAGTCATCATCGCTTTACAGGTTGTGAAACCGTACCTGCCATCAATATTCAGTCATTTGTCGAGACAACCAATTGATGTCACTTCTAGTATATGTGTCCGTGTGGAAGAGGAGAGGGCGACGGTGGTAGCGAACTGTCAATTGGGGATGAAGATAGCGAGGAGAGGTGATTACTCGGACATATATACGGGTGTCGGAATCTGACTCAGATTAGCACGTCTTATAAAGAAAACTTTCTTGATAAATAAATATTTAAAACAATTTGAAATGACATATGACATCCCATGCAAAACATCATACAATACTATATTATTAGTATGTACCATGCACAAAATTTTCAATGCATCAAGCTGTCCACCGCTACATCTATACTCAAAAGAGTTAAAAAAAAAACAACAAAAAAGCTGCTGGCAGACGGACCTCGGAAACTTTATCGTACTCATGAAAATTATAAAATTTCAGGCATTGTTTTCCCTTTTTCCTTCACCTTTCTTTCTTTCTTTTCCCCTTCCTCTTTCTTTCTTTTCCGACCCGACTCCTTCCTCCCCCTCTCTCTCCTGTGTAGCCAACCCTGCCGCCTCTCCACCTACGTGGCCATCGCCGCTGGCTCCGATGCTTCTCTGCTTGCGCGGCAACCGCCATCCTTCACAAGCGAGTGACCCCGCTATTGACTCTATCCCATATATACATATACATATACATATACATGTACATGTACATGTATATGTACATATACATGCACATGCACGTACACTCATGCACGTACACTCATACACATGCACATGCACATACACTCATACACACATACACATATACATACACATACATATATATACATATACATATATATACTCTTGTAGGGGTGACCTAACCCCTTGTGATTGGATCTTGCAACTAACCCAGTATGTAATAGGCCTATTAGTATAAAGGAATGTACCAATGTACCTCTACCTTTTTGTTATTATTAAGGGGTAGGATGAGAATTTTCTATCCCACACCACTTATGTATATAAACCCCCAAGAGGGGCGTGGAGATGGCAGATCTACTCATTTCATATACAAGCACTCTCTCCCTCCAGTCGTTGGCTCTGTCAGCTAGTCCCCTCATATTCTATTTGGTCAGTAGCCACAATAGTTGGCGTCGTCCGTGCGGAACGCGCAAGAAGCTGTGTAAGAGAAGGCGCTAGAAAGTGAAGGCAATTAAGCAAGAGAGGCACGATGGTAGCGACCGTTGAATCTAGCACGCGGTGGGTGGTGGTACCCTATGGCAACGATCACGACGCCCGCGCTAGTACGACCGTCGGCCGTGGTGCCCGTGCCGGTACGATCGTCGACCATGACGCCTGCGCCGGTACGACTGTCGACCGCGATGCTCGTGTTGTCATCTCGACACCAGGGAGTCGGCCTCTGAACAACACTGGTAAATGTCGAGCCTCTTTGGCGGGGATTTTGCATGGAGCGCACGCTCTAAATCCTTCGCCCCGCCACCGGTTGCGTCGACACCCATGGCCACACCGCGATTGTGATTACGGCAACATTTCCGACCACGCTGTGGTCGAGTCTGTGCCAACAAACACGACCACCCCATGGTCGACACTTGGGGACGGAGCACCCACCCTGACTTTGCTAGACTTCACACGATTTCCGCGCGGAGACTTCGTATGACCTTCGTGGGACTTCGCACTGTCTCAGCCGAGCTCCGTGCGGATGTCATCTCCGACGGATTTCACACGACCTTCGCAGGACTTCGCACGGCCTCCGCCGAGGACTCCGCACGGTCTCTGCCGAGCTCGGCATGGATGTCATCTCTAATGAACTTAGCACGACCTCCGCAGGACTTTGCTCGGTCTCTGTTAGACTCCACACAGTCTTTAGCGGACTTCACCGAACCTCGTACAAACGTCGCCCCACCGGACTTCGCTTAGTCTCTGCACGGTCTTCGGTGGACTTCACCGAACCTGCGCCTAACCCCATGCGGATGTCACCCCCACTGGACTTTGCTCAGTCTCCGCTTGACTTCGCATGGTCTTTGCCAGACTTCATGCGATCTCCGTCGGACTCCGCGTGGGCGTGGCCTCCGCCGGACCTCGTGTGGCCTTCGTTGGACTCTGCTGAATGGCCTCCACCTGCCTTCGCCCTCTGGCTTCCGTCAGTCTTGGCTCCACGCCCCCGACTTCGTTGGCCTCAGCTCTGCCGGCTATGCTATGACCACTTCCTCTTCGTGCTTTCGTCGTCGGTGAACGCTTGACCACCTAGTGGTGGTAGTAGTCTCCTCGTAGACCCTTCAACCATAATATGGTTGTAAGCTTCACCACGACCTCCTCGTGGTCGTAGACATCTTTGGCGGGGATTCTGTGTTGCCTTTATCAGCCTTCGCACCCTCTGGCCTTCGTCCGCCTCTACTCTGGACCTCTGACCTCGTTAGCCTTGGCCCCGCGCCTCACTCTCCATCAGCCTCAGCTCCACGACTTTGTCTGATCACCTTGTGGTCGTAGACGTTCGTCCGACCATTCCGTGGTTGTAGATGCTTAAGGCTTCATCTATGACCGTGTTGTGGCTAGCTCTTCACTGATAGCTATGACTACAATCCGAAGGGTGGGGACAGAGCGCGCGTGCTCTAAAGCCTTCGCCCCGCTACCGACTTTGTCGACACCTATCGTACCATTGGCGATGTCATCCGACCCCTCAGGGTCGAACCTTCATCGATGCTCGTCCGACCACCACATGGTCGTGACTTCATCGGCCCTCGATCGACTCCTTGTGGTTGTGTCCTCATCGACGCCTGCCTTTTGCTAGACTTCGCTCGGCCTCCACTGGACTCTGCTTGGCCTCCGTTGGACTTCACTCAGTTTCGACAGACTTTGCACGATCTCCGTCGGACCCCACGCAGATGCTGCCTCTACTAGAACTCGCATGGCCTCCGCTTGCCTCTGCCGGAACTCGCATTGCCTCCACTAGCCTTCACGCCCTATGGCCTCCGTCGGTCTTGGCTGTGTCTCTAACTTGACCAGCCTCGGCTCTGCCAGACATTGCGTGGCCTCCGCTGGCCTTCGCGTTGCCTTTGTCATCCTTCGCGCCCACTGGCCTCCGTCGACCTTGGCTCCACGCCTTCACGCCCTCTGTTCTCCATCGGTCTCAGCTCCGCGCCTTTGACTTCACTAACCTTGGCTCCACTAGACCTCACGTGGTCTCTACCAGCCTTCGCTGAACCCCGTGTTGCCTCTGTCAACCTTTGCACCCTCCGACCTCTGCCAGCCTCGTCTCCATGCCTTCGCGCCCTTCGGTCTCCGTCGGTCTCAGCTCTGCACCTTTGACTTCACCAGCCTCTACTCCTGAAGTCTAATAAAACAATTCCCTCTGGCCTGGCTCGCGAGGGACATTTGCAACAGTCGGGCCTGGCGCAGCCACTCGACCAGGCAACCAAACAGCCAGTTGCTGCATCCATTCGTGCGGGCCAAACTGGTGCAGGTAACCAGACACAGCCATGTCAGAATCCACATCATTACATCAGCTCTGGTAACAGGAGTATGGGAAAGAAACGAGTTTGATTTTCACTTGAAACAGACAAATTTCATAACAGTGCAACATATTACAAGCATAAACATATTCCAAAAGTCCACTACGATACTGATTTAGAGAGCTGGAACACGGTAACTTAGAACACTCTGTATGGCTTCCCCATGGTGCTCTTGATGTACAGGCACCTGACCTGCAAAAACGCAATTCGGGATCCGGGTCATGTACTCTCAAATTTTGATCAATTAAATCTTCTACCTATACATTTCACTTGATGCAAGTGTAGAAAATGTAACAACAATGTGGGGGAAATTAGAACAGAACTCACGTTCTGCCAGTTCTTTTTCAGCAGGGAAACAAGGAAGTTGACACTCATTTGGATGTTTTGCTGGATCTGCTTCTCCTCCATTGACAGGTTGCCCACAGCAACACCCATGCAAAGAACCTTCTTAAGCTGGAACTTGACTGTCGCTTTTGTCTCGTTTACCTTGGATTCCAGAGATTCCTGATGAGTAACCAAAGTTGGGAACTTGCCTGTAATGCCATCAACATTGAGCAACTTATTAGCAGAACCAAAACTGGAATAGTAAAACCATTTATGCTATGAATCAAAGACACCAAAAGTACAAAATTTCTCGTCAGATATGGAACGTGATATGTATACTTTAGCTAAGGTCTAATATCTCTATAGGGCCTACAACGATGGAAGTACAGAATATAGGTCACATCGAAAATTAGTTGAGGTTACATTACATAATTAGTTTGGCCTATCATGTGGAGCTCAATATGTATGCAAATTCATAAGTGTACTATGCAAGGCATGCACAGACAAAAAAATATACATGCAAGATGTTACTGATGACCCTGTTCTTTTTGCCTTTTAAACAGCTTTTGGTTTCTTTTAGCAATCATTATTTATTAAACTAATAAGCCGCAACCCAAAAGAACAGAGCCGATAGATACGTAACACAGAATCAACGAATTTCATAGCGCAGTAACGCGAAAAACTAAATTGCACTGTTGTTAGTAGGTGAAGAGTGGGTAGTTGCAAATCAGACACTAAATCTGCTGTAAAATTTGTGTTTTCCACTTTTATTGAGAGCATTGAATCACCTCCCAAGTCCCAACAAATAAATAATAGAAAAGATACCAGGTAAACGGCTAAATGAACCAGCAAAGCTTGTTGTTCTAGCCACGATAGGAAACAAGCAGCACAAACAAGTAAATAGCAGATGATGGAGAAGAGCACTTGCCTGCCTTGTTGAGACCAGGACCAAGGAGACGGGGAATTTGCTTGATGATAGCCTCTGATGCTAAGAAAGCATGGTACTTCTTCGCGAGCTTCTTGACAAGCTTCTTGTTCTTGTTCATCTTCTTGAGAGCTTCCACATCCATGTAATCAAGACTGATTTTCTCAGCCTGCAAACAGAATAACCAACAATATAAGTTTTACAACTTTATTAGCTAATTATATGGCATGCATTTGAGCATTTGTCATAAAACCATAAAACTAAGCAATATCCTAACACTACAGAAAGTTCAAGTGAAATGGTCAGCCGCTGAGGATGAGAAGTAGAACAGCCACGGGTACGGTGAATGCCGGGGCTAATAAGAGAGTTTAGGTGAAAGAGTTGGTTGTGTTGACTGTCCATGCAAGTTGATGTGGCTGATAATCTGAGTGCTATGAGAGTGGTAATGATCCAAAGAATGTTGACCTGTGGGACCACACTACAGTGCTAGAAAGAGCGCAGTTTCACTGTGTAATCCTGTTGCATGAGAATTTGGTACCAAAGAACAGAGTCTCTCTCTCTCTCTCTTTTCTTTTCCTTTTACCCCTTAGTTTGATCTGATTCCATTGGCAATTGCTGGAGTTATCACAGGACCATGACATAAAGGTTTTAACACCGTTCAATAAGCACAGTTGAAAAACATGGATCATAGTTTATTTTAACTAGAGAAAACAGTTGAAAAATATGGATCATAGTTTATTTTAACTAGAGAAAATTGGCAGCTCTAAAAGATATTAGATCTTTACCTCCTCCACATGCTGCGCATCACCAAGCATGCAGACCTTCATCTTCGGGCGAGGGATGTGGGGCAGTTTAACCGAGCCGCTGAAACGCTTGTCCTTCTGTGGGTCGTAGTTCTTCAGACCGATCTGGAGCTCAACAGTCTCCGTAAACTTCCTATTCTTCTCCTTGGCATCCCCGACAACCTGGGAGATGGCCTCCTTGAGGACCTCAGACTGCAACTTACTGCAAAGCAGAATAGAAAGCTCAGAAACATTACAGCATGTAAAATATCAGCTATAGCTGTAACAAGACAACATAATGCCACAGCTGAACAGCTAGTCAGCCTACTCTTGCACCTTAATACGCAGATAGACAAGTAGTTATCACTCTAGTAAATGTACTTGGTTATACCAATTCACTAAAAATAATGGAGCATGCTAAAGCTCATGGCCCCAGTACTAATTTCTATCATTTAATCAAGATTGATGATAAAATATTTAATCAAGATGGTGTTGGGTTGATCTCGGCTAACCAACCCCGAGATTTCAGGGAGGCGTGCCTCCACTTCGCGCCTTGATCGGAGGCGGTTACCAACGACTTGGTTTTTGGTCCCGGTCACCTAGCGCCACATATTAAAGAGGGTTTTCGGCAGGGATAATGGACGAGTGGTTCTAGGCTCCTCCAAAACCCTAACAAGACCGATCTATCATGGGCGCTACGGTGAACGAAGACCGGAACTCCTCCTTCCCCGACAGCGGCATTAGCTTCACCGACTCCGGCCAATCACTTCCACACCGTCGGCCACCCTCCTCTACTTCATCAACCGAGCACCTCAAGATGGCTTCTCCGACTTCGGGTATGTGACGCTTCCGCACTAATGTTAATGGTAGTGTTCATGATTTGGATCTAGGCTTAAGACTAAAGTTCATGTTTAGACTTATATTAAGACTTACATTTGGCATCAGAGCAACCTAGACTCGATCATGAACCCTATTAGGCTTAACCGAACTCGAATTTATGTTTAAAGGTTTGGATCTAATGTTTAAGGCTCGGTTAGCATTTAGAAGGAGGTGATTCAAGTTTTGTTTGCAAAAACCCTAATAAAGTTCCCCAAATTTTAACCCTTCTGAACCCTAAATCCCCAAATCAACGGGTCAAAAATTAAAATCGGGGCGGAAAAGACTTACGTTATGGATCCCCTCACGCCGCCGCCGATGTCGCCTTTCGCTGCCGCCGGTGCCGCTCTCCGGGCGTGAACCGCGCAGCCGTCGCCGCGCCGCCGCTCCGCTCGGAGCAGCCGCCAACGCTGCCTTGCTCCTCGCGGGCGCCGCCGCCGACGCTGCTCCGCGCGAGCGCGCGCGCCGCCGCCGCAGCTCCGCTCGGACGTCGCCGCCGTTGCCGCGGTGCCGCTCCGCGTGCCCGCGCCCGCGCCATGACGCCGCCGTGCCGCTCAGAGCCGTCGGGCGTCGCGGGTGTCGACCCCATGGCCGCCGCTCTGCTCCACGCGAGCGTCGTCGCCAGTGCAGAGCGCCGCTTTTGCGCGCAAGGCCGTCGTCGATGGAGCGCCTCCGCCGCCGCCTCGCGGGCGCCGCGCGCACGCAGCCGCTCGTGCCCGTGATTTTCGGGAGCACCCGGTTGAAATGGGAATTAGGGTTAGGGTTTTTCAAGTTTTATTCCCAGCGCGCCCGTCATCAGCCTTTCGATTGCATCCAATGGTCACCGTTTCGCGGGCCAAGAAGGTGATGGGCCGGCCACGATTTTTGGCCGTCGGATGAAGATCCGACGGCTCGCGCGCGTGCGCGTTTTTATGGGCTGCGGCCATGCACGATCTTTTGGGCAGCCACGCGCGCGGGAATGATGGGCCGCGCCGGGGCATTTTTAGGCCCGTGCGGGATTTTTGCCCGCGCAGGATTTTCGGCCTGTGCGCCGGATTTAAGGGCCGTGCGTATTTTGTTTGGGCTGCGCGCCTGCTGTTGTGCCGTGCGGGTATTTTCTGACCGCATGAATTTTTTAAGCTGCGCAGCGCACGTGAATGGGCCACGACATGCGCAATTTTTGAGCCGAATGCATGTTTTGGGCCAACTGCAGCAGTATGTTTTCAGTGCATTATCTTATGTTTTAAGTCATCCTTTATGCACTGTTATAATTATTTTCAGTGGCCCAAATTATGATGTACCTTTACCATATTATTATGTATAATCTCTAATTAAAATTGAACCAACGGGATATTTTAATTTTGAGATTTTATGATTAATTTTGGCATTATGTATACATATGGTTATATTCTGACCAACGTTGTTTATAATCATATGTCGCCATATTATTATGTTTTGTCTCTAATTAAAATTGAACCAATGAGATATTTTAGTTGGAGATTTTTTATGTTTTTGGCATTACGTATGCATATGATTACATTCTGACCAACGTTGTTTGTAATCATGTGTCGCCATATAAAATTATTGAGTTCCTTTTCATTTTCTGCCCAACGGTGATATGAATTGGAACTGTATTTTGCATGTTATTAATCAGACCAACGTAGGGTTAATTACATGCAATATATATTTATGATATTTCTAAGTTTTGCCCTTTATTTTGAAATTTAGCACTTAATGCATCAAACGTTGCCGCCATAAAGAACGAATTCATGTTGTCCTTGATGTTTTGGACCTTGACTATACCCTTAAGGGTAGCCGTTCCCATTCCTCCCACCGAAGGTGAGGAGAATTATGATGAGAAAAAGAAAATTTATGAGGCCTATGCTATAAAAAAAAAGGGAGCGGTCTGACCGCTTATCACTAATGATTATGAAGACCTCTATTTCAGTCGGGATTAGGGGAGCAATCCCCGATTCCGGAAATGCTAAGGAATACTTGGCTTCAATCGAGGAGAAATTTAAAGGCTCCACTAAAGTTTATACCAGTATTTTGATTCAGAGGCTCTTAACCACTAAGTATGATAGGTCCGGCAGCATAAAGAGAGCATATCATGATGATGATCGATATGGCAGAAAAACTCAAGGGCATGGACATGGCAATATCTTATGATTTCCTTGTCCATTTTATTATGATCTCTTTTCCTTCTGAGTACACGACTTTTAAGATTAATTACAATATTCAGAAAGAAAAATGGAGCATGAGCGATTTGATCGCCATGTGTGTCCAGGAGGAAGAGAAAATAAGGACAGAAAAGAAAGATTATGCTCTTCAAATTGGTTACTCAAACAAAAGGGAAGTTCCAAGGGGACTTCAAATCTAAGAAAAAGCTGCAAATTTCCCCAAATTAAGACAAGTCGGGGCCTAAAGTACACAATGCACCTAAGCCTCATGTTACTCCCGCCAGAGCATCTAAAAGGGGGCAATGTCTTTTCTACAAGCAGCCAGGGCATTTCAGAAAGATTGTGTGTGATGCTAAGCGTAAAAATAATGATGAGACTTCTTCGAAACTGTGGCTCTATCGTTTAGGCCACATTTCGAGGGGGAGAATGGAGCGTCTCACTAAAGAAGAAATTCTCCACCCATTAGATTTCTCTGACTTAGACCACTGCATTGATTGCATTAAAGAAAAATGTGTTAAGCAAATAAAGAAGGGAGCTACTCGCAGCACAGGGCTTTTCTTGTGACATCAGTGGATGTTGATACTTTTGTCACATTCACTAATGATTTCTCCCGTTATGGTTATATCTTTCCCATTAAAGACCGATCTGAATCACTTGATAAATTTAAGATATTTAAGGCTGAAGTTGAAAATCAGCACAACCTAAGGATTAAAGTGGTAAGATCGGATCGTGGGGAGAATATTATGGAAGACATACTCTTATGGGCATATACCTGGCTCTCCTTTCGCTAAGTTCCTTCAGGAAAATGGCATCGTTGCCCAGTATTCTATGCCGGACGAACCTCAGTAGAATGGTGTAGCTGAAAGATGCAACCGTACACTTATGGATGTGGTACGGAGTATGCTTAGCCATTCTAGTTTACCAATTGGCTTGTGGATGGAAGCACTAAAGACAGCCGCACGTAATGTTAATCGGATTCCCAGTAAATCAGTACCTAAAGCACCTTATGAATTATGGACTGGGAGAAAACCGAGTATGAAATATTTACGAGTGTGGGGTTGTCGTGCTGAAGCTAAGTTATTTAATCCACACATTGGGAAACTAGATCCTAAGACAGTAAGTTGCCATTTTATTGGGTACCTTGACAGATTCAAAGGGTATCGCTTTTATTGTCCTGATAGGATAACTAAGTTTGAAGAAAAATGCACGCTGTGTTCTTAAAAAAATAATAATAACGACCTGGAGCCCAGGAAAATAGATCTTGAGGAGAAGTGGTTTTTTGTTCCATCACCGCTCATTCCAGAGATATTTATTCCTGTGCCTCAGGAGGTTGCACCTCCAGTAGAGAATACTGTTGTTGCACCCACTGTTGAGGTCTCTGAAATTCCTGATGTTATACCTAATGAAGAGCCTCAGCAGTCTCTTGAAATAACTAATGAACCTATTAGAAGATCACAGCGGGAGAGAAGATCTGCCATCCCAAATGATTATGTTGTCTATACAAATGAGAATGTTAATGATATAGGGAAGGTAGATGATCCCACCTCTTATAAAGAGGCCATAATGAGTGAACATTCTTCTAAATGGCTTGAAGCCATGGAGGATGAACTAAAGTCTATGAGCACTAATGATGTATGAGACTTAGTAGAAAGTCCTGACGGAGTCAAAACAGTAGGTTGTAAATGGGTCTACAAAACTAAGCGTGACTCTAAGGGAAATGTCGAAAGGTTCAAAGCAAGGCTCACAGCAAAAGGCTTCTCACAAAGAGAGATGGTTGACTATAATGACACCTTTTCTCCTGTCTCAACTAAAGATTCATTCAGAATTGTTATGACACTTGTAGCTCATTATGTTTTAGAGCTGCATCAGATGGATGTTAAGACGGCATTTCTTAATGGCGACTTGTAAGAGAATGTTTACATGGCTCAACCGGAAGGTTTTGTCGTGGAAGGCAAGGAGCATATAGGATGTCGACTTAAGAAATCTATTTATGGCTTGAAACAAGCGTCGAGGCAGTGGTACCTCAAATTCGATAAGATCATAAGGAGTTTTGGATTTAAGGAAAATGAAGTTGATAACTGCATATATGTTAAGTTCAAGGGGAGTAAATTCACCATTTTATTACTTTATGTGGATGATATCTTATTGGCCAGCAGCGATAAGGATATGCTGTTTGAGACCAAGAGATTCCTTTCATCTAATTTTGATATGAAGGATCTCGGTGATGCCTCTTATGTTCTTGGCATTGAAATTCACCGAGATAGGTCCAAAGGAATATTATGTTTATCTTAGAAGGCATACATTGACAGAGTACTGAAGAGATACAATATGCATAAGTACTCTGGCTTGCCTGCTCCTATTGTTAAGGGCGATAAGTTTGGGACATTTCAATGTCCAAGGAACCAATATGAAACTGATCAGATGAAGTCGGTTCCTTATATATGCTTCAGCTGTCGGAAGCATTATGTATGCTCATGTATGTATGTGCCCTGATTTAGCTTTTGTAACCGGGATGCTTGGCAGATATCAGTCAAATCCAGGACCGGACCACTGGAAAGCCGTTAAGAAAGTTTTGCGCTATATGCAAGCTATTAAGCATTTCATGCTCATATTTAAGTTTTCTGATAACCTTGAAGTTATTGGTTATTCAGATTCAGATTTTGCGGGATGTGTTGATACTAAGGAATCCACGTCAGGTTATATCTTCACACTCGCAGGAGGAGCTTTCTCGTGGAAAAGCTCCAAACAAACCCTTACGGCATCTTCAACGATGCAAGCTGAGTTTGTGGCATGTTATGAGACTACCGAGCAGGCTGTATGGCTTAAGAACTTTATCCCGGGATTGAGAGTGGTAGACAGCATTTCTAGACCACTCATTCTGTACTGCGATAATCAACCTGCAGTTTTCTATTCGAGTAACAACAAGTCAAGTGCGGCTGCCAAGCACATTGACACAAAGTATCATGTTGTGAAAGATAGAGTCCAGGATCAAACAATTAAGGTTGAGCATATTGGAACTAAATTTATGCTTGCGGATCCGCTCACAAAAGGCTTACCACCCAATTTTTCGTGATCATGTTGCCGGCATGGGTTTATTGGAAAGCCTCTGATTCTGGATAAAAGGACCTTAAAGCAAACCAACTCCCATTAAGTTTAATGTATATCCATTTCGAGATAGGATAGTACACTATAGGTACTGGGGTTGTACGGTACTTAATTGGCCATGCAACACATTGCCTTGGTATGCTGTTTTATTGAGAATGGGCTTATGATGTTAGCCTTACGATCAAAGGGGAGAATGTTGGGTTGATCTCGGCTAACCAACCCCGAGATTTCAGGGAGGCGTGCCTCCACTTCGCGCCTTGATCGGAGGCGGTTACCAACGACTTGGTTTTTGGTCCCGGTCACCTAGCGCCACATATTAAAGAGGGTTTTCGGCAGGGATAATGGACGAGTGGTTCTAGGCTCCTCCAAAACCCTAACAAGACCGATCTATCATGGGCGCTACGGTGAACGAAGACCGGAACTCCTCCTTCCCCGACAGCGGCATTAGCTTCACCGACTCCGGCCAATCACTTCCACACCGTCGGCCACCCTCCTCTACTTCATCAACCGAGCACCTCAAGATGGCTTCTCCGACTTCGGGTATGTGACGCCCTTCCGCACTAATGTTAATGGTAGTGTTCATGATTTGGATCTAGGCTTAAGACTAAAGTTCATGTTTAGACTTATATTAAGACTTACAGATGGATGATAAAATAACTAAAGTCATCTTATCCCCAACTTATGGTTCCCAACAAATCTTTAGAAAAAAAAAAATACAGGAACACTCTGCTCTGGCTAACATCTACAAGATCTCCTAAGACCAAGCAGATCTCTAGGTACTCCAAACAAGCACTTCAAAACTGTTATCTTGTTGCGGTACTCCGAGCACGAATGCAACAAAGAACTCAGAAAGAACACAAGCAAGGATTAGTGGTATACCTCATGGCCGCTTTTGGTCACCGATCCACCTGCGGACAAAATGAAAACCCAAAAAACAACACGAGAAATTTGGAGGACGAAATTACGAACCAGAACAGGGGAGAGGCAGCCGAATAGCTGCTGCTAGGGATTGGGGGGCGGCGCGACTGCGCGAGAGGTGGCGGCGGGGAGGAGATATAGCAAGGACTTTCCGAGATTGTGACGGCTATGGATGCTCCGTGACCTGCTTACAGCCGTTGGATGTAAGCGCAGGTGGCTGGGCCTTCTGGGCCGATCCGAGGAACTTTTGTCCTTGGAAAAATGGGCTGGCACGGGCACGAGGGCCCACTAAATAGTACATCTGAATTTTCTTTTCTTTCTTTCTCCGTGCTCGGTAAATTCAGAAAATCCTATATTTACGATCATAGATTCATAGTTACACAAAATCCTAGGTCTTTTGTTTTGCTAGTGGCACTTAAAATGGGCTGGTGGGAATGGCCAGAGGCAAAGGCATATTTTTAGTTAAGGTGAGGTTTCGTAAAACCTTATTACCACCAAATATGGGGTTGAGTCCACTCGCCAAGAAACTTGGGATTTTCAACCGTTGTACCTAAGACCTGGGTTTTTTTTTTAAAAAATTCACTCTTAAAAAACATTCATGTGCCTCCTTTACCATGTGCGTTAAAATTTGGCTTTGCATAATTTTGTCCTTGTAAGTCAGATAACAGTTGGTCAAAAGTTTGGAAGAAAATAATGAGAATGGTAGTGAAAACAGAATTTTACTAAAAAAAAAGATTTGCAGTAGACCAATGCATGTCAATTTTAGTTGTCTAAAATTTGGTGATCGTCCGCTCCAAATCAAACATGTCTTTAAATCTTAATGTAGATTCGTAATTGAAAGATAACGACCCAACTGAAGTTTCACGCGAAATAGTAAGCAACGGTGATTTTTTTTCTTCTGAAAAAATATGCACATATGTGTAGATTCGTAATTGAAAGATAAGGATCCAACTGAAGTTTCACGTGAAATTTAGTAACCAACGGTGAATTTTTCTCAAAAAATATGAACATAACATATAATAAATTGCATATTTTAGTGTAAAGGAATGTGAATGTAGGATCGAGTATGGTGACTAAAGGGGGTGAGTAGGAGCCCAAATTCATTTTGAGTCTTTTCAAAATCTTTTTATTTGAGTGAAAGCAAAACTCTTCACGCTAATAGCTATGAAAGCTATGAAGATCAGATACAGATAATCACAAGGAAACGATCCAATCACAATCAAGCAAAACGCGCTTTGACAACCCCAGCGGTCTGACCTCTATATGTATGGTGGCCTGACCTCCATGAAGGGGGTGGTCTAACCTCTAGGCCAGTCAGGCATCTATTTTAATGGTGGTCATACTGCTATAAACGGTAAACTCAAGGGATTAACAGTAATTTCAGCGTTATTTCAAATCCAAAAATACATGCAACTTATGATTGGTTGATCCAAATGATTTGAAACTTTACATGCACCTTCTTTAGGATGTTAGAAACATATTCCAATCAACGATCAAGAAAATCATTGCCAAAGTTTTGACCTTTTTCTATTCGAAGAAAGGGTGCACCAAAACTAATCAAAAGGGAGAAACTTCGATATGCTCTTACTCGTGAGATGGTCTACGTGACCTGGGATGGATTCTCACATATCATAATAAACTAAAACACAATACAAATTCAATTCAAAACACCCACAAGAACAAAACCAAAAAATGACCTCTATCTTGAGAAAAACCGAGCAAACTTAAGAACTTTCTCTAGGTCAGTCTAGATGGATGAGATCTTGTCTCCAAGAGATATTTTCACCTCTTATATATCGTGACATCTCCAAGACACACATTTTACACTCTCACATACTTGCACGCTTTCCAAAGCGTGACTTCCAAAAGCTCCACAAACCCGATAAGACTTCAATCCATAAAGACATGAATTAAACCACTTAGGCTACTGCCCCAGTTTAGCAAACCAACACTCCTCTCGGTTTCACAATTTCCCAAATTGTCACTTGCCGGTTTTCACGACGATGCGATGCTCATGACTTATCGCCAAGATCGTACGCTTGCACCGAGACTGTCACCACTTGAAACACCCAAGTCTTATGGCACACCAACATCACTCTGCAGTCCGTGATGCCCAACGCCTTGCCGTCAAGATCATATACCTGCTCTAAGGAATGGCACTACTTGAAACGCATAAGTCCATTTGGCACATCACATGCATGCATTGTCTCTTCATGACCCTCGTCTTTGTCCCATGCTTCTCGGTTCGAGATGTTGCTCTACCCAGACTTACACGGCACGCCATGGCCTCAAGACTCCTTCCGTAGCGTCGGTCTCGCCACTAGCTACAACTATCTTTAAAGCACCTACACACCAAAGAAAAAAGCAATCGATCCGAGCACAAATGACATGCACTTGACTCTCCATTAGTAAACCAATGCATAGACACACTTCATGATTCACACATGCATGGACTGCTACATGACTAACACTTACACAGACTCACGCTATGACTAACACCCAAACTCGTAGAACCAATAGAACAGACTCACTGGGGCCGGTTTGATTGTGGCACTTAAGCCGGTCAGACCACCCAAATAGCTGCCGGTTAGACCGCCTCCCCAGGCCGGTCTGACGACACCATCCCAACAGTTAGATCGCCTGCCCGGCCGGTCTGACCAGTATCTCCAGAACAATGCAGACTCAATTCACAAAATCAAAAGTTCAAACTCAAGAAATGAAATCAATACATGATCAATGTCAAATACACATTCCTAACATGGGGTTACCACCACATGGTCCTTCAGTAAAGCTTTACTCTAAAGTTGGGGCTAATGCTCATGCATAACCTCACATTCTCACGCAATCTAATATTTCCCTCAATCTGATTACTACTAAACACATTACTAATCTGATTGCGAAGTCCATGATGGGGAGGTGGCTGGCGTAGGGGTCGTTGGGGTAGAGAGGTATGGGCCAGGTGGAAGGGCAGGCTGGCTAGTAGGTAGGAGTAGGGCCTAGTGGGCTGGAGGCCATAGGCATCCGGCCACCACAGCCTTGCCTCACGCAGATCTAGGCACCGCCAACATCTTCTACCCCTCCTTCCATAATTGGGAGAGAGTGAGCGGATCTGGCAATGGTGAGCGGCGGCGATACAAAAAGAGGAAGGATAGGAGGGATAAAGGGAGGTGCGACGGGCCGAAGGTGGTAGGGGTAGGGTGAGAAGTGGCGGGGTAGAACAAGAGTTGTGATAGTGAGCGCGCATGGTGGCCATTGGCGCCGGGGGGATCTGGGCATAGGGCGAAGGGAGACGCACCTGCTGGTGGGCCAGAGGCCGGAGTTATTGGGAGAAACGCAGGTGGCGGAGAGATCGAGTAGGGTAGGGGAGCAGGGAGCTGGGGGCTGCCTGCCGCAAGCCACCTGCAGCGAGAGGTGGTGGTGTGCATGATCGGCGGCACCAGGGTCATCCATTGGTGAGCTTATGTGGCGGAATGTTGACGGCGGCAAGAAGAGGATCTAAGGCCTAAGCGCTCGACCTTGTGCTAGAGATGGCGAAGTGGATAGATAGAGAGATGACCGAGAGTGGAGGATGGGCACGATTCATTTGTGCTGGGGATGGGAAGAATGGAATGTTTTGGAGATTTGATATGGACGGGCAAGATTTAAAAGGAAATCTATGGGTCATAAACGAATCTTTTTTAGGGGGAGGGGGAAAGAACGTACCACCACCAACTTATTTTTTTCAAGTAGTAGAGATATTGATGGATGACTTATGTTAAGAAAGAGTAGGCTCTTTTTAAAATAATTCAATCTATGCAGGAATTGAAAAATATCTGCATTCCAAACTGCGCCTTGAGTAATCAGTTGTATGCTTCCTAGAGCCCCTATAGCTTCAAGATTTCATGCAAGAAAATAAATGGAAAACCAAACCCAAAAACACACCATACGTGCAAAGAGCTAGAGAGCAGAATCATCTCCGGTGGCAGCAACATGGTCACTGCAACGGGAGGTAGTCACTGCATCGTTTATCAAGTAAATACACTCTTACAAATTCTTAGACAACTATAATTTATCAAGTAAATACACTTACAAATTCTTACACAATTGAAATTTAAGAATGCAAGATTATATTGCCACAACTGATCGAATTCTAATCCAAAATTAAAAGATCTCGCTAAGAGCATGTATAATGGTAACGTCAGCTGTCTGTAAGTTTTGCCACGTAGAACACAAGATGATGCGGAAGAAAGATGGCATAGAGAATTGAGCAGTCTCTCATATAGTAGTTGACTGTAATACGAGGAACAAAAAAAATACATGAAAGAGCTGTCTATAGAGACATAGAAAAAGACAACCTATCATAGAAATATAGAGTCTATCATAGACACTGGTTGTATATAAAACTATAAATGTCCTAACTCTTTAGCACAAGCCACATGCTCCACCTTGGCTCGTGAACCCAAAATGCACAACGTAATTCAAAGATATTACTAACCAAAGTAGACCTCATCTTATCTATTCAGTGACGGATCCAAGAATTTCAAAATGGGTATTCAAAATTACAAAATATTGTTCAATTGAAAACATAAAGGTCTACAGTAGCGAATATTAAAGTACAATTGTTTATATTAGAGATAACATCTCAAATAATATAAAGAAATTCTAAAATAATCAAAAATTAACATGACAATGCTTCATACCTTAGAAACGAGATATAATGTCATACAGACAAGCACACAAAAAGGAAAGAACTTTAGCAATGAGTGAAAAACAGAACTCAAAGACTAATAGTTTTAACCATGATGATTGGAATTAGAGATGAACTGTTTCCCTGGAACTAGTAACTTGAGTCAAAGTTCAAATCAGAATAATTCTATAGTAGAGTTGTACAATCACAACGAGATGCTTTAATCAAGTTAAAAGACAATTCTCTTTATTAGATTTTTGCATTCCCAAGCGGAAGTTCAAAAGTGCTTTTATCGTGAACATACTTTGTTGAACGGTTTCTAACTAAGCAACTTAAGTAGTATGCTAAAGAAAACATGGATTAGACAGCTAGCCATCAAAGGGAATCAGATCATCCAAGTGTCCAACACATCAAGCTACATGACAAACTTGATAACACTTACATATTTTCTAAATAATCGATACATAAGTCATTATAATATAATCAATTACTATGAAAAAACTTTAGAATCATTATAGATATATCACTTCTTTAAGCAAAATACAACTCACATCTTTATTTAGACACATAATTTTGTTTCAAATCAGAGATCGCTAGAGAAGGAGAAGGAGACAGAGGTATTACCGGATTAGGGATATGGAGCCATGACGCCATGGGGGTCACTAGGTCGGGGAGGGTGAACCTGTGCGGCTGCACCACATTGGCGAGCGACGATGGCAAGGTGACTTGCGTTGCGAAACGCCGCTCCAATAATCCTATGTCAGCCGCCCTTTGCGAATCTGTCAAGTCCTTAGCTCTCGCGTCAAATGGAATGCATACACAAGATGGAAGAGAGCTAGAAACTTGAGAGATTCGCAAAGGGCGGCTGACATCCTATAAGACCAGAAACTCCTATGCCACCAAATGGAGAGAGACACACAGGGAGAGACTTGAGTAAGAGAAAAAACTGAGTGAGACCTAGAATCATGATAGTGGCATAGTGGGTTTAAACCAGTGTTTGACGCCAATTTGGGCTTGGGAGAGGAAAATAAACCAAAAGGATCTAGCGATAATTTAAGCTGACTGGATATGAACAAGATGAATTTAGTCTAACTACTAATATATATATGTATTATATCTTGTATATAGTAGGTTTTTAACAAAAAAATTAAGGATTCAATTAAATACTCTTGAATTGAGCTAGGACCGTCCCTGCATCTGTTCCCTTATCAATCCGAGCTTCACCTTATCATACACATCAGCTCACCTAAACCCGATCCAAATCCATAAGGCAGAACCAACCAAACAGCCAATAGAACAATAAAATACCCAAAAAACGAGGAGAAAAACCAAACCAAGAAACACCCTGCACGTGCAGACGCTGGAGGGTAGCGTCATTGCCAGTGTGGGTATTAGCTTTTGCGACAGGAGGCGGTTGTTGGACAGCGGCAAGGACGGCGATCATAGATGGTCCTTGGTGTTCATTGCACCTTATATCGAGGGAATTCACACTTACAAATATTATACGTCTCAAACTTGAGAACGGGTACTCTCTAAAAAAACTTGAGAATGGAAAAATTAGATTAACCACGACACATATCTAGTTTTAATATAAAATTAAGAGATCTCATCATCTAAAAAGACAGAGAGATCTCACTCGTGCGGATCGAACCTCCTGGTGATCGACATCGATCACTATAGGGTAGCCCGATCTTTTATGGTGAACGAATAGCAGTACATAATGCTCTCAACTTACAAGATATAAATCAAGACCAAAGATATGACTAGTGCGGTACTACAATCTGTCTAGCAGATACAAAACCACACAAAAGCTTCATCACCCGATCTGGATAAATTGAATCGTGAAGATGAGTACGACCGCTCGGCACAAAAACTAAATAACTAGAATGTTCTTCGACTTAGCACATACACACCCAACATGGGTTAAATTTCACATGGAACACACGCACACGCAGGAATTCAACCCTAAAGCCATCACGGCAAATAATCTCAATTCATAATTGATATTCTTATGAAAACAACATGCATTACGCAACGAGTTCACCTTATAAAACGTAGGTGCTGATTTGCATGTGTATATATGTATATCCATGGGACTATCCGATTGCCGCAATGGAGGTGATGTGATTGAGTATAGTCAGAAGTCATCCATACATCCGACATAACTTATTTTGGTTTGTTCTCAATTCGAGCAACTTTGTTGACATATATTTGACCGAGAGATATCGGGTGAAAATGATCATTTGGGTGAAAATGGTGCAAATTTCACTAAAAATGCTCATACAAGTTTTCACATAATGTCAAAAAATTGTCAACTATAGATAAGTGCATGGTCTATATCCATACAAAAATTCAGAAATAAACTCAATATGTTTGTGAGATACGAAAAAAAAACAAATACAATGTGTAACAATGTCAATTGTTGTTCAACAATATTGAGCACTATTGCACATATTATTCGCACCTTTTTTTTTTTTTACAAAAGTTCTCATTTTCACAAGATACATCCTTATTTGACACCAAAAATTCCAATCTAAGGCCCTGTTCTTTTCAGCTTCTAAAAGCTGCTTTTCGGCTTTTCTACGGTAACTAGCTTTTAAATGGAATATTTTTTTTAAGATAGGGTCTACTAGTTAATTATAGTATATACTTTACTGACTTCATTTATATCGGCAAAAACCACACGTGAGTTTCTGTTACTCTGTAATCTCTTGTACAAACAGCCTAAAAGCCACAAGCCGTAGCAAAAAAGAATAGGCCCTAAACGTCAAAGATGCTTTTTTTAAGGTAAATAGGACCCTCTTGCATTATATGGGACTTTGAACAATACAAGCAACCTTTGGTGCTATCTTTGTATTACCTATGTATAAATTTTTAAAAATTCCTACAACAATTGGAGATACAGGGAAATACATATTCTATAGCCATATAAAATTTCACTATCAATTTCGATTGCATTTATAGATATGAAAAAGACAAATACTGCATGAATAGTGATTTTCACTGTTCATCACTATTCGTTTTTGCTGTTTGTCAATTTCCATGCTACTTCCACCTCTCAGAAGGTATCTTCTGTTAGAAGGATGGACATTCTGTTGAGAGATGTTTTCAGCGCGCCAAGATCGCGCGAAGAGATCATGCACTTAGGCGTATTCAGAGTCAGCTCCAGACTCGGAGTGCACTTAAGATCAACACGAGATCTAGAGTTGATTCTTCCGAGGTGTTTAGGCAGCGTTGAGGACTTGGTTTTTCTATTTCTTCTGATTTACATCCTCAAGTTGCTTCTGGTTAGGATATCTGCTGTCCTGAGGATAGATATCGTTTTCCCCATCGAGATAGCTATCCGCGGCGTGATCAGCCTGTTGCTGTTAGTCAGACTCGGTCTTCTATAACAGTTGAACCCAGCAATAGCTTCAGGTCTGCTCATAGACCTTCTGGCGTTCTGAGCGACGGAGAGCGTAGGGTAGTTAGGGGTCAGTCGGTTGTGACTACTTCTTCTGCTCGTCGTGTGACTCAATACTAGGTTCCAAAATCTATTCTGATTTATCCCAGTACTAAGCCACAACTGCTCTTTTGTTGACTCAGGTTCGCCGGGCAGTGAAGGGAGAGGTTTGGCTTGTTGACTCCGGCTGTTCTCGATACATGACCGGAGACTCCCGTAGGTTCTCTGCCCTTGTCCGAGCTCCAGGTGATGAGACGATCACCTTTGGAGATGTCTCGTCTGGTTGAGTCATCACGGAAGGTACTGTGCGCATTAATGACTCTTTCATTCTCAAAGATGTTGTCTTAGTGAGTAAGTTGCAGTACAATTTTCTTTCTGTCTCTCAGCTTACCGATGATGATTTCGAGATAAGTTTTAAGAAAAACACATGCAAAATTCTTGATTCTTCGGGGAGTCTTGGTGGGATTTCTAGATTTGAGAGGATCTTTCATGCTGATTTTATTGGGTCTTTCGGTGATCCTCTCAGGTGCTTAGTTGCGTCAGAGTCCCGTGATCTCTCCTTCTGGCATAGGAAACTTGATCACATCGGCTTTGATCATTTGACCCGAGTTAGCGGCCACGATCTCATACGTGGTCTGCCCAAACTCAAGATGGTCAAAGACTTAGTTTGTGCTCCTTGCCGACATAGCAAGATGGTTACTGCTTCTCATCCGTCGCTGTGACTATGACTGATGCACCAGGACAACTTCTTCATATGGACACGGTTGGTCCAGCTATAGTGCAGTCAGCAGGAGGGAAGTGGTACATTCTTGTCATGGTCGTTGACTTCTCGAGGTTTTCTTGGGTGTTTTTCTTAGCCTCGAAGGATGAGACGTTCAGTCATTTTCGGGGTCTGTTTAGTAGGCTTTTTGTTGAGCTCCCGGGTGCTTTATGAGCGATCCGCAGTGACAATGG
Organism: Dendrocalamus latiflorus; assembly: GCA_017311315.1. NCBI lineage: Eukaryota > Viridiplantae > Streptophyta > Magnoliopsida > Poales > Poaceae > Dendrocalamus > Dendrocalamus latiflorus. Next base: position 11,512,498 of record CM029616.1, on the reverse strand, counting down.
CACGGAGTTTAAGGATTCCTACTTTGAGAAGTTCTGCGATGAGACAGGTGTAGAGTATCAGTTCTCTTCTCCGCACGTCCCCCAGCGAAATGGCGTTGTGGAGAGGAAGAACTGTACCTTGGTCGAGATGGTCAGGATGATGCTTGATGAGTACTCTACACCTAGGAAGTTTTGAGCTGAGGCTATAGCCACCGCGTGCCATGTTTCGAACAGAGTTTTTCTGAGGGCACACTTGCATCACACTTCTTATGAGTTGAGGTATGGGCGAAAGCCCAGTGTCTCGCATTTTCGCGTGTTTGGTTGCAAGTGTTTTATCTTGAAGTCTAGGAACCTAGATAAGTTCGAGTCACGATCTTGTGATGGTACCTTTCTGGATTACTCGGCTTTTTCGCGGGCGTATAGGGTCTAGAACTACGAGACTAACAAAATGGTAGAAACCTATGAGGTGACTTGCGATGAGGCCAGTCCGGGGACTAGGCTCGACATCTCAGGTTCTGTAAAGCAGTTCGAGACCATCTTTGTGGATGATGAGGAGGATGGAGATGAAGATTGTTTACCTGATCTAGTCCTTCCTTCCCCTGAGGAGCCTGCTTCTTCCACCGCACCTCAGGGAGATCAGTTCATTCCTTCCGCATCTTCTAGAGCTAGTGGCTCTGTTCTTACCTCGTCAGCTCATGAGGTAGAGGCCATTTCTTTTTCTCATCCAGGACCTCCCCGCCATATCCAAAAACATCATCCGTCAAAGTAGATGATAGGAGATCTCTTTGAGCGTGTCACACGCTCAAAATCTGGCTTGTCTCACTTCTGTCTCCATTCTGCTTTCGTTGCCAACTTTGAGCCCAAGGATGTGTGTCATGCTCTTTCTGATGAGTCTTGGGTCAATGCCATGCATGAGGAGTTAGAGAATTTTAAAAGGAACAAGGTCTGGTCGCTTGTTGAGCCCTCTAGAGGTCATAATGTCATAGGTACCAAGTGGGTGTTCAAAGACAAACAAAGTGAGGATGGGGTAGTCATTCGAAACAAGGCTAGACTGGTAACTCAAGGTTTCTCCCAGGTTGAGGGTTTAGATTTTGAGAAGACCTTTGCCCCTGTAGCTAGGCTAGAGGCCATTAGGATCTTGCTTGTATTCGCGGCGTCTAAGGGCTTCAAGCTATACTAGATGGATGTCAAGAGTGCCTTCCTCAATGGGTATATTGAGGAAGAAGTCTATGTTAGTCAGCCTCTAGGTTTCGAGAACCTCAAATATCCAAACCATGTCTACAAGCTTTCCAAAGTCCTGTATGGACTTAAGCAAGCCCCTAGAGCTTGGTATGAGAGGCTTAAGTCATATTTGTTGAGTCATGGGTTTGAAATAGGTAAGGTAGACAAGACCTTGTTCATTCGCAGGCATGGCAATGACCTTCTGCTCGTCCAGATTTATGTGGATGACATTATCTTTAGCGGCTCTTCTCATGCTCTTGTTTCCCAGTTCTCTGATGTCATGAGCACAGAGTTTGAGATGAGCATGATGGGCGAGTTGAGCTTTTTCTTTGGTTTCCAGATCAAGCAGACTCGGGATGGTACTTTCTTGCATCAGGACAAGTACACTCGTGACCTTCTGAGATGCTTTGACATGAGTGATGGCAAGTCGGTGTCAACTCCAATGGCGACATCAGCTTCACTTGATCCAGATGAGGATGGCGAGCCAGTTGACCAAAAAGAGTACCGCAGCATGATTGGCTCCCTCTTGTACCTCACTGCCTCGAGGCCAGACATACACTTCTCCGTATGTCTGTGTGCTCCATTCCAGGCTTCTCCTCGCGTATCTCACCACCAGGTGGTGAAGCACATCTTTCAGTACCTTCGAGCTACCATAGACTGAGCGTTATTCGAGTTAGGGTATGTGAGACCAACTGCTCGAAGATTGCTCAAAATCTTATGAAACCTTGCAAAGCACTCATCTAAGGACTCACCAGCGAGCATCTCAAACTTGTTGTACTCTCACTTGTATTGGTTCTATCGTACGGTCTTGATTTGGGTAGTGCCCTCATGGTATGCATCGAGGGTCACCCAAATATCGTAGGCCGATGAAAGATGAGAAATGCGATTAAATTCGCTTCTGCTAAGACCTTGAATAATGATGTTCCTTGCCCTAGCATTTGCTTCATCATCATGCATATTTGCCACTGTGATGTTCTCATCGGTAGGAACAACATAGCGTGTCTTCACTTTCCTCCAGATGGCATAGCCCTGAGCTTGTATGTAAGACTCCATCCTACTCTTCCAGAAGGGATTGTCAATCCCATCGAAGATAGGGGGCTTGGTGGAATACTTGTCTATTTCCATGGCTCAACAGACCGGTTAAGATCTACAGAGAAGAGCTAACCGGCTCTGATACCACTTGTAGGACCGAACAGGCAACAGAGGGGGGGGGGTGAATGGTGCCTTCAAACCTCCCAAGTATTCACACAAAACTTCTTCTCCAATAGCTATAAAAGCTATGAAGCAAGAAGATCGAATGCACTGAAGAACCGAAAACTAGACCGATAATAGAACAAGAATAGACTCGGCCGAAAATAGAAGAGAATAGATTCGAATGACCGCTGAGACTAAAATCCGAATATCTGGTGTTTCTCAGGTCAATCGATCAGGAAAATTCAACCAAAGCACGGTAACGACCTCAGATTGAGAAATCACAGAGCTAACGACAACTCTTCACTGAGGTCGATTAGAAAGGTATGGCCGAACTGAGAACAGAGGAAGAAGACACGCACGACCGTAAAACCCGATTTCCAAATAACTTTAGATTCATAGATCTTTTGGTCATGGGACTTCAAACACTGTAGGACAACATCATCTGGATGAGAAATTACCAAGAAGACTAAAACTCTACGCCGCGGTAGAACAGAGAGATACGATCGAAGATAAAATAAAGTAGGACTCAAGACGCACGATTGCCAAATGAAAGCACTCTTCAACCAAACATTGCTCTCGGGAATAGATTAGCCAAATGGCCTTGGGAGATTCCCAGTTCAGAGCAAACCAAATCCGAAGCAACCAAGAGCAAAACAACCTTAAGCAGACGAGAGGTGAGGATAACATAGATCAGAAAGAATGCAATCAAATCATCCAAAATATCGCATAGACAAAACAAAGAAATAGATGCAAAGAGATGAATGATTGCATTAATGGAGGTTTCTACAGCCACTCCATCCGGAGGTACACGAGCAACCGTGCTCTACCCAGAGACAACTCACGCAAAATAGAAACAAAAACCCAAAACGACTCGGGAACAACCTCACCGAGCACCCGAGCTCTACATCCCTTTTTATAGCCTCAAGCTACCGGGTGAACCTGTTAAGACCCCCAATTAACACCGGGTATTACACATTGCTTTGCCCATTAGCTCTAACAAACTCAGCGCTTTACCTGTTATCTCCAACAGAATCCACTTCCTCAGGCCTGAGTCAATTTCACTAAATTACCCCTCACACACCTTCCCGGAAGCTTCTTTTTGTCTTGCTGTCCAAGTCTTGCAACCACCTCACAAGCCTCAGCGTCTTCGGCATCTCCCGACCGTTCTTGACCTCAGCACCACCTGTGCTTAGTTCCAGCCATCCCATGCCTCGCCACGACTTAGCCTCAAAGTCCTGCAACCATCACAGACAAGAAAACATCACATAGCACCGCACAAAACATTGTGATCACAAGTCTGCATTAGAAGAAAGTACTCAAAACTACACCACCAGAGTCGTATACCCATTATGACCGGTCGAAATCACAAGATCAGCCACACACATAGCCTACGACCGCATTACAAGTCGTTACGACCACATCAAAGGTCCATACGACCAATTCATAGGTGTTACGACCGCTTCAGGAGGCCATACGATTGGTTGGACCAAAGCTACGACCACGACAAAGGGTTCCAACGTGGTTGAAGGGACTTCCAACCACGCTACGACTCCATCCGAGCGCTTCCGACCATGTCCGACTGCGTCCCGAGCCTGTCCGACCGCAAGCGACCGCGTCCGACCTCGTTCCGAGCACGTTCGACCGCGTTCGACCACTTCCGACCGCGCTCCAACTACGTCCGACCGGTATCGACCACGCCAAACTGTGCTACGACCACGACCGACCGGTATCGACCACATCCGACCATGCCAGACTGCGCTATGACCACGACTGACCGCTTCACAATGTGGTCGAAGTCCACTGACTTCCCAACGTGGTCGTCAGCCCGACCGCCGACTATTGACCGCAGCGGTCGAAACTTCGACTTTCGACAACTTCTCGTGATAACGTGGTCAAAGGCCGCCGACTCCTACTCCTAGTCGAAGACACGCTGCCGACTACCATCCTCAGCCTGCTACAACATGGTCGAAGTCTGCCGACTTCCAACGTGGTCGTGGTCGAAGTCTGCCGACTTCCGATCGCAGCGGTCGAAGCACCGACTTCCGACCGCTTCTCGCGATAACATGGTCGTAAACTGTCTGTCGACTTCTGACCAGGGATAACGTGGTCTTAAACCTTTCCGACCACATTCAAATTTCACTGCAGAGGTCGTAACTCGATCAGTAGGCTTCCGACTTTCGACAAAGAGGTTATAAACTCTCCTGTTGCCATCCAACCACGGCCAGTGTGGTCATAAACGCTGCTGCTGCCTTTAGACCATGGCCAGTGTGGTCGTAAACGCTACTGCTTCCTTTCGACCACGACCAATGTGGTCGTAGGAGCGTTCGACCATGGCCAACGTGGTCGTAGAGGCTTCCGACCACGTCCAATGTGGTCGTAGAGGCTTCTGACCACGGCCAACGTGGTCGTAGAGGCTTTTGACCATGGCCAATGTGGTCGTAAACACCGCAACGTGGTCGTAGACAGTGAACCCGGCTTCCGACCATGGCCAACATGGTCATAAACCCTTCCGACCATGCTTAAGGGCTACGACTTTGCTGAAAAGGGGCTACAACTTTGCAGTAAAAGCACAAATCAAACTCAAACTTTCTAAAACAAGTGTCAATTACTCATCACAAATATGGGACCTCCACATGGTCTCTCAGTTGTAATGTACTGCTCATGCCTTATATGTTCTCATGTATTGGTGTCTTCAATGATGCAGGAATATGGGGTAGAAGAATTGTTGGACTATAAGCATGACCTTGAGTTCCATGAGAAAGAGTATGGCATTGACGTGAAGTGCATATGTGGATAGGTGCATGTACACCATGTCGCAAGCTTAGGTAATACTTCGGTAGACGTTTCCTAGGATGCCCTAACAAGGTAATTTGTACGGTGCTCATAGATCTATATTATGATGATTGACAAATTCATCGTGCAATCTACTTGTCACAGTATGTGAAGTGCAACTTTGTCAAATGGGTGGATCCCAAATAGAATGGGAGGACTACAATAGAAATCTGTAAGGTCAATGACAACAATGCAACTCTCCAACACACCGTTGAAAAATGGTCATCGGGTTGGCTCAACCTGTAGGAGAAGTGATGCAACCCAGTGTAAGATCAATGAGGCCGACTAGAGGGGGTGAATAGGCAGTTTTAAAAATCTCTTAGGCTAAAACTAAAGTTTATATGCAAAAGCATACATCAAAATGGTATTGCACAATTAAGGTCTAAATCAACTAGTTTCATTAAGTACACCAACAACTTAAGTCTAGATCAAGGTTTGCAATCCTAGAATGACAAGTAAATAATTTAATTCTAAGAATGTAAATTATACAAGGTAAAGCACAAAGAACAAACCAACACAAGGTGATATGGTCTCTTTTTACCGTGGTGTTCGAAGACTTGCCGGTCTCCCTTAGTCCATATTGAGGTAAGCTTAAATGAATTGGACTAACTCCACGAATTAAGCCAAACATATCGATTCCACTAGTGGTAGCTCTTTCACGCTCTAGGTAGTTGAGCTCCAACCTTTACCTAATATCGAACCTCTTCACAACCTTCTTGAAGAGATCACCAGTCCTCACACCTCTAAGCCATCTAGGAATCGACAACCTCTAAGAGTAACAAGCCAAGTCCCATACTCACCAAGTACAACACATTTACAAGTGGATACTCAGTCCACCTCTAGGAGCAATACATGCAACTAAAAACTTCTCTCCTTGCTCATAAGGTGTAACATATGCACACTCAGTTAAAACCTTAGACGCACAAAAAACATGCTCTCTGAAAAAAGATACTAGCTACAAACACAGTCGGATTGCCAACATATGGCCGGTCAAACTGTTGCAAGAGTGCTAGTCAGACCGCTCACATAGAGCCATTCTAAACATCGACATGGAATCAGTCATATCGCCAACAAGTCGAACTGGTCTCACACAAAGCCAATCGTACCACCCTGAATTTTCTAGTAGAGATAGAGATGCATGTACCTCAATAACTTTGTAAAACACATTCACAAATCATAATACTATTCACACAGGGATTAAAGTATGATTCACAAGAGGTTACAGAACATATTTGCATACTTTAGAATCATGCCACAAGATTTAAGGAATCTGGACTCAAATATTTTGCAAAACATATTTATGAACTATTGTCACATGCTACAAGAATCATGCATGAGCTTTAAGTATTTGCAAAACACATTAGGAAATACTAGCACCATAGCACAGAGAGATAAAGCAAGTGGGATATAGCTATCAACATATGATGGGACTCAAGCTACTAGATAAGATCTCTCTTACTAGTACGACAACCTACACTAGCAATCCGGCCTTCCAACCAAATACTAAGACCGGTAAAAGACTAGGAACACATCCTTAGCTTATGCTAGTTATACCTTTGCCTCGTGCATCCACTTGGATCTTTCACTTGATGACAATTATTTTCTCTCCAAGTCCAGATCCTTGTCTTGTTCACCAACACATATTGAACTCACTTGATGATAGGATTTTAACTTGGTGACCATCAACATTTGATAACATCCATCATCCCAAACCTTGACTTGATGACCATCAACAAATAGCGCCATCCAAAGTCTTTATCATCATGGGACAAAATCTATTTCACCAACTCATGAAAAATAGTAGTCCTACAAATCGATTGTCATTAATTACTAAAACACACCATTAACTTATAATGGAGGGACTAAATTCTTCGATCTCCCTATTTTTTGGTAATTGATGATAACCTAATTGCAAATGATTGAATTTAATTCAGCATGAGTATATATAACTGCACAAGCTTTATATATTGAAGGGATACATTTCAAAATAAATATCCCTAATATATGTAGATGAAGAACAATAATCAATACTAATGAAAATTCAAAATATAGAGTGAACTTCCTCTAAATGTGTACATACAAGTATATGAGTTTGAACAATATGCACACATCCAAGTTAGAATATATTGTGGAGTTTCCCTATATTTTGGATACAAGGAATACAATAAAAAAATAATATGACAATTTAACTTACGAGAACAAAAAACACGCATCCACAAGATCTATAAACTATTTTGGGCAAATAGGTAAAATAGTTTTCCTAATATTAAAACTTTACCCCTTTAATGCAAGCCCAAAATGTTTAATATATTTTTCACTTAGAAAAATCCTTTGAGTAAAACTCCCCTTACACAAATGTTCTTCTTCTTTGATACACAAAAGCTTCTTCGACTCCCCCTAAATCTTATGCAAACTCCAATTTGCAATCCGAATTTCTCCCTTTGTCATCTCTTCGAAATAGTGTAATCACTTGATGACTACACTATGCAAGTCTCTCCCCCTTGTATCTGATTTGTAATTACCAACTTCTCTCCCTTTGTCATCAAGTATCCAAACCTTTGGGGGTGCATTCCACTTGGAATAACTCACTTGAAATCAATTGTAAGAAGCACCACTTGAAGACTTTGAATTTTGACATGAATTACTTGATGCCACTTGAAAGTTGAGGGTGAGATGCACTTAACTTGAGAAATCTTCAAGAATCACTACTTGAAATCAAGCCACTTAGGAGAGAGATGAGGGGAGCATGGTCAAGGAAATTTGCTCGATAATAAATAAGGCAAGATAAGCAAATGCCAAGGACAAGGTGATTGAGACGTACTGATGCGGATCCACTAGCAAGCTAGCTGAACCCCGTTGCTTTGGCCCTGATCTTTCACGATACGCCTTGTTGGATGCCCTCTCCAAGATAAGTCTTCTCCCACGCACACCGCAGCACGTGAACAAAGGGTAGAGAAACCGAAGTTTCAGCGAGTAGAATCTAACACCACAATTGGATTCAACACACCAAGAGCAATTCCTCGATGGAAATCTCAAGAACACGCCAACAATGGCCACCAAACCATGGTGATTTTCTGGTTTCTATTTCTCAAATCCAAGTCTAAGTTACAATGGGGCTAAGGCCCTGGCCTTATATTGGTGCACAATGCACGGCCTTGATTATAACTCATGCACTACTTGGCCTAAGGCCGAAACAAACTCCAATACGAACTAAAAAGGAAATATCTAAACTGCTACCTCTGGATTCTCTCTTAATTTGTGATCTGACTATGAGGATTTCGTGGCTGGCACCTTATCCATTATGTGGGGCTTCAAAATAGCTTTCCAACGAGTCCAAGAACGCCCAAATCGGACTCCGTTTGTGAAAGTTATGGACGTTTTAGTATTGGTCTTGCCAGCTGTCCCAATCCGAGTCCGAATCGGTTTCAAATCTTTATATGTTTTGTTTTCTGGTTCAAGGGGCTTCCAAATCCGTTTGGAACCTGAAAAGGAATCCTTCTCAATCTTTAGAAAGTCATGGTGTGGTCGGATTTTACCCTTACTTGCATTGCAATACTCGAACTCTTTATATTTTGCATGTCTCGCGCGTCTCTCCGGACAGCTCGTGCAACATCCAATGAAATTGCCATAACTTTGTGTAGGAAGCTCCAAATCAAGTGCCGTTTGATTCGTTGGAAAATAGACTTCATTAGCTTTCCAAATATGTCTTTTGTGCACATTAGAAACCTCAGAATTGGTATTCAAAGCTTCTTGAACATTGTGCACAGAACTGCAAGCACTAACCAAAGTTGTAGTGCTACTTGGTGCCACATCACGTACTACCTCTTGTAAGAATACCACTTATATGATCAACATGGCATGTGGAATTGTGGATATCACTTGAAGATAGCTAACAAGGATCAACTTAACTTGAAGAAGCAACAAGAATGGCTAAAAGAGATGGAATTCAACAAATGAGATAAAGTCAGCCAAACTTCCTAGGTCCCGGTCAGATTGGTTTCAAGGGGCAGTTTGACCACTGCGCTGGATTGGTCAGGCTACTGAGGGTTTGGTTAGACCGGTTGCAAACTAATTGCATACTTAAAGAATGAAATCCGAGGAGAAGATAATTTGCTCCAAAACTTGCACAAAGAAAGGTGCGGCGAGAAAGGAAGGAGGAGGGAATTGGGAAGCGTGACACATGGAGAAGAAAGAAGAGACGAAGGAAAGAGATCCCAGGGCTGGAGGCAAGGTCACGGTGAAGATGGCGGTGGAGGCAGCGCATTGGTGCAGGGAAGAAGGAGGTAGGGAATTGGGCCGACCAGGTGTTGACCTAAAGGGTTTAGGGAGATTTTTAATGTCTTTTTGATTTTTTGAAAAGCTAACAAATTCCAAAAAGGCTTACAAAATAGCAAATAAAGTCCAAAAATTCCAAAAGATTTCACAAAAATTTCCAAAGCTATTTTGGACTTAGGAAAATTATTTCCAACTTAAAGTTGGTTTTTACATAAAATACTTTTTAATTTTGAAATTGGATTTTAAATTCTAGAAAAACCAAATAAAAGCAAAATGCTTTCAAATAATTAATTTGAAATAGGATTTTTATAAAAATTCAAATTATCATTTATTTAATAATTTTATTTATTTTTTACTCAAATTACATTTCAAGAGGGAAGCCTTTTTCAAAAGCTGAAAAATAGGCAAATAAATTCAAAACTCAGGCAAACCAAATAACAAATATTTTATTTTAAATTAAATTAAATAAAGTATTATTATTAATAATTTTGAAATAAACAGCTGGGCTTTTACAAACTACCCTTGCTAAAAAGAATCTCGTCCTCAAGATTCGGACGGCCTAGCAAGAAATGGGTTGGGATCTTACCCTGCATGGCTTAAGCTGTGATCTGATTTAGATGTCCCTTCTTAAACTTTTGTGGCCTTCTAATTGTTGTTTGGCGGTTGGTATTCTAATCCCTACTGTCTACTGCTTCTTGTGGTAGTTGTTGGCATAATGTCCCATCTCATAGCAGTTGAAACAAGTCACTCCTGCTGTTAAGGTCGGATTCTTCTGTGGAAAGCCAACTGTTAAGGCTCTATTGTCCTCAGTGTTAAGAGAAGGGTTGGCCAGAACTAGCTCTCCTGTTGATGATGATGGCTAGAACCTGGTAGCTTGTGGTAAAGTTCCTCTACCTCTGGGAAAGCCTTTGATGTTCAGGTGCTGAGTAGATATCCATCTCTTTTGATTCTCTATCTCTTGGTACTTGTACTCCTGGCGGATAGCTCTGCTAACAAGCTGGTGAAAATCAACATAGTAGTGAAGAGGAGTTGAATAGACAAGTCGTCGCTGAGTCCTTTTAGGAATCTTTCTTGCTTGGCTTCACCTATAGCAATGTCTTCTAGTGCGTAATGCACCAGTTGGTTGAACTTCTGAAGATACTCATTCACAGAGCGACCTCCTTGTCGCAGTGCTCAAAATTCCCTCTTCTTGAGAGTGATGGTGTCTGTGGGGATGTGAGCTTTGTGGAAGTTCTGCAGGAACTCAATCCAAGTAATGGCTTGTGCGTTGGCATGAGCGGTGGTGAAGTTGTCCCACCATTCTGAAGCAGGTCCATTTAGTTGATGAGAAGTAAGCAGAAATCTCTCCTGACTACTGCAATGGATAATATCCGGCTTCTTCTTTATGGCTCTGAGTTAATCATCTGCGTCCATGGGTTCGGTGCTACTAGAGAAGGTTGGGAGTCACATCCTCATGAACTCCAACATTCTTGATTATGGAGCTTGGATTGGTGGTGGCGGTGGAGCGGGTTGTGCAAGGTTGCTGATGGTCTATACTAGTAGTTGAATAAGCTAATTCTGATTGGCCATCATCTGAGCCCAGTCAGGTCCTCTGGCAGATGATGGTGGAGGGATAGAGGCAGACTGACTTCCTTAGGTTCCAGTGTTGTTGTTGTTATTACCAATGTTGGTGTTCTTGTGTTCACCATCTGCTTAATGCTTTCAAGGATTAGGAGAGAAGAGATGACTTACGACAAAATGGGAGCATGGGTTGTTTTGCACAAACCAGCACCAACTTAGCAAAACCTTCAATAAACCAGTAAGAAATAATAGTTAGTGCGGTTGCCGACAAAAGAGAAAATGACAGCTTACAATATCGTCTACTTGAAATGGGTAACTCAATAGCTTAACCTAAAGAGGTAAGGGTTGTCTTGGTGTGATCCTTCGTGGCTCTCGAGGTACAAATTATGATCCTTCAAGGCGAAGGTTGAAGTGGTGACAGAGTTGAAGAACTGCTTTACGAGAAGCTTCCTACTTAGCTCTCTTAAAGGAGGAACTGTTCCCTTTGAAGTAGTAGCAAAGGCTTCCTTGTCCAGTTCACTTGGTGATAAAAACAGTAGCGTGATATCCCATCGTCTTATCTCCATGACTATCTTCTTGGTAAGCATAGATAGGTTGATGTCGAAAACCCAAACAGTGCAGTAGTCGATGAAGGGCGTCCCTCCATCCATCTTGTTGTGCATCCCAAAGGTTGTCCAGCTATAGTTGTTTGAACAAGAGAATAATTAAGAATAAGTTTTCAGCCTATAAAGATGAGAAAAGGTAGAGAGATAAGGGTAAGCAAGGATTGAGAGGTTAGGGTAAACAAATCTTTTTGAAATTACTGGTTATTTAAAATATGTTCTTAGGGTTCAACCATTCTATTCTACCAATAGTCTCATCCTAGAATCATCATGGCTTTGATATCATCTCTATTAGACACAGAAGCAACACATCCATATCCTCTGTGTATATCGCGCTAGTCCAGGATAAACTAGTGCACACAGTGGACAGTAAATATAAATATCAACCATAATGTCATTTGTCAATTAACTGAATATGGGGCTCAAGGCCAAAGTTTACATCAATGGCCCATAAGACAAATTAAATAATAGTAGTAGATGAAAAAGGTCAAAGTGGAAGAAACCCATCCAGTCTGCCCATAGGCAAACGACTATGGGACACAGCTTACTCGTCAAAGTCCTCACTGAGGTCGAAGCAATCCTCTTCTGAGCAACATAATTAAGCAAGGCTGACCACAAAAATGTACTCCTCAAGTTACATGATAAAATGCAATATTAATGTAAGGTCAACAAGTAAAGGCATAATAGGGTTTATTGAGCGTAAAGCCAAATTTAAATAAATAGAGTAAGTAGATGTAAATTACTGAATTTAATACAATAAGTAAAACAGTAATTTAATCAAATTAATATCATTAGTATAGGTCTTCCCCACACTAACCTAACCATGAGTATCCCACCTAGACTAGCTTTCTCCAAAAAGATCTCATCAAATTTCATTTAAACCAGTTTTTTGAAAAAACAGAGTCTAATTCGTGAAAAACCTTACTCGGCATGCTCATGACCATAGGCACGACTAACCAGGATAGTTCATACACTCTACCGACGAGGTATAACTTTACCCATAAGAGATAATCAACTTATAATGTTGGCTATAACACACTTCCTTGGGCATATGACCAAGTGATCATCACAAGGTCTTTACAATGTAAAGTAGTCAACTTGCTCACACCCTTGCTAATATTTCACCCCAATAAATAATCCATTAAATCAAGGCCCCCTTTTGTGTTATGTGAGACTTCTCGAGGCCTACGCCATGCTCACATTCAGCCTATAGCGAGACTCAAATGGAACCTCATAAATTAGTTAGCTAGGTCTATCCTATACCAGACTTATAGTAGTACAATGTGGCTTTATAGTAGTGGCTCACAGATCGGTTCTTAACTGACTTAGGCTGACTTTCCATGTATCCCTTGTGCCAAGCACCCATGTTGTGCCAGCAAGCACCCACTACCTAATCATTTTCCTAAGTCTAAATCATGTTTTTAATTTTATTTTGCCAAACATGTCATACACCTTCTTAACTCACCAAAGTCAAGAATACAATTTAATAATCATCATTTTATGTGAAAAAGTTATCCCAACCTAGAATTATTTCTATGCATGTCTAAGTATTACTACAAAGTTTCTTTAGCTAATACTAGTGTACTAACCAAAGTTTTATTTTAGGGTGATAAGGTATTAAGTGATTAATGTCAAAGGTGGTCATCACACGTAGATATTAACTAAATCTTTAAAACTGGAATTGAAAAACATCGAATAAACATAAGCATGCAGAATAGTGTGAAGAAACATAATTTTATTTGCAAACTGGGATCAACATGGTCAAGGTGTATAATTTTCCTTGCTCCGCAAATTGGTGAGATTTGTCAAAGTAGTACTCCTCAGAAACATTGTAGCCTACACGTGAAAATAACCAAAACAAACTAAATTTAAATAAACTTCAAAATTTAAAAGGAAGGTTGACATGGATAGATTAGGATTTTAGATGAATTTAGAAAAAATGGGTTCATTTGGAGCTAGGATAGAGCTTTAGTGAATGGTGAAGGACGGCAAGAGGCGCAAACACAAGAGGCGCACGAGGTGAACCCAAATTACCTCAACGCAAAGCTCGAGTGTGCTCAGAGGTGGTCGATGGCGTGAAGGGGTGGTGGCACGAGTCCTATCTCTGGTGAGATCGATGCTCCAATGGCGTTTTCATATGGCGGACGGTCAGAATGGGTTTGAGGGAGTACGGCGGTGCTGAAGGAGGTAATGGCGAGGCTCGGGCAGCTCTGGTGCAACGGTGATTACTCATTGGAGTTGCACTGAGGCTAGAAGTGGGTGGCGCATAGTGCAAAGACACTTGGGTGCTCGGGAGAGGGGGAGGAGGCTAGAGGGTGGTGGTGCGGGATAGAGTGATGCGGGGGGGGGGGGGGGTGGTTATAGGGGTTCATCAGAGATCGTAGGCAGAAGGAATGGTGGAGGGAAAAAAGAAAGGCATGGCAGGGAAGGAAGGAGGAGGGAATCGGGGAAGTGCGATGCATAGGAGAAGAAGGAAAGAGATCCTAGGGCCGAAGGTGAGGTCACAATGAAGATGGCGGTGGTGACAACACGCTAGTGCGAGGAAGAAGGAGGAGGGGAAGAAGACCCTGACAGGTGGGCCTTGGCTTAGAGAGAGGGGGGAAGAAGCCTTTTTCAAAAGCTGAAAATAGACAAATAAATTCAAAACTCAGGCAAACCAAATAACACTTATTTTTATTTTAAATTAATAATAATTATTTTTTTGAAATAAATAGCTGAGCTGTTATAGGCACCCATATGGCCTTAGTAATAACCTTAGGTGAACTAATATATCTAGCAATTACCCTACCATGTCTAGTTCTCCTAAGCAAATATTTATCATTATAAAGAATAGGCTTAGGAGTGTTACCCATGGGACAATCCTTTTCAATATGTCCATTCTCCTGGTAATTGTAGCAAGTTGATTGGTCTTTTGCCACTCTTCTTGTCTTCTTATCTTATTCATTGCCGACTTGTCTTTTTCTTGATGATTTTGACTTGTCATCCACTTGGGTTAGGGCACACCGAAAGCACTTGATATACTTCATGTGTCTTACATTGTGCTTTGTCTTGCTCTTCTTTGTCTTGGAGATGAAGCCAATTCCTCTCTTGTCATGCAAGCTCCTTTGATTACTCAATATATCATCAAGAGAGGTTTTCCCTTTATAGCACTTCTCCAAGTCATATTCGACTTTGGTGAGTTGGGCCTTGAATTCTTTGTCTTCTCTACAAGGTTAGCTTCAACAAACATAGGGGAAGTAGAAATATTCATACTAGAGCAACAAGGTATATTAAGAAAATCATCACTAGATGTGGATATACTAATCTTAGATGAAATACATGGACTAGGAGCTATATATTGCATATCATCTAGTAAATCACATGTTGTAGGATCAGTATAGCAACAAAGGTCGCCCGGGAGGGGGGGGGGCGTGAATGGCACCTTCGAATTTTTGCCCCCCCAAGTATTCATTGATCTTTATTCCAATAGCTATAAGAAGCTAGAAAGATTAGAGGCTAATCACCACACAATGAGTCCAAGCAAAATGGAGCAAAGTAACCTTTGATGTGTCCGGAGGTCAGACTAGATGAACAATACCCAGTCAGATTGGTGAACAGTAGTTGGTTAGATTGCTATAGTAATTTTAGCATTATTTTGAAATAAAAAAATCCATGAAACTTTTGATCCATAGATCCAATAACATGAAACTTGGTGTGCACCTTTTCTGGGATGTCACAAACCTATTCTAACCAATGATTGAAACGCAAAGAAATTATTTTGGCTGGTCAGACCGGTTTTGGCTGGTGGTCTAACCACTAGGGAGGGCCGGTCTAACCACTCCTGCTAGCCGGTCAGATAAGTTTGTCTATAGGCCGTTCGACAAATCTAATAAATTTACAAATTTAAATTTTCACACTTCTCAAATAGCAATGCTTCATCACAACATAATTCTGGACCTTCTCACATGGTTCTTCCCATGTAGTGCCTATATCCACCTTGGACTTAGTGAGTTCCTTGTGAAGAAGAGACTCAGGCTCATCCTTTAGCATATTATAATCATTTTGAAGAGAGATAAGGTCATTCTTCAATACTTTAAACTTGGTCTTCTCCTTCCGAAGATATTTATTTGTCTCCTCTAGCATATCTATCGATTCATAATAAGATGGTTTGTCATCATTAACCTCAGTTTTACCTTTGGCATAAAACAATAAGGTGATGTAGATGGAGTTGTTGGCTCCTCATCATTTGAGCTAGAAGTTGGCCTTTCTTCTCCCAACATTTATTCTTCAATGCAATCATCCTTCGCTATAAGGAACCCTTTATGATTTTTTGAAGATGGGTCCACATTGCACTAGCACTCTTAAGATTGCATACATTATTAAATACCTCTACATTCAAAACACTAAATAAAGTATTAATTACTTGAGCATCGAGATGTAAATATTTCTCTTCCTTATTTGTTGGAGCAAGATGATCCATTGGAGCAGCAAAGCCCACATCTACAATCTGCCAAAATTTTGGGCTCATAACCTTAAATTAACAACACATGTGGATCTTCCAATGAGCATAATTTGTGGAATCAAATTGAGGTGTCTCACAAGCAAGGTTGTCAGAATCATGATCCTGAATCAGATCAGAGGTTCTTTGGTATGATCGCAAATCGTAGAATCGATGTAGAATCTAAGATCTTACTTGATTCTACCAAAGAAATATTTTAAAAAATCTACAATGTATTATAACACTACTACATTTTTAAAATTATGTCTTTTAAACTTTTGTTTACAAATTGTAGAGTAAAGGTAAGATCATACGTTACTTTATGATAATTATAGTGAACATAAAGAGATAAAAGTTAAAATTTTCAATTAAAAGGAAGTATATAAGTAATTATTTATAATAAAACAATAGAATTGACAGAATTGAGTAGGGTCGTATGAAAATTTTGATCATGATTTTGTAAAAGTTTAGGTAGAATAATAAGAACATTAAGTTTATATCATATTAAGATTGTACCATAGAATCAGATCGGTCTAGTCAATCTTGGATCGTAAAATCTTAGGATTGTATAACAGAATCGAGATTCTGACAACCTTGTTCACAAAGGTGCACTATATCACTAATGGCCATTCTTTACTTTCTAGGCTGTGAAGCCTAATAAAATAAGAGAGCAAGCTCTTATACCACTTACAAGATCAACAAGACTGACTAAAGAGGGTGAATAGATGGTTTCAAAAACCTCTTAGTCTAAAACCGAAGTTTGTATGCAGAAGCAAATCAAAATGGTTCTTGCACAATTAAGACCTAAATCAACTAGTCTCATTAAGTGTACTAATAACATAAATCTAGATCCAGGTTTGCCATCCTAGGATGCAAGCAAATAATTTAAATCTCATAATGTAAATTACACATGGTAAAGCACAAGAGAGCAAACCAACACAAGGTGACATGGTCTTTTTTTATCATGGTGTTTGAAGACTTGCTAGTCTCCTCTAATCCATGTTGAGATAAGCCAAAATGAATTGGACTGGCTTCATGAATTAAGCTAAACACCTTGATTCCACTAACGGTAGCTCTTTTCCACTCTGGGTGGGTTAGCTCCAACCTTCACACTAATACTGGCCACTTCACAACCTCCTTAAAGAGATCACTAGTTTTCACACCTCCAAGCGATATAGGAATCGACAATCTCCAAGAGTAACAAGCCAAGCCCCACTCTCATTGAGTGCAACACATGCATAAGTGGATAATCTATCCACTTTTAGAAGCAACACATGCAACTAGAGACTTCTATCCTTGCTCACAAAGTGCAATACATGCACAATTGAAAGGAGAAGCTTGCACTACCTCAAAAGAGTGAAATAGGATGCAACAACCTTCCTCCCAACCAGCCGGCCATGGTGGGTATTATAGCCACTATAACAGGAACACCCCTTTAACAACACATATATGCATTGTTGAAAGTCCAAACAGGTGTTGCCAAGGCATATACCAACGCATCATATATGCGTTGCCATTAGTGGAGTTGCAAGGCTCTACCGCGACACATAAGCATTGGTAACAAAGAGAAAAAGCTTTGCTAGGTAGCAACACATATATTTAAGCTGTAGCAACAACTTTATGCATTGTTATGTTCAGGGAATGAATTGCTCATAATTCTTTACAACACTTGTAAGTGTATTCATCATAATCATCAAAACTCATACGATGTACGGTATAAAAAGTAGATTTGACAGCAATAGAAAGTGAAAATCATAATTAATTTCATTTATAAATACAAACTGTATCTTTTTGCATGTACACTATAATCATTGCATGAACTTTTGTACATTGTCATGACAAACACATCTTAGCATTACAATGTGAACATCTGATTTGATGTTGAATCTTTCTAAATTACCAGCACTAACATCTTCCTAAATCAACTAGGACCAACTGGGCCATCATCTTCTGGCATCCATAGCATGAGAAGATCTTCACTTCGTGAAAAATGCAGTGAAGGTAACTTGCACCTTCTCCATCTTCCCCCTTCAACAAAAAAAAAACTACGAACAACTAGTTTAATGATCACTTATAAATAATAAAAAAAATTGTAGACAGTCAAATAAAAGTACTACTACCAACCTGAAAGGTCATTCAAGTTTTTGGTTCCTGGCTCACTGAATTTGTGTGCCTGTTTAGCTTTACAAAAATACAAGGCAAAATATGTATAAAACTTATACATATTTAAGGATGTAAAGTAGATCAATTGAAGAAAATATACTCCCCATGTAAATATAGTAGTCAATAGCATATATAGTACTTCCAGAGGTATCCTTACCTCATAAAGAATACTAAAATGCAGAAGGCAAAAGCATATATGCAGTACATGTAAAAGGGACATCCTAACCTTGCTACAACCACAAGACTTCGATTTCTTTCTTGACTCTTCTTCTGTACGATACATGTAAAAGGGACATCCTAACCTTGCTACAAGCACAAGTCTTTGATTTCTTTCTTGACTCTTCTTCTTTAGCCTCATAGCTTTATATTCCTAATTACAGTGCACAAGTTCAGAAGATATCTGAAACAAAACCAAATTTCAAAAGGAAATTTGAATTCTTGTTGAATTTGATTTCTCCTAAACCTTGGCCTAATCTAGCTCAAATCTCAGCCATCCAAGCCCTAAACTCCTTGCCAGATTCCCCCTTTAATTCAATTATGTGCGCGCACTGTTCACCGTTTGAAATTTCTAGGGATATATGAATATTTGGACAAAAAATTTCTAGGCACCATTCACCCCCTCTGTTGTCTGTCCGATCCTATAACACATTCGTAAACTAGTGTCACATGCTACAAGGATTATGCATGAGCTTCAAGTATTTGCAAAACACATTATTCGCAAATACTGGCACCATGCCACGGAGAGCTAGAGCAAGTGGGATATAGCTAGCAACACGTGAGAAGACTCAAGCTACTAGACAAAGTCCCTCTTAATAGTATAGTAATCTACAGTAGCAATTCAGTCTTCCAACCAAACATCGAGACCAGTAAAATACTAGAAATATGCTATTAGCTTATGCTAGTTATACTTTTGTCTTGCATATCCACTTGGAGTTTTCACTTGATGACGATCACCTTCTCTCTAAGTCCAGACCCTTATCTTGTTCATCAACACATAATGAACTCATTTGATGTTAGGATCTTGATTTGGTGACCATCAACATATGATGCCATCCATCATCCTGAACCTTGACTTGATGACCATCAACACATGACGCCATCCAAAGTCTTTATCATCATGGGACATAACCTATTTCACCAACTCATAGAAAATATTAGTCCCACAAACCAATTGTCATTAATTACCAAAACTCACCATTAACTCATAATGGAGGGACTAGATTCTTCACCCAGATACTGTCTACTAATTTTATGTGTGCTTCTTTTAGTTCATGTGCACAGGTTGGCCAAAACAACATAGAAAAGCCTGTAGTGCATGAGGTGCATGCGAAGCATGGAGTTGGAGCTGGCATGGTGTGTGGGTCTGTGCACATCCATTGCATAGAGTTTCCATGGGAGCTAGGGGAAAATGAGATGCATGCATATGCAACTGAACAGGCATGCATGAAACTTGTGCTTGCAAGTGTCCAAGAAATCAAGATAAAGGAAGTCCATGGAATCATGGGATTATCTTGCACAAGATAAGGCTAAATTAAATAAGATTCTACATCTACACGTTTACAAGGAATGGCATGAGAGAGAAAAGGAAATCACATCAGATTATGTGGAAAGAAATAAGGGATAAAATACAATCCTTTCCTATTTGCATAGGAGAAAAGATAGGGCCATCGCATGTAGTTTCCTACCTACATGTTTTCCTTTCTCTAGGTGCGCTTAGATGGGACCCACCTATAGCACGAGTCAAGGAGGGATGGCGCACCAGGTTAATGTGTCGAGTAAAGTACTAGAGTTAGTTTATAACTTAATTTCTGTTACAGATAGACTCTAAATAGGAGTTGGGCCTTTTGGCCAATGTGTGTTATGCCTATATAAAGGCAAGGTGTGTGCCTTATGTATGGAGAGATTACTAATTATGAGTCGAGTTTATGTCCAGATAGCTTTAAGGGTGAATCCTTGGGTGTGTGTCACCACATGTTGAGTTTTGAGTAAAACCGCGTGTATTTGTTCTGAGAGCGTAGATTAAGAACTTCGAGTTCTTAGGTTGTGTTCCTTGTTTGCAAGTTATCCTCATAGATTGGTTTGTGAATTTGTGTTCATTGCGTCTACTCGTACAAATTGTGATCAACACTAGTTACCCTTATTCTTGGTTGGCATCTAGTAAATCCGGAATTATTTATCTATTGTTATTTCTTCACTGTGAAAGATCGGGCCACCCTACAGCAATCGATCTCACTGCGAGGTTGGATCTGCATCAAGAAGAGGGCAGAAAATGAATACGAGACACAACGAATGCTGAGGAAGATGGAGATGGCACATGCTAGTGACATACAAAAATTGAAGATGGTGCATGAAAATGATGTTTGCAAGCTAAAATTGGTTTTCTTTGGTGCAATGGTCCTGATGTTGTTGGCCCTTACAAATTTCAGTGCTTGTGTGACCATTAAGAATTGAATCCACTACTCTAACCGTTAGCATCCATGCACTTCTATTTTCAAGTATGGAGATGCATTTTGGTTGGACTTCTATTTACATGCATTGACATGTGTTTTGGATGGAGTTGTAGTTTAGATGGACCACTCCTTTGGATGTATGAAGTTCAAATACTTGCATGGACTAATATTTGCATGCATGAAATTGGAGTTGTCATGAATAGATATGTTTACATGTTTTGACATGTATTTTGTAACCAATATGCAAGATGGTCCTCTCATTCATCCTTGTGTATATTGATAATGTGTTATGCATGCTTTTTCAAATGTTGTGAGTAGACCACGCCATTTTGTATGCCGAAGTTTGCCAGAGTAGACGATTCCTATAACCGGCTTTTTTAGAATGACAAGCCTGTTGCCATAACATCACATTACCTCATCACACAATGACACAACACAATGAAAATATAATGTTCCACAACTCATACTTCATAACTAGTTCATCGTGGCCACTGACACAAGTAGCCATACAAAAGAGTTTCAAGTGCCACAACGCTAGCATATGTCCATACAAACCACAAATTAAATGGACACTACTAAGATCCATACAACATAAATTGTCCATACAAATTGAATGACTTGTACGAATTAAACATATAATGCATGGCACATACATGGCCAACAAGCACAATCAATGCAGGGGAGGGCCCCAAGTGGGGGCATGCACCAATGTTGTTTTTCCATGTGTCTGGATCCGGTGGAGGCTTCTCTTGATGAGCCTTTTTCTGTCTTTCCCACCACACGTCCATCCTCTCCTTTCCCTTCTTTTGTAATTCTTCATTGTGTGCTTTGGCACGCGCATGGGTCTCGAGTCCATAGACGAGGCACCACATTGTGGAATCATCACAATGCTTGCACCACACATAAGGCGGCTCATATGAGTTTGTAGAATTCAATAGCTATAATGGTGGGGAGATCCCCTGTACCACTAATCTCCAAGGTAATGCCTTTGGCAATAAATGGTACCAGCTAAAGGAGTTGAAGTCCGGACCATCGATCCACTAGAAAACAACATGCTTTGAACTCCTGGCCACAGATATAGGCCTTCCCGCTGCATGTGGACTAAACTCGGGAATGGTCAATCTTAGCCAGTATATGGCAATCACACTTTAGGTGTAGATCCCTTGGTGGAATGGAAGCATCCTTCTTCATCCAATCTGGGTAGATTATGTAGCCATACTTCACTCTATCGCATAGTCTTGATTTCTCTCTCTCCTGGATGATGACTCCACATGTGGCATCGTCAGCAACCTATGCATGCATACATGAACATGAGACCAAATCAAGCAAGCCTCACCATGCAAATGCATTACTACTACCACAACAATGCAACTACATGAGAGGTTAGGGCAAACCAAGCAAGCCTATAATAACTATTACCACTACCACAACATTACCAATACAAGGAAATAGTGTGAGATATTGGAAACCACATCTTGTAAACATTCTATGGACTTGCAATGGTGACCGATCTACTACAACACTTTCACATCTTATAAACATTCTATGGAATCACAAGTATAACAAACCAATTCAACCCAAACTTTCACATCATGCAAAACCCTCAAAATCAACAATTTTTCACACCATGTAAAACCCTCAAAATCAAAAAATTTTCACATCATGCAAAAAATAAGAGTAGGGATTCGGAGACCATACCTTCCTAGATGTTCCCCATGCCAAAATGGGCTTCAAATCGGCTACCAAGTGGTGTATTTGAAGAGATAGGGTTGGGGAGGAGAGAGCTATGAGAGGAAGGGGGAGGAGGAGATAATGCTTTAGGGTTCGGATGGGGCTAGCTTGGCCACTCTTTTATTGCCCTTTGTCATGCCACGATTCCTAGAATAGTTGCACACTTTTGACGCACCAAGATTGGTGGTATGGCAGGATTAGACACCTCTAGGGCTCGTTGTTTGCACCCATTCTGGACAAACACAAAGGGTGGCGTGACAACATGCTTCGGCCACACCAAACAAGGTGGTGTGACAAAGTCTTCTTGCCACACCATTTCTTATGGTGTGGTTGGACTAGACCCAAGCTTGGCCATGTAAGCTGTCCACCCGGTGTCGGTACAAACAAAAGGGCTTGCGTGGTCTAGTAGTGTGCTTTCCCATGCCATGCTTTTTGGCGTGGCCAAAGGGTTAGAATTGAAAATAAAGTTACAGAGTGGTTATCTTTAAAATATTACTTAAAAAGGATTAAATAATAAAAAAGTTCGCATGAGGTGGTAGCACATCATATCCTATATATCATATCATTGGTCCCCCACTAACTGCGAAGGACCATGTGAGAAGGTCTGGAATATTGTTGTGATGAACCATTGTAAGTTTCGTGGAGTGGTAAAGTGGTTTTTGTAAAGATTGCATTTGATCTAGGCAACTTGATTGCAAGATTCATGAGAAAAACCGATTTTACTTGACTTTGGCCTTCTTGGTCCATTTCTTGATTTGAGGGTTTTTGGCTTAGTTTCTGTGGTGATCTAACTTTCTGTGATGTGTGAGAGTACATCTAGACCCTTCTTGGTCATCATCACCTTACGAGCAAGTTGTATTCACCGATTTAGGTTTTGGTTCTGTTTCAATGCACCTTTCCTTCAAACTAAAAAAGATCTTAATTTTGGCCATGATTTTCATGATCGTTTGTTGGAATAGGTTCTTGATAACCTAGAAAAGGTCACTGCAAAATTTTATGTAATTTGGATCTATGAATCAAAAGTTTCATCAATTTTAGTTTTGGAACTCGGGCTAATTTCACTGTTCATCGAGAAAAGGTAGTACCACAGTTATAATAAAGGTACTTCTGAATTTTTATAGTACCACAGTTATAACAATGGTACTTTTGATTTTCCTATTTTTCTCTGTTAGACCATGTGGATGGTCGTGATTAAAAGTGATGATAAATAATTGACATTTGGATTGCTTTGGAATTTGAGTTTGTGAAAGTTTCGGTTGATCACACTTGAAGGTTGTAGGTCCGAGTGGTTTTGGTCTCGCATGAGTGTTTTCAATTGACTTTGAGTGGTTTTGATCAGCTTCGAGTACTTCTAGACCAGTCTGAATGGCTTCGCTCAGTTGAGACGTTCTCAGTGGTCCGATCAGCCAGTCCGATCGGTTTCAAGTGGCATCGAATGGCTTTCAAGTAACAGCAGAGTATCAAATGGTTGGACCGAAATGGCGACAGAGGGGGGGGGGGTGAATGTCGATCAATTAAAAAAAACTTGCCCCCTAGAAATAACCACAAAAGAGCTTTCTCTCCAGAGACTACAGAGCTATGCAGAGGGTATCTAGAACTCGAGGAAACCTCAATCATGCAGAGAAGAGATCTCACACCTACACTCTTTCCAATAGCAATTATGTGCTATGAAAAGAGGATCAAGTGAAAAGATATAAACTTAACAGAAAAGCATGATGAACAGAGGTGAAGACAACCAAGTTATCAAGTAGAAAGCCGGGAAGACAAGCTCTAAAATCCTCAAAGCAACAGAGCTGCAAAACAACCGGGCGGTCAGACCGCAGGTCACTGAGCGGTCTGACCGCCACCCCTCTGCCGGTCTGACCGGTTCATGTGGGCCGGTCTGACCGGGGTTCCCAGTCCGGTCTGACCGCCTCCAAGGGGCCGGTCTGACCGCCCCTCGGGGAAACAGCAGCCCGAGTCCCTGATTCTTCAGACAGAAAACTGAAGGTTCACTTTCTTCCGAAAATTAATGAAATGAAGAGAAGACTTCCAATCTTTTGGCCCAAAACCCCTGGGAACTATTTCAAATATAATAGAATCCTTAACCAAACAAGGGAAACTTCCAAAACACAAGAATTTCAGACTTTAGCCCTAGGCTTAATTTTACAGAGAGCAGCCCCAAAAATCAGAATCCCATACCAAACTATGATCCTATGATCAAGAAACTTTGAGGATACCTTCACAATAACCACAAGATCCTACAAGCCAAGATTCAAGCCATCTCAAGGAGGGAAATGGGATTTGAACCAAACCCTAGAAAAGAACTGAACTTCTTCAGAGAGAGAACCAAAAACTCAAATTACTCCATGGTCTCAAGTCCTTTGCTCATGAAATTTTGCAAGTATATTAGCAATGACAAGAGGACTCCTCAGACCAAAAATCAAGTCATCTCTCGAAGGGAATCAAGTTTTTCACCAAAACCCTAGAAACTGAGTTCATGAACAGAGGGAGGCCAAAAATGAAATCTGAGATTAAAAACGAGGTTTGCTCTTGGGAACTCGATCAAATGATCTTGAGGCAATATCCCAACCTAGAGCAACCCATTTTGGCACTCCCCAGCAGCAACCAACAAGAAATCAAGAAAACTCAGAAATCACCAGAGGAGACCATCGAAGAGAAAATAAGCAAGAACAGAAGCAAACTTCAGATTTCCATTCTAATCAAAAGTTGAATACAAAGGAGTCCCGATATGCCTGGACATTAGAACAAGAAGATTGCTTACAAGTCTCTCAACTCATCCTCTCCCACTCCATCTCAAGAAACCACACCCATACGTGCTTGAGAAGGGGAAACACCACACTGGGAAAGCTACGAACAGACACAGGGAGACACAGAGGGAACACAACTCTGCCTCTTCCAACAACTCTCAACAACTAAAGCCTAAAGCAAAAGCAAACCCTAAAGCTCATTTTGACTAAAGGAAACCCTAAAAACTCTTGGAGTGCTCAAGTGGGCATGCAGCCACCACCTCATATATATAGCCCTTGGCTAACGGGTCTCCGCCCCGTTACACCCGCTAAGTCCAACGGAGCCCGCTCCCGCTTGTGCAGCCACGCGAAATTCCTGTTTCGCCCCTCCTGCACCTTCTGGGAAGCTCTGCGCTCCTTGTCGTCCACGACTCGCAACCACGTCGAATCTCCGCCGTCTTCGACACATCCCGACCATTCTGACCTCGACACCGCCTGTGTCTAGTCT
Organism: Dendrocalamus latiflorus; assembly: GCA_017311315.1. NCBI lineage: Eukaryota > Viridiplantae > Streptophyta > Magnoliopsida > Poales > Poaceae > Dendrocalamus > Dendrocalamus latiflorus. The sequence goes on along the minus strand of CM029616.1, from coordinate 11,486,777 downwards.
GGTCACCTCGTGTCTCACCACGGCTCCGCCTCGACGTCCTGCAGCCACACAGACAAGAAACACGTCAAATAGCACCGCTCGATACATGAAAGCGTAAATAGCATAAACACATCATACTTACTCAAGATGAAGTCCAAACCTGTCGAATCAACGGAATATGCATCCTAATCCCACTACAAAAAATCTGGGCTTTTATAACAAAATGAAAGTGTCATGGAAAGTACAGAATTTGTCACAAAATGAATGGTATGACGAAAAACCACCGTCATGAAGGTCGTCATATAACGACCGTCACAAATTGTACCTTGTGACGAAAATATGGAAAACCGTCACAAAATGCGATGACCTTTTGTGACGGTTTTGTTGTGTCGTCATATATTGTTGTCATTTAATGACGACTGTGACTGTCACATATTGGTTGATGAACTCGTCACCTAATACGCCAACCGTCATAAATTGTGTCCTGGGAACCCTGATTTAGACAACTTATTGTGACGATACGGTAGCGTCATATATAATTATGCAGATTTTGTGACATTTTCATTTTGTCTTGTTATGTAAGGTAGTTAGAGACATCTTGAGACGACTCTAGGTCGTCATTAATTTTCCTTTCATTCGATGACGAACGTGGCTCAAATATATGTATCAATTCAATGACCAATGTCAGACAGATCCTTCCAGCATTTTCATCAGAGCTCATAAAGCATACACATTTCAGCCAAGCCATCATCCACATACATTCCAGAGCATAAGACACAGTGCTTGCAAGTTCAAACACATCACACTAGTTCCAGGTTCCATCACACAGGTTCAAACATACACACAGATGCAAATAAGTTCGACATAGGTTCTGACAACACAGTGCACAAAGTTCCAACAACAGAGAAAGTTTGGTGTTCTAGCAAGGCAGCAAAAGCTTAGGCAAAGGCATCATCAACCGAAACTGCATTCAGACCTACCTCAGTCTTTCTGAAGTTTCAGCACAGCTCGCAGCAGTGCATTAGTCTCTTCAAACTTGGTATGCATCCCCTTCACTTCTTCTTGGGTCTGGCGCAGCAAATTTTGGTTTTCTTCAAGTGCTGCTTGGTTGGCTTCAAGTGAGGCCTGCTGAGCAAGAAGCTGTGCTTCCAACTGTTCCTGCTTCCTAGCAGCTTCCTCTTTTTCTGCTTGGAGTGTTGCCTCAAACTGAGCTTGCAGGCGTGCTTCTGCGGCTGTCGATGTAGACCGGGCAGTCTTTGACACTCGAGCGACACCAATGTTTGGAAGGAAGGTGGATGAATGGCTGATCTGGCTCAGACTGTCAGCAACAATCTTGGAGGGAGACTTTTGTGCTTCTCCTTCTTCTGGTTCTCTTTCCTTCTCTGCAACCATATGTTCCTACATAGAATGAATCCACTTAACAAGGCCATACAACAGTGTTCAACCAGGCATTTACTTGAGTACAGTACATGTATCCAATAATTATGTAACTTACATATATCTCATTTGCAAGAGGAGTACGACCATTTTGCGGACTATTCATACATTCCCCAAAGAAATCAACAGGATCTGGATCCATGTTGTTGTACTTAGGCCTCTGTAGCATGCAAAAAATTTGGATTACAATGATATCCGTGAAGGTAAAGAGAGGGCTGGACAAACATGGGATATAAGATTAGCCATAAATTATTTTTACATGTCAACAGCAAGATGCCAAAATATGTATGCACTACAGATCATACAAGTATCTGCCTCCAGATTTTTTATGCCAACAACAAATGCAATCACTGGCATAGTCAACTAAATAGTACTATGATTTGCCAATCAACATTCACATGTATTTGATTCCCAGTTGGCCATCGACATAAAAAAAATTGTGCATCAATGCAACCTGGACAGATCAAGAAAAACAACACAGAAACAACACCTACTACTGATGATGATCATCTCTGATGACATAGCAATTCCTCTTGCAAATTTCAGTTTCAGATGGTCTCCATAAAATAATTGGAGCCTAAACACCTATTGATTATAGCTCACTCGGCACAGCGCAAATATTCTGAACATGGGAGCTCATCTCAGAAATCAGAGGGCCAAACTCACAATCAGTTACAAACAGTAAGCCGCCTTTCTAACACTTCAAATATTATGAGAAATCATGCAGCACGTGCTAACTTGACACTTCAAAAGCACATGCTAATTACTATGCTACAAATGTCCCATCTTTCCTGCTAATTATACAAAAGACATACTAACAGGTTGTACTGAACTATGAAGCACACATCTACTGACAGTTTATATGGCTGAACACCATCAATGTCCACATGCTGTTGTTCTTCAGTAATTGTCAGGCTTCACAAGCCTAAGTAATTAATGGCACACATATTGGATCCAAACAAACATCAGGCAATCAGGTTTGTCTCCATAACATTTCACATTTCAGTGCAAGAACTAATTAATGGCACACAGTTCCTTATAATTGGAATACACAGAAAGTAATAGTATCCGTACCAGGCTGTATCGATGGGCAATATAGGACCTAGATCCAGTCCTTTGGTGAAGCTGCACTTGGCCTCGGTTTACCTTATTCTTAGCACATTTCTCCTGCACCACAAATGCAATACAGAGGTTTCATTCACATGCACAGTTTGCATTGCATATTAACAAATGTTGATAATGCAGGCATGGACCTGATTCTTTGGGTCACACCAGTACTCAACCAGGTGGATCCATTCCTCTTTCTTCATTTTAGGTGGAGGTTCTTTGGCCAACAGCTGTTCTCTTGTCAGTGAGTCGTCGAAGTACTTCCTTTTAAGGTGATACCTCTGCTGCCTTACTCCCCTCTTAATGATATCAGTGCATGCAGCCTTGCTTGGTCCCTCATTCCTAACATCCACATCCAACCTTGACTGAAGCCACACAAATGAATTATTAGACACAATTTTCACATGGGAGTATTGTAATGCATGAAAATATTTAGAAGAATGAAATAGCTGTCTCACCGCCACTTTCCTAAGCACTTTTGATACTTCTACCTGCCCCTGCTCATTATCATATTCTTTCCAAGATTTGAAGATAGGCAGGTTGTCTCTAAGGGCAACACCACATTCTGATGCCAGCTTCGCGGCTTGAAGTGGGACCTCAGGTCTTTTCTTCCCTTCAGCCACCTGGATAGCCAGCTTCTTTCCTCTATTAATCATCTTCTCTAAGCCATGACCCATAGTTTTCTTGCGGACATTCTTTGGGGGCGCTGCATTGGCAAATAATAATAGAAATGTTTTATTATAGCAGTACCAATTGTACATATTGAATGGAGAAACTAATGCTTGGAAACACATATTGTTTACGTAGAACTGAGTCCTGGACTGGTTCTCCTTCAGTTGTATGACCCTCTGAATTAGCAGCATCAAATTGCTCAGCCGACTCATTGATGTCATTGCTTTGCCTAGAGCTTTGTCCACCTGGCGAGTTGTCCGCAGAAACTGTTGGGTTCACAATGTTTATGGGAGTAGGTTGCTCAGACAGGTTATCAGTGGAACTGGTAGGAATAGGCATTGTGTTTGCACTAGGCGAGGACATGGCTGCACTGGCCCTGGTGAATCTAGGAGGGCTAGGCACTGTGTTTGGACCAGGTTGAAGACATGGCTGCACTGGTCCTGGTGAATCTAGGAGAACTAGGCACTGTGTTTGTAGTTTCCGTGGTCTGCCTGGCGCTTGTAGTTAGGTGGCCTTGCAAATGGCTGCTACCTGCAAATGGCATTTGTATTAGGGTTGGCTTTCAAATTGTTCCTAGTAGGCAAGTTTTCTCTTGGCCTAGGTGGCGGACGGCCTGCAGAAACTGTTGGTTCACAATGTTTATGGGAGTAGGTTGCTCAGACAGGTTATCAGTGGGTCTGGTAGGAATAGGCATTGTGTTTGCACTAGGCGAAGACATGGCTGCACTGGCCCTGGTGAATCTAGGAGGACTAGGCACTGTGTTTGGACCAGGTGAAGACATGGCTGCACTGGTCCTGGTGAATCTAGGAGAACTAGGCACTGTGTTTGTAGTTTCTGTGGTCTTGCCTGGCGCTTGTAGTTAGGTGGCCTTGCAAATGGCTGCTACTGCAAATGGCATTTGTATTAGGGGTTGGCTTTCAAATTGTTCCTAGTAGGCAAGTTCTCTCTTGGCCTAGGTGGCGGACGGCCTGCAGTGGTCCTAGGTGTTTGCACCAGGCGAAGACAATGGCTGCACCGGCCCTGGTGAATCTGGTTGGCGTGCGCGGTGGCTGCTGCTTGGCAGCCGCCATTGTAGCCGCCTTTGCTTCTTCTGTTGAGGGCGAGTTCCTGGAACCATCGGTCTTACCTGGCAAGAGAAACATGCATCTTATAAATTAAGAAGACAGCAATAGATTAAATAACTACAATGAAGTATATGTTTCAAATAGACGGATATGTAAACTTGTAAATTGGCCTAGTAATCCATCTCACCTCAGTATTGACCTCAGTATTGAGGTCATCATCATCACTGTCAGATTGGTTATCGATGTCAGAGGATGGATCATATTCAATGTCAGATTCTGATTTGTCAGACACTAGTCTCTTCCCTTTGCCCTCTTTCCCTTTTGAAAAAACATCCCTAACAGTCTGTGCTAACACTGGAATTACCCAAAGACTTAAAAAACATCCTGAACCTTCTTAACGTTCTCGTCCCTCTCCTTCGCATACTTGTTTTTTTGGCATTTCTTCTAATACTTATTACGATGAAACCAGAAAGAGCAGAAACTGGATTCAGTTTCTATAAAAAAGTTGAAGAAAGATCTAACAGATCAGTAGAGAATTGTAAACGAAATAAAGGAGCAGTCTAATAGTCAGGTCAAAAAGCACTTTCAAATGATGAACTTGATAATGCAACTTATTGTACTAAATGCTAGAAGCAAACCAACATGCTAGAGACAAAGCTAACATCAGTACTCTTCTACAACAAGAAGAAGAGGCAATACATAAGTATTATTCATAAAGGCAATATCTCTACACACCACACCTGAAAAGAAAATACTGAATAATACAATACTTATGCTCACTACACTCTTGATCAAGAACTACAGCTCCTCATAAGTGAGACAACAGAACATTGCAATGCATTCATATGGAACATACTATTTACAAATTGCTAATTGCCATAGCTACAAGGCAAATCAGAAACTAGAAAGAAAAGAACTGTAATCTCAGCAAAATTCATCATGTTCTAATCTATGCATTCAAAGTCATTAACCTGTGGATAGGAGATCACGCGTAGGGCTGTAAACGGGCCGAGCTCGAGCGAGCTCAGTCTGTGCAAATCAACACAATATTGGACACAAATCACATGAGCATCGTTCATACTCTGTCATACTATCAACACAAATCGCAACAACAAAAAAAGGAGAGGTCATGAGCATCATTCATACTCTGTCTCACTGTCTGTGCCTCTGACCCTCTATGGTGGGACTTGATGTCCGGTTGTGGGCCGATGGGGAGCCGAGGACGACGAGGGATCTTCGTGGTGGAGTACTTCACACGAGCGTTCCAGGATTGGGGAGGGCTGCCGGCGGCGTCGGGGGCTCGGGGCCGAGGGCGTCGGGGGCTCGGGGCCGAGGGCGTCGGCGGCGTCGGGGGCTCGGGCCGAGGGCGAGACTCAGATCTGGGAGGGAGTAGCCGAGTACGGAACTGGGGAGTGGGGATCTGGGGTGGCTGCCGGCGGCGAGAGAGACTCAGATCTGGGGTCCTGGGGACTGGGGAGGGAGTAGGGACTGGGGATCTCGGCCTCTCGGGTGGCTGCCAGCCGCCAGGCGACGTCGGGGGCTCGGGATCGGGCCGTCGGGGGAGGATTAGGGCTAGGGTTTTCGCTGCGTCGCCTCGCGAGTCGCGAGAGTGGGGAGAGACTAGGGAGTAGGGAGATCTGGATCTGGGGACCTGCGGTGTGGACTTGCGGTCTTGCGGAGGGACCGAGTTCACCGAGGGAGTAGGGACTGGGGAGTGGGGTCAGGATCAGGGGAGGGGCGGGACGACCGCGGGAGGGTCGGACAAGGTGTAGCTGCTAAATTTTGGTCTGGTGCGGTGGGTCCGCTATGTCGGTGGCAGAGCCTGCGCTGGCCAATTTTTGGTCCTGGCGCGGTGGGTCCACTATGTTAGTGACTGTATTAGTAGTATTAGGGAATTCAAATAGATTTTTGTGGTAATAAATGATTTCAACTGGAAAAAATGTCAGAAACAAAGTTGTATAACGCATCGAGATCTACCACTTTGATTTTGGTCATTTTTTCATATGACTTTGTTTGGACTGTTTGAATTTTGAATTTCAAAATATTAGAACTTCGAACAAAATTTTGGGGTACTAAGTAATTTCAAATGAAAAAGTCATGAACATCAAAGTTGCACAACTCATCAATATCTACAACTTTTATTTTGGTCATTTGTTCATCCGACAAAGTTATAGTAATATAGTTCACAAATTTTACATATCTCTCTTATGTTTCATAAACTATAAGGAGATATGTAAAATTTGTGAACTATGTTACTATAACTTTGTCGGATGAACAAATGACCAAAATAAAAGTTGTAGATATTGATGAGTTGTGCACTTTGATGTTCATGACTTTTTCATTTGAAATTACTTAGTACCCCAAAATTTTGTTCGAAGTTCTAATATTTTGAAACTCAAAATTCAAACAGTCCAAACAAAGTCATATGAAAAAAATGAACCAAAATCAAAGTGGTAGATCTCGATGCGTTATACAACTTTGTTTCTGACATTTTTTTCAGTTGAAATTATTTGGAGTTTCAAAATCTGGTTTAAAGATGTCATTTTTTTTGAAATTAAAATTTTGAATTGTTCAAACTTTGTCACATGAAAAGATGACCAAATCAACGCAATAAATTGATAGATCATGATTTTAGAAAATTTTACAAAAAAAAGCATCACATTTGGAGTTAGTATGTGGGAGAAATACTAGTTACAAGTTTTTTGCCATAGATTAAAAACAGAAATGATGTTTGCACAATGAATTCATTACAAGAGGGCTAAATAGCATGCAGGGCCCACATGTCATTCAAACGTTTGAACCCACATGGCAGTCAAGGCTACTTAGCATGTAGGGCCCACATGTCATTAAAGGGGTACTTAGGCATACTGTGGCTAAGCAGCAGAAGGCACAGGCGGCCACGCGCGCTCTGGCCGGCCACCCCACTTGCAAGAGCTGCGACTGCGACCCCACCTGCTAGCAGGGGTGGCCGGCGACCCCAGCTGCTCCCTCGCCGGCGGCGGCGACTACCCCACCATTGCTCCCTCGCCG